>CM059191.1:3521146-3682078 GCA_030323885.1 Branchipolynoe longqiensis
CGGCTTGGTGAATTAGGTCAAGCCGTATGCACAGATGCCCAAGCCGGGGTGGATAGCAAACCGTGTAGTTATTTATAGATTTGGGAAATCCCTCTGAGCCTGTTCCCGGTGAGCACCGCTATTTAACAATATTGCCGCCGATTCAGCGGTGGCGGCGTTAATATCGCTTCGATTTGGGGTTTAATTTGACCAAATTTCACTTTTTGAGGATGTTATTCTGTTAAATATAATAGCATTGAATAGATTTGGGCCTAATCGGTACCTAACACCGCCGGGCACCAGCTAGCCTTGTTATTGCTGAGCCTGTTGCCGGCGAGCAGTGCTATTTGACAATATTGCCACCGATCCGGAGGCGGCGGCGGCAATTTGTTTTGTTTATATTCAACAGTATGGATATCGTCGTTGATGTAGCTGCGGCGTTAATATCGCTTCGATTTTAGGGTTAATTTGATGAAATTTCACTTATTGAGTATGTAATTCTGTTAAATATGATAGCATTGAATAGATTTGGCTCTAATATCGCCGCATCGGCGGCGATTTGTTTTGTTTACATTCGTCGATTTGACAATATTAATATCGCCGCCGATGTAGCGGCGGCGTTAATATCGGTTTGATTTTAGAGTTAATTTGCTCAAATTTCACTTTTTGAGTATGTAATTCTGTTAAATACGATAGCATTGAATATATTTGGGCCTAATCGGTACCTAACACCACCGTTAACCCTGATATGAAAGCAGTTTAGCTTAGCCTCACTTAGGGAGCTAACACCGCCCCATACAAACGGCCCCTGGGTTCGAACACACAAACTTATGGGTTCAGATCCCTCGATCTCCCAAAACAGGAACGGACGCTCAACTCATTCGGCCATCCCGCCTGGTGAGGAGAAGTTATCTGATTATAGACGCTGCATAGAAATACCATGTCACATTCACGTGTAGGTTTAGTGTGTGTTTTCAATCTACGCGCTACCCACAAATATAGACTGATTTAAAAATGATTAGAGGTCTGTATAATCTCATTGTCCATTAGATGAGTGTTGCGGTGCTGACAGGGCGCGGTGGATTAATCGGTAGAGCGCGGGCCTCGCATGCGGGAGACCGGGACTTCGGTTCCCTGTCGAGTCAAACCGATGACTTACAAAATTGATACTTCTCACTTCCTAGCCTGGCACTCTGGATTAATAGTGTCGTCGGGGTGATGAAAATGGGAATTATTGCGCCTAGAGCGGGATCGAACCTACAACTCTTTGCATTCCAGGCCAGTGTGCTAACAATTACACCACCTAGGCTCCCTGATGTCAGCACACTACCCATGTCTACCTGTCTATGCGGCTCCTTGCCTGAGAGGTCAGTGAGAACACTACACTTGTCCCCCTGGAATTGTAAGTCGTTTAACGCTTACAATTACATACAAACAGGCAATGCACTTACATATACATACACAGGATAGGTTCAACAATTAAACATCACGTAGCTTGTACAGGATTATGGTCACAGCAACCAGTGTCGTGGGAGTGATGAAAATGGGAAATATTGCACCTAGAGCTGGACTCAAACCCACATCTCTTTGCATTCCGGGCCAGTGTGCTAACCAGTATACCACCTAGGCCCCCTGATGTCACCACACTACCCATGCCTACCTGTATATGTGGCTCCTTGCCCGAGAGGTCAGTGCAGACCACTACAATAGGATAGGACAAGGACTGATTAGCTCAGTGTCAGGATAATGTGACTGAAGGAGCTATTGGGTCATGGTGCCAGCGGCCTGATTTCCCAGTGGGGCAGCACTATAAGGTTGCGATGAGTGTGCACTGTCACAAGTCGGTACGCAACCTGATATGACCTTTGATGTTGCCAGGAAGTAAAAGTCCAACAATCAACCAACCGGTGGTTGCCTCACAGAGCTGGGGGTGGGGGTGGGGGTGGTGGGTTGTGGCTGATGACGTCATCACTGTGGGATATAGGACTGGGACTGAGGCGAGGGCATAACTTATTAGCATGGGACACGCATTGCCCACGGATAAAAGAACGTCTCTATTAGATTTAAAGAGGGGTCCCCCCCCCCCCTCACGTTCGGTTCTTACAAGGTCAAAAACCACCGAAGATGCGTAAGACAACACAATCACATCAATGTTCGGAATGTTCAAAATGTTCAGAATGGGGTGTGCTGCCCACAATGCAGCACACTCCACTTCCCCGTCAGTATGTAGAAACTAAATGTGATCACTTCACACATGGTAGATAAAGGATTCACCCGGTACTCGCAGTACATCGGTGAAGACCAACCTTATATCAAAACAGTCAAAAAATCAGGTTAATGAAATGAGTCTTTATGAGAGCCTAATTTCACAATCTAAGAAGCAACATTTATTCTTTTTATATGTCTTCATATGTCCCCGCTACTTTTGAGTTGAGAAATATAATAAAACATCTGGTTTAATAAGATTTAAAAGTGTTGATGTAAGAACAGGCCGTAGTATGATGTGGTGCACTGGTTAATCACATTGATTAAAAACCACCCAAAAATAAATACAAATAAAACAACTGTTACTTGGGTTACTGTGGTGTTGTCTGTGGCTGAGTGGTTAGAGTGTCTGACTTTTTTCTGGTCAGACTCCTAATCTGAAGGTCGGTGGTTCGATTCCCCGTGCCCCCACCTCTGCCAATTTGGATTTCCACCGCTGTGGATAACTTACAGCGTCATCAAAGGCCAGTTGCTCTCATACCATGTCTGTGTGGTGTGGGAGGTTAAAAATCCCTTGGGTCGGTAAGAGTGCAGGCTTGGGCTTTCTATCGCCAAACTGTCTAATGGTGAAAACAAGTCTATTCAGACTTATCTATGATCGGCAGTATAAATCTTCAACTTGCACGATTCAAATTCAAATTACAAGGCTTCAGAAACGGAGAAAGCGACAACTGTGACTATGAGAGCATGACGTCCTTGTGTATGTGTGATGTAAAGAAGGGGCAAAAACGTGATGAAAAGATAAACACGACTATGTGAGTGGATCATTGGGGTTATACGGCCTAGCAAAATTTCAGGTTAGACCAGATGGGATGGCCGAATGAGTTGAGTGTCCGTCTCCCATTTTGGTAGATCGTGCGATTCGAATATAAGGGTTCGAACCCTGGTCGAGTCAAACCAATTGTAATAAGTTGGGGCTCGGCCGTCTGAACGCCAAACATTACGCTGCTCCACAGGCCTGTTCTGACCACTGTCTGTCAGTCCCTACCTGTGATTACTCTCAACAACTCATGAGGAAGAAAGGAAGACAAGTCGCGCAAGATTGACAGTGAAGAGGTTGTGCTTTATTGGCATTAACTCCTGTTCACCTACTGGCGACCTATCACCCTCACTCCTTAGCAACTACCCACACAGATCCTCATGACTCTTGCTGGTGTATATCAGAATCAGTACCTACAGCCCATTGAACCGGAGTCCCATGGTTGTTGCACACAGCTCAGTATCTTTGGAATAGATGTTGCTAGTTAGATGTTGAATAGATGTTGCTAGTTAGAATAGGTGTTGCTAGTTTAGGTGTTGCTAGTTTGAGGTTAGAAAGTGGAGACTCCTCCGAGAGTGCCGCATATGGGGTATGGGTGTCAGGTATAAGGAATGCAGATGACTGTGCTCACACAGCCAGTCAATCAGACACCCTCTACAGCCTGGGTGGGCGATGCCCTAACAGGGGGCAGCTGTCACTCAACCTTGACTGCAGGTGGTGTCCCTAATATATGCAGAAGGACTGGGTGTGCTTGTCTAGCGGTCCCGTGGTAGCAAGCAGTCATCAACAGTTACAACAAACATATATCAATGCTTCTCTCCTTCAATTGCACTCTTTCTGGTGCATGAAGGGAACATTTCAATACTTATGTCTCTTAAGGCCCTGTCACCCCTCACCAGATTGGGGGAAACAGACAGAAAACGAACAATGTCCGGTTTGTGTCCATACAAGTTTTGAACATGCACAAAACTAGGAACGGATGCTGTCGGACTGACGTCTGCAGTTCTTGTCTGGTTTGATTTTGTTTCTTTCATTGGCTATCCGTTCATGTCCGTTTCCTGTCCGTTTCATGTCCGTTTCATGTCTGTTCGTCCAGCAGCCATTTACCCGAGAGCACATCATTTTGACACATTTTAATACATTTTGATAATTATCACCACCGGACTAGACAATTCTGTCCATTGCTCAATCCGGCGAGGTGTGACAGCCGCTTCAAGTATGAACATTACATCACAATCTCGGTCACTATGTGTTATCACATTTCCACATAGTCGCTTATGTCACAAAGTGGGAACCCATTGCTTATCTGTTACATAACAGCGGTACCCAACTCCATCGCCCGAGAATAATGATCTTCTTTGTCAATATATAAACTGGAACAGAAAATCCGTATATTTTTACACAATGACTTAAAAATTGGTACTTGTCGCTTCCTAGAGGTGTTTGCCATTATTAGGATAGGGCAACGACTAGTTGTCTCAGTGTCAGGATAATGTGAGTGAGTGGGATATTGGGTCATGGTGCTGATGGCCTCCCAGTACGGCAGCACTATAAAGTCACCATGAGTGTGCACTGTCACAAGTCGGAACCCATCCTGATATAACCTTAGATGTTGCCAGGATCTAAAACTCGAACAACCAACCAACTAATTTGAGGTTATACTGGTGTGTGACTGGAGGTTACAATTGATTCACCAAAACTTCAGTTGATTAGAAGCAGAAGCATTTACCAAGATATGCTCTAATGGTATGCAGCCTTGAAATCGTACAGGAATGTTTCTCTGGCCCAGGCCCTGTCCAGTGCATTCTTGAATTGATTCATGGTAGCTGCTTCTGGTAGCTCATTCCACATGTTTATCACTCGCTGTGAAAAGAAGGCCCCTCTGAGTGAGCTGTTGTACCTTGGCTTGAAAAGCTTATTGGAGTGACCTCTGGTATAGCAAGGCCTCATCCACATTATACTCAGCATTCAGGAACTTCCATGTGTTGATCATGTCCCCACGAAATCTTCTGTATGTGAGGCTTGGTAACTTGAGTCTCCTGAGTCTGTCTGGATAACTAAGGTCCTTCAGATGTGGCACTAGCTTAGTTAACCTTCTCTGAACAGCTTCAATGGATTTAATATCCTTCTTCAACGTTGGGTGCCATAAAGGCTGTATAGCTTCATTTATAAGTTCAAGTTGCACAGTCCGATGGTTTTGAGTTTCTGTCATTTTCTTCTGAGATTAAGCTGATTGTTATAATCTACCTTACTTTACTTTGAAGTAAATTTGATTTTAAAGGGCTAACTTTTGGGGTATTTGAAATGAAAACATGTCAAATCAAATTTGGCATGCACCTCAAAACTGACACCATAGGCTACGACACCATAGGCTACAACAGTAACAGGTTCTATTAAATTGACTCTGTATGCCATTCTATGTGGCAACAAATGCATAATAAGTGCATCAGTATCTAAATTAAATATGTAGAGTAGAATCTAGATCTAGATAGTGGATTTGACAATTTGATGTTTACATCGAACAGCTTCAACTGAGAGAATACTGCACACAACGCGTGTTAATAAAATACCAAAACTACGCGGTCGGCAGGGTTCGAACCTACGCGAACCTACGCGAACCATTGGATTTCAAGTCCAACGCCTTAACCACTCGGCCACGGCCGCCTACCTGTCAAATAAACGAATGGACAACATTGGTATGTTGCTACTTCTGAGAGTTTTGAAAGAAGATACAGTTAGCTAAAGGAATGCAAAGGAATGAAATGGAATGCAAAGGAATAGATAGGAATGGAAAGGAATGGAAAGAATATATATGAATGCAAAGGAATGTAAAGGAATGTAAAGGAATGTAAAGAATGTAAAGGAATGTAAAGGAATGTAAAAGAATATAAAGGAAAATAAAGGAATATAAAGGATTATGAAGGAATGTAAATTTATGTAAAGGAATGTAAAGGAATGTAAAGGAATGTAAAGGAATATAAAGGAATGTAATGAATATAAAGGAATATAAAGGATTATAAAGGAATGTAAAGGAATGTAAAGGAATGTAAAGGAATATAAAGGCATGTAAAGAATATTAAGGAATATAAAGGATTATAAAGGAATGTAAAGGAATGCAAAGGAATGTAAAGGAATGTAAAGGGATGTAAAGGAAGTAAAGGAATGTAAAGGAATGTAAAGGAATGTAAAGGATTATGAAGGAATGTAAAATAATGTAAAGGAATGTAAAGGAATATAAAGGAATGTAAAGGAATATAAAGGAATATAAAGGAATTTAAAGGAATATGAAGGAATATAAAGGAATATAAAGGAATGTAAAGGAATGTAAAGGAATGCAAAGGAATGCAAAGGAATGTAAAGGAATGTAAAGGAATGGAAAGGAATGGAAAGGAATGGAAAGGAATGTAAAGGAATATAAAGGAATATAAAGGAATATAAAGGAATATAAAGGAATATGAATGAATATAAAGGAATATAAAGGAATATAAAGGAATAGCAAGGAATATATAGGAATATAAAGAAATATAAAGGAATATAAAGGAATATCAAGTAATATAAAGTAATGTAAAGGAATATAAAGGTATATCAAGGAATATCAAGGAATATCAAGGAATGTGAAGGAATATCAAGGAATAGCAAGGAATAGCAAGGAATAGCAAGGAATAGCAAGGAATAGCAAGGAATATCAAGGAATATCAAGGAATGTGAGGTAATATAAAGGAATATCAAGGAATATCAAAGATTATAAAGGAATATGAAGGAGTATAAAGGAATATGAAGGATTATAAAGGAATATGAAGGAATATGTTGCCCCTCCTCCAATGGAATATTATACCGGAATACACCTGCAGGAGGGCAATCTTATACCGGTATAATTCCACCAGCCCGGTATAAGATCCTCCCATACAGCCTCCATATAATTTTGCATTAATAGAAATAATACTCTATGTATGTACCTAAATAGAGTCAAACCTCTCTAACCAAGCACCTCCACCGATCGACCACACCTCAATATCAATCGCTTTATGTGTGTTCCAAACGATCGCTAATACAATATCATTGTAACAAAATATTTCTAACTCCCTAAACCGACCACCTCCCTAAATGGACCATTTAAAGTCGGCCCCATGGGCGGTCGATTTACAGAGGTTTTACTGTATGTTTATGGAGCATACCACATGACACTCATTGCTGATTTGTTTTCACAGTGTATCTTGTATAAGAATGGAAATTACAGCGACGAGTGTCTCTTAAAATAGAAACAAATTGGTCAAAGCCTATTCAAGGAGTCATCATTATATAACTGAGACACCACTTGGCTGGGACAGCTGGGGCCAAATGTATAAACAACTTTTTATCGGCGCCGGTGTTAAGGGCGGCTGGCAGGTTAGCTAACGTTGTTGTTGGAATATGTGTCACAGGAAATGTATGTGGCCAAAGAGCGGCAGAGTTAGCAAACCGATGCATTATTTATAGATTTGGGAAATCCCTCTGAGCCTGTTGCCGGTGAGCACCACTATTTGAGAATATCGCCGCCGATGCGGCGGCGGTGTGGGCGGTGGTGGCATTAATATTGGTTCGAGTTTAGGGTTAATTTAATGAAATTTCACGATTTGAGTATGTAATTCTGTTAACTATGATCGCATTGAATAGATTTGGGCCTAATCGGTCCCTAACACTGCCGAGCACCAGCGAGCCTTGTTATTGCTGAGCCTGTTGCCGGCGAGCACTGCTATTTCACAATATCACCGCCGATTCGGCGGCAGTGGCAGTGTTAATATCGGTCCAATTATTGGTAATTTGATGGCGGCGGCGGCATTAATATCGCTTCGATTTGAGGGTTAATTTGATGAAATTTCACTTATTGCATATGTAATTCTGTTAAATATGATAGCATTGAATAGATTTGGCTCTAATATATCGCCGGCGATGTAGTGGCAGCATTAATATCAGTTCGATGTTAGGGTTAATTTAATGAAATTTCACGTTTTGAGTATGCAATTCTGTTAAATATGATAGCATTGAATGGATTTGGGCCTAATCGGTCCCTAACACTGACGGTAAACTTGATATGGCTCTGGGTTAGCGTAGACGACGTTAAACTCGTGGGGTTTCCCTAACCCGGTGACATACATACAGACTTTTCGCCGCTAACCCGGAGATCCCCGCTAACCACGGGTTTGGAGCGCTAACCCTGCTTCATAAATTTGGCCCCTGGGCTTTTTTGTTTGATAGAGCTTTACATTCAGAACTGTGCAATATAAAGTGCCTGTCACACTATGCCGCATTGAGCAATGGACAGAATTTTATAGTCCGGTGATGTTCGGGCATGATAAGTATCAAAATGTATCAAAATGTGTCAAAATGTTGCGATATCGGGTCAAAGGCCGCCGGACGAATGAACATTAAACGGACATGAAACGTACATGAACGGATTGCCAAAGGACGATAAGCGGAACAAGCGAACTCAAACCAGACAAGAACCGTAGACGTCAATCCAGCGGCATCCATTCCAAGTTTTGTGCATGCTCAAAATTTGTAACGCATCGGGCCGGATATCAATGGATATCAATGGATATGCATCGGATATGCAACGGACACAAACCGGAGTTTGCAGGATATCAATGGACTTTGCTTGGTTTCTCTCCGTTTCCCCAATCTGGTGATGTGTGATAGAGCCTTAATGCCCGTATATGACCCCCCCCCCATGCCCCCCCCCCCCATGGCAGTTTTATGTCAGTATATTATTGCCTCCAGGTGGTTGATTCAGCTATGGATTATTGGAATTTTACACTGCAGCAACATTCAACAATCATATCATGTCTGAATCTGATTTATTTTGGTATTCACGTTTTACACCCGAGTGACATATAAAGTATCGACTTCTGACAGTGACGATTTAGGGTGACCGGACGTGGTAGCTGAATCCGTGAGGGCGCAGGCTTCCCATGCGGAAGGTCGGGAGTTCGAATCCCTGTCGAGTCAAACCAGTCACATAAAATTTGCGCAGTCAAACCAATGACTGATCAAATTGATACTTGTTGCTACCTAAGCCTCTGGCGCCAAAAAATTAATAGGATAGGATTGATTGGTTGGTTTTTAGATTTTTATATATCAATGCATATATACATACCCTCATAGTCATACATAGCTCGTACAATTGGTTGGTTATTGGAGATTTACGTCATGGCAACATTTAAGGTCATATCAGGACGGGTACCGACTTGTGACAGTGTATTCATGGTGACTTTATAGTGCTGCCCCACTCAGAAACATATTAATGCTGAGCGCCAGGCATGGTAGCGAAAAGCATAGATGTTGTACGCCTTCGTTTTGACTCGGCCGGGGATTGAACCCATGAGCGCCCATACCGGAAGCTGTAGCCTTACCCACACGTCCACCCTGTACTGTCCACCTCCGGATTTGGTTGGTTAAATCTGGCTACTACTGGATAAAACAAGAATTAAATTCCTGAGAATGGGAGTGATATGTGCATTTTCTGTTGTTATTGTTATTCTGTTTACCCTTTTTTTTTATAAACGCAAAAAGGCTATTTTAGGGCGCCCACTCCGTGTCATTGAGGTGTGACGGGCATAATGCGTGACTCTAACGGAGACGATAGCTGCCGACCAAGCATTGCACTGACTGGCTAGACAATCAACAAATTGTTTACAGTGACTGTATGGGGGAGCGGGACGTGGGTCAGGTGGTAGTGCGTCCACCTGTGAAGGTGTCGATCATCCTATCGATCCTACTTAGTGGACCCATTTGCAGTTTGGGCTGTTTTCCGTTCCAACCAGTGGTCCACAACTGGTTCATCAAAGGATGTGGTATGTGCCGTCCTGTCTGTGGGAAAGTGCATATAAAAGACCCCTTGCTGCTTATCTGAAAGAGTAACCTATCTGGGGACAGCGGGTTTCCTCCAAAGAAATATGTCAGAATGACATGTATGTTTGACGGCCAATAGCCGATGATAAAAACCAATGTGCTCTAGAGGCATTGTTAAATAAAACAAGCTTTTTTTAAATATAGATAGTCGTAATCGATTTATGACTGGGACGTTTTAACTGAAGTCCTGCTCAACTGAAACCCTAAACGATTTAACAAATATTTTAAGTCACGATGTCAGCTATAGTGAATTCCCACACGCAGGTGGCGCCATAGTGCCAGTTTAAAGAACTAAACTAAACTGATAAGCTATGCTGATATACTAGATTAAATTGACTATATGTACTGAATCACATAATAAAGTATATGGAACACATATATATGCATCCACATATATGCTGTATAAGCCATTATGCAAGTATAATAAGCCGGAAGATCAATCTACTCCCCAGCCACTAGGTCATCGGCTGGTCACCTCTACTCATTAGGTCATCTATTGGTACATCATGACTTCCCTGCATGGTGCCACCTGCTCGCCCATGCCTCAGCGGCCATTATTCTCACTCACTGTGCTGCTATATATATGCATCCACATAAATATGCGCTGCATAATTTAATATGTGAACATAAATAACAGACATGTATGGTATGTATATATATATATGTATAATAAAGGAACCGCAGAGTGGGCACTATGCCACAGGCACTACATTCCAGGCTTAAGTAGTGTCTAAATCACACACAGGTGGCACCAACAGTACATGGGGGGGGGAGGAAGGAGGTCAGTTAGAAATAGAGAAAAGTCATTCAGGTACGTTGATCGTTTGTATTCAAATACTATATTATATATCACATATATTGTGTATATATCACACGCGCATATAATATACTTGTTTGTTTAACTACCCCCCAGCACAAAAAGTAAACATCGGCTATTGGGGGGGGGGCATATAATAGACATGCCTGCACATCATTTGGCTATCATTCGAAGATCGTACACATACCTAGACGAGGATGTTGTACGCAGACTGTACACATCCCTTGCACATCCACTTTTGGAATATGGAAATGTTGTGTGGTCACCACTCTACAGGAAGGACGCTGAGTCAATTGAGAGGATCCAAAGAAGGGCAACGAAGCTTGTACATGGATTCGATGCAATACCCTATGAACAACGTATGCGTCATTTGAAGATCCCAAGCATGTACTACAGATGGGCTCGGGGGGATATGATTGAAGTATTCAAATATCTCCATGGTATCTACAAGACAGGCGGCCCCCTTATCAGAGACTCCAACACCAGGACCAGAGGGCACTCCCTGAAGCTGAGGAAGCGGTACTCCAGACTGGACCTGCGACACAACTTTTTCGGCTTTAGGTTGGTTGACCTGTGGAATGACCTGCCGGAGAGTGTCGTAGCAGCAGAGTCGGTGAACTGTTTCAAGTCCCGACTGGATGCATACTGGTCAAGCATTACATATATCTTGGAGCCAGTGACAGTTGCTACGATCGACCACATCTGAAGAACTGTCTCCATTTCTATTAATTAAGAGCGGCTAACAGGTCCAAGGCCTATTATAGTTGTATCCTATTGATTGATTGATTGATTGATTGATATTCAAACTACTTACTCAAACTACTTCATGTGGTCGAAAAACACACCTGAGGTATTAACCTTCTAAGCATACCCCTATAAGCTAACCACACTCTATCTAACAGAATAAACAAACCATTCTACTAACACTCACTCCATCTCAAAATGTTAACTCCAACATGATAGTTTTGCAGTTCACAACATAGTAGGCATACAAACCTATGAAGGAAATCTATGCACCTAACCACTCCGTAATGTAAAGGTCTAATCAATACACATGTATGTATCAAGTGTGTAGGAATACAACATATAACTGCTATTTTTGTATGTGAATTGTCAAACTATACCATATGTAAGTCTTTGAATGTTTGATATTGTTATTTCAGCTGATTTGGGCTAGCTGCTGGTGACGATATCAGACTACATGTGCATATATTGTAAATAACTGTATTGTCACATGGCTGGAAGACCAGTGCCACGGTGCTGACAAAAGACCTTATTCAATGAATAAACTATATTTACAACAACAAAAATATATATATATGGCTACACATAATATATATATATGGCTACACATAATATATATACTATATATTGGTGTTTGTTTTGAGTTTTACATCCTGGCAACACCTAAGGTCATATCAGGACGGATACCGACTTGTTACTGTCTGCACTCGTTGGGACTTTATAGTGCTGCCCCATTGCGAGACCTGGCTGCCACACCATGGCCCAAATTCCCACTCAGTTACATTATCCTGATTATGAGCTAACCAGTCCATGCCCTATCCTAGTAATGTTGTGTGCCAGGCTATGACTGGTTGGCTCAGTGTCAGGATAATGTGACTGTGTGGCATATCAGATCATGGTGCCAGCAACCTGGTATCAAAGTGGGGCAGCACTATAAAGTTGACATGCGTGCGCACTATCACAAGCCAGTACCCGTCCTGATATTCCTTTTTCTCTATTCTTGAAGATTTATACTGTCTATTATGGATAAGTCTGAATAGACTTGTTTTCACCATGAGACAGTTTGTCGATAGAAAGCCTGAGCCTACACTTTTCCGACCGAAGGGATTTTTAACCTCCCACACCACATAGACATGGTATGACAGCAACTGGCCTTTGATGACATTATAAGTTATACACAGCAGTGGAAATCCAAATTGGCAGCGGTGGGGGCATGGGGAATCGAACCACCAACCTTCAGATTAGGAGTCCGACCTAGAAAAAAGTCAGACCCTCTGATCACTCCAGCACAGAGAACACCATATGACCTTAGATGTTGCTAGGACGCAAAACAACAAACAGATAACAGCCTGTTGCATTGAACAACAAACATACTCTGCAAACCCACCACCTTCCCCATGCCGCCTTTTTTCCTTCTTTTATTGTTGCTACATTAGTTGATTAAGCAGCGGACATTTCAATCACAGACGATTGTCTTCCTCATTTCACTGCTCATTTCCCTATTCTAATAATGCCGAGCGCCAGGCTAGGTAGCGAGCAACAAGTATAAATCTTTAAGTCATTGGTTTCACTCGACCAGGGTTCGAATGCGTGAGTTTGAATCCGACCACCTAGCAAAACGGGAGATGGACTCTCTACTCATTCAGCCAACCCGCGTCTGGCCTTTGCATGTGAACCAGTAGATAAAAGATTCACCCCATACTTCCAGTACAGGGGTGAACGACAACGTAGTCTAAATACGGGTGAAAATAGCTTTAGTATGGAACAAGAAGTAGAATGCCTGGCACCAGTATCAAATGGTTAGTGATATCAGCACAGAGTTGGTGAAATGGGAGAGATTGCAAAAAGACAAGATGGCGGCCAGAGAACGCCGTCGATTTCACTTTTAAATTGCATTAAAGTATATGTTTTATTATATTTTCCAACTCAAAAGTAGCGCGTAAATATGAAGACATATACAAAGAATAAATGTTGCTTCTTAGATTGTGAAATTAGGCTCTCATGAAGACTCATTTCATTAGCCCGATTTTTCTACCGTTTTTATATAAGGCTGGTCTTCACCCGTGTACTACAAGTACCGGGTGAATCTTTTATCTAGTGAACCAGCCTTCAGCGTGAAGCCGTCACCAGCGCAGACCGCCCCGACTGTGCTGTCGGGGCGGTCAGCGCCGGGCATTTTAGTCATGTGACCATATGGGATGCCGAATGAGTGGCGCACTGGCTATTCGCAGAGCTACGCATCGCGGTGTTTAACCGACTACTGCGGTCTGCGTTACTCCTTCCTTCCCTCTCGGCCACTTTTAGAGGTATTAACAAGCTGTCTCTTGCATCAGGTAGATGAAATGTCCTTCATCTGGGTCTTCAAATCTTTTGAATCCGACACTAGAAGTTCAATGAAAATTTCTCTGAATTCTTTTATGCCTGAATTCAATTCACTCAAATTTGACGATATTCATCTTTGAAACTACCATATTCATTTTTGCATACCTCTTTTCTATCTATTCGCCAATTTGCATGAAGATTGAGTGATGGTCAACACACTCAGTAATTTGCAGAGCAGCTCTGCGAATAAGAAACATTCTTCTGCGAATTAGCAGAGCCAAGCAGCTCTCGGCAATAGACTATTTAAACTGATACTTGTCGCTTCCTAGCCTGGCGCTATGCATTACTAGGATAGGGAAAGGACTGGCTAACACAGTATCAGGATAATGTGAATGTGTGGGATATGAGATCATGGTGCCAGCGGCGTGGTATCCCAGTGGGGCAGCACTATAAAGTCACCATGAGTGTGCACTATCACATATCGGCACCCGTCCTGATATGACCTCAGATATTGCCAGGACGTAAAACTCCAACAACCAACCAACCAGCCTTCAGCGTGAAGCCGTCACCAGCGCAGACCGCCCCGACTGTGCTGTCAGCCGGACGGCCAGTCGGAGCGGTCTGCGGCAAGCATTTTACATGTTGGTTATGTTTGTCTCTGCTGTGGCAGTTACGGCGCAGCGCTTTGTTTACACACCGCAGATCTCGTCAGCGGTGCGGGGAGGAGGTCGAGCTGGGTGCGCAGTGCGCAGTGCGCAGTGCGTAGCGCCACCTGTCGGATTTGACCCGGATCTGTGTTCTAGCAACAACACACGCTGCCCGCACCTTAATGTGAGGCGCACACCACCCGACTTTCACGACGGAGGACGCGCCATCCGAACGCGGTTATTTAAACAATATTTGTTGGGGGGTAAATATGTTTATTCTGCTGAATATATCTTTAATCAGTGCCAACGCACTGGTCTTCCAGCCATTTTTCAATAGACGAGATCACTGTTCCAGCTGCACATGCACTGAAAACGGCGTTGGCAGCAAAGCAAAAGCGTACGGCCATTGAGATTGCTGATACGCATATGATAAAACTTCAATTTTATTCAAAATTAATCAAAATACATAATTTGGCACAAACATGGATGGATGGATGCAATATAATAATATAATGAATGTGTTTAAGGCACACCTCTCCATAATTAAGAATTTTGAGCTAAGAAACATACAATTTCAGTCACTTTACAGGCTGATGTTTACATCACCATTGTTGATTAAACATATAAGTTTTCTGTAATTCTTGTTCTAAATATTAAAATGTCAAATGTGTCAACAAAAACTTGTTTCAAAGAAATATATAACCAATGGCTGATTAACGCTACCCATTTCCTAGCCCAACAAATGTTATTAACCATAGGATATAAATATAAAACATGAATAAAATGAGCCAAACTGACTCTGGCTATGGCTCTAACACTAGTCTGAGTGCCCAGATTTGTCTCAATCTAAATGCAGATGGTATAAGATGTGCTGATTATATTGATGTACATGAAATGCTGGATAAAAGATTAATATCTTAATTTATTATATATATATTTTTTTGTTGGTATTCTGTTTCAAACAAGAGCTAAGATGAGCTGAAACTAGCACATTTCATAACTGCACCCCAGTATCTTAGCATGTGCCATGTGCTTATCGCGGGTGTGTTTTTCTTCCATGCATCCCACAATGCATCGCGGTGCTCGAATGGCGATGTTTGTTTGTTTGTTGTTGTTTTACGTCCTAGCAACATCTAAGGTCATATCAGGACGGGTACCGACTTGTGACAGTGCGCACTCATGGTGACTTTATAGTGCTGTCCCACTGGGAAACCAGGCCGCCAGCACCATGACCTGATATCCCACTCAGTCACATTATCCTGAGACTGAGCCAACCAGTCCCTGCCCTATCCTATTAATGCGGAGCACCTGGCTAGGAAGCGACAAGTATCAATTTTCAAGTCATTGGTTTGACGTGACCAGGGTTTGAACCCACGACCCCACGATCTACCAGCACAGGAGACGGGCGCTCTAACTCATTCGGCCATCCCGTCTGGTATTTTGATGTAGTCTATTCAGGATTATTTACACACACACAAATGTATATAGTATAAGGTATACGATAATTGTTGAATACACAATTGTTGAATACACAATTTGCAGCATATAACACGCAATGTCACAAGTCGGTACCCATCCTGATATTATCGTAGATGTTGCCAGGATGTAAGACAACAAGAAACAAATAATGAAATTTTGTAACCCACAAGTTCCATAGTAATATGGCAACAGTAGTGTCATATGACTAGATCGATATTAGTCAGATCAATGTGAGTATTTACATGGTATTTAGAATGTAAGCAGAGTTATAATCTTGTGTGTTCATTTGGTAAAGTTGTAGTAAGTTTTAATGCAGGGTCTGGTCGGTTGGAGTTAGACAAGCGGTATATAAATGTCAGTTTGCTAGAAATATTCTAGCGTTACCCTATCGTGGTTAGTTATGTGAGTTTATTATTTGCAGTTTGTTGTGTTAGGGTCGATAGATACCTCATCGCAATATGAATTCTGATGTTGGGGTGGGGTTGTTAATAATAGCAGTATTTAAATCCGCCTAGTCAGATAAAAGCATCAAATTTTCTAAATCTAAATTCTACACATCCAGCGTATATACAAGTGCACTTATTAAGCATTTTTGGTTGTGTACAAGAAGGTTGTAAGCCAATTTAATAGAATGTGCTACAGGAAAAGCCTGTAGTGTCAGCGTTTCGTATCACAATTTCTGTGTGCTTGACCAAATTAATTTCGACCGTTTTCACGTCAAATATTTCAACATCTAGCCCTTTAAAACCGAAGTTACTTCAAATTAAAAGAAAGTAAAATATAATGATCAACCTAGTGTATTTATCTACATACAGTGAAACCTCTCTAAATCGAACGACTATGGGAGCGACTTTAAATGGTCCATTTAGGGAGGTGGTCGGTTAAGGGAATAACAAAAAATCATTATAATGGTATTTTATGGGCGATCATTTAAGACCCAAATAAGGCGATCGATATATGGGACTAGGCGATCTGTGGAGATGGTCGGATAGAGAGGTTTTACTGTATATTTTCTAAAGTCAGAAACCCAAAATCATCTGAGTATGGAGCTTAAAAGTGGAATCAGTTATTAATGAGAGAGCATTGTCACCAATAGTTGCCCTCCCAATAAGCGTAGTCATAATATGTGAGGGGCCAAAGCCAAGGGCTGAGGCCAATTTGAAAGCTCTCTGCCCACCCATGACGGACACGATGCCTACAAGTGTGCGACCGTACATTGTGTGACAGTGCATGGTATGACGGTACATTGTGTGATGGTACATTGTGTGACAGTACATTGTGTGACAGTACACTGTGTGCTGGTACATTTTGTGATGGTACATTTGTGACAGTACATTGAGTGACAGTGCATTGTGTGACAGTACATTGTGTGACAGTACATTGTGTGACAGTACATTATGTGATGGTACATTCTGTGATGGTACACTGTGTGGCAGTACATTGTTTGACAGTACATTGGGTGACAGTACATTGTGTGATGGTGCACTATGTGATGGTACATTGTGTGACAGTACATTGTGTGACAGTACATTATGTGATGGTACATTGTGTGATGGTACATTGAGTGGTGGGACATTGTGTGACAGCACTTTCTGTGACAGTACATCGTGTGATGGTACATTGTGTGATGGTACACTGTGTGACAGTACATTGTGTGACAGTACATTGTGTGGCAGTACATTGTGTGATGGTACATTGTGTGACAGTACATTGTGTGACAGTACAGTATGTGATGGTACATTGTGTGATGGTACATTGTGTGGTGGTACATTGTGTGACAGTACATTGTGTGACAGTACATTGTGTGACAGTACATTGTGTGATGGTACATTGTGTAACAGTACATTGTGTGACAGTACATTGTGTGGCAGTACATTGTGTGATGGTACATTGTGTGATGGTACATTGTGTGACAGTACATTGTGTGGCAGTACATTGTGTGACAGTACATTGTGTGATGGTACATTGTGTGACAGTACATTGCATGACAGTACATTATGTGACAGTACATTATGTGACAGTACATTGTGTGACAGTACAGTGTTCACCATTTATTGCAGATGCACACTGCTATTCAGCTATGATGTATTTACTATGGAATTAAACCCGCTTTCTAATCACTTTGAAAACAAACAGAATGTTGCATTACCGGACGGGATGGCCGAATCGGTAGAGCGCAAACTTCCCATGCGGAAGGTTGAGAGTTCGAGTCACAGCCGAGTCAAACCAATGATTTATACTTGTCGCTACCTCGGGATTTATAGGATAGTGAAGGACTGGTCATCTCAGTGTCAGGATAATGTGACTGAGTGTGATATCGGGTCATGGTGCTGGCGGTTTGATTTCCCACTGGGGCAGCACTATAAAGTCACCAGAAGCGTGCACTGTCACAAGTCGGTATCCGTCCGTCTTAGACACTGGTGCACTTATTCAAATCAAAGTTACTTCAAACTAAACTGAGGTAGATTATAATGATCAACCTAATATGCTTATCTCAGAAAATGAGAGAAACTAAAAACCATCGGACTACACAACTTTAAAGTTGCACAGTCCGATGGTTTTGAGTTTCTCTCATTTTTCTGAGATAATTATATTGAATTGATTGTTATGATCTACCTTACTTTAGTTTGAAGTAAGATTGATTTTAAATGGCTAACTTTTGAGATATTTGAAGTGTAAATATGTCAAATTAGTTTTGGCAAGCACGCCAAAACTCTGTCACCATAGGCTTCTGCAGTAACAGGTTCTATGAAATTGCCTCAGTATTGCCTTCTGTTTGGCAACACATGCTTATAAAGTGCATCAGTATCTAAGTTAGATATGTAGAATCCAATCAAAATAATTTATTTGGTTTTGAAAAGTTGATGCTTCATCAGACTATGCAGCTTTAATAGACAAAGCGACTAAAGGAATTTCCAAAGTTTTTAACATTTTCACGATCGCACAGAGCATACGATGAGTGGAGGGTAGGGGGGAGTCGGTACCCGTCAGTCAAATACAACTTTTATCAGTTAATAAAATATTGGTATTTAAAACGTCCATATTCTCGCCTTTTTGTTCTGTTGTAAAGTGTTGATGTGTACTACTTTGGTGGGAGCGGGGGGAGGTGGTGGAAAAGTAGTATGCTTTGTACGACCATGAAAATATTGAAAACGTTATAGCCCTGTCACATTACGATGCTTCTCGCCAATGCGGGTCGACGTATGTGATTTTTGGGACGAATGTCAGGACATGTCAGGAAGCGTTACGCGCGCGTTGGTATATGTTGATGGACGGCGATGGTCGGCGAGGATCGGCGGTGCGCGTCGTGGCACGTCGAAAGTTTTCTGCTTGCACAAAACTTTCAACATGTGCCAACGTGTGGGTGCGAATGTTATGGGGACGTTAGGAGGATGTCGAGACACGTTAGACACGCGTTGGACGAACGTTGTTCGGACGTTGTTTAACGTTGACTGACGTTGACTTTTTTCGAACGACGGTGAGCATTCCATCAGCACGTCGATAATGTTTGACTGACGTATGCATAATGTATGGTGGACGCGCTCTTGCCGTTTCTCCAGCGTTTCTTGACGTGTTGGACGTGTTGGCCACGCGTCTCACGTCTCGTGCTCGCTTAACATTTGCGGGCATTCTGCGAATGTTTTGTGAACGTTTAGCTAACATTTAGCGAACGGTTAGCCAACATTTTGTCAGCCTTATTTATACCCCATGCGCAGGTAGGTGCCTTATCTCGGCCATGCACGTCGGGAAATGTTAGCCATGCGTTACGCCAACATCGGGCGTGCTCAGAGCACGCCGATAGCACGCTGATAGCACACTGGTGCCATGCCGAGATTCGCCGAAAGACGCGGGAAGGAAGTAGGTGACGCACTCTCATACGTCGTATTACACATCCGCCGGTTGCTAGCGGAGCACTGGAATAACATTAAGCAACTGCTATGCACATGCTACATGCACCGCGTGCGCCCCACGTGCCGGAGGCTCGTTGGCACATGTTGCGACAACCTTTTTTTTTTCCCACACGTCGCCACACATTGGCCGCATGCTACCAACACGTTGCGCTGACTTCAAACTTTTTCCCCCGCTGCCAAAAACTTGGACGTGTCTCGACGCGTACAACTTATTTTGTGCGTTGACGGCGCACCTGTCGTAATTTGACAGGGCCATTAGCTGGCTCCTAAGCCACTAGCAGTTCGAGATTACAGTGATATATTCTATGACCGGACGTGGTGACCCAATCGGTAGAGCGAAGGCTTCCCGTGTGGAAGGTTGGGAGTTCGATTCCTGATCGAGTCAAACCAATGACTTACCAAATTAACACTTGTTTCTACCTAGCCTGGCGTTTGGGGCATTACTAGGATAGGGTAAGGACTAGTTAGTTCAGTATGAGGATAATGTGACTAGGTAGGACATCGGGTCATGGTGCCGGTGGCCTGATTTCCCAATGGGGCAGCACTATTAAGTCGCCATGACTGCGCACTGTCACAAGTCGTCACCCTTCCTGATATAACCTTCGATGTTTTCTGTGGTGGAGTGGTGAGAGTGTCTGACTTTTTTCTAGGTCAGACTCCTAATCTGAAGGTCGGTGGTTCAATTCTCATGCCCCCACCTCTACCAATTTGGATTTCCATCACTGTGTATAACTTACAGCATAATCAAAGGCCAGTTGCTCTCATATCATGTCTTTGTGGTGTGGGAGGTAAAAAATCCCTTTGGTCAGTAAAGGTGTAGGCTCGGGCTTTCTATCGACAAACTGTCTAATGGTGAAAACAAGTCTATTCAGACTTATCCATGATAAGGCAGTATAAATCCTCAAGAAAAACCCAAAAAAACTCAACCAACCAACCAATGCTGATATAACCTTCGATGTTGCTAGGAGCCAACAAACAAAACAGGTTTCATCACGCCAGTATTGTCAATGTAGAAGTTTTAAAACACTTATATCTGAGACACCGCTCATAAACAACATTCCATCCCATCTCAACCGTCACCCACAACCTCAACTCACCTCTTGTGTCCCAGACCAGGTCCCTTCGGCCTTAAAGGTACTGTAACACGATCGAAATAATGTCATATTATTCACAATTATTATGATCAAATATGATTATATCCCATAATAGGTATGCCATGTAATTTTCTAACCTATGTTTTATCTTGATGTTATTTACTAAGCTATGCAATTATTAAGATGCATTTGCTTAGTTTGCTATTCTTAGTTCATATATATTCATTTAGTTGTGAAAAAGCTGCATGCCTTCATGATGCGACATCTGCGTTCAATCCTGAGGCTAACCTGGAAGGACAAAACGACAAATAAGGAAATACTCAAACGGACGGGTCTGCCCTCTATGGAAGATCTTCTGATCAAAAAGAATCTCCGGTGGACTGGACACCTCATGAGGATGTCATCAGACAGGCTACCAAAGCAGATCCTCTATTCTGAACTGTCTTCTGGTTACAGAAAGAGAGTGCGCCCCCGTCTCCGGTTCAAGGATACCATCAAGAGAAACCTGAAGCTGAGAGACATTAAAACCGACTCATGGATGCAACTCTCACAGCAGAGAGCTAAATGGAGGGCGGCAGTCAAGTAATGAAAGCAGTCTTTGTCGCATCACGACCGACAGCATGATGATGATGATGTACAAGCAGAAAGGTCACCTCATCGAAAGGTCACCATATTTGTCAGGAGAAAAAATATATATTACTTCAAAATATCACATTGGAAACACCGGTACTTGCCTTACCATCAGAGTTAAGCAAGTTTGAATCTCGTCAGTCTTTGGACAACTGGGAAAATAATACCAGATGCTATAGATATTTTAGATTAGATTAAGCCATATTGGAAAAGCAAGTACAAATTGTCATTTTCGATGAAGATATTTGCATATATATATATATATATATATATGTATATATATATATAGATATATATGTGAAGCTGTCTCAATGACGTTAGTACACCTTTAATGTGTTATACTTGTCAGGTAATGCGTTAATGCTCCCTTAATATGATATATTTGTCAGGTAATGTGTTAATGTAGTTTCAATGTGATATATTGGTCCATCAACGTGCTATATCAGTCATTAAACATGCATTTCATATCGGTATATCTCTTTCAACTTGTATATGCATGCAAGGAATGTCCATATTAAACCAACAATCTTATACATAGATACCATAAACTCCCCATTTAGATAATTTGTTTGTTTGTTGTTGTTTTACATCCTAGCAACATCTAAGGTCATATCAGGACCGTTACGGAGTTGTGACAGTCCGCACTCATGGCGACTTTTATAGTGCTGCCCCACTGGGAAATCAGGCCGCCGGCACCATGACCCGGTATCCTACTCAGTCCCATTATCCTGGCACTGAGTGAACCAGTCCTTGCCCTATCCTATTAATGCCGAGTGGCCGGCTGGGAAGCGACATGTATCAATTTTAAAGTCATTGGTTTGACTCGACCGGGAACCGAACTCCCGACCTTCTGCACGCGAGGCCCGCGCTCTACCGATTAGGCCACCGCGCCCGGTCCCCATTCAGATCAAACATGTCAATAACCTTAGTGGTATCTTAAACATGCAATCCGTCACAGATCTGTGCTTACCTGAGTTAAAATGGCGGTAGTTATTATCTAGCAGGTGCAAATTACAGATTTGTAAACACGAACATTTCTGTGATTCCACATTACTAGACTTGACAAAAAAATGGAAAATAAAAAAATAAAAACTAACATAGGCTATTATTAACAACCAGAATTGCAGAAGGCTGACCTGAGCAGACACAGGTAAACACTCCTGGGCAAAGGAACAGATCAAGACAGCACCACAGCTGTCCAGCATTGAAAACAAGCACCCTCACGGGAGCTTATACGTTATGGGCAGAGTAAATACCTTGTCAATAAACAAAATAAATTTTAAAAGGTATTTTCAAAATGTGATAATTATGAAGTGAGAAAATTCTTATTTCTCGTTAAATTACTGTATATTAGAAAATATGTAATTGCATATTAGAAATGCATTCTGGTCTAGAAAATTATCCCTGCTCCAGTGATGACGGGATAAAAGCATTAAAGGATTGGTTGTTGGTTGTTGGAGGTTTATGTCCTTGCAACATCTAAGGTCATATCAGAACGGGTACCGAGTTGTGACAGTATGCACTCATTGTGACTTTATGGTGCTTCCCCACTGGGAAATCAGGTCGCCAGCACCATGACCCAATATCACAATCAGTCACATTATCCTGACACTGACCAAACCAGTCATTCCCCTATCCTATTAATGCCGAGTGCCAGGCTAGGAAGTGACAAGTATCAATTTTATAAGTCATTGGTTTGACTCGACCAGGAATCGAATTCCCGATGTCTCGCACATTAGGTGCGCAATCTACCAATTCGGTCACCATGCCCGGTAGCATTAAAGTGAGAAAGGGTGAAACTACTAGTAAACCAATGGTAGGTCAATATTCTAACTCTCTAATGCAATAACCCAACAGCTATAGTATTTGGTCTCATGACATAAATATATAGCGAGAAAATTATTGGCAAGGAAAATTCAAATTAGTGTCATTTTGGATTTCATTTCATTTCGATGTTTTTGTATAGGTGCTTTGCTTTTGTTTCATTTTCGCACTAAGGTAACATTCAATTGGCGACCGGAGCGGGACGTAGCTCAGGCGGTAGAGTGTCCACCTCTGAAGGTGTGGGTAATCCTATCGATCCTGCTCAGTGGGCACATTTGCAGTTTGGGCTATTTTCTGTTCCAACCAGTGGTCCACAACTAGTTCATCAAAGGTTGTGGTATGTGCTGTCCTGTCTGTGGGAAAGTGCATATAAAAGGCCTCTTGCTGCTTATTGGAAAGAGTAGCCTATATGTTGGCAGTAGGTTTCCTCCAAAGAAATATGTCAGAATGACCATATGTTTGACATCTGTAATGGAAGGATGTGGACACGTTGAGCTCGAGTGTAAGACTGGTTTATTTCCCTCTCTCCCGTGCCGGTGTCCCGTGCCTGGTCACATGACCAGCACGCCCGGTCTTGCATTCCATACATATGTCACATACCTTACATCTTCCCCCTTCAGGGCAATGATCACATTTTCCGAGTCCTGCCTGTTCAATAAACAATGTTCAGCAGATACATTATGTTCTCCCGTGTCATTTCCTTTTTTCGCGAATGAAAAGAGAAAAACAGATGATAAGAAAAAAAAACACAAAAAAAAACAACAACATGTAAATATACATATGAATGAACATAAAACGAACACAATTCAAATGCCATATTATCCTAACATCTCCAACATCAACATTGACACCCAAATGTCTGCCTTTTATAATTCTGTTTCATTAACTCTATTGGTCAGCTTCTTTGCCACCTGACCTAACATTTTTCATTTATTTTGTGCCATTTGCACATACAATCTACCAATGACCTACTCTCCTAACCTCTCTACTGGCCTACTGACTCGACCTGACCTTGTAACATAATTGTTATTATCAGTTGCCCCTGTCGCGTGAGGCTCGTCAGCCTGTTGTGATTGGGTTAGTGCACGGTTGGCTATGCCCACTGACTCGTTCATGTCTGTTTCTGCTTTGAAAATCTGCACTCGGTTTCGACGTAATTTCTTTTGATCCCCATTCACTATTTCATAGTCCCGGTCCGATGGGTTGTTTGTTTTTGTTATGGTCCCTTTTGCCCATCTATTATCGTGTGTTTTGTACCTGATTTTGTCTCCCATGTGAAGGGGTTGGTGTCCTGTTTTTGCATGTTTGTCAAAATTAGTTTTCTGCTTCATTTGGTTCTGTATCATTTCCGGCAGTTTTGATCGCTGTGCCTTTGGTTTCAGATTCTTATTGGTAACAGGTAACTTTGACCGCAGTCGTCTATTCATTAGTAACTGGGCCGGTGAGGCGTCAATCCCAGTTAACGGGGTATTTCGATAGTTCAACAGAGCTATGTTTACATCGGTTCCTTCCATGACTGAGTTTTTTATCATAGTTTTCATTGTTTGTACGTACCGTTCGCTTTGCCCATTGCTCTGGGCATGCATGGGGTTTGAGTATGTTGGTTTAAACCCGTACGCTACTGCAAATTGTCTGTATTCACTGCTTGTGAATTGAGGCCCATTATCTGTTACTATTATTTTCGGTATTCCATATCTACCGAACATTTGTTTCATTGTTCTGATCGTGTTTGCACTCGTGATGCTCGTTAACTCCACGATTTCCGGGAATTTAGAATAGTAATCAATGAATAGGATAAAGTGTCTTTCACGAATTTGGAAGAAATCAATGCCGATTTTGTTGTACGGTAACTCGGGAATATCATGACTCACCAATGGCTCTGCGTGTGGCTTATTCCTAAACGACTGACATGTTGGGCATCTGGATACTTTATCTTCGATTTGAGCATTTATTCCTGGCCAAAAAACATAATCCCTTGCCAATTGTTTAGATTTAATTATCCCTAAATGGCCCTCATGAATTTTGTTTATCATGTCCGGCCGTAATTTTTCCGGTATCACTATGCGATCATCTTTTACTAATATGTTCCCGCTTGTGGTGATATCATTTTTGTATGTGAAGAAAGGTTTCACATTGTCTCTGATGTTTTTGTTTGTTTCTGGCCACCCTACTCGTGTGAGGCGTGCTACTTCTTTTAAGGTTTCATCGTTTTGTGTTGCTTTTGCAATACTCGTCAGTTCATCTTCAAAGATGTCCAAAGCAGCTATGCTGATGTCCCTGTCAAATAGGTTGTTCGGCCCTGTTGTTGTTGAGTGGGCCCTCGACAGGGCATCTGCAAAGTACATGTGAACACCCTTTTTGTACACAAAGTCGAGGTCATAATTCTGAAGGCGCATGCGCATTCGTTGCATCCTAGCAGACAACTTCCAAATCGGTTTGTTCATGATCGCGATCAATGGTTTGTGATCCGTTTCAATCAATGTGTTTTTCCCAAATATATAGTCATGGAACTTTTCGCAACCGAAACAGATTGCCAAAAGCTCCTTTTCTATTACTGCATATGCACTTTGTGCTTCATTTAATGCCTTCGATGCCATCGCAATTGGGCGATCATTTTGGAACATTGTTGCTCCCAAACCAGACTTGGAAGCGTCCACCTGGATGGTAGTTCGCTCTTTTACATTGTAATATCTAAGCACAGGTGCTCTTGTCAAAGCAGTTTTTAGCCTCACAAATGCTTGTTTTTGCTCGATCTCCCAGTGCCATGCGACTTCACGTTTTAACAAGATTCTTAAGGGTTTTGAAATTTCGGCTAGATTTGGAATACATTTTGACACATATCCCACCATTCCCAAAAACCGTTGTATGTCCGCTTTGTTTGTTGGCGTTGGCATTTCATTTATCGCTTGTATTCGCTCAGCACTGGGTTTCAGACCATGTTCAGTAAGAGTGTGACCCACATAACTGACTTCTTTTTGACAAATTTTAGACTTTTTTGGATTGAGCCTTAGATTGACCTCCCTTGCTCTCTTTAGCACTGCCTCTAACCTCTCGTTATGCTCCTCTAGAGACTTTCCATATATGAGGATGTCATCTGCCACAACATTTACACCTGGCAGATCGCATAGTATTATATTCATTTGTTCAATAAAAATGTCACCTGCCGTTTTGATTCTGAAGGGCAGACGTGTGTATCGGTATCTGCCCCACGGAGTGTTAAACGTGCAAATGTGTGAACTTTGTTCATCTAATACTATCTGCCAGTATCCACTGTTGGCATCAAGCAGAGTGAAAAACTTGGCCCCATGGGTTTTGGCAATTACTTCTTCGATTGTTCTCGTCGGATATGCCCCCCGCAATACTGCTTTGTTCAGCTTTGTGGGGTCCAGACAAACTCGTATCTTCCCTGGCTTCTGGACAATCGTTATTGAGCTGACCCACTCTGTCGGCTCTTCCTGTTTAGTTATTACACCTAAAGCGATCATCCGATCAATTTCTTTTTTCACCTCATTCTCTATGGCATGAGGAATACGCCGAGGAGGGTCAACCACTGGTGGAACATTTGGATCTACATGAATCTTTGCATTAACTTTAATTATGCCCAGTCCATTGAAAACATCACTATAAGTATTTACCAGATCATTTGCTTTTTCATCATCTTTGCCTTCTTTGCTGACCGCCCTGACTTTGCTGACCGCGCTGACTCTGTTGAGGAGGTTTAACATCACGCACACCTTTTTCCCCAGTATCGGGCTTCCCGTTGAAGTAACTTGGAATCGCAGCACACAGCTGTTGATCTTGATGTCTGCTTCTCCTTCCGGGTAGATATGGTTCCCAGCAAACGTGATCAACCGGCATCGGGATGGCTTCATCACAGTGTTGTGGATTTGGTCGAAAATCGCCTTGGACAATATATTCGCTTGCGACCCACTATCCAACTTGAAACGAATGTCAGTGTTTCCCACACATATGTCAGCATACCACAACTCTTCATCATTCTCCCTTTCATCAATCTCCCCGACAAATAGGTCTGCATCTTCCTCCTCGTACGGTCTCGCTTCCTCGGGCTGATTGTACTCATCAACATCAAGCTCATTCACAGGGGCCGTTGCCCGCTTGCTTCGACACACTTTTATAAAATGTCTGATTTTCCCACATCCGGCACATTCCTTCCCTTTCGCAGGGCACTGGCCTTTGTTGTGGTTGTATCCACATCGGGGACACTCGTACCGCAGGGTATCCGAGCGTGCCCCGCCCCCTCGACCGGGTGTCCGAACTTGTGTTGACCCCATGCTAACCGGCATGGTGGGCGTTGCCCGGCGGCGGCCATACTTGTTGACTACATCAACTTGACTGTCTTTCGTGGTGTCTCCTTCCCCTATCGTGTCCTGGTGTTCGCTTAACCGACACATCTCTACACATTGTTCAAGCGTCAGCTTAGGTGTTTGTAGAAGCCTATTCCTCAACTCCTTGTCCTTTATCCCACAGACCAGCCGGTCACACAACAGCGAGGACTCCAGGTCTCCGTATTCACAGAAAGCAATCCGGCTTTGTAACTCCCTAATGTAGGCGTCCATACCTTCCGTGGTTTGATTCAATGAGTGAAATTTGTAGCGCGTAACAGTGAGGTTTTCCTTCCCTTCGCAGTACGTTCGAAATAATTGAATTAAAGGGCCTATTTTTTCTTTGTCACTGCCTTCAATGGTGGCATTCCTGTAGACTTTTTGTGCCTCGGGTCCCGCTACGTGCAAGAAAATCAAACATTGCACTTTCTCCGCTTTTGACGTGACTCTCCCGTCGCTCCGGCGTATATTTCATACGAGCTTAACCACGCTCGCCAGTTCATGGCCATATGGTTATCCAATACTAGTGGTGCTGGTGGTTTAAGTCCGGATAACGCCATGTTTGCTGTGTATCCGTCTTCGTTTTCACTATCTGACACCATGTAATGGAAGGATGTGGACACGTTGAGCTCGAGTGTAAGACTGGTTTATTTCCCTCTCTCCCGTGCCAGTGTCCCGTGCCTGGTCACATGACCAGCACGCCCGGTCTTGCATTCCATACATATGTCACATACCTTACAACATCCAATATCCGATTTTACAAATCAATGTGCTCTAGAGGTGTCATTAAATAAAACAAATCTTTCTTTTTCCAATTGGAGACCATTCCCCAGCATGAGTTAAGTTAAAGGAGGTGTTCTCTGTAGCCGAGTGGTTAGAGTGTCTGACTTTTGTCTAGGTTGTGGGATTGGAATCATGGTTCGAACCCTGTTTGAGTCAAACCAATGACTTAAAAAATTATACTTGTCGCTTATTTACCTAGCACTTGGCATTATTAGGATAGGGCAAGGACTGGCTGGCTCGGTGTCAGGATAATGTGACTGAGTGGGATATCAGGTCATGCTGCTGGCTACCTCGGGGGAACTTAATTATCATACTTCAGTATGCGCAGGTGAAATATTTAGCGGAATTAGTTCAGTATGCCTAGGAGTGAAGTGGCGGTCCCGAGAGTTGAGTGCCATGGCGGTGGAGCCCCAAGTGAACACTGGGCTGGATGGTGGTTTTTTAAAGTTAAGAAAGGGCTTGTATTTCACGAGGACAAATTAGATTAAAGATCCAGTTTCAGCAGTGCTATGTTTACCTTAGCACCACATTCATCTGGGTCGCACCTCTCTAGCTTCACTTCTCAGCCCTCAACCCTCAACCCTCAACCCTCAAACCTCAAACCTCAAACCTCAACCCTCAACCCTCAAACCTCAAACCTTAACCCTCAAACCTCAAACCTCAAACCTCAGTCATCAAGCCTCAATCCTCAACCCTCAAACCTCAACTGTCAACCCTCAAACCTCAAACCTCAATCCTCACCACTCAACCCTCAACCCTCAAACCTCAAACCTCAATCCTCAAACCTCAACCTCAACCCTCAAACCTCAACCCTCAACCCTCAAACCTCAAACCTCAAACCTCAATCCTCAACACTCAACACTCGACCCTCAACCCTCAACCCTCAAACCTCAAACCTCAATCCTCAACCCTCAACCCTCAACCCTCAAACCTCAAACCTCAATCCTCAACCCTCAAACATCAACCCTCAATCCTCAACCCTCAACCCTCAACCCTCAACTCTCAACCCCACCTTCAGCTCCTCAACCCTCAACCCTTAACCCTTAAACCTCAAACCTCAAACCTCAAACCTCAACCCTCAACCCTCAACCCTTATGTCTTAGCCCTCAACCCAATATTCAGCTCCTCAACCCTGAACCGTCAACCCTCAACCCTCAACCCTCAATCCCTCCGACCTCAACCATTCAACCATTCTATTCCTCAACCTGCCAAACCCTCAACCATCCCAACCATGAACACTTCAACCCCTTGAATCCTTCAACCCTTCCAATGCTCAACTTTCAATCCTCCAACCCCCTCCATCCTCACCCCTATACCCTTCCAACCTTCAACCTTCAAATCCTCAACCCTTTACCCATCAACTTTCAACCCTTCAACTCCCTCAACCTTTCAACCCCCTCAATCAATGTGAATCATTCAACCCTCAACGCTTCCACCTCTCAACGCCCAACTCTTGCAACCCTCAACATTCAACCCTTCAACACCTCAACCCCCTCAACCCCCTCAACCCCCTCAAACCCCTCAACCCCCGCAACCCCCGCAACCCCCGCAACCCCCGCAACCCCCGCAACCCCCGCAACCCCCGCAACCCCCGCAACCCCCCCAAACCTTCAACCCTGAACTCTTCCAACCCTCAACCTTTAACCATCCAAACCCCTCAACCTTCAAACCCTCAACCCTTCCATTCATTTACCTTTCCGCCTCTCCACACACCCCATCTCACCACCCTTCAATCCCTCCACCCATCACCTATCAACCCCTCCACCCATCACATATCGCTCCTCCCGTCCTTACCTCTAAACCTCTTTCTCTCTAGCACCTCTACCCGTCCACCCTCCACCACTCCATCCCCTCCTACCCTCTACTGTTTCTCCCCTCCACCCCTCCTCCGCATGCCTCCTCCAACCCTCCAACCCTCCAACCCTCCAACCCTCCAACCCTCCAACCCTCCAACCCTCCAACCCTCCAACCCTCCAACCCTCCAACCCTCCAACCCTCCAACCTCCAACCCTCCAACCCTCCACCCTCCAACCTAACCCACCCCACCTCCCTCACCTCCACCCCCACCCTCCACCCTCCACCCTCAACCCCACCCTCAACCCTCCACCCTTCCAACCCTCCAACCCTCCACCCTTCCTGTACCATAAATCCACTAAGACTGAGTGATGCAACACCCATCAGTAGAAGTTGCTCAATTCTTACCCCACCCCATCACATACACCGTACCCATAAATAGCATTATTAGCAGCACAGCTTATGCAGCGACCCACCATCTTAGCCCATAATACTGAACTCATTAATGGGTAACCCACTAACACACTAACCTCCTTCATAATCTATTAATATGCCCCACCTACATATCCGCTGATCTACATATTTACAATGTAATGTAAACAGTCGGAGGACCAGTGGCTCGCCGCTGAAAAAATGTATATTCTGATGAATAAACTGTTTTACCAACAACATAAACCAAAAAATCCACCACGACCACCCAATGATACACAAAGAATGCAGACGCACATCGATACATACATACATACATACATACATACACACACATACATACATACATACATACACACACATACATACATACATACATACATACACACACACATACATACATACATACATACATACATATACACACACATACATACATCTACACACACATACATACATACATACACACACACATACATACATACATATACACACATCACATACAAGATACAGACATACACACAGACATACATACATACATACACACCACATAATCATACACTACATACATCACAAACATACATTACACATACATACATACATACATACATACACACACACATACATACATACATACATACATACATACATACATACGTACATACATACATACATACATACATACATACATTCATACATGCATACATAAATACATACATACCTGCATCATCATCATCATGCTGTCGGTCACGATGCGACAAAGACTGCTTTCATTACTTGACTGCCACTCTCCATTTAGCTCATACAAACATGCATGCATACAGTAAAACCACTCTAAATCGACCGACCTTGGGGCCCAATTTAAGTGGTCCATTTAAGGAGGTGGTCGGTTTAGGGAGTTAGAATATGGTTACAATGGTATTGTTGGGACCCAAATAAAGCGATCGATATAGGGGAGTGGTCGATCTGTGGAGGTGATCGGTTAGAGAGGTTTTACTGTACACACTTCCTTTGTTGCTGTTTCTCTTGTGCCTTTTGTTTCTAATGAAATATTAAGTGCTTAAAACTTGTGCTGAACGCGACTTGTGTGTGGGTGTGTGGTTGTGTAGGGGGGTGTGGGGGTGTGTGTGGAAGTGTGGAGGGTGTGGAGGGTGTGGGGGTGGGGGTATGTTAGTTAGAGGCCGAAACTTGGACATTAGGCCATTTCCGCCGCCATCTTTGAGTGCCAGAGTCGACGTAAAGAACTCACGCTATGTCTGACAGTGACAGTGACAGTGACAGTGACAGTGGCTCGCTGAATTCCCGCCAACTGTTCACTGAGGACTCTCCACTAACCATTGTCGTCTGCTCCTGCTAGATGTCGTCTGCTGGCAGCAAAATGTGCCAGGCATGTTCGAATGTTTCACTGAATGTTCTATGTTGTCACTGAAGGGAGTAGTCTGCGAATACACACTGCTGTCATCGGTAGCCCAGTGAGCAGAGCGTGCTCTTCAAGTTCGGGAGGTTGTGGGATCAAGATCAATCCCCGGCGTAGTCAAACGAAAGCCATACAAAGGCTGGCTGTACACAATTCACAAATACCTAAATGAGGTAGATAATTCATTAATCATGAAGATATCAATTAAAAAGACTGGTCCTGTACCCGATCCGATATAACTGATATCCGACTGACCGGTTCGATGTCACCATTTTGGTTTTCTGGTTATTTGTTAATATACTTTTAAATAGCAATTTTTACTATTCAAAATTAATCAAATTTGAAATGTATATTAATATACAGAATACCTTTTATATATATTAACATAATTTATACTTGTACATAACAATATTAAATACATTATATATATATATGATTTAATATAATTGAGCAGAAATTCAAAACCATCGGACTATGCAAGTTTAACTAAGTTGAAAACACTACAGTAGTGTTTTGAACCTAGGTTGAAAATACTACTGCAGTGTTGTTGTGGGGTAGTGTTTTGAACTTACTACACCGGCCCGGGAGGAAGCCCCCCCCCCCCCCCCCCGACGGGACGCCCACTTGGCGTCTCCCGCCGCCCAGCTTGCAGCGTCCGACTCCCGCCAACACTCTCCAAGCACATCTGTCAGCCGACGTGGCGCGCGGTGTAAAAGTATAGAAGCAGCCGGGAGAGTTTGGAGGAGCGAGTCAAAGAGTGGAGGATGAAGGGAAGAGGAAGAGGAAGAGGAAGGGGAAGGGGAAGAGGAAGGGAAGAGGAAGAGGAAGGGGTTGAGTAGAGCAGAGGGGAGGGGTAGGGGGAAGGAGAGGGGGGTGTGAGGGGACGAGGTGGAGGAGAGTGGAGGGAGAGGGCGGGTTCAGCTGGGAGATTGAGGCGTAGACCGGAACCAGACCGCTAAACCGACCAATCACAGTCGACCGCCATCACCGCGCCCGGTCTGTACCGGTGTGGTGGTTTCAGCGTGTTCCCGTGCTCAGACGTGTCCCTCGCTTCTGCGCATGCGTCAGAATCTAGTAAACATGGCCGTAATCGATTAACACGATCCGGGCGACTCGGGTCATCCGAATTTCAAATAGAACACGCGAGTGGAGTCGACAAATACACGTCCCGTGTGCAAAAAAAGAATAACTTAGATTAATGAAATGGAAATATAGGTAAACTGGGCCATGATACAATACTTTAAATCCTATTTTGCTGTACTTTTATCGGTTATTAAAAAAAAAAGAACAAACTGTCCACCCGAGCGTATTCGATTATTCAACCTGAGTTTGTAGGATGTGCGCATGCGCCAATAAGTGGCTGGGGTGACCCGAGTTGATGCGAAATCCGCGCATGCGCAGAAGCAACGGGACACGTCTGAGCACGGGAACACGCTGAAACCACCACACCGGGCGCGTTTTGGATCCGTCATCAATGGGCAGATAGTTAGTATTATAGATAGAAAAACACGTAGACAGACAGATAGATAGAGAGAGGGAGACAGACATACTAACAAATAGCTGCATAAACATACAGATAGACAGACAGACAGGCGGACAAGCAGACATGCACACAGACAGTCAGGACAGACAGATATATAGATAGATATATAGATAGACAGAGAGACATTCTGAAAAATCGATACATAAACAGACATATAGATAGACAGACATATATATACAGATAGATAGACAGACAGACAGACATATAGATAGCTAGAAAGATAGAAAGATAGATAGATAGGTACGTAGATAGATATATAGATAGATAGATAGATAGATAGATAGATAGATTAGATAGATTTCAATGCGCTGAATTCATTTTAAAACAATGACAGATAAATAGAGAGACACACAGATATATAGATAGATAGATAGATAGATAGATAGACATATAGATAGATAAATAGACAGATAGATAGATAGATAGATAGATAGACAGATGGATAGATAGATAGATATATGCTATAGACAGATAAATAGATAGATAGATAGATAGATAGATAGATTAGTTTGATCTCATATATTTAATCTTAAAGAATTATTATCTCAAGGACAATAACATTTATAACGTAACTGTTTTTGGATTTAAGCTTGTAATTTCAACGTCTACAGGATGGAATAAAAATATTGCACTCTATGCATATTTTTAAATTTCGCTACCGGTACCTAATCTCAATGCGCGGCGTGACTATAGATAATTGATAATGGTAGATCCACGTCAACTGAAGGATTATTAGCGACATATGAAGCACACGGCAGGGAAGAAGGCCGGCGGATGGGCAAAATGGGCAGCGTGAGTGGCTGAGTGACTGAGTGGCGGAGTGACTGAGTGACTGAGTGACTGAGTGACTGAGTGGCTGAGTGACTGAGTGGTTGAGTGGATGAGTGGTTGAGGGGATGATGGGATGAGTGGCTGAGGGGATGATGGGATGAGGGGATGATGGAATGATGGGCTAAGTGGTTGAGTGGCTGAGTGGCTGAGTACCTGAGTGGTTGAGGGGATGAGTGGTTGAGTGGATGAGTGGATGAGTGGATGAGTGGTTGAGTGGCTGAGTGGTTGAGTGCCTGAGTGGCTGAGTGGTTGAGTGGATGAGTGGATGAGTGGATGAGTGGTTGAGTGGATGAGTGGATGAGAGGATGAGTGGCTGATTGGATGAGTGGATGAGTGGATGAGTGGTTGAGTGGATGAGAGGATGAGTGTCTGATTGGATGAGTGGATGAGTGGATGAGTGGTTGAGTGGATGAGTGGATGAGTGGATGAGTGGATGAGTGGATGGGTGGCTGAGTGGTTGACTGGATGAGTGGTTGACTGGATGAGTGGATGAGTGATTGAGTGGCTGAGTGGCTGAGTGGCTGAGAGGCTGAGTGGCTGAGTGGATGCGCAGTTGGTGAATGGGTGGTGATTGCATGGGTGAGTGATTGGCTGAAAGCGAGGCTATGTCCGTTCACGCAATGGCCAACGCGTTCTAAAGCCGAACTTCCATAAAGGTCTAGTGGCACATGCAATGTGCGTCATGCGTAATGCGTCGTGCATCGTGCGTCATGTGTGAGTGATCAAGGTGATGTGCGTATGTAAGGTTCCATATAAATCTGATTGCATTGCATTTTCTTGGATGGGACTTTTTTTGTGTGTAGCAAGTTGGTTCTCGTCCTGATCTGTTGCTAGGATGTAAAACCACATTCATTCATTCCTTCACCATGTCTGTTTGAGCATTTCTTTTCCGGCGAGTGTACATTGAAAAACACCTTTGGTGATAGCATACCTTGGGATTTCCCCCATCTGGAGTTGTGTGCGTAACACCCCCCTCCCCCACTCCCCCCCCCCCACCCCACCTCACCCCAATACCTGGATCGTTATTTGATTCAATTTTACGCGCACGGGAGTAGATCCCCTGTGGAAAAAGCACAGTTATATATAAGAACCAAAAGGGTCACTGGCATAGACCCTGTTATTTCATTATTTTACCAGGCACTGTGGCCGAATCGATAGAGAGCGGGCCTCGCGTGCAAGATATAGGGAGTTTGGTTCCTGGTCGAGTCAAACCAATGACTTATCAAATTGATACTTGTCACTTCCTTGCATGCCGCTTGACATTAATACGATAGGGCAAGGATGGGTTAGCTCAGTGTCAGGATAATGTGACTGGGTGGGATATTGGGTCATGGTGCCGGTGGCTTGATTTCCCAGTGGGGCAGCACTATAAAGTGGCCATGACTCATGAGTGTGCACTGTCACAAGTCGGTATCCATCATGATATGAGCATAGATGTTGCCAGGACATAAAACTCCAACAACCAACCAACTTTAATTATTTTACGAATGAATGGAATTGCGGCTTAAGTCAGCTGATGATAGAACAGCAATGGACGTCATAATTGGACGCGGTAATTTGGGCGCGTCTCAGCGTGTCTGTTCATATTGAATGAAAACGGCGCGCCGAAACAATGCAACTCGGCCCGTAATGAATGACGTCAGAGGCTCGCCGTGGTTACCATAGCGACAACCCCCGAGTAACCCGTTTTTAAACCCCTCAGCGATGGAAGTAGAATAGAAGGATGGGGTCATGGGGTCATGGGGAGATGGAGTGGTGGGGTGATGGGGAGATGGAGTGGTGGGGTCATGGGGAGATTGGGTCATGGGGTGATGGGGAGATGGAGTGGTGGGGTGATGTGGTGATGGGATAATGGGGTGATGGGGTGATGGGGTGATGGGATGATGGGGTGATGGGGTGATGTGGTGAGGGATGATGGGGCGATGGGGTGATGGGGTGATGGGATGAGGGGTGATGAGGTGATGGGATGATGGGGTGAGGGTGATGGGCGATGGGTGATGGGTGATGGGGACATGGGTGATGGTGATGGGTTGATGGGTGATGGGGGATGGTGTTGGAGATGGGATGGTGGTGATGGGTTGATGGGGTGAGGGTGATGGGGTTAAGGGGTGATGGGTGATGGGGTAATGGGGTGATGGGGTGGTGGGTGATGGGGTGTGGGGGTTAAAGGGTGATGGGGTGATGGGGTTAAGGGTGATGGGATGATGGGGTGATGGGTTGATGGGGTGATGGGTGATGGGGTAATGTGGGTTGATGGGAGATGGGGTGTGGTGGGGATATGGGTGGTGGGTTAAGGGGTGATGGGGTGGTGGGGTTAAGGGGTGATGGGATGATGGGGTGATGGGGTGATGGGGTGATGGGGTGGTGGGGTGATGGGGTGATGGGGTGATGGGGAGATTGGATGATGGAGAACAGGAAGGAGAGGAAGAAAGGGAAGAACAGGAAGAACAGGAACAAATTAAAGAAGAGGAAGAAAGAGAAGAATGAGAAGGAAGGGAAGAAATGGGAGAAAGGGAAGAAGGGGAAGAAGAGGAAGAAGAGAAAGTAGAGGAAGGAGAGTAAGGAGAGGAAGAAAGGAAAGAAGAGGAAGAAAAGGAAGAAGAGGAACGAAAGGAAGGAGAGGAAGAAATGAAAGAACAGGAATAGACGAAGAAGAGGAAGAAGATGGGTAATAGGAAGTAGAGGAAGAAGAGGAAGAAGAGGAAGAAGTGGAAGAAGATGGGTAAGAGGATGAAGAGGAAGAAGAGGAAGAAGAGGAGGAAGATGGGTAAGAGGAGGAAGAGGAAGAGGAGGAAGAGGAGGAGGAAGATGGGTAAGAGGATGAAGAGGAAGAGGAGGAAGAAGAGGACGTGTGGGGATCGAGGCGAGACGGGGAGAGGCGAGTGGGTGGGAGGGGTGTGCCTGGTAATTAAGTGTACAAGTTGTTTTTGTTTTAGGTTTTGGTTTGTGGAAGTTATTTATACTTCCAGATAACCTTGTATCAAAGTCAAGACACCGGGCTTCCGTGATCTCAGTTATTTACATGTTCTGCACATAATGATGTCACTTAGAATGACAGCATTGCACAAATATTAGGTGAAATGCAAAATAGTTTTTTGAATGGAAATTGAACAACTATTTTAATTGCATAGTTCGATGGTTTTGGGGTTTCTGGTGGGTTTTTGGGGTTCTTTTAAGGTTAATTGTTATGAACTACTTCACTTTGATTTGAAGTAATTTGTATTTTTGATGGCAGGAGCACCAGAATGCAATAACTATTTAATAAGTGTACCAGTAACTAAGTTGGAACTCCCAACATCTCCCGACCAGCCACTGCAGGGACAAATAGTTTTGCACCTGTCTTGACATGTTCTTGCCGGTGTGAAACCTCTATTTGCTCCCCGAGAGAGTGCCGCTGGTAACTTGCAAAAGCCAGCAGCACTTCAACACTTTTGCAGGCAGCTTTCATGAAATGTACAACCGCACACAAAAATGGAGAGCGGCAGTCAAGTAATGAAAGCAGTCTTTGTCACATCGTGACCGACAGCATGATGATGATGATGATGATGAACTAAGTTGAATCAAATCTAGACGAAATACTTTGGTTTCGGAAATGCTATGATTTGATTGGCTGACTGGTGCATCTTTAAGACACCCAGCCAATCAAAATGAATTGTACTGGATTCTAACCTGAGACAATACTTGGAATCCAATGCAAAGCCACAGCTAAGGCTTCAAGGTAAGCATTGTAACCAGCATATAATGTATATCAGAGTCTTTGACACCCCAAGAAGCATTGTCATCTGAACAAATATAATGGAAATGAAACTATTTGAAAAAATAAAGCTTGTTTTATTTAACGACGCCTCTAGAGCACATTGATTTTTATCATCGGCTATTGGACGTAAAATATATGGTCATTCTGACATATTTCTTTGGGGAAAATCCACCACCGCCACATAGGCTACTCTTTCCGATAAGCAGCAAGTGGTCTTTTATATGCACTTTCCTATAAACAGGACAGCACATACCACAGCCTTTGATGAACGCATTGTGGACCACCTGTTGGAATGGAAGATAGCTCAAACTGCAAATTGGTCCACTGAGCAGGATTGATCGGATGACCCTCACCTTCACTGGTGGACACTGTACCACCTGAGCTACATCCCACTCCCAAAACTATATGAAATAAAATGTTTAATAGAAATGAGACTAGTTAATGACTGTGTAATCCAACATGAGATACCAGACGGGATGGCTGAATGAGTTGAGCGTATGTCTCCAGTATTGGTAGATCGTGGGATTCCGAAACCTGGTTGAGTCAAACCAATGCCTTAAAAGTTATACTTGTCGCTTCCTAGCCAGGGGCTCCACATTATTAGGACAGGGCAAGGACTGGTTGGATCAGTGTCAGGATAATGTGAATGAGTGGATATCAGGACATGGTGCTGGCAGCCTGGTCTCCCAGTGGGGCAGCACCATAAAGTCGCCATGAGTGCACACTGTCACAAGTCGGTACCTGTCCTGATATGAGCTTAGATGTTGTGAGGACATAAAGCTCCAACAACCAACCACCCAAATACCTGTGGAGGGCCATTGGTGTCGACTGACCGTAATAGTTACAGATGCGCGTCAGGAGTACCCAACTTTGATTATCATGCCCATAAATATCTGCCAGAGAATGGTTGGCTTAAAGTTGCGTGGTCCGATGGTTTTGAGTGTCTGTCATTTGCTTAGATAAATATATTAGCTGGAGAGTTATAATCTGCCTGACTTTAATCTGAAGTAAGTTTGATCTTAGATGCCTAACTGTCAAGATATTTGAAGTGCAACCATAGACAAGAGCGCCAAAACTCTGACACCATAGGTTTCTGCAGTAAGAGGTTCTATTAAATTGACCCAGTATTCCCTTCTACGTGGCAACAAATGCTTAATAAGTGTATCAGGATTTAAAGGTCCTGTCACACATCACCGGATTGGGGGAAACGGAAAGAAATCGAACAAAGTCTGTTGGTATCCGTCAAAGTCCAGTTTGTGTCCGTACAAGTTTTGAACATGCACAAAACTTAGAACGGATGCCCTCTACGGTTCTTGTCCGGTTTGAGTTCGTTTCAAGCCTAGGCTATCTGTTTATGTCCATTTCATGTCCATTTCATGTCCATTTCATGTCTGTTTGATGTCTGTTCGTCCGGCGGCCTTTGACCTGATATCGCAATACTTCGGCACATTTTAATACATTTTGATACTTATCACGCCCGAACACCATCGGTCTAGACAATTCTGTCCATTGCTCAATCCGGCATAGTGTGACAGGCACTTTACGTAGACCTGTAGAATCAAATCTAGATAATTGTTTTGGTTTTGAAAATTGTATGCTTTCATCGGACTATGCAGCTTCAAAAAACGAGTAAAGATAGTCAAACTGGTGCATAATGCATTTAACTAATTCTTAGAGAATAGTTGGTTTAACAAATTGAATTAAAAAAATAGTAAGAGAAGAATTGATTTTAATTAATTGATTTTTGTTAACATCAATGTCAATTTGTATACTTGTAAGTATCCTTGAGAGAATATTTGGTTTGTAAAATAAGAATAAAAACTATCAGAAAAGCATTGGTTTACAGACATGAATTCTTTGTAAGTAAGACTGATTTATGATACTGAGAAAATATTTGGTTTAAAAGACGTAATAAAAAAGACTACCAAGGAAGAGTTGGAAGAAATGAATTTTTGCTAAAGTCCGAGTGAATTATTTCTTTTTCTTGAAGATTCATACGGTCTTTCATAGATAAGACTGAATGAGACACTTGCTCGATAGAAAGCCTGAGGCTACACTTTTATCGACCCAAAGGGTTTTTAACCCCCCCCCCCCCCCACACCACATAGGTATGATAGCAACTGGCCTTTGATGATGCTGTAAGTTATACACAGCAGTGGAAATCCAAATTGGCACAGGTGATGGCATGGGGAATCGAACCACCGACCTTCAGATTAGCAGTCTTACCTAGAAAAAAGTCAGACACTCTAACCACTCCGCAACGAAGGAATTATGATGTCTGTAAGTATATCTGAGAGAATATTTGATTTAGAAAATGAATAAAAAATAGTCAAGGTGAAGCATAAAGCTTATAAATGTGAGAAATTATTGCATCTTTAAATCCTGCCACCGTTAATATTGCTTCGAATTTAGGGTAAATTTTATGCAATTTCACTTATTGGGTATGTAATTCTGTTAAATATGGTCGCATTGAATAGATTTGGGCTTAATATATGGCTACAAACACAGAGGGATTTCCCAAATCTATAGATAACTGCTAGGGTACCTACCTCCTCGCCGATTTGGCTCCACACATACCCCGTGACCCATTTCCTACCCCCGGCGATATCTACCCCGAACTCGGTCCTTACCACCGGTGGCGATAAATAATTCTTCATACATACGGGCCCTGGACCTCACCCATCTCACTTCCGGTTCGCCCCCAATTCACCTGTCGCCTGCACTAGGGGCGGTGACCGAATCAGTAGATAGCGGGAGATCGAGAGTTCTGTTCTCTGTCGAGTCAAACCAAAGACTTATAAAATTGATACCTGTCGCTTCCTCGCCTGGCGCTCAGCATTAAGAGGATAGGTCAAGGAGTGGTTGGCTTGGTGTCAGGATAATATGACTGAGTGGGATATTTGGTCATGGTGCCAGCAGCCTGATTTCCCAGCGGGGCAGCATATATAAAGTCACCATGAGTGTGCACTTTAGCAAATCGGTACACGTCCTGATATGACCTTAGATGTTGCCAGGATGTAAAATTCCAACAACCAACCAACCGATCACCTGCTCATACACACAGCGGACCGCCCCACGGCCGGTGTCGCAGTTTCAGCACCTGGTCAGTTTCAGCGCCCGGTCAGTTTCATGCGCATGCGTCAAAATCTAACATCATCATCACTAACCTTATAAATTTAATATAATGTTCTTGGTAAAGATGTTTTCTATAAGTGTACAAAGCGATTTGTTTCTAGGTGGTGTGCTTTTCCTGTATTTTCTTTATGAAGATTGCTAGCGACCATTGACAATGCCTTGAGTTTGACGGTACGCGCAGTGCAAAACCTTAGTTTTATTCAAAATTAATACAAATCAAGAACCCTAACCTTATCAATTTAATAGTCTTTTTGGTAAAGATGTTTTTTATATGTGTACCAAGCGATTTGTTAATAAGTGGTGTAGTTTTAGAGATATTTCACTTTTGCTGTATTTTCTATACAAAGATTGCTCACGACCATTGAGAATGCCTTGAGTTTGAGTCTATACGGGCCGTGGAAACTGACCGGGCGCTGAAACTGTGACACCGGCCACCCACACTACACCCCACGAACACAATGCAGTTGTCACACTTTACCACACAGTTATCACACACTTTACCACACAGTTATCACACTTTTCCACACAGTTATCACACTTTACCACACAGTTATCACACACTTTACCACACAGTTATCACACACTTTACCATACAGTTATCACACACTTTACCACACAGTTATCACACAGTTATCACACTTTACCACACAGTTTCAACATTTACCACACAGTTATCAAACACTTTACCATACAGTTATCACACACTTTACCACACAGTTATCACACACTTTACCACACAGTTATCACACACTTTACCACACAGTTATCACACTTCTTTCCGTTTTTTTACCACAGTTATCACACTTTACCACACCCCTATCACAACACTTTACCACAACACATTGTGACAGCCCCATCATAACACGTTATCACAGCACATTGTGACGTCCCTATCACAACACTTTACCACAACACATATCACACACTTTACCACACAGTTATCACACACTTTACCACACAGTTATCACACACTTTACCACACAGTTATCACACTTTACCACACAGTTATCACACACTTTACCACACAGTTATCACACACTTTACCACACAGTTATCACACAGTTATCACACTGTTTACCACACAGTTATCACACACTTTACCACACAGTTATCACACACTTTACCATACAGTTATCACACACTTTACCACACAGTTATCACACACTTTACCACACAGTTATCACACACTTTACCATACAGTTATCACACAGTTATCACACTGTTTACCACACAGTTATCACACACTTTACCACACAGTTATCACACACTTTACCATACAGTTATCACACAGTTATCACACTCTTTACCACACAGTTATCACACACTTTACCATACAGTTATCACACACTTTACCACACAGTTATCACACACTTTACCCACAGTTATCACACTTACCACACAGTTATCACACTTCACACAGTTATCAACCTTTACACAGTTATCAAACTCTTTACCAAACAGTTATCACACACTTTACCACACAGTTATCACACTTTACCACAGGGTTATCACACACTTTACCACACAGTTATCACACACTTTACCACACAGTTATCACACACTTTACCATACAGTTATCACACACTTTACCACACAGTTATCACACTTTACCACACAGTTATCAAACTCTTTACCAAACAGTTATCACACACTTTACCACACAGTTATCACACTTTACCACAGTTACACACTTTACCACACAGTTATCACACACTTTACCACACAGTTATCACACACTTTACACAGTTATCACACTTTACCACACAGTTATCACACTCTTACCACACAGTTATCACACACTTTACCATACAGTTATCACACAGTTATCACACTCTTTACCACACAGTTATCACACACTTTACCATACAGTTATCACACACTTTACCACACAGTTATCACACACTTTACCATACAGTTATCACACAGTTATCACACTCTTTACCACACAGTTATCACACACTTTACCATACAGTTATCACACTCTTTACCACACAGTTATCACACACTTTACCACACAGTTATCACACACTTTACCACACAGTTATCACACACTTTACCACACAGTTATCACACTTTACCACACAGTTATCACACTTTACCACACAGTTATCAAACTCTTTACCAAACAGTTATCACACACTTTACCACACAGTTATCACACTTTACCACACAGTTATCACACACTTTACCACACAGTTATCACACACTTTACCACACAGTTATCACACACTTTACCACACAGTTATCACACACTTTACCACACAGTTATCACACACTTTACCACACAGTTATCACACTTTACCACACAGTTATCACACACTTTACCATACAGTTATCACACACTTTACCACACAGTTATCACACACTTTACCACACAGTTATCACACTTTACCACACAGTTATCACACACTTTACCACACAGTTATCACACACTTTACCACACAGTTATCACACACTTTACCACACAGTTATCACACACTTTACCATACAGGTATCACACTTTACCACACAGTTATCACACACTTTACCACACAGTTATCACACACTTTACCACACAGTTATCACACACTTTACCATACAGTTATCACACACTTTACCACACAGTTATCACACTTTACCACACAGTTATCACACACTTTACCACACAGTTATCACACACTTTACCACACAGTTATCACACACTTTACCACACAGTTATCACACACTTTACCACACAGTTATCACACACTTTACCACACAGTTATCACACACTTTACCACACAGTTATCACACTTTACCACACAGTTATCACACTTTACCACACAGTTATCACACACTTTACCACACAGTTATCACACACTTTACCACACAGTTATCACACACTTTACCACACAGTTATCACACTTTACCACACAGTTATCACACACTTACCAACGTTATCACACACTTTACCACACAGTTATCACACTTTACCACACAGTTATCACACACTTTACCATACAGTTATCACACTTTACCACACAGTTATCACACACTTTACCACACAGTTATCACACACTTTACCACACAGTTATCAAACTCTTTACCAAACAGTTATCACACACTTTACCACACAGTTATCACACTTTACCACAGGGTTATCACACACTTTACCACACAGTTATCACACTTTACCACACAGTTATCACACACTTTACCACACAGTTATCACACACTTTACCACACAGTTATCACACACTTTACCACACAGTTATCACACACTTTACCACACAGTTATCACACACTTTACCACACAGTTATCACACACTTTACCACACAGTTATCACACACTTTACCATACAGTTATCACACACTTTACCACACAGTTATCACACTTTACCACACAGTTATCACACACTTTACCATACAGTTATCACACACTTTACCACACAGTTATCACACTTTACCACAGGGTTATCACACACTTTACCACACAGTTATCACACAGTTTACCACACAGTTATCATACACTTTACCACTCAGTTATCACACACTTTACCACACAGTTATCACACACTTTACCACACAGTTATCACACACTTTACCACACAGTTATCACACACATTACAAGTTTGGCCATAGGTGGCGGTGATATGCAAATCACACATGTCTATACCCAGCCGTGTATTGATGCTGGCCGCGCACACTAGATGGCGCATCTCTTAGAGGTGCCTAGTCCGATGGATTTCAACTTCTGCAATTTTGTGAGATAAATACTTTAGATTCATCGCAGTGTCTGCCATTTTGTGAGATAGATACATTAAATTCATCACTATAAATTATAGCGATGAATCTAATGTATACTTCAAAGTAAAGGAAAGTAGATTATAGTATAATCTCTTTTAGTAACTTCTAACTTTAATTTTGCATTAATTTTGACAAGCATGTTAAAGTCTAACAGCATAGGCCACAGCAGTAACCGGTTCTATTAAACTAGCTTAGCATCCCCTTATAGGCCACAAGAAATGTTTAATAAGTGCAGAAGTATCTAAGTTGGATATGTAGGATCAAATCTAGGTCAATTTTTTTATTTTGAAAATGTGATACTTTCAGCAGAATCTGCAGCTTTAATGCACCGTACTTATGTATCTTGTTTCTGATGTATCCTGGTTTGTATTTCCCGGTGCTGTGTCTGTTCTAAGTATTGCTGAATCACCTACCATGGCTTACCCCTCCCTATGGGTGCTCATCCGTGTTTATGCATCAATGCTCTCGTTATATAAATAGTAGACAGTCATCACACCCGCCACCTATAGGAATAGTTCTTGTAGTTACCGTCACGTCCGCCAGTCACTCACAGCGCCACCTGTAGGAATAGTTCTTGTAGTTACCCTCACGTCCACCAGTCACTCACAGCGCCACCTGTAGGAATAGTTCTTGTAGTTACCATCACGTCCACCAGTCACTCACAGCGCCACCTGTAGGAATAGTTCTTGTAGTTACCCTCATGTCCACCAGTCACTCACAGCGCCACCTGTAGGAATAGTTCTTGTAGTTACCGTCACATCCGCCAGTCACTCAAAGTGCCACCTGTAGGAATAGTTCTTGTAGTTACCCTCACGTCCACTAGTCACTCACAGCGCCACCTGTAGGAATAGTTCTTGTAGTTACCCTCATGTCCACCAGTCACTCACAGCGCCACCTGTAGGAATAGTTCTTGTAGTTACCCTCACGTCCACCAGTCACTCACAGCGCCACCTGTAGGAATAGTTCTTGTAGTTACCCCTCACGTCCACTAGTCACTCACAGCACCACCTGTAGGAATAGTTCTTGTAGTTACAGTCACGTCCACCAGTCACTCACAGCACCACCTGTAGGAATAGTTCTTGTAGTTACCCTCATGTCCACCAGTCACTCACAGTGCCACCTGTCGGAATAGTTCTTGTAGTTACCATCATGTCCACAAGTCACTTACAGCGCCACCTGTAGAATAGTTCTTGTAGTTACCGTCATGTCCACCAGTCACTCACAGTGCTACCTGTAGGAATAGTTCTTGTAGTTACCCTCATGTCCACCAGTCACTCACAGCGCCACCTGTATGAATAGTTCTTGTAGTTACCCCTCACGTCCACCAGTCACTCACAGCGCCACCTGTAGGAATAGTTCTTGTAGTTACCCCGCACGTCCACCAGTCACTCACAGCGCCAGCTGTAGGAATAGTTCTTGCAGTTACCACCGCGTCCACCAATCACTTACAGCGCCAACTGTAGGAATAGTTCTTGTAGTTACCCCCCCCCCCCCGCCCCCGCTTCCACTAGTCACTAACTGACCTTCAGATTAGGAGTCTGACCTAGAAAAAAAACCAGACACTCTAACCACTCCGCCATACACGTCCTTCCTCCTACTCCTTCCACAGTCCCCCCCCCCCCTACGGCCCCCCCCCCCACACACACACATACACATTTTACAGCCGGCACCAATGAGAGCTCCAACAAGCACCAAAGAAATAAGCACGGCGAATCGTTAAGCGTACGGGCGCGCGCCGATCGTGTAATCGTTGATGACGCTGCGACCGGGCCGTGCAGAAACCCAGCTGATCACCTGACTTTGGCGCATGCGCGTGCGAGTGCGTGTTGGGGTGCGACTAGCTGACTGGCGCCATGTCCCACATGACTACCGCCACCCCCACAACCACACCCACACCCACCACTCACACCGCCACACCCTCACACACAGGCAGAGGCGGGGTTTGATGAGAAAGCTGTCGCTGGTTTCAGCAAATATAAATAAAGAGACTCATCCGCCATATTACTATTCTTAGACTACCCCCCTACACACACTCTACTGAGAACCGGACGCGGTGGCCGAACCGGTAGAGCGTGGGCCTTGCTTGCGGAAGGTCGGGAGTTCGGTTCCCGGTTGAATCAAACCAATGACTTATAAAATTGATACTTGTCGCTTCCTAGCCTGGCACTCGGCATTAATAGGATAAGACAAGGACTGGTTATCTCAGTGTCAGGATAATGTGATGGAGCGGGATATTGGGTCATGGTGCCGACAGCCTGGCCCAGTGGGGCAGCACTATAAATTCGCCATGAGTGCACACTGTTACAAGTCGGTACCCGTCCTTATATGACCTTAGATGTTGCTAGGACGTAAAACAACCAACCTCTGCTAAGATGGCGCACTCTCTGATAGATCTTAAACGGCAGGAATAGCTTTACCTATAAGCAAAATTATATTTTGTTATATATTAAAGAAGCAATGTTGTCTGCCCCCAAAAGATTGATATTTGTAGCGTTCATTTGAGTGAAGTTGTGTTGCTCCTGGCCCTGTCACACTACAACGGTTCTCGCCGGCGTGCCATCAGCGCGCAAAATATCTTCTACGCGTCGAGACAGGTCCAACTTTCGGCGGTTTGGGGAAAAAGATTGGCGTCAGCGCAGCGCGTTATTCGCACGCGGCCAACACTAGTCAACGAGTGAGGGAAAAAAAAAAAGTTTGGCGCGACATGCTCATATGACCTTAGATGTTGGTAGGACGTAAAACAACAAAGCAACCATTTGGCGCAATGTGTGGAGACGACCCTCACGCGCGCGCGGTGACTGGCTAGCATTCGCATTATGTTATTCCAGCGCTGTCGACGTCCTTCTGACGTCACCATAATATTGGAACCCACGCATTGACGCGCTTTGTGGGTCGTCGCGTTTTTTTGACATGCTTAAAACATTGAGCGACCAACTACGCACGCCGCCATCCTCCGGTGACTGTCGACGTCCAGGATAGTGTACCGACATGTACCGACGTTCGCATAATGTCCCCCTAACGTTTCCCGATGTTTCCCGATGTTTCGCCAAAAAATGACAAATGTCGACGCGCGTTGGAGAGAAACGTTGTAGTGTGACAGGGGTATTAGTAAGGGGAGTGGAGAGGAGGGGACTTGGTGGAGAGGGTGTGGATGATGGAGATGGGTAGGGGGGGGATCGAGGAGAGATAGGGGGGGGAGTGGGGAGGGGGGAAGGGGGCGTGGAAGATGGGAAGGAATAGGAGGATAGAGATGGGTAGGGGAGGGTGGAGAAGGGGAAAGGCGGGGGGAATGGGGAGGTGGAAGGAGGGAGGAAGGGGGTAGGGGGCGGGGGGGAAGGGGGAAGGGGAAGGGAGTGGGAGTGGGATGGGGATGGGGGATGGGGACGGGAATGGGCGAGGGAATGGGGAAGGAGTGGGGGTAGGTTGTGGGGGAAGGGGAAGGGGAATGGGCGAGGGAATGGGGAAGGGGGGTAGGTTGGGGGAAGGGGGACGGGGAAATGGGGAGGGAAATGGGGAGGTGGAAGGAGGGAGGAAGGAGTAGGGGCGGGGAAGGGGTAGGGGGAAGGGGGAGTGGGATGTGGGAAGGGGGAGGGGAAATGGGCGAGGGGGAAAGGGGGGGGGGAAGGGTAGGGGGAAGGGGGGTGGGGAAGGCGGAGAGGAAAGGGGGTGGGGGCGGGGAAGGGGTGGGAGGAGGGGGGAGAAGCAATGGGTTACTTTTTTGAGTTGGTCCGCTTGTCGGGCACGGTACAGACAGGGTTGGTGTGGGGGTGTGGGGGGATGTGCGGGTGGTGGGGGTGAGGCTGGGTGTGGGGGGTGTGTGGGGGAGGCTTGGTGGCGCCAGTCTGCCGGCTCCGTACCTGTTCGGGTGCACGCGAACCGCTGGGTGCGGGTGTGCAAAGTAAACGCGTTGCATCTCACTGACTTGCCGCCAGGGGACCAGTCAGCCCTCACCGTGAGGGAAGCCGATGCCCCGAGCTCTACCTGTCTACGCACAGTTTGCTTTGAGTTTATTCGCTTGTTGGTCGTTTACTTTCCTAGCAACATCTCAGGTTATATCAGGGCGGGTACCGACTTGTGACAGTGTGAGCTCAATGTGAATTTATAGTGCTGCCCCACTGGGAGACCAGATCGCTGGCACCATGACTCAATATCCCACTCATACAGTCACATTATCCGATACCGTGTTAATCAGTCCTTGCCCTATCTTACTAATGCCGAGTGCCAGGCTAGGCAGCAACAAGTATCAATTTGATAAGTTATCGGTTTGACTCGGCTGGGATTCGAACCCCCGACCTTCTGCATGGGATGCCTGCGCTCTACCGATTCGACCAACGCATCCAGTGAGTTTGGTTTGGTTCATTTAGGGCACATGGGGGTGGGGGGTTTACATACTAGGCACATCTGAGGTCATTTAGAAGACCTGGTATCTACCGTGGTATGGTAAAGTTTGCTTATTTAATGGGGTTTTCAGTCGTAGCAATATTTGCGGTTAGGCAGTGATTTGTGAGTTGTGGTGGTGTACAACACTCGTGTTTATTTAATAGTGCTGCCCCTCCCCCATCTTTACACTGGGGTAAAGCACCATTAACCAGATATCTTACTCAGTCACATGATTCCTGGCATTGCAGCAACCAGTGTGGTTGATTAAGAAGAATAAATATGAATTTCTGAAAATAAGCCATCCTTATTCCACTGCTCATTTTTCTAAACTAATAATTGTAATGCCGAGCGACTAGAATCAATTTTGTAAGTACTTGCTTTGACTCGGCCAGGAATTGATCCCACGACCTGCAGCGCGGGAGGCAAGTGTCATAGACAGTTCATCTTTAATGTGAACCAATCAGGAACCACCATAATAAGATGACTGAATAACTGTTATCGCTTTGATGATGGCCAATCAGTGTGTGTTGTTGTTGTTTAGCATCCTAGAAACATCAACGGTCATATCAGGACAGGTACCAACTTGTGATAGTATGCACTCATGGTGACTTTATAGTGCTGCCCAACTGGGAAATCAGGCTGCTGGCATTGTGACCCTATATCCCACTCAGTCGCATTATCCTGATGTTGAGCTAACCAGTCCTTCCCCTATCCTATTAATGCCGAGCGCCAGGCTAGGAAGCAAGAAGTATCAATTTTAAAGTCATTGTTTTGACTCGACCAGGAATTGATCCCACGACATAATAATACTATTAAATTACAGCAGTGAAACGCACAGAAAGATGGATTTATAGCCTCGCTTGAATTATGTACCGAGTTACCTGTACTCTATGAACTGGTGAGTTTGAGGCAATTTGTAAACACCTCCAGGCTGTTTTACCGTAGTGTAAAGCTAAGATTCCATATACACGGTATGCGGTATGTGGTATGTGGTATGCGGTATGCGGTATGCGGTATGCGATATGCGGTATGCGAATGTGGTATGCGGTATGCGGAATGTGGTATGCGGTATGCGGTATGCGGTATGCGGTATGCGGTATGCGGTATGTGGTATGCGGTATGCGGTATGCGAATGTGGTATGCGGTATGGGGTATGCGAATGCGAAGGTGCAGGCGAATGCGGCAAAACAAATGGAAATGCACGTAAGCGCACAATACTGCTTCCATATGTCTGAATGCGAATGCGAATGCGAATGCGAATGCGAATGTGGCAAGTGGATCGCTCCATGGAGCAAACGGTGCGAATGCAAATGCAAATGCTGCCCCATTCCATAGGTAACCAGCAACTTTTACTTTCTTCATAAATCTTTAGAAAAAAAGACTGAGACTCGCATGGGTATCTATGCCGCATGCCGCATGCTGCATTCTTATTCTGCCTCCCGCATATTTGGAATCTAGATATTATTAGCTTAAAGTTGCATGGTCCGATGAAATATAATTTTGTCAAAATTAAAACAACTACCTACATTTGATCCTATATATCCAACTTAGATACTCGTGTATTAGCTAATGATTTGGGACAGCATATACAGAATAACCTGTGAATTTATAACCTCACCCCTTTGGACACTCACTTTGAAACACCCATTATGCAGGGCGGCCATTGACCAATTAGGCCAATCTTGTGACCTCATTAGAGTCAAGTAGGCCTGCTATGCAGGGCCACACCTAGGATTAGTAGGTCATCTCACATCACATGGTCATCGCGAGATGGCCATCTGGGTCATAACCATAGGACTTTTGGCAAGCTTGTCGAAATTATTTTGGGTTCTTTCAGCTCAAATTGCTCCAAAACTAGCTATTTTTCATCAACTTTACTTGGGACTAATGAATATTAGGATATAATGGTCAACCTGAGCTATTTATCTCAAATATGACTAACAAATTCAAACGCCATCGGACCACGCAACTTTAAGTCGAGATAAGAAAACCAGTCCCAGCACAGTAACTGGTTAGTTGGTTGTTGGAGCTTTACTTCCTGGCAACATCTAAGGTAACTTGTGACAGTGCGCACTCATGACGACTGATCGCAGCGCCACCTACACGGATCGCCCTCTAGCGGGAGAAAAACTCAAACAACTGCCCTCGTGACCTACATGTAATATGTTGAGACTCGGCCGTCAGAGCCCCAAGATACCACTTACTCTCTCCAGGTGCGTTCTGACGACTGTCTGTCAGTTCCCACCTAATGCCCCTCTCCAACAAACTCATAAGAAAGAAAGGGAAGACAAGTCACACAAGATTGACAGTGAAGAAGTTGTGCTTTATTGACATCAACTCCTGTTCACCTACTAGCGACCTATCACCCTCACTCCTTACCTTCTGTCCACACAGATCCTCATTACTCTCGTTAGTATGTATAGGAATCAGTGCCTACAGCCCATTGAACCGGAGTCCCATGGTTGTTGCACACAGTTCAGTGCCTTTTGAATAGCTGATGTCAGTTTGTGTATAGAAAGTGGAGCCTCAGACAGTGTCTGGGTTCCTGGCCAAGAGAAGAGTGTGTCTCCTTCCAGAGTGTCTGGAGAAGTGAATGAAGAAAATATATATCAGAGTGAGGTCTGTGTGTCAGGTGATGCAAGGGGCACAGATGACTGGGCCTCCCACAGACAGCCAATCAGACACCCTCTATAGCCTGGGGGGCAATGCCCTAATAGGGACAACTGTCACTCAACCCCAGCTGCAGGTGGTGTCCATAATGTATGCAGGATGGCTGGGTGTGCTTGCCCATCGGCCCTGTGGTAACAGGTAGTTGCAGACAGTTACATTACATATATATTAGAAATGTCCTTCCCCTCCACTTACGCTCTTACTGGTGCATAGAGAGGACATTTCACCAAACATTAACTGCCTGTTACATAGGAACATCACGTCATAATCTCGGGCACTATGGGTTATCATATTTTCCACATAGTCTCATATGTCACACAGCGAGTGGGGCACCCATTACTTCTCTGTTAGATAACCCTGGTCCCCACTCCGTCGCCCGAGAATAGTAATGCTCTCTGCCAACATATAATTCCAAACTGAAAATCATACAGGTGACACCCAATGCAGGGTGTGCACGCTCCTGCTACCACAACTGTGTCCTTCTGGGTGTGCATGCGCAGTGAACAGGAGGTCCATTTGTCACCTGCGTCCCTTGTTTCAATGTGCGTCTTCTGATTTCGTTTCCGCTGGTCCCTGGCGAGGGGCTTAAGCTAGTACCTGGTGTGTTTACACAACTAGTGGTGGGGTACTAGTACTACTAAACAGGTTTCTCTCCCACCCTGGGGAGCAGGACGAGGCTCAGGCGTGTCATCCTGTGAAGGTGTGGATCATCCGATCGATCCTGCTTAGTGGACCCATTTGCAATTTAGGCTATTTTCCGTTCCAACCAGTGGTCCACAACTGGTTCATCAAAGGTTGTGGTATGTGCTGTCTTGATTGTAGAATCGTGCATATAAAAGACCCCTTGCTGCTTATCGGAAAGAGTAGCCTATGTGGTGGCAGTGGGTTTCCTCCTCCAATAGCCGACGATATGAAAACCTATACACGATAACACGGTTTGGCCTTATAAGGGCATGTCCTAATTTCGCGAGAACGAGGCCACTTCCGGTTATAGGTAAACAAAGACTGATAGCCTTGAGTTTGCCAGAAGGCACAGTGCAAAGCATTAGTTTTATTCAAAATTAATAGAAATCCAGAACCCTAACCCTATGAATTTAATATAATCTATTCGTTGAATATGTTTTCTATATGTGTACCAAGCGATTTGTTTCTAGATGGTGTGGTTTTAGAGATATTTCACTTTTTCTGTATGAAGATTGCTCTCGGCCATCGGCAATGCATTGAGTTTGCCATACGCGCAGTGCAAAACGTCAGATTTATTAAAATTTAATAGAAATCCAGAACCCTAACCATATCAATTCGATATAATCTTTTTGTTAAACATGTTTTCTATGTGTATTCCAATCAGCTTGTTTCTAGCTGGTGTGGTTTTAGAGATATTTAACTTTTTCTCTCTGAAGATTGCTCACTGCCATTGACAATGCATCGAGTATGCCGGTACCAGCAGTGAAAAACGTCAGTTTTATTCAAAATGAATAGAAATCCAGAACCCTAACCATATCAATTTAATATAATATTTTTGGTAAACATGTTTTCTATGTGTATTCCAATCAGTTTGTTTCTTGGTTGTGTGGTTTTAGAGATATTTAACTTTTTCTCTCTGAAGATTGCTCACTGCCACACTGATGATACTGCCACGTGCGTTTGTGTACCTGCAAACGGGAATTAGGTCAAGATGGCCGCCAAACCGTGTTATGGTGTATGTGTTCTAGAGGCGTTATTAAATCAAACGCATTATTAAATAAAAGCGTGTGCGCGTGTGCGCGTGTGCGCGTGTGCGCGTGTGCGCGTGTGCGCGTGCGCGCGTGTGCGCGTGCGCGCGTGTGCGCATGTGCGCGTGTGCGCTGTGCGCGTGTGCGCGTGTGCGCGCGTGCGCGTGTGCGCGTGTGCGCGTGCGCGCGTGCGCGCGTGCGCGCGTATGCGCGCATGCGCGCGTGCGCGCGTGCGCGCGTGTGCGCGTGTGCGCGTGTGCGTGTCCGCGTGCGCGCGCGCGCGCGTTCGCGCGCGCAGTGTGCGCGTGTGCCCGTGTGCCCGTGTGCGTGTGTGCGCGTGTGGGCGTGTGCATGTGTATGTATTGATGTATGTATGTACATATGTATGTATGTATGTATGTATGTATGTGTAGCACTAGCAGTGTGCAGTGATGCAGTCTTTCAGGCTGACTAGCGTGTTTGTGCAATAACTTTTATATCTCGGAAGTGACGTATATTCTCAGTCCGAAATAAAGTTCTAACATGGATCGATTCAACAAAACCTCCCAATTTGGTAGGTCGAGGGCTTCGCACCCCGTGAGTTCGAACCCTGGCCAAGACAAACCAATGACTTAAAATAGTCCGTCCTGATATGACCTTAGATGTTGCCAAGACGTAAAACTACTGCAACCAATCAACCAACTTATAGTATTCTTCTCCCTACCTAGCCAGGCATTCGGCATTACTAGGATAGGGTAAGGAGCAGTGGAATGCGGAAGATTCTACGATTAGAATTTCCCCTGCTGAATAAATAAAACAACAACAAAAAAATGTTAAACTCTTCGCCTGCCAGTACCTGTTCAGATGTGATGGCTGAATCATTAGCGCACTGGCTGGCAGGTAGAAGTAGCAAGAATGGTCGATAGTGTAAGTCTTTGATATGACATTGCATCCACAGATCCAAGTCAAATAGCAACATATTGGTTCAGAACATTGGTATAATAATCATATAATGCAGATCGAATGTCGGTGAGTGTGTGATCGTCATTGCGATGTGGTTGTGAGGAGGTGGGGGTGTTGGGTTTGTTTGTTGTTGTTTTACGTCCTAGCAACATCTAAGGTCATATCAGTATGGGTACCGAATTGTGACAGTGCACACTTATGCCGACTTTATAGTGCTCCCCCACTGGGAATCAGGCCTACTGCGAGGACCGCGCTCTGGCGATTAGGCCACCGCGCCCGTTCGAGAGATGAGTGTGGGGGCAAGTGGAGTGAAGGGTGATGTGGGGGTGTGGTGGGGGTAGATGCCCTGTCACACTACGACGTATAGCCTTAGCATATGACGACGTACGTGATTTTGGGCCAACATGTGGATGTATGTCGAGATACGGTATGGGTACGTTAGGCATACACTGGTATACACTGTCAAACGGTGTCATACAGCGTCGCACGCCAAGGCTCCGAAAAAATATTGTGCATGCCAAACAACTTAAATGTACAACAACGTGTTTGGTATACGTTAATATATGTTAGGCATATGCTTTGTATACCTTATACATACATTGTTAAATGCTAGACATACGGTGTGCATACATTGCAGTACATTAGTCGTAAGTCGAGCCAGTGGAAACTTACAGTCCTCGTATTGACAATATTGACAATGTGTAATAACGTACAAATAGCGTAAGTCTAACGTATGTCTAATGAACGTCTGGCATTTCTCCAACATGTCTTGGTGTATTTAACGTATAAGGCATACTTCTGATGATGGAGTAACTTAAATGACATTCGCTAGCATTCTGCAAACGTTGCATAAGCGTGTGCTAGCGTTTTTTGAGGCAACATATGACAAACATCCGACCAACGTACGACCAACGTACGACCAATGTATGACCAACGTATGACCAATGTATGGCCAACGTGCCTCCCACTTGGGGTATGTTACTCATACGCTACATATACGCTGGCCATATGCCGAGAACGCGGGATGCACGTTAGTCAAACATTTGGCCATACTTTCTATCTTACGCTCTCATACGCTGTCATACGGTAGCAATACGTCACACATACATCCTGCATACGTTCAGTACGTTGTATATATACGTCGAACTTTACCCCCTGCGCCGAAAAGTTAGAAGAATCTCGACCTATTGGGACCATTTCAGCCGTTGGACATACACTGACGCAAAACGTAGTAGTGTGACAGGGCCATAAGGTGGGCGTGGGGACGCGGGACCATCACAACACGCATTATGTAACATCGCACAAATCGCAATAGGTGTCAACCACCGCGTTTCACCCCCACCTCCACCCCCATCCCCACCCCCACCCCCACCCCCACCCCCACCCCCACCCCCACCCCCACCCCCACCCCCACCCCCACCCACCCCCACCCCACCCCACCCCCCCCCACCCAAACCCCCACCCCCACCCCCCACCCCCACCCCAAATACCCCACCCCACCCCCACCCCACCCCACCCCACCCCCCACCCCCACCCCACCCCGTCTATCTAAAATGTGACTAATGTTGTCTGCTCGGTCTAAATGTCGTCTGCTCGGTATAAATATGGTCTGCTCGGTCTAAATCTCGTCTGCTCGGTCTAAATGTCGTCTGCTCGGTATAAATATGGTCTGCTCGGTCTAAATCTCGTCTGCTCGGTCTAAATGTCGTCTGCTTAGTCTAAATATGGTCTGCTCGGTCTAAATGTCGTCTGCTCCATCTAAATGTCGTCTACTCGTTCTAAATGTCGTCTGCTCGGTCTAAATATGGTCTGCTCGGTCTAAATGTCATCTCCTCGGTCTAAATGTCGTCTACTCATACTAAATGTTGTCTGCTCAGTCTAAATGTTGTCTGCTCGATCTAAATGTCGTCTGCTCGGTCTAAATGTCGTTTTCTCGGTCTAAATGTCATCTGCTCGGTCTAAATGTCGTCTGTTCGGTCTAAATGTCGTCTGTTCGGTCTAAATATTGTATGCTCGGTCTAAATGTTGTCTGCTCAGTCTAAATGTTGTCTGCTCGGTCTAAATGTCATCTGCTCAGTCTAAATGTCATCTGTTCGGTCTAAATACCGTCTGGCCCACTCCCCCCGGACAAATTTTATCGTAGCCAAGACTGGGTTCCGTTGCACCAAAATCTGGTCCAGCAGCACTAAAAATCTAACCACATATAACGCCGGAACCAGAAGAATATGGCGTTCGTTCGTTCGTTCGCAGCAGACGACACTTAAGCAGCTGTCACACCTCACCAGATTGAGCAACGGACAGAATTGTTTAGTCCGGTGGGGTTCGGCTGTGATAAGTATCAAAATGTATTAAAATGTGTCAAAATGTTGAGATATCGGGTCAAAGGCCACTGGACGAACGGACATGAAACGGACGTGAAAAGGACATGAAATGGACATGAAACGGACATGAAACGGACATGAAATGGACATGAAATGGACATGAATGGATAGCCAACGGACGAAACAAACTCAAACCGGACAAGAACCATAGACGTCAATCCGGCGGCATCCGTTCCAAGTTTTGTTCATGTTCAAAACTTGTACAGACATAAACCGGACATCAACGGACTTTGTTTGGTTTCTTTCCGTTTCCCCCAATCTGGTGATGTTTGACAGGGCCTTTAGACATTCAGTAGCGGACGATTTAAAACCGTTCACTATTCAGGCGAGCCAGGAAGAACAACTATAACAACAAACAAACGCATAAAAACCCCTCTTCAAATGTGACTTTATCGTGCAATGGGAAAGGGTTAGCGCGCAGAAGACTAATAAAAAGGGGGGTTGAGGGGGGGGGGGGATTTGGGGTTTCTTTTATAACTGTGTTTAAAGTTTTAAATACAGATGATTATGATCTTTATGTGGATTTAACAAACATCAACAACAACAAGAAACGCATCTATAAACGGAAACCAATGCGGGGGGAAGTTGGAGCCAGACATGATTTTGTTGGGGGCTGCATTCTATTTATAGTATTTCTGGATATCGGCCGTCATGAACACCAGAGAATACCATAAAGCTCTCCCCTTCATTTCACCTCTGATGCCTCCCTTAAACAAACCCTTAAACAACAAACTCATGAGGAAGAAACGGAAGACAAGTCACACAAGATTAACAGTCAAGAAGTTGTGCTTTATTGGCATCAACTCCTGTACACCTACCAGTGACCTATCACCCTCACCCCTTACCTTCTGTCCACACAGAATCTAATTACATCTTTAGCCTGTCTATGAATCAGTGCCTACAACCCATTGAACCGGAGTCCCTGGGTTGTTGCACTCCACTCAATTTAGATATATGAGTTTTGGTAGCATCAGACAGAGTGTATGGGGTCCTGCTCTAGAGTTGGTGTGTCTCACTCAAGAGCCAGGAGTAGAGTGTTCACTCTCCAGTGTACCTGAAGCAGTGTTTTTGCATAATTAATCTCAAAGTGAGGCTAGTGTGGTCAGAGGGCCAAGGGAGTGCAGGTGACTGGGCAGCCCACAGCCAGCCAATCAGGCACCCCCACAGACTGGGCAGGTGACACCCCCCAGTAGTGGTGGCTGTCACTCAACCCAGCTGCAGGTGGTGTCCTGTGTGTATATGCAGATTAGGCTGGTGTGCTTGCCCACCTGTCTTGTAGGGACAGGTAGCTGCAGACAGTTACAAATAGATCGATATTAAAATGTCCTTGTCTCCAATTGCACTCTTTATGGATGCATAGAGAAACATTTCAACAATCATGTACTGTCTCTTATATAGGAACATCTGTTAATAATCTCAGGCATCATGTATGAACATATATTTCGCATAGCTTATATCATGTCATAATGGGAGTGGGGTATTATTGCTCTTAGATTACATAACCTTATTCCCACTCCGTCGCCTAAGAATAATAATGCTCTCTGCCAATATATAATTCCGAACCGAAAATCCATATATTTTTACATATTGCTCCACTGGGCTGCCACTGATGCCCCGCAGGTAACTAGCAATCCACATATCACACACGCGACACACGCATGCGCATGCTATGGTATAATAACGCGCAGTAATGTCTGCAAGAATACGCACGCGTTATGGCATCATGCTATGTTTTATGGGGTGGGGTGAGTTGGTCGGTTGGTTGTTGGAGTTTTACGTCCTGGCAACATCTAAGGTCATATCAGGAAGTGTACCGATTTGTGAGAGTGTGGATTCATGGCTACTTTATAGTGCTGCCCCACTGGTCGATTTAGAGAGGTTTTACTGTATACCCCTGCCTGACGATGTAATACGCGTGCGTTATTTGCATCATGTATTATTTTGTATAATATTTAAGAAGATGTGGATAATACGTAAACAGCAGCCACTCAGTGGGAAACAGCTGGCACGAGCAAACAAAACCAAGAAACCTTACCCGCAGATTAAAATCGTGAGACGCTGCGAGATGAAAGAGATCATTTTGGGGGACTTTTTTCCGCCTTTTGCCAGACCGACTTTGTTCAAGTTGACAATATTTTATCTGTCTTTGCAGAATCCTAATCAACATTGTTTGTGTCACAATAGTGTTGGTAAATTGGTGACGGGATGATATTGTCCTGGTGTGCACATAGTTGAATCGTTAAAGTCCCGTGAAAGCATCAAATTGTCTAAACAAAAGTATTCACTTAGATTTGATCCTACATATATCGTGTACTCAATAAACAGGGGAGCGGGCCATAGCTCAGGTGGTAGAGTGTCCACCAGCGAAGCTGTCGGTCATCCGAGCGATCCTGCTCCGTGGACCCATTTGCAGTTTGCGCTATTTTCGGTTCCAATCAGCGGTCCATAACTGGTTCAGCAAAGGCTGTGGTATGTGCTGTCCTGTCAAACATATGGTCATTCCGACATATTTATTTGGAGGAAACCCGCTGGTGCCACATAGGATACTCATTCCGATGAGCAGCAAATGGTCTTTATATGCACTTTCCCGCAGACAGGACAGAACATACCACAGCCTTTAATGAACCAACAACCAACGACTCCTACACTAACCAGCCCCTAAACCATGGCTACTCTCTCACCCACCCACACACTCACTCACACGCCCACATTACATTAGCGCGGAACCGGTGGGGTCGAACCAGCCTCACTCGGTTGGACGTCCTGATATGACCTTAGACGTTGCTGGGACGTAAAACCCCCAACAAGCACCAGGCTGCCAGCAGCAGCTCTGATGACAGCAAAGGCAGGGAAAAGTCGGCTGAGTTAAAGTTGCATAGGTCGATGAAAAGATCAAATTTTCAAAAACAAAATAATTTTCTAGATTTAATTCTACATATCTACCTTTGATACTGATTCACTTATTCAACATTTGTCACCACATAGAATGGAATACTGAGGCAATTTAATATACTCTTTTACTGCAGAAGCCTATGGTGTCGGTCCCGCTCCCTCTAGCCTGGCCATGGACCGTTAGTGGGTGAGTGAACACCAACTTTGGTGTCTTGGAAATGATGTACTCTGAATGTCCTAATAAGGACAGAAAGCGGACAGGTTTGTCCCTTGCCAATGTTCTGCATCTGGAAGTGGCTGTAGGTGTGATATATGCGTCATAGACATCTAGACGTCTAGACATCTAGACGTCTAGACATGTCTGTAATATATGCAAATGAGATGACGTCACATGACTAAGTGTGGCGGGGGTCTAGACCCCTGGACGGAGAATAAAGCATTCAGTATCCAGAAGTCAAAGTGTTCAGGCATACTTTCACAGTAGGGTTGCATCTAGTAATCAGCTAAGTAATGGTCGGTGGAAATAGGCTGTATCCAATGCCTTGAGAGGTTTTTTTTAGAGAATGTCGGTGGCGCTTTGACCCATTTGAAATCACCCCTCCTACTCATATCGAAAATAACACACATAATATGTATATATATTATACAGTAAAACCTCTATAAATCGACCGACCATGGGACGGACTTGAAATGGACCAATTAGGGAGGTGGCCGGCTTAGGGAGTTTGTTGTATAGGTACAATGGTATTTATTTTTTTTTTTGGTCCATTAGTTGTTTAAGCAGGGAAATTTCAGTCATAGACGACTGGTCTTCCTCATTCCACTGCTGGTCGATAGAAAGCCCGATTCTACACTTTTACCGACCCAAGGGATTTTTAACCTCCCACACATTATAGACATGGTATGAGAGCAACCAGCCTTTGCTGACGCTGTAAGTTATACACAGCGGTGGAAATCCAAATTGGCAGAGCTGGGGGCACGGGGAATCGAACCGACCCTCAGATTAGGAGTCTGACCTAGAAAAAAGTCAGACACCCTAACCACTCCACCACAGAGAACGCCACAATCGTATTGTATATATATATACAGTGAAATGACCAGACGGGATGGTTTGAATGAGTTGAGCGTCTGTCTCCTGCTTTGGTAGATTGGTTAAGTTAAACCAATGAATTAAAAATGTATATTTGTCACTTCCTAGCCAGGCGCTTGGCATTATTAGGAGAGGGCAAAGACTGGTTGGCTCAGTGTCACGATACTGTGACTGTGTAGGATATCAGGTCATGGTGCTGGTGGCCTGGTCTCCCAGTGGGGAAGCACTATAAAGTCGCCATGAGTGTGCACTGTCAGAAGTCAGTACCCGTCCTGATATTACCTTAGATGTTGATAGGATGTAAAACAACAGCAAACAAAGAAACAAAACTGATTGATATTTCAGTTTTTAATTGTTAATTTGATTCTATTTGTTGACAGTTTTATTTAAGTCGTATTTTTAATCGTCATTAAGAATGCAATCACACTATATTGTCTTTCATGTTATCATTTATAACTAGTGAGCCTTATTTATGAACACATATTTCACAGGACTGCTGACCAAATTTATTAAAAGAATGAAGAACTTGTGCGAGAAACACCAAAAATAGTGTGGGTATTTTTAGAGTCAAATTTGTTTTATTTAACGATGCCTCTAGAACACATTGATTTTTATTGTCGGCTATTGGACGTCAAACATAATGGTCATTCTGACATATTTCTTTGGAGGAAACCTGCTGCCACCACATAGGCTACTCTTTCCGATATGCACTTTCCCACAGACAGGACAGCACATACCACATCCTTTGATGAACCAGTTGTGGACCAATGGTTGGAACGGAAAATAGCTCAAACTGCAAATGGGTCCACTGAGCAGGATCGATAGGATGACCGACACCATCACAGGTGGACACGCTACCGCCTGAGCTACATCCCGCTCCCAACTCTGAAAACAGATGTACAAAGGCAGAAAATGGAATGGAAATCCTGAGTAATTGACCTATTTCATGTGACGTCAGCATAGGTATTTAGGTCAGTGCGCGTGCTGCTTGGCTGCAGGACAACATCCGGTCACACTGCAAACTCACTGGCTATGAGCAATCTTCATAGAGAAAAAGTGAAATATCTCTAAAACTACACCACGTAGAAACAAACTGCTTGGAACACATATAGAAAACATATTCAACGAATAGATTATATTAAATTTATATGGTTCGGCTTCTGCATTGCTATTAATTCTGAATAAAATAAACGGTTTACACTGCGCATACTGGCAAACCCAGTGGCAGTGTGCCTTCGTTCTGCAGCCGAGCTGTGCGCGCATACACGATGATTACAAACATTGAAAGGGGTCTATACCAGGTGCCTAAACATTCTGCAGCATGATCTCTGAGTAATGATCACTTCTGAGTAATGATCACAAGTCTGGATAGACTCTGACTTCCAGACGTTGAATATAGAATGCCCGTTGGGAACTAATTAGAATGCTTATAAATAGACTAACTTCTGAAAAACTAATGGGAATGTTTCGATATAGGCTCAATTCTGAGAATAAATCAGGTTAGAGTTTGTTTTTTGTTTATAGTACGATCTTGAGAATACTAGTTAGGACATTTCCCCACAGACCGACTGATATTGGGTTGGTTGTTGGAGTTTTACGTCCTGGCAACAGCTAATGTGATATTAGGACGGGTACCGACTTGTGACAGTGCGCACTCATTGCGACTTTATAGACCCCTTTCAATGTTTACAAACATGTATGCGCGCGCAGCTTGTCTGCAGAACGAAGGCACACTGCCATTGAGTTTGTCGATATGCGCAGTGCAAAACGTTAGCTTTCTTCTAAATTAATAGAAATCCAGAACCCAAACCTTATAAATTTAATATAATCTGTTTGTTAACCATGTTATCTGTTTGTGTGCCAAGCGGTCTGTGACTAGGTTGTGGTGGTTTTAGAGATATTTTACTTTTTCTGTATGAAGATTGCTCATAGCTATTGAGTCTGCAGTTTGACCGTGTGCCATCGTGCAGCCAAGCAGCGAGCACACTGACCTAAATACCCATTCTGACGTCATATGAAATAGGTCTATCGTGCTGCCCTACTGGGAAATTAGGGCACCGGCACCATGACCCAATGTCATTATCCTGACACTGACCTAATCAGTCCTTTCCCTATCCTATTAATGCCGAGCACCAGGCTAGGAAGCAACAAGTATCAATTTTAAAGTCATGTGTTTGACTTGACCGGGAACCGAACTCCCGACCTTCCGAAGGCGAGGCCCGCGCTCTACCGATTAGGCCACCGCGACCGGTGATATTGGGGTGGAGATTGACTTCAGGGGCCGCATGCATGAAGAATTATTTATTGGCTCCGGTGTTAAGGACTGCGTTCGGGTTAGTTAATGCCGGTATTGGAAAATGGGTCACGGGGTATGTACGGAGCCAAAGCGCAGAGGTGTTAGCTAACATGTAAGTTATTTATAGATTTGGAGTATCCCTCTGAGCCGGTTCCCACTATTTGCCAATACCTCTATTTGCCAATATCGCCGCCGATGTGGCGGCGGTGGTGGCGATTTGTTTTGTTCAAATTCGATTCGACAATATGAATATCGCCGCCGATGTAGCAGCGGTGTTAATATCCCTTCGATTTTGTGGTTCATTTGACCAAATTTCACTTTTGGAGCATGTTATTCAGTTAAATATGATAGCAATGAATAGATTTGGGCCTAATCGATACCTAACACTGCCCTTAAACCTGCTACGTAGTGATGTTAGCTTACCGGACGTTAAACTCGCGGTGTTTCTATAACACCGGCCCATGCATAGTGACTTTTCGCCGCTAAACTAGAAATCCCGTCCAAAAACCGCCCCATGCATACGGGCCCAGGAGTTCAATTCATGGTGGTTATCTATAGAACAACCTTTGAAGACTTAGTAGGATGGTTGCTTGAAAATGTGGTGACTGGTGTATAGTGATGAATCAAGATGAAATAATGAATACTGATTGACATTTTGGGCAACTTGAACTCTGATGCATTATCATTCGGCCATAACCTTTACACAGAATTAAAAGCACACGATGAATTATGTGTCAAAAGACAGGTTTTAAGTTAAAAGCTAAAGAAAATTCGGAAATTGTGGCCAGGGATGGTAAAATCCTAGCTAAAAGTCAGATATATCATTCTTCTGAATTGATGAAAATTAGTTTAATAAGCTATACGATGTGGCATAGTCCTGCTGTCCTCAAGAAAGTTAGTAAAAAGGTCACGCATGTTGTTTGCATCGTAACATTCTTGGTACAACGCCATAAAATCAACACAGTTTAATCTAATGTGTTTCAGTGTCAGTGTGGACTAACACCCAATGCATTTGGGGAGCGGGTCCCCCTTGAGCAGAAAATAGTATGTAAGACAGATGGCCAAAGCCTAAAGTGCCTGTCACACCTTACCGGGTTGAGCAATGGACATAATCGGACAAAGAATTTTCTAGTCCGGTCATGTTCGGTATCAAGATGTATCGAAATGTGTCGAAATGTTTCGCTATCGGTCAAAGGCCGCCGGACGAAACAAACGCTAAACAGAGATGGAACGGTGAACCGACGGGCGAAAAGCGAATGTCAAATGGACGGACCGAACATCAACTGGACACATACTGGACTGTTTACATGATGTCACGGACGCGCCGAAAACATTTAAAAAAACGGCGGACCAAATTCCCGCAACACACAATATCTTTTGCTGTCGAAAACTACACTCTCTCCACTGTATTCATCGTCGTAGTTCATTCAAGCAAGCATGGTTCGGAACAAGCAGACGTCCAAGGACAGATTCCCATCAATGGACTATTCAGGAAGCAAACCGGCGACGTTACGGATGGGTACCGGACATGAACCAGACAAAACGGTCTAAACAAACTTAAACTGGACACCAACCATACGCGTCGGTCCGGCGGCATCCAGTCCAAGTTGTGCGCATGTTCAAAACTTGCCACCATACACGCCGGACACCACCGGACAGAGAACGGAAACGCCGGATGCTGACCGTATATAAACCGGACATTGACGTATTTCCCTGGACAGTGTCCGGTTTCTATCCAGTTCCCCAATCCGGTAAGATGTGACTGGGCCTTTACAGTTATATTAGGATCACCCGTCTCTGTCAACCCCCCCCCCCCCACCTCCCATCCATCAGTGTGAAGAAGAAAAATAATTACTGCACTCAAATGTGGTTTGTAATTGCTTTGCTGCGTACATTCCTAAGAATTGATTGGCATTATGTTTTCAAACTGAATTCTGGGTCCAGTTTGGCAACTAGTGATCCACAACGCTACACCACCACACCACCACACCACAACACCACACTGCCACGCCCCCACACCACCACACCACCACACCACCACACCTCCACGCCTCCACACCGTCACGCCTCAACGCCACCACACTGCCATGCCACCACATCACCACACCGCCACACCACACTGCCATGCCACCACATCACCACACCGCCACACCACACTGCCATGCCACCACATCACCACACCGCCACACCACACTGCCATGCCTCCACACCACCACACCACCACACTGCCATGCCTCCACACCACCACACCACCACACTGCCATGCCTCCACACCACCACACCTCCACACTGCCATGCCTCCACACCACCACACCTCCACACTGCCATGCCTCCACACCACCACACCACCACACCACCACACCACCACACCACCACACCACCACACCACCACACCACCACACCACCACACCGTCACGCGTCCACGCCGTCACGCGTCCACGCCGTCAGGCTTCCACGCCGTCACGCCTCCACGCCTCCACGCCTCCACGCCTCCACGCCGCCACGCCGCCACGCCTCCACGCCTCCACGCCGCCACGCCGCCACGCCGCCACGCCGCCACGCCGCCACGCCGCCACGCCGCCACGCCGCCACGCCGCCACGCCGCCACGCCGCCACGCCGCACGCCGCACGCCGCCCACGGCCGCCACGCCGCCACGCCCGCCACGCCGCCACGCCGCCACGCCGCCACGGCCGCCACGCCGCACCCCGCCACGCCGCCACGCCGCCACGCCGGCCACGCCGCCACGCCGCACGCCGCCACGCCGCCACGCCGCCACGCCGCCACGGCCGCCACGCCGCCACGACGCCACGCCGCCACGCCGCCACGCCGCCACACCGCCACGCCGCCACGCGCACGCCGCCACGCCGCCACGGGGCTTCCCGCCACTGCATGCGCCACCACGAACGCCGCCACCGCCGCCACTACGCCGCCACGCCGCCACACCGCCACGCCGCCACGCCGCCACGCCGCCACGCCGCCACTGCCCGCTACGCCCCACGCCGCAACGCCGCCACGCGCTCCACGCCGCGCCACGCCGCCACGCCGCCACGCCGCCACGCCGCCACGACGCCACGCCGCCATGCCACCACACCCCACGCCCCCACGCCACACACCCCTAAACCGCCACACACCGCCCACACACCGCCACACACCGACACACAAAAACCGCCACACAACCGCCACACTACCGCCAACGCACACCACCGCCACACACCCGACACACACCGCCACAACACCGCCACACACCGCCACACACCCACACCCCCAGGCACGGGCGGGCCCCACACCCCCACACCCCACACACCCATAACACACCCACACACCCACACACCCACACACCCACACACCCACACACCCACACACCCACACACCCACACACCCACACACCCACACACCCACACACCCACACACCCACACACCCACACACCCACACCCCACACCCCCACCGCGCCACCGCAGTATCACACCACACATTCTACAAAAACAATAACAAACACGAACCCGTACCGCCATTACGCAGACACCTATCCACTCACCCACACACCCATACACACACTTATCCACACACTCCCTCACACACACATACACACACCCATACACACAGTCAACCACACACACTCACACCCATACACACCCATATACACACTCACCCAAACACCCACACACACCCATACACACTCACTCACACACACACTCACCCACACTCACCCACACACTCACACACCCATACACACACTTATCCACACACTCACTCACACACACATATACACACACCCATACACACACTCACCCACACATACTCACACCCATACACACCCATATACACACTCACCCAAACACCCACACACACCCGTGCACACTCACTCACACACACCCACACCCACACACACACACACACTCACACACCCATAGACACACACTTATCCACACAGTCAGTCATACACATACATACACACACGCATACACACACACCCACACACACTCACACCCATACACACCCATATACACACTCACCCACACACCCACACACACTCACTCACACAGACACTCACCCACACACACCCACACACTCACACACACATACACATACCCATACACATACTCACCCACATACACCCATACACACCCATATACACATTCACCCACACACACCCATACACACTCACCCACACACACCCATACACACACTCACCCACACTCACTCACCCACACACACTTACCCCTCCACTCACTCACCCACACACACTTACCCCCCCCCCAAACACACACCCACATGCACACATGTACACACCCACACACCCACATACACACCCATACACAGGCACTCACCCACACATACACCACACACACACTCACCCACCCACCCACAACCACACCCACACCCACACCCACACCCACACCCACACCCACACCCACACCCAGACACACACACCCATACACTCACCCACACACCCACACACCCATACACCCATACATCCACATACCCACACACCCACTCACCCACAACCACACCCACACCCTCGCCTACACACCTACATACCCACACACGCACATACACACTCACCCACTCACCCACAACACACCGGCATACTCCGACACATACTCAGATCGTGACCTAGTTGGCCGCATTCAGACGCCTCGTTCTGCTTTACCAACAGTTCACCGAGCAGTGCCGCCAAATAAGTGTTTGTGTTTGTGTTTGTACCACACTGTCTTATACCCCTGTCCCACTATGACGTAAAGAGCCAACGTAAGTCTGACGTGCTCACGTTTCCTCATTACGTTGACGTATGTTGGGTTACGTTATGATGACGTCAGAATGACGTTAGACTGACGTCGAGCTACGTCACGTTACGTCGTGTTACGTCAGCGCACGTCAAGGTTTTGAACCTGTTCAAAACTTTTGATGTAACTCGAACGTAAGGGTTTACGTTCGCCATACGTTATGTACACGTTCGGCGAACATCAATGACGTTAGACGGATGTTAGTCAAACGCTGCTCGCTACGTTCCACTATGTTCCACTACGTTCCACTACGCTCCACTACGTTGACCCACATTAAAGCCGGTGGAAACATCCACGCGGCGTGATGGGAAAGTCAGGAGAAAATCAGGAGAACGTCAGGAGAGCGTACGCCGAATGTACGTCCAACGTACATTCAGTGTTTCGCCAACATTTCATGACATAAGTAACGTAAGGTAATGTAAAGCAACGTGGTTCTGGTGCTCGAATAACGTTAATAACGTACCGTCAGCGTAATTACGTTGTCCTCTCGCGTTGAATGACGCTATCACTATGCTTTACAGACGTTATGCTCTCGTCAACTACGCTGCATCCACGTTCAACTTGTGCCCAAATTTGCATACTACGCCGAGAAGTTCAACGTTTTTCACATTCTCCCTACACTGACGTCGTTACGTCATAGTGTGACAGGGCCTTTACATCAGTCCAACCTGTCAGCGTAGACTTGTAGATCTAACGTGTTATATATAATTAACCTACAGATCCTCTTCTGTCTGATCTAGGCCCTATTGGGCCTCTAATGCCCACTCGTTATGGTAAAAAAAAACTTTTTTTGCATACATATATATGGAGGTTGATGGTGCCCTGAAGTCATATAATTGTAGGTGTCCTCTCCAATGTCTATCCAGGCTTCTCTCAAATGCTTCTACCATTGGTGCTTCAACCACTTCATCTGGAAGACTGTTCCATGAATCTGTCACTCGAAATACTTTAATGGGCTGGATTTGGGGAAGAGTTTGTTCTTGTTGGTGTTGTTTGTTTTTGGTTAAAACCATCCTGATGTGTTTTAATTTATTCTAATCATACAAAGCAACAAAACATTGTGTTTTACAACACCAGTTAGTTGATCTTTATGCATTTAATGCAATTAATTACCAGCACCTTTCGTGGTATTACATTAGAATATAAATCAGGTTTTATTTAGAAGAATCCTGATATCACCTGAGATGTTGCCAGGACGTAAAACTCCAACAACCAACCAACTTATTTGGCAGAATGGACATTTTGGCGTTTACTCGACGATTTATTTATTTTATTAGAATATATCTACACATTCCTCAGCGACATTTTTCCCCCCAGATTTTGTTTTACCGCAGCATTTAAAAAGAGACCAAATTTATGTGGACGAGAGATTTAGGTATTCTAGACTATTTAAAAATATAAACAGTACTGCCTTAGTCTGCACTGACTTCTCAAGCAACGAGCCACAAGGATAGGATGGATACGATGATTGCATCATGGTGCCTAAGTAATGTAGTGGTTCAATCAATCAATAGTTCCGTCCTCTAGTCGAGGGTTGGATGCAATGGTTCTCCACTTGTCCCGATGGTGTGCTGTTCTGATAGACTGTGAATAATTCAAGCCTGTCCACTGTGAAATATTTGTAAACCATGATATTCTTGGTCTCCCTCTCCCTCTGCTGCCATTCACCTTCCCTTCCAACAATGTACGGTGTATTGAACTCTGACGAATGATGTGGCCAAAATAAATAAGTTTCTTTGTCTGTATAGTGGCAAACAAGCTTTTCTTATTTATAATTTTTCTGAGAACTTCTTTGTTGGTGATCTTGTTTGTCCATGATATTTTCATCATCCTTCGATAAGTCCACATCTCAAATGCTGCTAAACGTTTGTACATTTTCTTAGAGATTGTCCATGTCTCAGCCCCATTACATTAGAGTAGACCACACATAATGTAGTGGTTAGCGCGCAAGAAATGTAGGTTCGAATCCTGTTTTAGGTACAATATTTTCCATTTTAATCACTCTATGACAGTGTGCTTACCCTTTATTTACCTCTTTTTCATCTGTGAAGAGAAGAGGTTGGAACATATCAGCCGAATAACTTACTATATATATATATATATATATTGCATATGTATATAAATAGATACTGGGTACTGCATGTAGTGCAATACCTCAGGGAGTTTGACGCCCCTGCCCTGCAGAGTTGTAAATGACTGCATTGTGGTACAGGTTGTTGACAGAACCGAAGGCTAAGGGAGCAAACCCTAAACAGAAAACCATGTCACTTTGGCAGCATTAAGGGCGGTTGATGTATGGAACTCCCATCTCGGGACCAGCCACTGCAGGGACAAATAGTTTTGCGCCTGTCAGGATATGTTCTTGCCGGTGTGAAACCACTATTTGCTCCCCGAGAGAGTGCCGCTGGTAACTTGCAAAAGCCAGCAGCACTTCAACACTTTTGCAGGCAGCTTTCATGAACTCATGGACATCACTCTCACAGCAGAGAGCTAAATGGAGAGCGGCAGTCAAGTAATGAAAGCAGTCTTTGTCGCATCGAGATCGACAGCATGATGATGACGATATAAATAGATGTAAATGTTCGCTGCAACTGACACAGTGGGCAGAGAGTTTGTAGTGTTAGCTGCTGGGTGAGGCCGCCACCAGCAGGTTGGTTGGTTGATGAAATTTAACGTCATGAGAACATCTAATCGGTAGAGCGCGGCATCGCGTGCAGAAGATCGGGAGTTCGGTTCCCAGTCGAGTCAAACCCAGTGACTTTAAAATTGATACTTGTCGCTTCCTAGGCTGCCGCTCGTCATTAATAGGATAGAGCAAGGACTGGTTACCTCAGTGTCAGGATAATGTGACCGAGTGGGATATCGGGTCATGGTGCCAGTGGTCTGATTCCCCAGTGGGTCAGCACTATATAGTCACCATGAGTGCGCACTGTCACAAGTCGGTACCCATATATAAAATGTGAGTTCATATATGAATATATATATGAACTTGCGTTCTGTATATTTCCCTATTCGCACAAGTCTTCATATAGCACATATCATTGTATGCATATATATATATAAATATTATATATATATTATATATATATATATATATAGCTGGGCTGCGCTGCATATAGAAAGTATGTCAACCAATGAATGTTGAAACTGGGTAGACAGGCGAAGGTTTAGTCTCACCAAATGAAGTCCTGTCTGCATAAGTCTGGGCCAGAGTGCACTGCCTCTATTCAAATTCAAATGTCAGAGCGCGTAAGTGGGTGAATATCAGGATGGGCACCCACTTGTCACAGCGTGCAGTCATCATGGTTACTATATGGGAAGTGGGACGTAGCTCAGGCGGTAGAGTGTCCACCTGTGAAGGTGTGGGTCATCAGATCGATCCTGCTCAGTGGACCCATTTGCAGTTTGGGCTATTTTCCTTTCCAACTGGTGGTCCACAACTGGTTCATCAAAGGCTGTGGCATGTGCTGTCCTGTCTGTGGGAAAGGTCATATAAAAGACCCCTTGCTGCTTATCGGAATGAGTATCCTATGTGGCGACAGCGGGTTTCCTCCTAAGAAATATGTCAGAATGACCATATATTTGATGTCCAATAACCGATGATAAATATCAATGTGCTCTAGAGGCGTCGCTAAATAAAGCAAACCTTCCTTTATAGTGACTTTATAATGTTGTATCCCTAGGATACCATCCCTGGGATACCCTTTCTTTTATAAATGATATTACTATTTAGCATATAAAGTGTGGTTGTGGGTTTTTTTGTCAGCACTATGACGCGGTATCAGAGTATCCCACTCAGGCGCAGTATCCCCTTTCACTGAGGTAGGCAGTCTTTGTCTTATCCTACTAACGCCAACGACTAGTATCAGTTGTGTAAGTTCATAGTGTCACTTGGTTGGGGATTGAACCCACGACCTTCCGCACATAAAATAGGTCCCTTGGTTGGCTGTTGGAGTTTTATTTCCTGGCAACATCGAAGGTAATATCAGGACGGGTTCCGACTTGTGACTGTGCGCACTCATAGCAACTTTATAGTGCTGCCCCACTGGGAAATCAGGCCACAGGCACCATGACCCGATATCCCACTCAGTCACATTATCCTGACACTGAGCTAAGCAGTCCTTACCCTATCCTATTAATGCCGAGCGCCAGGTTAGGAAGCAACAAGTATCAATCTTAAAGTCATCGGTTTGACTCAACTGGAAGCTGAATTCCCGACCAACCGCATGCGAGGCCCGTGCTCTACTCATTAGGCAAACGCGCATGATGGTGATGGTGGTGGTGATGGTGATGATTGCTTTGTTTGTCTTTGTTTTACGTCCTATCAATATCGAAGGTCATATCAAGAGGGGATGGTGATGATGATGATGGTGGTTGTGGTGGCAGTGGTGGTGGTGAAGGTGACGATCATGATACTGATGATGAAACTGGTGGTGATGCTGATGATTAAACTGATGGTGATACTGATGATGATACTGATGATGATACTGATGATGATGCTGATGATAATACTGATGATGATACTGATGGTGATAGTGATGATGATACTGATGATGATCCTGATGATGATCCTGATGATGAAACTGATTATGATATTGATGATGATATTGATGATGATACTGATTATGGTAATGATGATGATACTGGTGATGATACTGGTGATTAGGGTGATGATGATGACACTGATTATGATACTGATTATGGTAATGGTGATGATACAGGTGATTATACTGATGATCATGGTGATGATGATACTGATTATGATAGTGATTATGGTACTGATGATGATACTGGTGATGATACTGATGATTATGGTGATGATGATGATACTGATTATGATACTGATTATGATACTGATTATGATACTGATTATGGTAATGATGATACTGGTGATGATACTGATGATTATGGCCGTGATGATGATGATGATGATGATGATGATGATGATGATGTGGTATCCTGGCAATATAGCATGCATTTACACACAAAACCCACTATGAAGGTGCATTATCCAAAGTCGCCAACACCCGTCCTGATTTGACCTCAGATGTTGCTGCGATGTAAAACCCCAATCGTTCAACCAAGCAAACGACAGCAGACGACAGACGTCCCGGATTGCCGCCTTTTTCTCAACACTCGTTAACTACAGCCGGGGTCACATACACCGGAAGGTGTGCAGATAGCGCGTCCCTTCTAATGACTCGGTCTGCGCATGTGCGATGACCTAGATTGGGGCACTGACCCGGAGTGACCCGGAGTGACCCAAAGGCTGAGGGGAGCGCTGAGCGGAAATGACCTTGTGGGGGGACCACGTGGGTATGGAAGCTGTGTGCGGTGAGTTGAAGGGTAAAGGGGTTACTGTGGCGTGTCCATAGCACTAATAGGTCCACAGCCAAGGGGAGGGGGGGGGGGAGGAGGGGGGAGGGGGGAGAGGGGTGTGGATGGGGGAGGCGGGAGGGGAGGGGGAAAGGAGGGGAAGGGGGGGAGGGGGTGGAGAGGAGGGAGGGAAGAGGAGGAGTGGAGGGGGGGGCGGAGGGGAGGGGGAAGTGAGGGGGAAGGGGGAGGGGGGTGGAGAGGACGGAGGGAAGAGGAGGAGTGGAGGGGGAGGGCGGAGGGGAATGGGAAGGGAGGGGGAAGGGGGAGGGGGGGAGGGGGAAAAGGAGGAAGGAGGTGGAGGGGAGGGAGGAGGGGTGCGGAGGGTGGAGGAGGAGGGGGAGGAGTGGGGGGGAGGGTAGGAAGGGTGTGTTGTAGTGGGTTGGTTGTTGGAGTTTTACGTCCTGGCAACATCTTAGGTCATACAAAGATGTGTACCGACTTGTGACAGTGCGCACTCATGGCGACTTTATGTTTGTGTGTTGTTGTTTTATGTCCCAGCAACATCCAAGGTCAGATAAGGACGGGTACCGATTTGTGACAGTGCACACTCATGGTGACTTTATACTGCTGCCCCGCTGAGAAATCTAGCCGCTGCCACCATGACCCGATATCCCACTCAGTCACATTATCCTGACATTGAGCTAGCCAGTCCTTGCCCTATCCTATTATTGACAAGCACGTGGCTAGGAATCGACAAGTATAAACTCTGTAAGTCATTGGTTTGACTCGACCGGGAATTGAGCTCCCGATCTTCCGCATGGGAGGCCTGCGTTCTACAGATTTGGCCACCGCATCCGGTGTGCACATATATATATATATATATATATATATATATATATATATATGATGTATAAAACTTATGCGAGTATAAAGGTGCATAAGGGAAGATTCCTTATTTGGCCACCCTGATGTTGTGTTCTACTCTATGGGTGACCCCCTCTTCACGTTGGGACAGGTGGCGCCACTACCCACCACCGCTACCATTGCCGCGAATACTATCACTCGTGCATACTTAGTTATATATATATATATATATACATATACATAATATAAATAGATGCATATGTGTGTGCATGATTGACCTCAAATAATTTCACCATTATTGACTGGGAGTCATCTTATCCTGTTGAATTCACCAAGTAAAACGAAATCCGCACAAAAAGATGTGAAAAAGGCCTGCATTTAGCGGATAGAGCTAGTTCCTGGTGGGCACATCCTGGTCTTGGTCTCCTTCTGTTGACAGAATGGCCGCGATACCCCGGATGTGGTGAGACCTGTCGACACTGGCGTCCCATGTTCTCAAACCCAAAGCGAGGCTTCTGCGTTTGAACAAAGAATACACCCCACCGGTTAAAGCCCCAGTCACACTACAGCTTGCGACCACTTTGTGACCACCTTGGACCAAATAACCCACAGTCACCAGTGATGTCCTTGCGACCAAAACAATGGTTGCCGATGTCTGGGCATCACTGGTGACTGTGGGTTCTTTGGTCTAAAGTTGTCGCAAAGTGGTCGCAAGCTGTAGTGTGACTGGGACTTAAGCTGGAAAGTATGTGAATAGAGTGGTTCCAGATTCTGCCGATTGACGGGGTGTACTAACGTGAAGAGAGCGGCGGTGAAATCAAGGAAGAAAAATAAAATATATGTCAAGTATAAGAGCTTGATCCCTGTTGCGATATGAATATCTGAAAATAACCAGGCATTTTATTGTCTGTCCATGCATTCTTTACGGAGATATAGCATGTGAAATGACAGGAACTCGGAGAAAGTACCTGAATAGAGTGGTTCCAGATTCTGCCAATAGATGTCACTAGCTTAATGCCTGGTACACACCTACCGTTGTTGCGTGCACACCTCCCGTTTACGATCGAAAACTGCCCGTTTCGCGCACAAAAATCGCTAGGTGTGCACCCCCCGCGCACACCTAGCGATTGCGATTCGCGCATAAAACTCAGTTTTTAGTGCTAAAAGCGGCCGTTTACAATTGCGATTCGCGATTCGAAAAACGAATCGGCCCGTTTTCAGTTTTAAGCGGGTCGGGTCGAGTCGCGAGTTTTAGTGCGCGAATCCTATACGGGAGGTGTCTGCTAGGCCAAAAACTGCATAGTCCGATGAAATATCAAATTTTCAAAACCAAACCAATTATCTAGATTTGATTTGACATATCTAACTTAGATACTGATGCACTTATTAAGCATTTGTTTCTGCGTAGAAGGCAATACTGAGTCAATTTAACAGAACCTGTTACTGCAGAAGTCTATGGTGTCAGAGTTTTGGCAAGCTTGCCAAAACTAATTTTCCATGTTTGCACTCAAAATATCTTAAAAGTTTACCATTTAAAATATAAATAACTTTGAACTAATGTAAAGTAGATACTAGTGATCGATCTAATATATTTATCTCAGAAAAAATACCGAAATTCAAAACCATCGGACTATGCAACTTTAACTATTGAAATTGTTCTCTTTCATTTGTATATTTTCCTAGATTAATTACGATCGGCGATGGTTACATTTAAAAGTCTGGCAAAGTGACCTTGATCTTGGAGGAGCGGAACGTAGCTCAGGCGGTAGCGAGTCCACCTGTGAAGGTGTCAGTCATCCGATCGATCCTGCTCAGTGGACCCATTTGCAGTTTGGGCTATTTTCCGCTCCAACCAGTGGTCCACAACTGGTTCATCAAAGGTTGTGGGATGTGATGTCCTGTCTGTGGGAAAGTGCATATAAAAGACCCCTTGCTGCTTATCGGAAAGAGTAGCCCATATGGCAGCAGCGGGCTTCCTCCAAAGACATTTTTGTTTTGTTTTTTGTGACAAGTTTTTTTATTGTGCCCATAACGTGTAAGCTCCCGTGAAGGTGCTTGTTTTCAACGCTGGACAGCTGTGATACTGGATTGGTCTGGTTCCGCACTCAGGAGTGTTTACCTGATCTTTCTCGGGCCAACCTTTTGCGGTTTTGGGTGTTAGTAGTTTCTATATTAGTTTTTTTTTAATTTTCAAAGTTTTTTCCTAACCTGTATATGATAACTTATGCCTGGTACACACCTACCGTTTGTGCGCACACACCTCCCGTATACGATCGAAAACTGCCCGTTTCGCGCACAAAAATCGCTAGGTGTGCGCTCCCCGCGCACACCTAGCGATTGCGATTCGCGTATAAAACTCAGTTTTAGGGCTAAAACGGGCCGATTACGATTGCGATTCGCGATTCGAAAAATGAATCGGTTCGTTTTCAGTTTTAAGCGGGTCGGGTCGAGTCGCGAGTTTTAGTGCGCGAATCGTAAACGGGAGGTGTGTACTAGGCATTAGCCTACTATGTACATCTACACAGATGACATACAGGCCTGTGGGAGAGGATGTCAGAATGACCATATGTTTGATGTCCAATAGCTGATGATGAAAATGAAAGTGCTCTAGAGGCGTCATTAAATAAAACAAGATTTCCTTTCTACAAAAATCTTGGATAGCTTTGGAGGTGAAAGTTCAAAGACACGAGGCCATGAGCTGTGTTCAGAAGTGGCGGGGAGTAGGGTGGAGTCGGGTGGGTGTGGGAGGGGGGGGAGGTGGACAATATAAAGTGTGCAGCAGACAGTGGATATGAGGTTGGGCAAGGGTGGAATGCATACCTACCACACACATGCACACAGACACACACACCACACACACCACACACAGACACACACTACGCACTCACACACACCACACACTCACACACACCACACACACACATACACACCACACACACACCACACACACATACACACCACACGCACTCACACACACCACACACTCACACACACCACACGCACTCACACACACCACACACTCACACACACCACACACTCACACACACCACACACTCACACACACCACACACTCACACAGACCACACACACACATACACACCACACGCACTCACACACACCACACACTCACACACACCACACACTCACACACACATACACACCACACACACTCACAAACACACACTCCACACACACTCACACACATCACTGACTGACCCTTCAACCAACCTTCACCCCTTCACCGCCAACGGGGGGAACCTTGGCTATTTTTAACCATTTGCGAAAAAGCACGCGCAAAATATTCACCTTCAGTAGGGGTGAAAACCGAACGACTGCTTTGGTATGAGTCCACTTAACACACCTTAGAAGCCCTGGTTTCAGTGAGCAGTGTATATATCTATATTGTCATAAAGTTGATGCACTGGGAGAGAATGCAATCATACCAAAATGGCAGACACTGGGTTCTCTCAAATAACCTATTAAAGTTTATTAATTTATACGATTTAATCAATCCCGTAGTACAAAGGTGCGGGGCTATGATCGATAGGTGAACAATACATCTAGCTAATTAAATTGGGAATTCACGCGACAGCATCCATAACCCAGTTATCGGACACCTTTTCTAGGGTTGTTTAAATTTGCATAGTTCGACGGTTGCATAGACAGGATGGCCGAATGAGTTGAGCATCGGTCTCCTGTTTTGGGAGATCGGGGGATCCAAACCCGTGGGGTCATGGATCTGGACCCTGGTCGAGTCAAACCAATGACTTTAAAATTTATACTTGTCGCTTCCTAGCCAGGCGCTCAGCATTATTAGGATAGGGCAAGGACTGGTTGGTTCAGTGTCAGGATAATGTCTCAGAAAAATGTATTAAATTGATTGTTGTAACCTACCTTATTTTGGTTTGAAGTAAGTTTCATTTTAAGTTACTAACTTTTGAATTAATTTTTGCAAGCATGCCAAATCTGTTGACACCATGGGCTTCAGAAGTAACATGTTTGATTAATTTAACTCAGTATCCCCTTATCTGTGGCAACTTAGCTTAATAAGTGCATTGATATCTAAGTTTGATATGTAGAATCAAATCTAGATAATTGTTGTGGTTTTGACAATTTGAAGCTGCATTGGACTATGCAGCTTAAACACCAAAGGGGTGTCCTGGAAATAAGGCTGTCCTGGAAATAAGGCCATCCTCAAAATAAGGCTGTCCTGGAAATAAGGCCGTGTTCGAAATAAGGCTGTGCTCGAAATAAGGTTGTCCTCGAAATAAGCCTTTGCTCGAAATAAGGATGTCCTCGAAATAAGGATGTCCTCGAAATAAGGATGTCCTCGAAATAAGGATGTCCTCGAAATAAGATTGTCCTCGAAATAGGGTTGTCCTAGAAATAAGTATGTCCTCGAAATAAGGCTGTCCTCCAAATAAGGTTATCCTCGAAATAAGGATGTCTTGAAATAAGGCTGTCCTCGAAATAAGGCTGTAGGAATAACTAGGTGAGTGATGGAAAGCAGACCCACACACACACACACACCCACACACACATATATACACACACACACACCTATACACCCACACACACACATACTCACACACCCACACACGCACACACACACCAAGACACACACCCACACACACATACACAACCACACCCACCCACACACACATACACCCACTCACACCCACACACACATACCCACACACACAAGGGGGTGATCTAGACCACCCTCAGTAGATAACAAACAGCTAGAAACTATGTACAAGCCTATAAATGTAGAGTAGGCTAGTTCATAAGTAGTAGTAAAAAAAAAACTAAAACCAAAAAACTGATATACTATTCGTACCCATTACAAGGGTGATCAGAAAATAAAAACAATATACCTATCAGAACACCTGATACTAAATAATCACCATGTACCTGCGACTGTGTGAGAAACAAAAACATCTTCCTCCTACTACGTGATAAGATTAAACCACTACGACAGCTGGCAAGCATTGAAAACAAGCCCAAGCACTTGACCTTACATGCTATGGACAATATAAACACAGCATCAACAAAAAACAACAAAAAACACACACCCACACCCACACACACACGCCCACACACACAGACCCACAGACCCACACCCACATACCCACACACCCACATACCCACACCCACACACCCCCACCCACACAGACCCACACACACCCAAACACATACACACACACATCCCACACACACACACTCTCACCCACACACCCACACACACATCCACACACACACACCAACACACACATGCACACCCACACACCCACACACACACTCCCACCCACAAACCCACACACACATACACTCACACACCCACCCACACATACACACCCACACCCATACCCCACCCACACACACCCACACACCCACACACACCCATACACACCCACCCACACCCACACTCCCCTACACACACTCTCACCCACACACCCACACACCCACACTCCCACACACTCATCCACACACACCCACACTCCCACCCACACACCCACACTCCAACACACACACACTCACACACCCACAACTCACACACCCACACACTCCCACTCCCACACACCCACACACACATACACTCACATACACACTCCCACACACACACACACACACACACTCTCCTCAAGGACCCACTCCCAGTCTACGGGGACATGTTTACTTTCAGCCATTTGTCAAAATACGTGTGCATTTTTCATGGCGGTTGCGGGAAATCGGGAGAAGGGTCCACAGCGAGGAAAGGAGGAAAAACAGGTGACCACTGTCCCATATTGAGCATACCCTTGCAAGAATAGTTTCCCATTCTTTAAGTGCTGATATTGTGTGATTTAAACAGAAGTCGATGTAGAAAAATTAAAAATATACTTCAAGCACTTTAATCTGTGCAAAAGATATATATATGTGTAACTATGTCTGAACAAGAAACTACTAACAAAATAATGGGACGTTTCCATAATTTGAGAAAATTAGAGCTGTTCTTTTCAATTGCAAATGGCCACCCCTTATGGGGGCGGCCATTTGCAATAAAAAAGAACAGCTCTGATTGGCTGACACTGAGAGCTGTCTGTGTCTTTGTCGATATGGCCGACCATAATGGAATAAAACCAGATGAGATGGATGAGTGAGTAGAGCGCTCACTTTGCATGTGGGAGGTTGTGGGTTCAATCCCTGGTGAGTCAGCGCTGAAGCTACTTGTCGATACCTCAACAATATCGCCCCCCCCCAGGTCGCTCACTGCCTCCCTCAATGACCTCAAATAGCAGTTGGATGTTATAGTAGTTAGTTGACATTTATCAACACAATTACAAATAGAGTAGATAAAAATTACAATCACAAGACAATTGTTGTTCTCTGTGGCGGAGTGGTTAGAGTGTCTGACTTTTTTCTAGGTCGGACTCCTAATCTGAAGGTCAGTGGTTCAATTCCCTGAGCCCCCCACCTCTGCCAATTTGGATTTCCACCGCTGTGTATAACTTACAGCGTCATCAAAGGCCAGTTGCTCTCATACTATGTCTATGCGGTGTGGGAGGTTAAAAATCCCTTGGGTCGGTAAAAGTGTAGGCTCGGGCTTTCTATCAACAAACTGTCTAATGGTGAAAACAAGCCTATTCAGGCTTATCCATGATAGGCAGTATAAATCTTCAACAACATTATTAATAATACGCGTATAATTCATTGATCCATTCTATAATATTGTCAGTAGGGCAGGGGGGTAATTATTCGGGGAGAGAGGGATATTATTCCCTTACACCGATTTTTCCCACAGGAGTCACGGTGATGACGTGAACTTTAACCTTCTGAAGCATAACAACGAAAGGTCATGTCAAAGTTTGATAGGGCACATCCCAGCCTGCGCCTACCGCGGCTACCTAAATGGTTGATTGGTTACATGGTTACATAGGTCACATGGTTACATGGTTGATTGGTTACATGGTTACTTAGGTCACATGGTCACACGGTTTACTTGGTTACTTGGTGACTTTGTTACATGGTTCCATAATGACATGGTTACATGGTTACGTAGGACACATGGTCACATGGTTACTTGGTGAATTTGCTACATGGTTCCACAGTGAGTCAGTACCCATCCTGATATGACCTTAGATGTTGCTAGGACCTAAAACAACAACAAACAAACATCCTTGCCCGGTGCTCCACATTATCACGATACGGCAAGGATCGATTAGCTCGGTCCACAAGTGTCATGGCTTCTACAGTCATCGCGCTTAGTTACCTAAGTGAGTGGTGGGCGAAGTGTCAATGTGTACACGATAATAGGGTCAGTTATTATGGGGTGCCAAGTGAAGTGGGTTTCGCAACAAAGAGATGACACTTTGTAAAAATATACGGATTTTCGTAAAGAATTATATATTGGCCGAGAGCATTATTATGCTTGGGCAATGGAGTGGGGAGAAGGTTATGTAATCTAAAAGCAATGGTGCCCCCACTCACATTAGGACATGATATGAGCTATGTGTGATGTATGATGCCTAAAGTTAATGAAGAGATGTTCTTATATAAGAAGCAGTTCAAAGTTGATGAAATGTTCCTCTATGTATTCATAAAGAATGCAATTGGAGAAAAAGGACATTTTTGGTATATACATATATATATATCTAATTGTAACTGTCTACAACTACCTGCCCCTACCAGACCCAGGGCCAAGCACACCAGCCATACCACATTCCTTAGAGCCACACCCTGCAGGCTGGTTTGGGTGGCAACTCCCCCATATTAGGGCATTGCACTGACCAGTCTGTAGGGGAATCTCTGATTGGCTGGCTGTGGGAGATCCGGTCACCTGACCCCCTTTGGCCTATCATAACCACACAAGTCTCATTCTAATTAATTATTCAAGAAACTTCTCCAGACACTCTGGAGAGGGATCACTCTACTCCTGGCTCTTGAGTGAGACAGACCTACTCTTGAGCAGGAACCCCAGACACTCTGTCTGATGCTAGCAAAATTCATATATTCCAATTGAGTGTGTACACAGCCATAGGACTCCTGTCCCATGGACTGTAGGCACTGCTTTCTATACAGGCTAAAGTAGTAATGAGATACTGTGTGGACAGAAGGTGAGGGGTTAGGTGGATCGGTCACTGATAGGTGAGCAGGAGTTGATGCCAATAAAGCACAACATCCTCACTGTCTATCTTTGTGACTTGTCTTCCTTTCTTCCTTAGTCTTAGTACAGAGTTGGTAATATTGGTTTAGTATGACTGAATCACAGGTGAAAGTAAGGGGGAGAGTATTGTAGTCTCATGGGGTGCTCACAGAGGCCGAGTAACCTCATGTTTCTATAACTTGTTACATATTGGCATATCTACTTTGACTGCCAACGGTTGGGGAACAAGAATATTTTCTTTTTTGGGCCATAATGGGCCAGAGCCAACATGTTATTTTTTTATGGTAGGTGGGGGCCAGGAGGGGTTTTTGTTTTTGTTGTTTTTTGGGTTGTTTTTTGGGTTGTTTTTTGGGTTGTTTTTTGGGGGGGAGGATGGTTTATTTATCCTGTCCATAACGACTAAGTCGCATCGCGGCTTGTTTTCATTGCTGAACAGAAATAGTCTAAATTTGGTAGCAACCTTGTCATCTTAGCTGTTTGTTTGTATTAGCATTGGAGGCCGTGTGACTGGCAAGGGGCATTGGCCCCAGTAACGGCCGCCACTTTGAGGGCAATGACCGGGAGTTCTTAACCCACTCACAGCGCCACTTATCAGTTCACCACCCCATTAGTGACACCACTCATTTCCCCACCCACCGACCCTCCAGGTCCAGCTGGGATGTCACCATATGACATAATATTACGTAATTCTATATGCTTCTATAGTTGTGAATTAATTATTGCTGCATTTTGGTGATATCTCATCTATGTTGAAGTGATTTGTTTAAATTCTGAGGTTTTGTTAAAGCCAAATTAAAAAGAAAGTTGGTGATCGTTCTTTTGAAATAAAAATCTGGTTTGGGCGGGCGGTTTTGATTTTTTTTTGTTCAGTCATTCCTAAAATTTTTTTTAATGAAATAAAACATTTATATAGCACACGATCCATCAAGCCATTCTCAGGCGCTTTACATAACAAACAATATACAGGAAAATAAATTTCACGTACACACCACAATGTTTTCAGTCAAACAATAAATTCTGTATTCTCATCTTGAAACTTATTATATCATACAGCTCTATAAGTTTTAATTTTAGAATAAATTGTGTGCTTGGAACATATTGTGTGCTTACGAAAGTTGAATTGCTGCTGGTTTAATTTGTACAAGAACGAAAGACATGATTTTACGTACACACGTGCAGGCATTCATAACGATAGTCACAATAGTGCTACAAATAGGTAGAGTCTAATGATAAGTAATAGAAGTATTAGCAATAATATTGATAGTAATAATAGGAGTAATAATGGCGTTGGCAGGCGACGTTGCTGGCGAGTCTGTGTGTCTGTGTTTGTGTGTATGTGTGTATGTGTGTCTGTGTGTTTGTGTGTCTATGTGTCATGTCTGTGTTTATGTCTGTCTGTGTGTATATGTGTGTATATGTGTATGTGTGTATGTGTCTGTGTATGTGTATGTGTGTTTGTGTGTCTGTGTGTGTCTGTGTGGCTGTGTGTATGTGTGTATATGTGTATGTGTGTCTGTGTGTATGTGTATGTGTGTATGTGTCTGTGTGTATGTGTGTATGTGTATGTGTGTCTATGTGTCTGTGTTTATGTGTGTACATGTGTATGTGTGTCTATGTATGTGTGTATGTGTGTATGTGTGTCTGTGTGTTTGTGTCTGTGTGTCTGTGTGTATGTGTCTGTGTATGTGTCTGTGTATGTGTCTGTGTGTCTGTGTGTCTGTGTGTCTGTGTGTCTGTGTGTCTGTGTGTCTGTGTGTCCGTGTGCGTGTGTGCGCGCAGAGACAGGCAACCCTTATTAATATATATAAGGCATCAATGACAGGATGCGGTCGATTTACGAATTAGTGAAACGTGTATTATACCTTTAGGTGTCGAATCGAGTCAGCCCGAGTCAGCCCGAGTCAGCCCGAGTCAGCCCGAGTCAGCCCGAGTCAGCCCGACTCAGCGCGCGTCGGGGCCGACCGGATAGGGTGGCCGGGCCGGCGGTGTGTGTGGGGGGTGGGGAGGGAGGGGGAGGGGAGCGGAGGGAGGGAATAGGGGAGGAGAGGGTTAGGGGAGGGGAGGAGGAGAGGAGGGGGGGAGGGGGGGGAGGGAGCGTAAGGGTGAGGGTTGGGTGAGGAGGGGAGAGGAGAGGATGGGAGGGGAGGGGAGGGAATGGGGATGGATAAGGAACGGGGATGGGTAAGGAATGGGAGGGGAGAGGAGAGGATGGGAGGGGAGGGGAGGGTAGGGGTAGGGGAGGGAGGGGATGGGAAGGGAGGGGAGGGGAAGGGAAGGGAGGGGAGGGGAGGGGAAGGGAAGGGAGGGGAGGGGAGGGGAGGGGGGCGACATGTGCGGTAATAACGCTGCTGACAAATGGGGGATACTTTTTATTTTATTTTTTTATTGAGGCTGTATTTATACTGTCCATAGCATATAAGCCCGGGTACCCAGGCTTGTTTTCAATGCTGGCCAGTTGTAGTGTTGGTGTTATCTTACCACACAGTGGCTGCTGATACGGTATTTGATTGCCTGCATTTCAGGAGCAGATAGATAATTGGTTGGTATGGTTAGTAGCCTATGTTAGTTTTTTTGGATTTTCTTGGCATATGTATATTTATTTTTCTACTCTTATTACTAGACTAGCCTACTCCTATTTACATATCATAGGCTTGTACGTAGCTGTGTGGTGTGTTATCTGGCTACTTTTGGCATGGTTACCTTCCATTGGGCGTCCCGTGGTGGGCCGTGACATATCACATGCCCCTTTGCAGTGCAGCTTACTGGGGGTTTCCTAGCCTTATTTTGCACAGATATTTTTTGTAAGTTTTTAGGTCAGGAATTTGTCGTTCCTTTACCGTTTGGGCATTCCACACCTTGGCAGGATATTGCGATTTTGTGGTTCAAATAATTGCCGTTGGCGTCGCCACTGAACCAGTGGGTCTAAAAACATATTGGCAGTATAGTTCTGCATACTGACTGTAGTCCTGTGTACTGACATACTGATGGCATGGTCATGTGTAACGGACTTTGTAACAAGCGGTGTAGCACAGCCAGGAGCGCCAATACCAACAGCGGCGGCGCGCGGTACTAACGCGCCGCCGAGCAGGACAGCCGACTGGCAACAGGCTGAACAGGTTGGTTGGTTGGTTGTTGGAGTTTTACGTGCTGGCAACATCTGAGGTCATATCAGAATGTGTACCGACTTGTGACAGTGCACACTCATGGTGACCTTATAGTTTTACCCCACTGAGAAAAACTGTATGGCGACTACTTGTTACCATGGGACCGCTGGGTAAGCACACCCAGCCATTCTGCATACATTAAGGACACCACCTGCCCTGGGGTTGAGAAGAGAAGGAGAGAAGAAAAAAACCTACCAAAACGGGCTGTTTTAATGGCACCGTTTAAACAATGCTGCAGTCCTGCAGTCAGTGACCTCTAGGTTACGAACCCCCCATATGCAAGGGTTCAGTGACAGGTGCCTCCTCTTTGGCGCCACCCCTCCCAGGCTGCAGAGGTGTCTGATTGGCTGGCTGTGTGAGCCCAGTCACCCTTGTACTCCTTGCACTTGCTAGACAGACCACACACTCACTCTAGAGATACCAAAGGAAGCAGTTCACCACTGAGCTGTGTGTAACACCCATAGGACTTAGGTTCAATCGGCTGTAGGCACTGATTAGACTGAACAAGCAGAAGGTATGTGGGTCTGTGCAACAGGTTGTAAGTGAGTCAGGGTGGCAGGTCCCTAGTTGATGAACAAGAGTTGTAGCAATAAAGCTCAATCTTAACACTGTCAATCTTGTGTGACTTGTCTCCCTTTCTTTCTTACGAGTTGTGTTTTGGTATTTAGTGGAGGGGAGACTGGCAGACAGTTGCCAGGATCCTCCTGATAGTAGTGAGTATAAGATGAGTAACTGGAGACGGCCAAACAACCAGTTATTCTTCATATTGGTTTGACTTGACCCATAATTGAACTCCTGATCTCTCGCACGGGAAGCCTGCGCTTTTCCGATTCAGCTACCAAGCTGAACAGGAGACGCTGCGTCTGAGTGAAGTTTTGAAGCAATTTGAGCTGAAAAAACCCTAAATACTTTCGACAAGCTTTCCAAAAGTGTGACACATATTGACATCTTGCTATGACCATGTGATGTTGGATGAACTAATTCAAATATAGCCTGGTCTCCTGGTAGTTTCGACTGATGGCGCCATTGCACCATCAGTTCTTTGCTGCATGGTCTGAGGAAGCATAATTCTGTTTGTCAAAATCAAACCACATACTTACATTTGATCTCATATTTCCAACTCAGATGGGATAATGTTAGACTGAAAATCTGAAGGTACCCTGTTTTTTGGTGTGTATGTTTTTTGTACATCAGTTGAGTAAGCTGGGGAATTTTCAGTCGCAGACAATTTGATCTTCCTATTTCCGCTGCTCCTCACTCTATCCTAGTAATGCCGAATACCAAGCTAGGTAGGGACAAGTATAATTTGTTAAGTCATTGGTTTGACTCGACCAGGTTTCAAACATGGGGCGTGAGAATTCCATGACCTAGCAAATGGGAGGCAGGCGCTCTACTTATTCAGCCACTCTATCGGTATTTGTTTAATAGCTGCCTAACTGGGAAGTCAAAAACCATATATATTTTCAATGAACTTGACAATTGTGCATGTTATCGTAACATTGTTAGGCAGGGGGTGGGGCCATGATCTGAGCCGTACACATTTATAAAAATAAAAGAAATGCACTCAGTTATCTCCATGTGTCGTTTCTTTATATTTGCATGTGTTGTGTTCATTCTTTGTTTGACCTTAATTGTGTGTGTCATTATTGTTATACTGCTATTCTAGTATGTCACCTATCTGAATATCAAATGTATTGTTCCCAAATTATAATATGCATAATTATTACATCGCTCTTATTCAGATGTGCAACGATTATTTAATACAAAATTCCATGCAGTCACCACATCCAACCGTATGGCTGCCGCACGGTTTTGTAACACTAAACAAAAACGTCAAGATTTGGGGAAAATACTTAAGTTGCACAATCCAATGCAACTATCACATTTTAAAATAAGCGAGTGTATTTGTAACACATATCAGTATATTTTGGTAGCCTTTGCATCCTCAGGGTATATATAAGCAATTTCTCACAAAATTGTTGCAAATTTGCTGTCAAATATGTAGAATAAAATTTTGATAATTGTGTTGGTTTTGAAAATGCTATGCTTTGTGGGACTATGCAGCTTTAACAAAGCATTCTTCAACTTGTTACTTTGTTGTAATTACTGAAATGGTATAGGCTGCTGTCTAGACATTAATGATGGAACATCAAGATTTTTGCAACATTTTAAAAGTTGTACAGTCTAATATAACCATAACATTCCCAAATGTCACAATCGACACATTATATTTTGGTGCGCATTCTTTGATGTTTTCTTTATTTTATATTTTTTGCTATTATATATTTTATATAATATTGTGTTTACACTAGCATTGCTTGATTAATTTTAGTGTGGTTATATTTGTTTGTGTACTTTTGACCGCATACATTGGCTGTTTGGCAGCGGTGTAATATCATTCAATCTAATATTCACTTACAAATTTATACCGTATATGGCATAGTATATTCAACATCACAAATATCAGTATCATTTCATGATATATACATTATTTTAATATAATACATATTTAATTGTATTTCTTGAAGTTACATCATTAATAACTAGTCCATAGTCAATTCCATATATAGAATTAATCAAATAGGGTACACATATTGATTTTATCATCGATGTATTAGTGCATCTGTAAAAAAATAAAAATAAAATTTAAATGTTAAGTAAATAAAAAAAGCTAGCAGAACAGGATTCAAACTAAGTAGAAAGTAGAAGCGGTGGCCAAATGCGTTGAATGTCCACTTCCCTTTTTGGTAGGTCATGGGGTTGGAACCCCTAGGTTTCAACCCTGGTTTTGTTAAACCAATGACTTAAAAATTGGTTCTTTTCGCTACCTAACCTGGAGTACAGCATTATTAGGATAGGGCAAGGAGCAGTGGAATGAGAAAGACCAATTGTCTGCAATTGAAAATTCCCCTCCTTAATCAAACGATGTACAAAAATCCTACCCCCCAAAAATAACACCCCAAGATACCTTCAGATTTTCAGTCTAACATTGTTCTATCTGAGTTGGAAACATATGATCAAATGTAAGTATGTGGTTTGGAATTTAAAAACAATTATGCTTCATCCGACCATGGCACTTTAAAACAGTTCAGGCTATGGCGCCATCAAACTTCCAGTGGGACATCCTGGAAGCTGACGAGGCTAGATACGGTACTTGGAATGAGAGATTGGCTAATGAGGCCACGAGATTGACCTAATTGGTTAATGGCGTTCTTCCTTGATGGCTGTCGTAAAGTAGGTATCCAAGGGGATGTGGTAATAAATTCACTGATTACGCTGTATGTGCTGTCACAAATCCTTTGCTAATGCACCAGTATCTAAGTTGGATACATAGAATCTGTAACTCTTGATAAGTGTTTTGGTTTTGAAAAAAATATGTTTCATCGGACCATGCAACTTTAAGGATATATTCATCGAGTTTAACTGGTTTATAATTCAATAGCAACTTAGCCATCATGCCCAATAAGTACACCGGACGCAGTGACCGACTTGGTAGAGCGCAGCTATCCTCATGCGGAAGGTCAAGAGTTCAATTCCTGGTCGAGTCAAACCAATGACGTACCAAATTTATACTTGTCACTTCCTAGCCAGGCGCTTGGCATTGTTAGGATAGGGCAAGGGCAGGTTGACTTGGTGTCAGGATAATGTGACTAAGTGGGATATCAGGTCATGGTGCTGGTGGCCTGGGCTCCCAGTGGGGCAGCACTATGAAATCGCCATGAGTGCACAATGTCACAAGTCGGTACCCGTCTTGAAAAGCCTTAGATGTTGCCAAAATGTAAAAGGTAAAACTCCAACAACCAACTCACCAAATAAACGCAGTTATTACCCGATAAGCGCTTAATGCACAAGAGCCTCTCGGTTTGTATTAAAGTTGCATAGTCCGATGGTTTTTAGTTTCTGCCATTTTCTGAGATAAATACATCAGGGCCCGTATGCACAAATCAGTGTTAGGGCCGTAACCGCGGTTTGGCTAGCTCCACACGTCTAACGGTGGAAAATTTGTATGCATCAATCGGTGCCAGCGCTAGCCGCTGTCCGTAGCCTAGTTTCAAGTCAGGTTTAACAGCTAGCCATGCCGGTTAGTGTGCGTGTGTGGGTCTCAATCTATTCAATGCTATCATATTTAACAGAATTACATACTCAATAAGTGAAATTTAATCAAATTAACCCTAAATTCGAACCTATATTAATGCTGCCGCCGCATCGGTGGAGAAATTAATATTGTCGAATCGACGAATGTAAACTAAACAAATCGCCGCCGCCGCTTCGATGTCGATATCCATACCGTCGCATATCAACAAAACACACATCGCCGCCGCCACCGAATAGGCGGCAATATATTAGGCCCAAATCTATGCAATGCTGTCATATTTAACAGAATTACATATGCCATAAGTGAAATTTTATCAATTTAACCCTAAATTCGAACCGATATTAACGCCGCCGCCACATTGGCGGCGTTATTCATATTGTCGAATCGAGGGAATTCTCAAATCTATAAATAATTTCACAGTTAGCTATCCGCCCCGGCTTGGACATTGGTGCATACGCCTAGGCCCTCCTAGACGCGGATAGCTACCCCAGAGCTAGCGCCTAGCACCGGCTAAGCCTAACTCCGATTCATGCATACGGGCCCAGGTTGATCATTATAATCTACTTTACTTCGATTTGAAGTAATTATTATTTTAAATGGCTAAGTTTAGAACTATTTGAAGGTAAATATTTGAAGTGAAAATTACTTTTGCAAACCACGTCAAAAGTCTAATGTCACCTCTCACAGCAAAGGAGGAATATGTGAACATCATTTTTAGACAATCTCGGTGACTGGTTTCCTGTGAAGACAAGCAATAGGTTATATTAAATTCGTTGAGTGCCGCCTTTATTGCAGCAACACATGCGGAATAAGTGCACCTGCATCTAACTTGGATCGCGAGGATCCAATGTAGGTCAGTGTTTGGGTTTTGAAATGGGAGCGTGACGTAGCTCAGGAGGTAGAGTGTCCACCTGTGAAGCTGTCAGTCTTCCTATCGATCCTGCTCAGTGGACCAATTTGAAGTTTGGGTTATTTTCCATTCCAACCAGTGTTCCACAACTGGTTCATCAAAGGTTGTGGTATGTGCTGTCCTGTCTGTGGGAAAGTGCATATAAAAGACCCCTTGCTGCTTATCGGAAAGAGTAGCCTATGGGGCGGCAGCAGGTTTTCTCCAGAGAAATATGTCAGAATAACCATATGTTTGACGTCCAATAGCGGATGATATGATTAAAATAATCAATGTGCTCTAGAGGTGAAGTTAAATAAAACAAGTTTCCTATTTGGGGGGGGGGGGGGTTGAAATGTCATGATTCCATTGGATTATGCAGCTTTAACAGGCTTGAAGGACCCAAGCATCGTTTGAGGAGGAGGATGGCTTTAATTAAATGAGTTTAGCTTTCAAATTGTACCTGTTTCATTCATTGAAGCTGGATGTATGTTCTTGTAAATATATATTGTGTGACATGTGGACAAACTAGCTCTTTACAATATATGTATATGCGGTGCAATGTTGCCATCAGGAGTGATATAGTCAGGGTGCGCTGAAATGACAAATTCTTCTTCTTTTTTTTGTTCTTGAAGATTTATACTGCCTATCACACATAAGCCTGAATAGACTTGTTTTTACCATTAGATAGTTTGTTGATAGAAAGCCCGAGGCTACACTTTTACCGACACAAGGGATTTTTAACCTCCCACACCACATAGACATGGTATGAGAGCAACTGGCATTTGATGACGCTGTAAGTTATGCACAGTGGTGGAAATCTTACTGTTCTCTCAAAGTTGCATAGTCCGATGGTTTTGAGTTTAAGTATTTTTCTGAGATAAGCATATTACTAGTTTGCTGGTTATAATTTACCTTACTTTAGCTTGAAGCAACTTTGATATTAAATGGATAACTTTGTAGATATTTGAAGTGCAAACAGGCTAAATTAATTTTGGCAAGCTTGCCAAAGCTCTGAAACCATAGGCTTCGGCAGTAACAGATTCTATTACATTGACTCAGTATCCCCTTCTATGTGGCAGTGAATGCTTAATAAGCGCATCAGTATCTAAGTTAGATTTGAAGGATAAAATCTAGCTAAGTCAATCTAGATAAGAAAATGTTATGCTTCTATCGGACTATGCAACTTCAATCACGGAACCAACTACAGCCATGACAAAATGTGTAAGCAGTTCTCACACTCGACTCAGTCTGATATCGCATTAGTCCAATGAAAGCATCAAATTTCAAAACCATTTCACTTAGATATATCTGATCTTACATATCCAACTTAAATACTGGTTAGCAGGTGTTACTACATAGAACTTAGAAGGAAATACTAAATAAATTTTGTTGAAGTTTATAGTGTCAGAATTTTGACGCGTGTTCCAAGATTATTGCTTGCATGTTTTCACTTCAAATATCTCTAAAGTTAGGCTTTTTTTTAATTAAAAAAAAGTTACTTCAGATTAAAGCAGGGTAAATTATAACATTCAGCCTAATATATTTATCTGTTTTTAATGGGAGAAGCTCGAAAGCATCAGACTCGGCAGCTTCAGTTTGACTCGGCAGCTTCAGTTTGACTCGGCAGCTTCAGTTTGACTCAGCAACTTCAGTTTGACTCGGCGGCTTCAGTTTGACTTGGCAGCTTCAGTTTGACTCGGCAGCTTCAGTTTGACTCGGCAGCTTCAGTTTGACTCGGCAGCTTCAGTTTGACTCGGCAACTTCAGTTTGACTCGGCAGCTTCAGTTTGACTCGGCAGCTTCAGTTTGACTCGGCAGCTTCAGTTTGACTCGGCAGCTTCAGTTTGACTCGGCAGCTTCAGTTTGACTCGGCCGGGCGCTGGGCATTACAACGCAGATCAACATCATACAGAATGCGATGTTAATTGCATTCAGGTATTAAATTCAATTATACTACATTGCCTGTTTAATCAATATGAACGACTTTATGGCCCTGTCACACTACGACGTAAGGCGTCAGCGTAGGGACAACGTGAAAATAAATTAAATACGTCGAACTTCTCGGCGTATTATGCAAATTTGGGATGTCAATGCCGCATAGTTGACGTGAGCGTAATGTCAGTAAAGCATAGTGATAACGTCTTTCAATGAGAGAGGACAACGTAATTACGCTCACGGTACATTATATATGTTATTCGATCGCCAGAACTACGTTACGTTAGGCGTACATTATCCATACGTTGTCATTATGCGGACTGTATGTTCCCACCACCTTTGAAGGAGGTCAACGTAGTGCAATGTAGTGCAACGTAGTGAGCAGCGTTTGACTAACGTACGTCTAACGTCATCGACGTTCGCCTAATGCGTACATAATGTACGGCGAACATAAATTCCTTACGTAGTCCAATGTTGTCGTACATCGAAAGTTTTCAACATGTTGAAAACCTCGACGTAGCTCGACGTAGCTCGACGTAACTTGACGTATCTCGACGTAAATTGACGTCTGCCTAACGTAACCATGACATAACCCGATGTACCTACGTCGGGTTACGTTGGCTCGTTACCTCGTAGTGTGACAGGCCTATGACACAGTGTTTGTCTCCCCAAGTTACCTGTGTGGAAATGATGGGTGAATTGTTAGTAGCGGACGCCCATGTGATTGAGAGACTCATTGAACTGTCGGCGACAGCGGGTCGCGGATACATATGGAGGTGGGAGGAGGGGGAAGGGGATGGAGAGGGTGGGGGCAATCATGGGGGGAGTGGATGGGTATGGAGGGAAGGGGGGAGGAGGGGGGAAGGGAGGGCGGGGGAGGTGGAGAGAGAGGGTGAGGGAGGAAGGGGTAGGGGGAGGGGGAGGACGGGGGGGAGGGCAGGGGGGGAGGGAAGGCAAAAGGTATTGAGGAGGTGGCGAGTGGGAGCGGGGAGGGGGGGGGAGGGGGAGAGGGGGAGTGGGAGGAGGAGGAGGGGGAATAGAGGGTGGAAGGGGAGGGGAGGAGGGATAGGAGGTGGAGAAGGAGGGGAGGGGGGAGATGGCGAGGAGGGGAGGAGGGGAGGAGGGAAGGAGGGAAGGAGGTAAAGAGAGGGCGAAGGGGAGAAGGCGAGGAGGGGAGGGGGGAGACGGGAAGGAGGCGAGGGGGAAGAGGGGGATTAGGGGAGGGGGGGGGGAGAATACCAATCGGTGTTAGGGCCGTAACCGCGGTTTGGCTAGCTCCACACGGCTAACTGTGGAAAATCTGCATGCATCAATCGGTGCCAGCGCTAACCGCCGATCATAGCCTTGGCTAAGCTACCCCAGTTTCAAATCAGGTTTAACTGCTAGCCAGGGGGTTAGTGTGCGTGTATGGGTGTCAATCTATTTCAATGCTATCATATTTAACAGAATTGCATACTCAATAAGTGAAATTTGGTCAAATTAACCCTAAATGCAAACCGATATTAACGCCGCCGCTGCATTGGCAGCGTTATTCATATTGTCGAATCGACCAATGTAAAGTAAACAAATCGCCGCCGCCGCCGCATCGATGTCGATATCCATACTGTCGAATGTCAACTAAACATAGCCACCGCCGTATCGGCGGCAATATATTAGGCCCAAATCTATTCAATGCTGTCATATTTAACAGAATTACATACGCCATAAGTGAAATTTGATCAATTTAACCCTAAATTCGAACCGATATTAACGCCGCCACCGTATTGACGGCGTTATTCATATTGTCAAATCGAGGGAATTCCCAAATCTATCAATAATTTCATGGTTAGCTATCCGCCCCAGCTTGGACATTGGTGCATACCACTTGACCTATTTCTCCAACCCGCCGCTACCCGGAGGTAGCTACCCAGAGCTAGCGCCTAACTCCGGCTAAGCCTATCACCGATTGGTGCATACGGCCCCTGTGGGTGGTTGATACACTGCTTGTTCCCGGTACGACCTTTCTGTTTGTTTGTTTGTTGTTGTTTTACATCCTAGCAACATCTAAGGTCATATCAGGATGGGCACCGACTTGTGACAGTGTGCACTCATGGTGACTTTATAGTTTTGCCCCATTGGAACACCAGCACCATGACCTGATATCCCACTCAGTCACATTATCCTGACACTGAGCCAACCAGTCCTTGCCCTATCCTAATAATGCCGAACATCTGGCTAGGAAGTGACAAGTATCAATTGTTAACTCATTGGTTTGACTCGGCCAGGGTTCGAACCCACGACCCCACGATCTACCAACACGGGAGACGGATGCTCTAACTCATTCGGCCATCCCGTCTGGTCCGACATGAAACTAACCGTGAAATACGATTCATACGCCCGCCAAATTTTTTCACGAATCATTTTAATACGGTCTCATTATTTCACACACACACCCTTACCGCCCTTCTACAAAAAAGAAAATTCTTTATAAAAAAAGAAATTACAAAAATTCTTTTGTAAATAAAAAAAAGCCAATAAAACGGCAACAGCTGATGTGGTTCTGTCGCGCTTTTTCCTCTGTTTTTATTCGGGGCCTTTTTCTCGGTTAATTTTTTTTTTTTACATTTACTAAAATGTAGTTTATCAACGAATACTATCTCTTGTCAGTGCCACAGCACTTGATACATGAATGAAACTATCAGTTGTAATGTCAGTTACTGCATGCAAATCCTGTTCGATATTAAAAATATTATACATATTATAAATGAAATATCAGCTGTAGTAACAGCATACAATTCCAGTTCAATAAAAGTATCATGCATTCGGTGAATAGGCATATGGTATATTGCATGGTTCTAGAATTTCTTTAAAAAAAAATTCCTTCTTTCCTTTTTTCTAACAATAAATAAATAAAAATACATATTTTAAAATACAAATTTTCAAATTTAATTGGATTAATTTCGCGGTCGCTAAATTTCGCGGAAGGGAATTTACGCCGCGTGGGAATTTACCTGTGGGTAATGTGGCGTGCACCCTCTAGTGTTAATCAGGGGGTTTCCAACCTGTGGGGATCCCCCTCCTCTGGGTCCACATTGTGTGGGTGTGTGGGGTGGTGGTGGGGGGGGGGGGGGTTCTGAGTTTCATGAGAATATTTCTAGCCGAAGGTAGTTGGCTGGTTTATTGTTGGAGTTTTACATTTTGGCAACATCTAAGGTCATATCAGGATGGGGGGCAAAGTTAGTATTTGCCGTCGAAAGTTGTCAACATGTTCACGGTCGTACAGAGAGTACTATTTTCCAGACCCAGCCCTGTCATTGGTATGACTCGATCGGGGATCGAACTCCCTATAGTATTACTGGGTTACTCGGCCGCTCAGAGCACCAGAGAATACCATACAACTCTTCCCCTTCATATCACCTGTGATTCCTCCCTTAATCAACCCTTAATCAAACCCATCAACAAACTCATAAGGAAGAAAGGTAAGACAAGTCACACAAGCTTAACAGTGAGAAAGTTGTGCTTTATTGGCATCAACTCCTGTAGACCTACTAGTGACCTATCACCTCCACTCCTTACCTGTTGCCCGCGCAGAGTCTCATTGCCTCTCATGTATCTAGGAGTCAGTGCCTACAGCCCATTGAACTGGAGTCCCCTGGTTGTTGCACACAGCTCAATTTGGATAGATGAATTTTGGTAGCATCAGACAGTGTCTGGGGTCCTGCTCTAGAGTAGGTGTGTCTCACTCAAGAGCTAGGAGTAGAGTGTTCTCTCCAGTGTGCCTGGTGGAGAAGTTTAGAATGAGACTAGTGTGGTCATGATAGGCCAAGGGGGTCAGGCGACTGGACCTCCCACAGCCAGCCAATCAGACACCCCCTACAGACTGGTCAGTGCAATGCCCTAATATTGGGAGTTGGCACCCAACCCATTCTGCAGGGTGTGGCCCTAAGGAATATGGTATGGCTGGTGTGCTTGGCCATAGGTCCGGTAGTGACAGGTAGTTGCAGACAGATACAAATATATATATTTAAAATTTCCTTTTTCTCCAATTACATTCTTTATGAATGCATAGAGGAACATTTCCCCAAACATAAACTGTCTCTTATATAAGAACATCTCTTCATTAATCTTAGACATCATGTACGAACATATATTTCACATAGCTTATAATTTATATCATGTCATAATGTGAGTGGGGCACCATTGCTTTTAGATTACATAACCTTGTCCCCACTCCGTCGCCCAAGAATAATAATGCTCTCTGCCAATATATAATTCTGAACCGAAAATCCGTATATTTTTACATCCCGATCTCCCACAAGGGAGGCCGGCGCTCTACCGATTCGACCACCGCGTCCAGTCTCTGGTGTAAGTCAATGAATAGTTCCTTAATGGTTTTGTAAACGTGTAAACTTGTAAATGGTTTTGTAAACGATAAAAAAAATATATATAGAAAACATAAACCAAATCATTTTCGGAAGCGCTGAATTAAGTAAATGATAAATTAACTAAATGATTAATTAATGGACTGCACGCTCCAATATGGTGGTCGCGGTATCCGCGCGATGTATGACGTAATCGCGCACTGTTGCAACCATGGCCTGATCCCGTTGGGTAGTCGTTACGCGGACTGGTCCCCTAGCCTCCCACCACTACTACTACTACTAGTACTACGTGTAGTGTGTGAATGTACAGGGTGTGTGGGAATGGACAACCTAGTCGACACCTTTTCCCACGACTAGGTCGCCGACCCCCTATTCCCCTCACCCCCCCCCCCCCCACGAGGCCCCTCCCCCACCACCTCCCTCCTGGTCAATCAGCCCCCCCACCCCCACCCCACTCCCCCCACCCACTCGTGGCCTCCTGCCAGGCTGTGGGGAGTGTGAGTAAGAGGGGCGGGAGGGGGGGAGGGGGGGAGGGGGGGGGGGGGGGCTCCTTGCCCGGGATATGAAGCACTCCGAACGGGCATCAACTAGCACAGGAAGGGGGATCCCGGGTTTGGCTTCTTTTGTCGGGGTGGGGGGAGGGGGCTTTTTTCTTTCTTTCTTTTTTTTCCTTTTTCCTTTTTTTTCATTTTCAATTTTATAATAATTGTTACGGTAAACTAATGGAAACAAGCAATTCACCAACTGAAATTGGATTGAGCGATAATAATTTAATGGTTTTTTTTTCTTTCTTCAAGTTTCATATTGTTTCCAATTAACACAGCTTAGACCAATCTGAAAAGGGCCTTGTCAAATGTCAAATTTTCTGTCGGTGTCTATGGTACTATCAGTCGGGCCCTGTCTTGTTCAATCAGCCTTGTCAGAGATCTTTTACCGAAACAAAACCTTTTTTCTTCTTAAAAGATTTAGTTTAATGAATTTATTTACCCTGCTCATAATGGAAAAGTATGTTAACACTTGTTTTCACCGCTGGGTAGCACTAATCCAATTTGATTTAAATCTTTTGAATTTTGTCTAGTAATAATTTAGGTTTTCTTGCTTCTTGTTTATGGCCTGTAACTGTTTGTAGATTGCAAACAGTCCAAAATCCAGCTTTTACTATACTTTGCATTAGTCCTTTTAAACATCATCTGTTTTTCTAGATTACATTATCTTTTAATTGTTTCATAAACACTGCTGCGTTTTCTGCAGTTTGTGTTGCAGCTGGCAGTTTATTCCAAATATGTGCACTCATGTTAGCTACACTGTGCTTAGATAAAAGATTCACCCGGTACTTGTAGTACACGGGTGAAGGACAACGTAGTGTAAATACGGGCGAAAATAGGTTTAGTATGGAACATGACCTAGAAACTGTGGCTCCATGATCAAATAATCATATAGGCATAGAGTTGGTGGAATGGGAGAGAATGCAAAAAGACAAGATGGTGGCCACAGAATGCCATCGATTTCACTTTTAAATCTTATTAAACTAGATATTATATTATATTTTTCAGCTCAAAGGTAGTGGGCTATCAATAAGACATATGTAAAGAATAAATGTTGCTTCTTAGATTGTGAAATTAGGCTCTCAATTCAGTAACCCGCTTTTTTGACCGTTTTTATATAGGGTTGGTATTCACCCGTGTACTGTGACTGCGAGTACCAGGTGAATCCTTTATCTACACTGTGCTATGATTGAGGTTTGTGAAATGCCCGGATGTGAGTGAGTCGACCCAGTTAGTGTCCTGCCTTCCCACCAGGTGTGTGGGTCGTTATCATTAGTATCAGCGCCAGATTCCCACCGGACTACTCAAGTGTGGCATCATGGGATAGCACCGGGGAGTTGTGCACAATTAGCAGGGATTAAGGATTAACTCAGACCTTTTTAGGCTTTCATTATCCCTGCCTTTTAAAAAGGAATTATACAAAAAAGATACGATATAATTAAGTATGCCTTAGTTAAATTCTGGCATTTCACACTAACCACACCTGAGCTTTGGACAGTTAGGTGTTGGCTCACGATCTGGTGTAGATAAAGGATTCACCCAGTATTTGCAGTACACAGGTGAATACCAACCCTATATAAAAACGGTCGAAAAAGCAGGTTAATGAAATGAGAGCCTAATTTCACAATCTAAGAAGCAACATTTATTCTTTGTAGATGTGTTTGTATTTATCCGCTACCTTTGAGTTGAAAAATATAATAAAATAGCTAGTTTAATATGATTTAAAATTGAAATCGACGGCGTTCTATGGCCACCATCTTGGATTTTTGCATTCTCTCCCATTTCACCAAATCTGTGCCATTATATGTCGCCATTTGATCATGGAACAACAGTTTCTACTTCATGTTCCATACTAAAGCTATTTTCGCCCGTATTTACACTACGTTGTCGTTCACCCGTGTATTACAAGAACCAGGTGAATCTTTTATCTAGATCTGGTGATGCTGTCTCGCTGGCTAAAACCAGATATGGCACATGTGCTTCACTGCCTTTGTGCATTAAAAGTGATGTAAAGCTTGTCTTATTTAACGATGCCTCTAGAGCATATTGATTTTATCATTGGCGTAAAAAATATGGTCATTCTGGCATATTTCTTTGGAGGAAACCAGCTGCCGCCGCATAGGCTACTGTTTCCGATAAGCAGCAAGGGGTATTTTATAGGCCCTTTCACAGAGAAATTCTAAGGCACGTGATCGTCTATTATTTAGTTCATTTTTGGCTTTGCAATTGTTTTATTTTTAATAAACTGAATATCGACAAAACATTCAGTCATGAATTAATTTATCTTTTTGTTTGCCGTGGCTCATTATCGTTGGTATGAATCCGCGTTCATGGTAGATAATTAGTATTCTTTATATAAAGATATAGGTATATATATATATATATATATATATGTATATGTATATATATATGTATATGTCATATATATATGTATATATATATATATACATATATATCTAAAAGAAATATTAGATAAACTGAAAATACTGGAATATATATACATGTATATATATTATTATCATTATATATATATATAAAATTGCTTCCGAGCGAATGGCGAAAGCAGCCCCTCCCCCCGAGGTGGGGAGAGGGCGAGGTGCATGCTGGGAGCCCCCCCCCCCCCCCCACCCCATGAGAGGGGGGGCGGGAACCACTACAGAGTTTATTAGCCGCGATAAAGGGTTTATCACTATCCATATATATATAAACTTCTGAGCGGATGGAGTATGCAGTGTAGCATTAATCAAGACAAGTGAACACTACACGTCCAGTATGCGAGTGGTTTATTTCGGGCACGCGGCCAACACGAAGGGTTCAGTGACGTCACAGCGGTCAAGGCTATAGGTGCTGTACATCTTCCCCTTTAAAAAAAAAAAAAAAAATACACACAAGATACATTGAGATAGTTATATGGTGTCACTGGTTTTTTTATAGTTTTCTTTAATAATAGTTCGCTAGTTGAACAACTTGTACAATTTTATCAACAATTTCTATGTTAATCTACTGCGGATACCAAACTCTAATTTTGTACATCCTGTTTAGCGCTTAATAGAATAAAAGTTTCAACTGAACAACAACCATAATTTTATATTTTTTATATATATTTAAAAAAAATGAAGAAGTTACTATCAGACTTGTATATCAGATGACAAGTTGGCACAATTATACAAAAAACACATAATAATTTCATTTAACTTTCTCTTTGCATGGTTATTAGTAACGTTTAAGACAATAATGAAGAATTTTAGTTAACAACATGTTAAGAATCAACTTTCGGTGGTAGACGAAGTTGACGACTAAACCCATAATTTTTTCCAAATTCCTAAATCTACAACTTACTAGTGTAACTAATGAACTAAATGTGCATAGTTGTTGGGTGCCATGTAATGGTTTCGGTTTGCTACGCACCATATATTTTAGTCAGTTCAGTGAGCTCAGCGATATCCTGTGCGTTGATCGCATGGGAGCAGGTGATGGCAATGTCATCTGCATAGCAGAATATGGTTGTGTCTGTTCTCTCTCTGGTGGCTAGGTCTTGTGTAAGCCTCCTCATGAGAGATACCATCACTGCATTGAAGAGGAGGAGGCTGAGCACTGCACCCTGGGGGATGCCATTTCTTAGTTGGAGGTAGGGAGAAGAGGTGCCCTGGACACGTACCCTGGCTCGCTTGTTCTGGAGGTAATTTTGGACATATGCAAGAGGCCAGCCGGCGATGACAAGATCAGCCATTGAGTCAGTACCACGTTGTGGTCGATAAGCTCAAAGGCTTTTTTGAGGTCAAGGAAGATGGTTGCTATCTCATGTCCATTACTGAAGCCATAGGAAATGCTCTCGATGAATGTGGCGACGGCATGCTGGATGCCTCGTCCTCCTCGGTAGACAATGACCTCCTCTGGTAGGCGAGTGGTGGGTCTTCTGTAACCATTTGGAGATGGGCGAGGATGATTCTTTCACTAACTTTCCCGAGGGATTGGAGAAGGGAGATGGGTCTGACTTCGCCCAGGGTTTTCTTGGGGATGGGGATGGGGATGATATCAGTATCCTTCCAAGATGGGGGTATGTCTGCATTGTAGAAGATATTGTCGAGGAGGGGGAGGAGAGTTTCCCTGTTAGTGGCAGATAACTTGGTCCATGCAGTGTTAGGCACTCCATCGGCTCCCGGGTTTGTCTTTGTGGTGGTGCCTAGGGTGCAGTCGAGCTCAACCTTGGTCAGGTGGTTGTCAAGATTATGGGTGGACGTTGTGGCTATTGATATGTCTATGAGGTCGGCTCTCCAGGTGGAGTTCCTAGTGAGCGCTTGTTACTGGGCATAAGGGAGGTTGATTGCAGGGTCTGTTCTGTCCGTGAACTTTTTGTTGTGTTCTGCTGCAAGTTGGCCAGGGTGTGGATAGAGTGGTGGAGGGGGGGGGGGGGGGGGGGGGGGGGGCGAGTCTCCCCTGGATGCAGTTCAGTTTGCACCTGAGTTGTCTGGAGGTGGTGTGAGAGTTTATTTTGGTACACCAGAGTTCCACTTCCTGTTCGATTCAGCAAGCTCGACATCTTTGGCCCAACAGGTGGCTATTTTAACGAGATCCTCAGTGCCTCGGTTTGGGTTCGTGCGGAGCTTGTAGAGGAGTTTGTTTCAGAATCTGTTTGCTCTACGCATTGCATTAGAGGTGGTGCGGCCATTGTGGTTACAGGAGATGGTTTGCTTTATGGTGTCTGTCATTGCTTGGTAAGTGAGTGTGGTGACCTCATCACATGTGGTCGGTGAGTTCAAATCTATTAAGTTTTCTAGACGAAGGTTGAAGGTTGCCCAGTCTGGGTGGTTTAGGTTGAATCTGGGTGATGGTGGGGGGTGGGTGACTTTGGGTGCATTGGTGTGGAGGAGAGCTGCGTGGTTGTCTGAGTATTGTGTTGTGAGCTCCCAGGAAGCTGCGGCTGCAAAGCACGAGTCAGTGATGCAGAGATCGATCGATGTGTTTGCTCTGTAGGTAGGCGAGCCATAATTGAAAACAGAAATTCATACGTGTGGAAAATTAACATTTATTTACACAGAAGATTACTTGATCCTAACCGGGGAACAACGCGTCCGGTCTTACCGATAGCAATGCACAGTAGATCTCAAAACTTTCATCAACCTTACACCAGATCAGCATAACTGGCACTCAACCCTACCCACAATAATCAACATGACAGCAGAGGGTGGGTGGGTGGGTGAAATTAGCTGTAGATGGTCCGGGATGCAGAGGAGAACTGACTTACAGCTGGTGAGATGCTACAGTATACTACGTTTCTATGGGAAGGCATCCTGTTACGGTAGGGACACTGTGGTTACACCAAGGTTACATACACAACGGGGAGTTTGAATGATGTTTAGTATCCTGGTGACCTAGCAGGTCGGTTACAGTTACCCTGAAATTCAATAATATCAAAGACATCCAGTAGGAGTAAGACAAAGTAGTGTGGCTAAGTTTCAATAAAGACCGTCGATATGAATTTATATATTTTTTCAATTATTCTTGTTACGTTAACAAGGACAATTGAAAACAGAAATTCATACGTGTGGAAAATTAACATTTATTTACACAGAAGATTACATGATCCTAACCGGGGAACAACGCGTCCGGTCTTACCGATAGCAATGCACAGTAGATCTCAAAACTTTCATCAACCTTACACCAGATCAGCATAACTGGCACTCAACCAAGGTGCTTAGCGAGTGCCAGTGGTGCTGATCTAAGGACATCGCGGGGTACATAGGAATAAATGGCTGAGGATGACCATCTGCCCAGCTCACGCAGACCAGGCAGGTCCACCCCGGCATTTGCATACGCTCGCGCTCCACCTCGGCGCAGGCTATGTACAGTGTACCGATGGGCATTGGGGTGTCCACCCTTGGTGAGTGCTAGGCGAAGGGCCACGAGGTACAGGGCCGGGGTAAGAAGTCTTCCGTCCATGGTCAGCAGAGCTGGGCGAGCATGGTAGATCTGGGTACAGGAGCAGTAGCGTCTCCAGGCTGATACCACACAGTGCCATGCTCCTTTCATGGCCGGGAGACGTATCGTGTATGCATCCGCTCCACCCCGCGATGTCTTGTGAGATCGCACTTCAATATATAGTGCGTTCCTCGTACATCGGATGTCCTTTCCCAGTAGGACATGGTCGGCGCCGTGTATGCAATTAGAAGACAACAAGTTAGACTTCCGCAAGATAGTGTAAAATCCTAATAGCGTAGCTAGAACCATAACTCTACCGTTATTACCAGCTTTATTGAAGAACTTAATGATGCTTCTGAGCATACTCACAGAGATTGGGGGCGCTTGTTGGACGATATGTCGTGCTAGCCTATGCACGCCACGCCTCGCCAGGGTTACTATATACACATTAAAAACCTTGGCAGAGCCCCCACACATCGTTACCCAGATTCGTGCTGTGGAGAAATAGTTCTCCACCGTCCCTGGGGCATTAAATCGTTCAGACAGAAAGGCTACATATCTCAGTACACTGTTGACAGTGGGTCGATAAGGTAACACGTTAATAGTTTTACAGAAACCCATATACATAGCAATGTGAGAGAGTTTATTTTTCCAAGTGCCTCTTGCAAGGCCAGCTTGTAGTAGTTGATTAACCCGCGCAAACCCTGCTGTATGTTGTGGGTCTGTGAATAAAAGGCAAGTACAAATTTATTCACAAACTCACAATTCAGGATTAAACACGTTCAAGTCAAACACGGGGTACACTTGTGTAAGGCGCCTATCGTGTATCCCAGCTTGAGCGACACTTTCATATGGACCCCCAGTGTGTCTCCTGCTTAACGCATCAACAAACGGGATATCAGATCCAGCCTTATGAACGACATTAAGAGAACAGTTAGTAAGGGCAGAGTGCAGCCACAGCTCCCTTGCTATTTTACAAAGCATTGCGTCATGACCTGCCCCTGACTCGAGGACGTGGTAAGCAGCCATATTATCTGTATAAATGGTGACAATGTAACCTACAGCATTCTTAGGAACCAGGGATTTAAAGGCGATCAATATATTAAATGCTTCAAATTGAGTGATACCGAAACCGCAGTTCCTGAAGGGTTGAGAGTATTCAACAGAGTAAAAAGCAGTGGTAGAAGCGGCCCCGGCCCCAGTGAGGCACGAATCACATTCAATCAACCAAGTAATCAGACTTGGGGTACTAAGTAAGACCAAGCCGTTGGCACGCCTTGCATAATGTATGAACCAAGAAAGGTCCTTTAAAAACTCATCATCAACCCTAGGGTTCGAAATGGTGGAGAGTGACCTAAGCATCGCCAGCAGGCGGTTAACAAAGCGCCTCCCCGGGAGTACACATTTTGTAACAAATTGAAGCTTGCCGATCAGACTTTGTAATTTTTTTTCTCTTGACCGCCATGCCCATAGACCACAGTTTACACTCGGTAATAACCTCATCTAGTTTTTCTTTTGGAATTTTTATAGTTAAATCTGAGGCGCTAATTTGATAACCCAACCAGGTAATTACTTGAGTAGGAGGAAAGCATTTTTTAACTGACAATTCTAAACCAAGAAAACTGCATAGCAAAACAATGTAATTATACGCTTCCATAGCCTGGTCTAAAGTTTCCTCAACCCCTATGAAATCATCCAGATAACAAAAGCATGAATAGTTTTTCTGAATCATCAAATACACGACTGCTGCTGTGGTACGAGCACAAGCCAAGGAGGAAGTACGACATCCGAAAGGCAAGGCTATATCAAAATAAAATTTACCGTTAACTTGTAACCCGAACAGGGGAGAAGAAAGGGGGCAGGTTCGAAGCTGCCGATAAGCCCTCGCTAAATCGACTGTCCACAAATAGCTACCAGAACCCAATTTGGCAAGTCGAAAACCCACGTCCATGACATTCGGGAGGGTATAAGTCGAGGGGACCCCCTGGTAAAAACCTTTTTTAATCCCCGAATTAACACTTACTCCCCGAGGGAAACTCAAGTCCACTATAATTCTACGATCTAACGTACCTTTCTTGGGCCTGGTCATGATAGGGCTAACCTGAGCCCATGGCATAAAGGGGGGTGAATCAAACGGGCCGAGTATAGCATTATGATACAATTCCTTAACAATATAATCTTCTACGAAGGAAAAATAGGAGGGGTCTTCTCTGTGATTCAAGTAACTGGGGGTAGGGGCCAACCCCCTGGTATAGTCCGCGGGCCAACCAAACTCCAAAAAATCGACAACCAGGGTATCGGGAAAGTCCGCAAGCATTAATCTCCAATTTTCTATTTTAAGGCCCGAAGGGACAGGGATCCTTGCTGAAAGGTAGTTAGGTAGACCGGTAGCTCTAACTTTATTGTACATACCAAAGTAATCAACTGTTGTGTTAGTAGGGGAGACGGCCAAGGGCCAGAACTCCAACAAGGTAACTCGGAATTGCTCCGGTGACGGAGGAATGTACGCTCTGGCGACGTCCGTTACAGGTGGAACATGTGTAACGACATCCGGCAGAGTTTGGTGAAGCGGGCTCAGCACTTGGGCAGTGCTGGCATGAGTGTTAGTCAAGACTGTGGAACCAGCCTTTTGGCCTAAACTGTCCGAGACAGAGCTAGAATTAACCATTAACGGAACACATAACTCATTAAGAACCTTAATGTCATCGACAACCAAGCTGTACGGGCACAATGCCGACGACTGCAACGGAGGATTCAAATTATCGGCGTTCAGCATCCGGAGCTCATTGCGAGCAACCACCTCATCATCAAGGCCACCGCTATTAGAACTCATGCAGTCATCATGCGGACAGACCTGCCCAGTTAATTCAGTTATGTCAACCGATAAATTAGTACCATACCGTACTACACGACTCAGAGGCTCAATGACCGTACTTAACTTTGTGACTATGACACGTCGATCGCCCGACAAATTTGAATCCTCCACGGCAGCCGCATTGGTCGCCACGCCATCGAACAGAACATCGCCCACATTAGGCAGACCATGACGAGAATATGAAAGAGAAAGGACATCGGGTTTAGAACATTTCAATAACATATCCGGCCCAACTAGGCCGTCCTCACAAAATCCTGCTGATTTGCTACGGGGGCTGAACCACCATCGTCACCAACTTTGGTGGTTTTCTTCTCCTCTGCCCTCTTCTTATTGTTACATTCAATCTCTCGATGAACATTAACCCTCTTCATCTTGTAGGCGCAATACGCACAAATATGGGCTCTCTTATCTGTACCTTCCCCATGCGTCCCTACATGTTCACAGTTTTTCCCCCAATTATATTTACCACATGGCTTACCGTCCACTTCCACAGAGAATTCTTTCCCAAATCCTCCATTCCCTAATGATTGTTTGGACTTCACCAACTCCCTCGTAGCTAAAGCACACACATCACGCTGCACATCTTTAATTTCATACCTGTTATTCCACCCATTCTCAATGTCACCGTTATTAATCAGTTCAAAAATTTTAAGGCTCCAACACAGACAAGTATGCCAGTCCCAAACCCCCGCCATAGTCGTCAAATCCACCTGATGCTTATACATGTTCTCCTGCCACCCAATTGGAAGAGAAGGATCCCTCGCCATACGTTGTATTGCCCCAAAGTATTCATACCAAGGAACATCAAACACTACTTTAGAATTACTCCCCTTTTTGGGCAGATAGTTTACAGGAATAAAATCATTTTTACCTTTCTTTCCCTTATACGACACTCCAGCAGCCTGCAGGAGTTCACCCAGTAATCGATTATTCTCCTCAATGATAGATGGAGACCGTTGTGGCGCATCAGGTGTAGCTGTTACCCCTTCGCCATCTCGATGCTTGCGACGTTTCGGCGTTGTTACCGTGTCACCACTCTCTCGCCGTCGACGTGTCGCCCGTCTGTCCGGACTGCCACCTGGCGTGGCACTCAGTAACCGGCCTCGCTGACGGAGTGGAGAACCCATCGATGAGTCCGACCAGAATTCGTCCAAGTCCGCCTCGTGCCGAAACGTCCTGTGTCGTCGCGTGGGATCCTTCTGTACTCTCTTGCACTTTGTTCTCCGTTTGATTCCGGGTGCCGCCACTGAAGGCTGATCGCTCACCACGGTACGCCGACACCCGGAATTGGTGAGTCTACCTTCTAAGTCCAATAACCTTTGGTCCAGCGAGCCATCATAGGTAGGCGAGCCATCATTGAGGATAGAATGGGATGTTGAGTCGAGGATCTCTGCTAGGGCGCAGCCTCGAGGGGAATCAATGTTGTTGCGTCCCCAGGAGGAGTGGTGGGTAAGAGTGGAGCATGCTGGGAACCCCCCCCCCCCCCATCACCACCACCACTACCCCGGGGAGGGGGGAGGCAATACAGAGCTTATTACAGGCGATAAGGGGCTCATCATTATTCATATATATATATATATATATATATGTGCTCTATAATCTATTATGGGAATATAAACAAGGACACGACCAAACTACCTTCCCATATATTAGTTACTACACCCTGTACTATCATGTTGTTAGTTACTCCTACTGTGCTGGAGTCATTGAGTTAGTACTGCCTAAGCTGCTGCCTAGTCTAGTTCCTACATCCCCCACTAGTCTGCCTCCTGTGTGGGGCTCCTGACCTCCCTGACACCAGCTGCGTCTGGTCACTACTGCTGCCGGACCCGCTCAGACGTCGGTTTTATATATATTGGGCTACGACGTTTAAACTGGCGCCGATGTGAGCCTATCAAGCTCTGACTGGCCTATGGCAACATGGTGGTGGCGCCAGGATAGCGCAGCGGGAACCGGCCCGCAGCAAATATGACACTAAATATCGTAGGTTATAATAAAAAGGCAGCATTAAATGCCAGGATCCTGAAGGATATAGGATAGAGCTCCGCCCCTTTATACTCATAGTAATAAATTATATATCACATATATACACATACATACATCTATATATACATTTAATTGCATTTTCTGTTTGTCTTCTGGTTACTTCTGAACAACCCTAAATATCGAGGACAGATTATTTATAAATTTTATTTATCGAATTTCCCTTGTTGGTTTTTGTTCCAAGATATAATTTTGCTGTTATTGCATATAATCTTGCATATAACCATTTGTTAATTCAGTTTTTTTTTCTTTTATTGCACCACTGTTTATTCAACATGTCTAAGTCACGTGAGGCGCCGTGAGCTGCGTTTGTTATTTTATTTCCAAATAAATAAATGAAACTGTTGCAATTTTCTGCGGAGTAGGTCTTGTCACGCAATCCTCCCGAATGAACCCTTCGGAGGTTGCTTTTTGTATTTATTATTAGTATTATTATTATTATTATTATTAAATTGTGGTGTTCTCTGTGATGGAGTGGTTAGAGTGTCTGAATTTTCTCTAGGTCGGACTGCTAATCTGAAGGTTGGTGGTTCTATTCTTGATTCCCTCCGAACCATATGTGGGGCTGCGTATCGTTGTTCGCGATCTGATACAGTGAGGGGGGGGGGACAAGAAGGGGGGAGCAGACGACATTTATAGTACACGTGGACCATTCCTTGAGGTAGACCACGCGATTTTATTAAGTTTTGATTTCACTAAAAGAATATGATATGATGTGATGAGGTTCATTTACAGCATAGAACTTTCAGTCGAAGCAGACGGTATTTATTCTGTCGGTGGATGTCGGAATTGTGAATACAGGTGAGTGGGTGTGTGGGTAGGTGGTGAATATAGGATGGCATATGGAAGAAGATTTTGTTTGTTGTTGTTTTACATCTTAGCAACATCTAAGGTCATATCAGGAGGGCTACCTACTTGTGACAGTGCGCACTCATGGCGACCTTATAGTGCTTCCCCACTGGAAGACCAGGCCACCAGCACTATGACGTGATATCCCACTCAGTCACATTGTCCTGACACTGAGCCAACCAGTCCTTGCCCTATCCTAATAATGCAGAGTGCCAGGCTAGGAAGCGACAGGTATCACTTTTTAAGTCATTGATTTGACTTGATGAGGGTTCGAACCCACGACCCCACGATCTACCAACACGGGAGACGGATGCTCTAACTCATTCGGCCATCCCGTCTGGTCTATGGAAGAAGAAGAGGAAGAAGAAAAACAATAACAACAACAATACTAATAATAATAACAAGAAACAGAAGAACAAGAACAAGAACACTTAACACAAGCACAAGAAACACAAGAACAAAAAGAACAACAACAACAATGAGAAGGACAAGAATGACGAGAATGACAAGAACGACAAGAATGACAAGAACGACAAGAACGACAATAACGACAAGACCGACAAGAACGACAAGAACAACAACACTGACAAGAACGACAAGAATGACAAGAATGAAAAGAACGACAAGAATGACAAGAATGACAAGAATGACAAGAACGACAAGAATGACAAGAATGACAAGAATGACAAGAACGACAAGAACGACAAGAACGACAAGAACGACAAGAACGACAAGAATGAACAGAACGACAAGAATGACAAGAATGACAAGAATGACAAGAACGACAAGAGACAAGAAACAAGAAGACAAGAACGACAAGAACGACAAGAATGACAAGAATGACAAGAACGACAAGAACGACAAGAACGACAAGAACGACAAGAACGACAAGAACGACAAGAATGACAAGAACGACAAGAACGACAACGACAAGAACGACAAGAATGACAAACGACAAGAATGACAAGAATGACAAGAACGACAAGAATGACAAGAATGACAAGAACGACAAGATGACAAGAATAACAAGAATGACAAGACCGACAAGAACGACAAGAATGACAAGAATGACAAGAACGACAAGAACGACAAGAACGACAACACCGACAACACCGACAAGAACGACAAGAATGACAAGAACAACAAGAACGACAGCACAGACAAGAACGACAAGAATGACAACACCGACAAGAATGACAAGAACGACAAGAACGACAAGAATGACAAGAACGACAAGAATGACAAGAACGACAAGAACGACAAGAACGACAAGAACGACAACACCGACAAGAATGACAAGAATGACAAGAACGACAAGAACGACAAGAACGACAAGAACGACAAGAATGACAAGAATGACAAGAATGACAAGAACGACAAGAACGACAAGAACGACAAGAATGACAAGAATGACAAGAACGACAAGAACGACAAGAACGACAAGAACGACAAGAACGACAAGAATGACAAATGACAAGCATATAAAGAACAAACACAGGAATATAAAGATTGATCGATTGACTTATTGATGGTTGCTTTACCCCGGATCAGCGGCATAGGCCATATTCATGGCTATGAGTATAAAGAACAACAACAATAGGAACAACAAGAACAAGAACAAAGAAGAACAAGAAAGGATAACAAGAAATAAGAAGTAGAGAGAAGACTGAGAAAAAGAAAGGGTTCCGTCGGCCCACAAAACGTAATCAAGCCTGGCCCAGATGCAAGCCTTAAGGACATAACTGGAGAAGGCAGCAGCCCGCCTTTTGTTGCCTACTCACCTGGACCAGTCCCAGCCGGCGGGAGAACGCCTCCGTACCGGGTACAAGCGTCCGACCGCCAGGGCGGAGAAGAGGTGGTCGCGGAGAAAGGCTTTACACAGCGCGTTACGGTTATCATGTTACGGTTACCGTCACACCAAACCGGGAAGTTGTTACATTGAATCGCTATAGTATTGTCGCGGGGGGTGATGAAAATGGGAAATATTGCGCCTAGAGCGGGACTCGAACCCACATCTCTTTGCATTCCGGGCCAGTGTGCTAACCATTACACCACCTAGGCTCCCTGATATCACCATGCTACACACGCCTACCTGTCTATGTGGTTACTTGCCTGAGAGGTCAGTGCAGTCTGCGACAGTACTCTTTTATTAACAGTAAATACGGGTCAGACCTGGGTTCTTACCGCTGCTTACACAGGCACTTTTTTTTTTTCTTGAAGATTTATACTGCCTATCATGGATAATTCTCAATAGACTTGTTTTCACCATTAGACAGTTGATCGATAGAAAGCCCGAGCCTACAGGTTTACCGACCCAAGGGATTTTTAACCTCCCACACCACATAGACATGGTATGAGAGCAAATGGCCTTTGATGACGTTGAAAGTTATACACGCATAACATGCGGGGCCGTCTAACTATAACACCATCGACTATAACACCATGGGGCTGATTTACCAACTCATCCGCTGTATTCACAATTCCTTCACAATATAACAATATTATTTAATACACTTGTTCTGTGTTTTGCTGACAATACCGGCTTATTAACATATAATGCAGGCTCATTATCCGTCTTGATATTACCGTAGATGCTGCTAGGATGTAAAGCCCTAACAAATTATATGTGTGCTATATAATGACCCCGGAGGAATTATAGGATGTACAAATTATCCATTTAGGGAGGTGGTCAGTTTAGGGAGTTTTTTAAATCATTGCAATAGTATTGTATGGGCGATCATTTCGGGCCCAAATAAAGCGATCGATATAGGGGAGTGGTCGATCTGTAGAGGTGGTCGATTAGAGAGGTTTTACTTTATGTATATGTATATACTTCTTTAATGCATCGGAGAAAGCGTCTACTATTTTCTGAAGATTAACATCAAGAAGACTGAGGTGCTGTACCAACCCAACTCTACAAGAACCCGAGAGGAGGAGATCATGGTTGACGGAAACAAGCTGAACTCTGTTCCGGAATTCACCTACCTCGGAAGCACTATATCAAGTGATGGATGCATTAATGCTGAAATACAGAAGAGGATGGCCAAGGATAGCGCATCTTTCGACCGACTTCGCCAGACACTCTGGAACAACCGCCATGTGTCCATTCGGGTCAAAGGCAAGATCTACCGTGCAATCGTGCTATCCACCCTACTATACAGAGCCGAGGCCTGGACAGTGTACAGACGACAGGTGAAAAAGCTGCATGCCTTCATGATGCGACATCTGCATTCAATCATCAGGCTAACCTGGAAGGACAAAGTGACAAATAAGGAAATACTCGAACGGATGGGGGCTGCCATCTATGGAAGATCTTCTGATAAAAAAGAATCTCAGGTGGACTGGACACCTCATGAGGATGTCATCAGACAGGCTACCAAAGCAGATCCTCTATTCTCAACTGTCTTCTGGTTACAGAAAGAGAGGGCGCCCTCGTCTCCGGTTCAAGGATACCATCAAGAGAAACCTGAAGCTGAGAGACATTAAGACCGACTCATGGACGCAACTCTCACAGCAGAGAGCTAAATGGAGAGCGGCAGTCAAGTAATGAAAGCAGTCTTTGTCGCATCGCGACCGACAGCATGATGATGATGATATGTATATATAGATATATATATATATATAAAAATGCATTTACATGTACATATATATATACAGTAAAACCTCTCTAAATCGACCGACCTTGGGACCGACTTTAGGTGGTCCATTTAGGGATATGGTCGGTTTAAGGAGTTATAATATGGCTACAATGGTATTTTTGTAACCCAAATAAAGCGATTGATATAGGGGAGTGGTCAATCTGTGGAGGTGGTCGGTTACAGAGGTTTTACAGTACATGCAATATGCATACTGTATCTATATATGTGTGATGTATAAGGATTATGTGAGTATAAAGGCGCGGAATGGAATTCCATTATTATTATTGTTATTATTAATATTATATTACCCATTTGCTCCTCTGTGCTTCCTGATCACCATGATCCAACTGGTGGCACCGGCATCGGCCCTCCTCATCCCTAAAGTGCCTGTCACACTATGCCGGATTGAGCAACGGACAGAATTGTCTAGTCCGGTGTTGTTCGGGCATGATAAGTATCAAAATGTATTAAAATGGTTCAAAATGTTGCGATATCGGGTCAAAGGCTGCCGGAAGAACGGACATGAAACGGACATGAAGCGGACATTAAACGTACATGAATGGATAAAACAAACTCAAACCGGACAAGAACCATAGACGTCAATCTGGCGGCATCCGTTCCAAGTTTTGTGCATGTTCAAAACTTGTAACAGATCGGGCCAGGTTTCAACGGATGTGCAACGGATATGCAATGGACACAAACCGGACTTTGCTGGATATCAATAGACTTTGTTCAGTTTCTTTCCATTTTCCCAATCCGGTGATGTGTGACAGAGCCTTAATGGACGCCAGCATCTGTTCATTCGCACCGAGTATGAAACTATATACCGTATTCTCACAGGTTATCGCCCTGGGTGTTTAAATTAGCAAATCACTGAAGTGTGTGTGGGGTGGGTATTTACCCACACATGGCCATTTTTTTAGAGGGGTTGGCATTTACCAAATATTTGCCAAGTGGGGGTTGGTCGTTAGCCCACACACGGGCGCTAGCCCACGAGAATATGGTATATTCATGCATGTGTAATATGTCCATATGTGTATGTGTATATATATATGTGGATTACTTCTTTATTGGATGGCCAAATGAGTTAGAGCGTCCATCTCCCGTGTTGGTAGACAGCGGGATAGTGGGTTTGAACCCTGGTCGAGTCAAACTGATGACTTAAAAATGTATACTTGTCGCTTCCTAGCCAGCCGCTCGGCATTATCAGGATAGGGAAAGGACTGGTCGGCTCAGTGTCAGGACAATGTGATTGAGTGAAATATCAGGTCATAGTGCTGGCAGCCTGGTATCCCAGTGGAGCAGCACTATAAAGTCGCCATGAGTGCGCACTATCACAAGTCGATACCAGTCCTGATATGACCTGAGCTGTTACTAGGACGTAAAACAACAATAAACAAACAAAAACAAACAAACTTCTTTAGTGGAGTTTTACTTCCTAGAAACAGCTAAGCTCACACCAAGACGGGTCCTGACTTATGACAGCTCATGGCAATATTACAATGCTGCTCCATGGGGATACCACACCATGACCCGATATCGCACTCAGTCGCATTATCGCACTGACTCAACTAATCCATGCCCTGTCTTACTCATGCACAGGGCAAGGTACCGATATTTCTGATACTACCATAATATCGTGAATAACCACCAGGGTGTCAAATGAGTATTTTGCGGTGTTGTGTGTCTACACAATATATATGATGTGTAATATTGGTTAATTGATGTTGGAGTTTTACGCCCAGGCAACATCTATGGTCATATCAGGATGGGTACCGACTTGTGACAGTGTGCACTCATGGGGACTTAATAGTGCTGCCCCACTGGGAAATCAGGTCACTGGCACTATGACCCGATATCCCACTCAGTCACATTATCCTGACACCAAGTTAACCAGTCCTTGCCCTATCCTATTAATGCCGAGTGCCAGGCCAAGAAGCGAAAAGTATAAATTTGATAAGTCATTGGTTTGACTCGAGCGTTAACCGAACTCCCGATCTCCTGCGCGGGAGGTCCGCGCTCTACCAATTCGGCCACCGCGCCCGGTGCTGTGCAATGCGTTATGTGAATATAAACGTACACAGAGTGTATTCCTGGGTGTGCGTGTGTCTGTGATGTGTGTTGCATTATGTGTATAGACAATGCGGGCAGGAGCGGGAGGTAGCTCAGGTGGTAGAGTGTCCACTTGTGAAGCAGTCGATCATCGGATCGATCCTGCTCAGTGGACCCATTTGCAGTTTGGGCTATTTTCCATTCCAACCAGTGTTCTACAACTTGTTCGTCAAAGGCTGTGGTATGTGCTGTCCTGTCTGTGGGAAAGTGCATATAAAAGACCCCTTGCTGCTTATCGGAAAGAGTCGCCTATGTGGCGGCAGCTGGTTTCATCCAAAGAAACATATCAGAATGGCCATATGCTTGATGTGCAATAGCTGATGATACGATTAAAAAAATGAATGCGCTCTAGAGGCATCAATAAATAAAACAAGCTTACGGTATCCCCTTGGAGGCAAATCCACGCTTCATTCTCGGAGTTCTCGTGGAACCTCGCGAGGCGAGCCTTTGGTGGGACGAGCCCAGGTGACCACCAAGAGAGAGGCTGGTGGCAGGTGGCTGCACAAAACCGCTCCCACAGTCTCATTCCACACCAAAATGGTGGATCACCTCTCCCTATTCAATCTTGGACCAGCGTCTACACACACAAAACACCGGACTGAACTTTCCAATCTATTTGCTCATGTCCCTCACTCCACCCCTCCCCCCCCTTCCACACACACACACAAACCTCCCCCCACCTCCCACAAACCTGACCCTCCCCAACTCCCACTCCACCCCCCACACACACACACATTACTCAACCCCCCACACACACACTCCCTCCACCTATTGAAAGCCACAGTTTCACATGAAATCAAATCAGACTTGGGAAAAGTTTGATTACTTAGTAAGTGCGCGTCCGAGTCGGCCATTAGGACTTTGTTGTTTTTGGTTGTTGTTTTCGTTGTTTATTGATTTTATTTTATTGTTATTTTGCTGGAGGTGGTTTATGTGGGAGTGAGACCTCGCGTGGTTTAATGGAGACGGGTGTGCTCTAAACCGACACTCACAAACATCTGTACGGCCATCCCGCCGAGATCAATCTCGCCCGCAGACAATGTGATTTCGTTGTCAAGGGCACCAAGTTGAGAGATCACAGCCGGGCTGGGGGCAGGGGGGGATGGGGTGCGAGTGTGGGTGGAGGTTGGGGTGGCTAGGGAGTAGGGGTAGAGGTGGGGGTGGGTAGGGAGTAGGGTAGGGGTGGGGGTAGATGAGGTGGGTGGGGGAGTAGGGGGAGGTGGGGGGAGCATGCAGGGTTATGGCTGGAGGTTGAGGGGTGGGTGTGGGGAAGGGGTGGGAGTGAGGGTGGAGGTGGGTAGGAGTGGGAGTATGGGTGGAGGAAGGGTGGGGGTAGGGGTGGAGGTAGAGGTGGAGGTGGGGGTGGAGGTAGAGGGGTGGATGTGGAGAAGGGGTGGTATTAAGAGTGTAGGTGGGGTGTTTGGTTTTTTAAACTTTAGGAACTGGTATATATTATATACATTATATACATTATATACATTGTATGCATTAAATACATTACCTATGTTACCTATGTTTGGTATGCAGGTATTGCAACACCTCAGGGAGTTTGACGCCCCTGCCCTGCAGAGTTGTAAACCCCTGCCTTGTGGTACAGGTTCTTGACAGAACCGAAGGCTAAGAGAGCAAACCCTAAACAGAAAACCATGTCACTGTGGCAGCATTAAGGACGGTTGATGTATGGAACTCCCAACATCTCCCAACCAGCCACTGCAGGGACAAATTGTTTTGCGCCTGTCCTGATATGTTCTTGCCGGTGTGAAACCTCTATTTGCTCCCCGAGTGAGTGCCGCTGGTAACTTGCAAAAGCCAGCAGCACTTCCAACACTTTTGCAGGCAGCTTTCATGAAATGTTGGAGAGCGGCGGTCAAGTAATGAAAGCAGTCTTTGTCACATCGCGACTGACAGCATGATGATGATGATGATGATGATGGGGGGTGGGAGGAAGTGTGGAGATGTAGTGGGAGTAAGGGTGGGGGTGGAGGTTGGGTGGTGTGGGGTAAGAGTGGAGATGGGGATGGAGGTGAGGGTTGGGTGGGAGGAATGAGGTGGAGGAGGGTGGGGTAAGGGTGGAGGTGGGTGGGGGTGGGGTGGAGAGGGGTGGAGGAGGGGTGGAGTAAAGGTGGAGGGGGGTGTGGTGTGGGCGTGGAGGAGGGTGTGGGTGGGTGTGGAGGAGGGGTGTGGTGGTGGGTGGGTGTGGAGGTGGGGTGGGGTGGGGTGGGTGGGGGGGAGTAAAGGTGGAGGTGGGTGTGGGTGAGCGTGGAGGAGGGGTGGAGGCGGGGTGGTTAGTTTCTGGTTGTGGAGGATGTAGTTGGGGTGGCGTGGATGGAGAAAGGGGGATGGGGAGGGGGTGGGGGAGTAAAGGTGGAGGTGGGTGTGGTTGGGCGTGGAGGAGGGGTGTGGGTGGGTGTGGAGGTGGGGTGGGGTGGGGTGGGGTGGGAGTAAAGGTGGAGGTGGGTGTGGGTGAGCGTGGAGGAGGGGTTGAGGCGGGGTGTAATTGGGCGTGGAGGAGGGGTGTGGGTGGGTGTGGAGGTGGGGTGGGGTGGGGTGGGGGTGTGCAAATAGCTTCACCAGGACGTATTGTAAACTTAATGCGTAATGAATAGATTTCCCACGGGACGAATCGGAAACATTGTTATTCTCAGATGAGTCCCCTTCCCCTGTCCTCGACCCCTTGTGTCTGTCCCTCTTAGTCCTCTGTGAGCGAGGGACGGGGTGTGGGGCGGAGGGGGAGTGGGGGAAGGAGGGGAAGAAAGCGAACGAATGGATCGAGAGAGAGATAAGGGAGATAAGGTGGGGGAGGGGAAGACTGCAGGAGAATGGAGCCGAGCAAGGTTTGGAGAAGGGGGGGGGGGGGTGGGAAGGGTTTGGAGAGGGGGGGGGGTGGAAGGTTGGAGAGGGGGAGGTGTGGAGGGTTGGAGAAGGGGAGGTGGGAGGGTGGAAGGGTTGGAGAAGGGGGAGGAGATGGAGGTTGGGAAGAGGGGGTGGATGGAAGGGTTGGAGAAGGGGATTGTGGAAGGGTTGAGAAGGGGAGGAAGGGTGAGAAGGGAGGTGTGGAAGGGTTGGAGAAGGGGGGGGAGGTGTGGAGGGTTGGAGAGGGGAGGGGAAGGGTGGAAGGGAAGGGAGGGTTGGAAGGGGGGAGAAGGGGAGGGTGGAAGGGTTGTGAGAAGGGGGGGTGTGGAAGGGTAAGGGAGGTGGAAGGTGAGAAGAGGGATGAAAGGGGAGGGAGTGGAAGGTTGGAGAAGTTGTGGAAGGGTTGCAGGGGGAGAGTGGTTGGAGAAGGGGAGGGTGCAGGGGAGGTGTGGAAGGGTGAGAAGGGGAGGTGGGGAAGAGGGAGGTGTGGAAGGGTTGGAGAAGGGGGAGGTGTGGAAGGTAGAGAAGGGGGAGGGGGAGGTGGGAGGTTGGGAAGGGGAGAAGGGGTTGGAGAAGGGGGAGGTGGGAAGGGTTGGAGAAGGGGGTGTAGGGTTGGAGAAGGGGAGGAGTGGAAGGGTTTTGGAGAAGGGGGAGGTTGAGAAGCGGAGGTGTGGAAGGGTTGGAGAAGTGGTGTGGGTTGGAGAAGGGGAGGTGTGGAAGAGGAAGGGAGGTGTGGAGGTGGGAAGGGAGGAGTGAGAAGGGGAGAAGGGGAGGTGTGGAAGGTTGGAGAAAGGGAGGTGGGAGAAGGGGAGGTGTGGAACGGTTGGAGAAGGGGGGGGTGTGTTGGAGAAGGGGGTGTGGAGGGTTGGAAGGGGAGGTGGGAGAAGGGGGGGGGGTGTTGTAGAAGGGGATGTGTGGAAGGGTTGGAGAAGGGGATGTGTGGAAGGGTTGGAGAAGGGGAGGTGTGGAAGGGTTGGAGAAGGGGAGGTGTGGAGGGGTTGGGGAAGGGGAGGTGTGGAGGGGTTGGAGAAGGGGAGTGTGGAAGGGTTGGAGAAGGGGAGGTGTGGAAGGGTTAGAGAAGGGGAGGTGTGGAAGGGTTGGAGAAGGGGAGGTGTGGAAGGGTTGTAGAAGCAGAGGTGTGGAAGGGTCGGAGAAGGGGAGGTGGAGAAGGTCTAAAGAGGAGGGATGAGGCGAGGGGAGGAGAAATGTGAAGGAATAAGAGGGGAAAGAAAAAAAGAGAAGGATGGTGAGAGGCAGAAGAAAAGGGCGGAAAGGGGACCAGGAGAAGAAGAGCGCAGTAGATGATGAGGAAACAAGGGGGATGTGAGCAGAAAGATGACAGACAATTGTTGTAATGCACCTGAGATTGGCTAGTAAGGTGTGAGGGGTTGTATTAAATTTACATTATTATTATCATTATTATTCTTTGTAATTTTTGCAGCGACTGGTGCATTCATTGAATCAGTAGTGCCACGGGCAGGTGGCGCCGCCGTGGTCAATTAACGAACCAGACTGGCAGACAAGACATATGGCATCAAATAGGTGTATGATGTAGCAGTGATACAATAGTGCAGGATAGTAATAGTAGTTGGTATATATATAGACCATGTATATAATATACAGTAAAACCTCGTTAAATCAACAGACCTTGGTACCGACTTTAAGTGGTCCACTTAGAGAGGTGGTGGGTTTAGGGAGTTAGAATATGCTTACAATGGTATTGTTGGGACCCAAATAAAGCGATCGATATATGGGATGCAGGTATTGCAATACCTCAGGGAGTTTGACGCCCCTGCCCTGCAGAGTTGTAAACCACTGCCTTGTGGTACAGGTTCTTGACAGAACCGAAGGCTAAGGGAGCAAACCCTGAACAGAAAACCATGTCACTGTGGCAGCATTAAGGGTGGTTGATGTATGGAACTCCCAACATCTCCCAACCAGCCACTGCAGGGACAAATAGTTTTGCGCCTGTCTGGACATGTTCTTGCCAGTGTGAAACCTCTATTTGCTCCCCGAGAGAGTGCCGCTGGTAACTTCCAAAAGCCAGCAGCACTTCACCACCTTTGCAGGCAGCTTTCATGAAATAGAAAGCAGTCTTTGTTGCATCGCGACCGACAGAATGATGATGATGATGATGATGATGATATGGGAGTGATCAATTTGTCGAGGTGGTCGGTTAGTGAGGCTTGACTGTAGTTACAAAGTATTCATTGGGTACCCTGATTGTTATTCGTGATAATACGGCAATGAAAGATTCTTGCATTTTGCTCTTACAAAATCCCATTAAATCAGACACCCCTAGCCCTGAATTCCTCCTCTGGCACCCCGCCCCCCCCCCGCCCCTCCCCCACCCCCAACTGCTGACACAGCTGCATCCAGGCTCTCCCAGATCGCCGACGTTTTGCTCTCATCCTTGTCCTTTTGAAATTATAATTAAAGGCGCGAAAATAGGCTTCTAAATAAATAAATAAAATAAAAGAATTTAATGAATGAACCCAAAATTGAAATGAATAAATAACGCTAAGAATTTCGAGGCCTTTTATTGAAGTGCTTTGTCATTATTTTAGAACATTTCTGGGGAAGTGGAGGAACCCTCCACCCCCACCCCGCCAATTCCCTCCCCCCCTTTTCCAGACACACATATACACGCACGCACTCCCCTGAAACTACCCCACCTCCACAACCACCCACACCCACACCCAACACACTACCACCCAACACACACCCACACACACCTCCACAACCACCCACACCCACACCCACACCCACCACACTACCACCCACCCGCCATTCCCCATCTCCCTCCACCCCCACCTCCATCCCCACCTCCATCCCCACCCTCCACCCTCCACCCTCTACCCTCCACCCTCCACCCCCACCTCTATCTCCACCCCCACGCCCACCCTCCACCTCCACCCTCCTCCACCTCCACCCTCCACCCCCACCCACTCCCCCACCCTCCACCCTCGACCGCCTATTACTACGACATTAATGCAACATTATTACACAACTGAATGATCCCCCACCCTCCACCCCCACCTCCACCCTCCACCTACCACCCTCCACCCACCTCCACTCCCACCCCTCCACACCCACCACTCCCCCACTCTCCACCGCCTATTACTACGACATTAATGCAACATTATTACACAACTGAATGATCAAACTGTGTTATGGTGATTGAGATTGCCGAATGCACTCCCAGATTAACCGGTGGCTAGATTCCATCCATCACACACAGACACACGCAGTGCCATTTGTGGTATCTTTTTTGCCCCACCCTCCCACCCCCCTCTTCCACTCTCTTACAGTGCACTATTTTCCGTTCCAACCAGTGGTTCACAACTGGATGATCAAAGGCTGTGATATGTGCTGTCCTGTCTGTGGGAAAGTGCATATAAAATACCCCTTGCTGCTTATCGGAAAGAGTAGCCTATGTGGCAGCAGTGGGTTTTCCCCAAAGAAATATGTCAGATCAACAATATGTTTGACGTCCAATAGCCGATGATAAAAATCAATGCGCTCTAGAGGCGTCCTTAAATAAAACAACCTTTTTTTTCTCTCACGGTGCACGCCTGTGCGCGTGCGCGGTATCTGGGTGGGAGTTTATTCCCCCAAAACGAGGCTGGGTAGCGATAAGCCTGCCATAGGGGGACATGACGGGGCAGGCAATCGGCGGTGTGCTTCTTTTATTGGTTTGTAATGGCGCTGTTTGAGTGGGGATGTGGGGAAGGGGAAGGTTTAGTGATTGATGGGTAAGGTATGGGTGAGTTCAGCTTTGAGTGGCTTGTGCTTATGTTTGAGTGTGTATATGGTGCATTGCATGTGTGTATGTGGGTATATGTGTAGGTGCATATGTAGGCGTACACATCTGTGTGCATGTGTAGGCGCATTTGTAGGTGCATGTGTAAGTGTAGGTGCATGTGTAGGTGCATGTATAAGTATAGGTGCATGTGTATGTGCATGTGTAGGTACATGTGTAAGTAAGTGCATGTGTAAGTGTAGGTACATGTGCAGGTGCATGTGTAGGTGCATGTATAAGTGTAGGTGCATGTGTATGTCCATGTGTATGTGCATGTGTATGTGCAGGTGTATGTGTAGGTGCAGGTGTATGGGTAGGTGCATGTGTAGGTGCATGTGGTGCATGTGTAGGTGCATGTGTAAGTTTAGGTGTGATCATTCAGTTGTGTAATAATGTTGCACATGTAACTACACTTAAACATGCGCATTACATGTGTATGTGCATGTGTAGGTGCATGTGTAGGTGCATGTGTATGTGTAGGTGCATGTGTAAGGGTAGGTGCATGTGTAGGTAATTATGTAGGTGTAGTTGCATATGTATGTGCATGTGTAGGTGCATGTGTAGGTGCATGTATACGTGCAGGTGCATGTGTAGGTGCATGTATAAGTATAGGTGCATGTGTAGGTGTAGGTGCATGTATAAGTTAGGTGCATGTGTATTTGCATGTGTATGTCCATGTATAGGTGCAGGTGTATGTGTAGGTGCATGTGTAGTTGCATGTGTACTGCATGTGTGCTACTGTGGAAGCATTGCTGTTCTCACTGCAAAGTGAACATTTTAAGCCACACACCTACACAGTGATCAGTTACTCAGGCCACCATTGAAGCGTAACCAGTTCGGTTTCCTATTAAACTACACATTAAAAGTAAGCCAATGGATACACATGAACGAGCAAATTATGGTATTCATACTCTCATAATTAATTATATATGATATATTTATAGTATCCACATGTACGCTATGCGACATTATGCTTTGTGATATTAGCATATACACGGATTTTGTGTTGGTTTAATTGGTAAAACAATTTATTCCTCAGAACATACATTTTTTCCAGCGCCGAGGCACTAGTCTTCCGGCCGTCTACATTACATTGTACATATGTAGATCAGATGCCATCATAATATTGAATCATTTCTAATTGTTCCTAGTTCAGTATGAGGTGTAATGCAAAGGCTACACACCACTGGAAATTTTCCGTTTATTTCAACACAAGTAGGAATTAACACTCAGAATAGGTACAGAGCTGCCAACCATGACGATTTCGGCCCTATGTTACGTCATTACACCGGTACTGTGCAAACAATGGTCAATCCGCCTCGTTCTACTTATATATATATATATTTATATATATATATATATATATACACTGTATTCTCGCGGGCACATCACTGAAGTGGGTGGTGGGTATTTACCCACACATCGGCATTTAAGCGGTGGGCGTTTACTAAATATTGGCCAAGTCGGGGGCGGGCGTTAACCCACACATCGGCCTTACCCTGCGAGAATAGAGTATATATATATATATATACATGTGTATATACATATATATATATATATATATATGGGCGTTAACCTGCGAGAATAGAGTATATATATATATATACATATACATGTATATATACATATATATATATATGGGTGTTACCCTGCGAGAATAGAGTATATATATATATTTATATATACATGTATATATACATATATATATATATGGGCGTTAACCTGCGAGAATAGAGTATATATATATATATATATATACATATATATGGGTGTGAACCTGCGAGAATACAGTATATAATATATATATACATATATATATATAGATTAGTTAGACGAATCTTACCTGGGTATAGATGATGGATAACTATTGTTTTACCGAGGTAGGAGCCTCGGGTAGATGTGGGCGAGGGAGAAGGAAGCACATCCGGGTCCAGCAATCTTTACCTACTAATTCAGGATCAAAATGATTCCGAAAAACCAAAAAAACAATGGTAATGTGACCTAATCTTGGTACAAGTGATTGAATAGACGTGGCAGGGCGTGGTTTGTGGGCCCTCGCCCACGTCTACCCGAGGCTCCTACCTTGGTAAAACAATAGTTATCCATCATTTATACCCAGGTAAGATTCGTCTAACTAATCTATTTTACCTCGGTATACCGCGTCTGGCTAGCCGCAGGCTAGGGAGACCTTTACGTAATATCATTTTTATCCTGATATTCCTGTTAGTTACTATTCTATTATCAAGTCTTAGTTAAGTATATTTGTACAATTCTTATGACAAAAAAGCGAAAAAGTGCACTTTGTCTCACCTGTGTCTTTTAGTTGGTGAGTAGCCTCTGTGCGATAGGTTGAGGCTTCTCTAGTCGCTTGTGATAATGTTTTGCAAACGATCTAGCAGTTTTCCATCCTGCATGAGCCAGGATCCGTTTCACGGAAATGCCAAGTAATCTGGCCTTAGATACCATTGCACCACGTGTAGAGTGCGATGAATATCTGTTTGTGTTTACTCCTGAAAGTTTTAAAACAGTCATGGTCCATCTGGCGAGGGTGTCCCTCGAAATGCCCTTGTGTGGCTTAATAAAGCTCACCAAAAGCTGCCTTGAGTTGCGTATTGTTCGTGTCTTGGATATATATGTCCGTATTGCGGAGACTACACATAATTTGCGATCCTCTGTGAAACTAGTGACACTTATTGTCGACAGGGGATCACCTAAACGATTTGATTTTAACAAAGTTGTTAGATCAAACGTTGCTTCCTTGCTATCGATTTCAAGACCATTGAGCGACAGGGCGACTATTGTTTGGCCCCTGTGTCCTGTAACGAGCAGAAGGAGCAAAGCTACTTTGAAGCCTAATAGCTTAACGTCCAGGAACTTATTCTCTGGCCAGTCCTTGAAGAGTTTAAACACAAGAGAAACATCCCAAAACCTATTATATTTGGGTTTGGGAGGGTTCCTCTGATAAATTGATCGTACGATCCAGCAAATAACATGATGTTTTCCCATTGTTTCTCCATTAATCCTAGGTAGGATTATTGATAGCGCACATCTGGCTGCATTGATAGCGCCATACCCTAAACCTTCGTCTTCCAAAAAACGTAGGAAACGTCCTACCTGGGATATTGTTGGGTTCATAGGCTTAACTTTCTTAAGTAAGCAATAAATACCCCATTTCTTTAAATACGTGGTATACATTTTCACAGTTCCCTTCCTCCAGTCGTGAGAGACCAAACGTTGTTGTGTAATCTTATCCAAGCCGAATTGTTCCAAATATTTATTTTAAAAAGGAATGCTACCAAAGGAGTCGTCGACACGTTTCCGTGGCGCGCTAACGGTCCCTGATGTTTCAGATTTCCTCGGTATCTTGGGAAGCGTAACATGCTTTTGGCCGTCGCGACTAGTCTCGCTAGCCAGGGTTGAGTGTCCCATTCGGGGACGATGAGGATGGCGTGTGTTTTCTCCATTAGTATCTTTCGGGCGACTTTGCTAATAATGGTAAAAGGGGGGAAAATGTAAAAGAAATGATTTTGCCAAGTTAGCGAGAAGGCATCTATGTGCCAAGCATTTGGTTCTGGGTGTCACGAAACATATTTCTCCAGTTAAAAGTTAATACGTGAAGCAAATAAATTGATATCCGGCCAGCCCCATAATTGACAGATTTGTTTGAAAATTGATGGGTTTAGTGACCACACTAAGTGGTCATGGAAATGGCGACTCATCTTATCGGCAAGGCAATTCTGCGTGCCGGGTATGTGTGTTATTGTTAACCAGACGTCAAACTTTTGCACCCAATTCCAAATGAGTAGTGCCAACTCGTTACACTTAATAGATTTTGTACCTCCCATATTTCTGACATAAGCCATGGCTGTGGTGTTATCCGTAAGGATACAAACATTATTTTTGGGTACTTTAACAAGGCTGGTTAAACCTAAGTAAATGGCTCGTAATTCTAAAACATTAATATGTTCAGAAATTTCCGAATCTAGCCAGCATCCCCCCGTTGCTACATCATTGCGATGTGCCCCCCAACCTTGGAGTGAGGCGTCAGTCGTAACTGTAGTATTGGGCTCACCCATTCGAATGGGATTGGGGGAGTTATCAAAGTGACTTAGCCACCAAAAAATGTCGGCTAGTCCTCTTTCAGAGATAAACATTGTCTTTTCAAAGTTTCCCTTGGCGCGGGCCAAAGCTAGATTTTTATCGATTTCCAGGGACTTAATGTGTGCGGCCCCATATAGAATAGCAGGGCTGTATGAAATCATTATACCGATTAAGACTGCGACCTGTCTTATCTTTGGCCTAGAAATGTCTAACAGCTGTATCGCTGTGTCGCGCAGCTTATCTTTCTTTTGTTGTGTAAGTGACACGGTCATAGCCGTCGTGTTCAAAATGAAGCCTAGACACTTAAGCTGCTTAGTAGGAGAAAACACGGATTTCTTAGCATGAATGAAGAAACCCAAGTTTGAGAACAGTTGACATAAATCTTGAACGGCGAGCTCGCATTGTTCGAAAGATTGTCCCATAATGAAAGAATCATCAATGTATGGAAACATACAATGACCCAGTTTAGCCATGTTTGAAAAAACCGGTTTCAGCAACTTAGTAAAAAGTCGTGGCGCACATGCCAAACCATTAGGTACGCAGGTAAATTCAAAAAGCTGGTCATTCCAAACAAACCGTAAATATTTGCGAAACCCCTCTTGAATAGGGACGGTATAGTAAGCATCTCTTAAATCAACACTCGCTAGCCAACACTCTGGGGTGATCAGATCGCGAGCTGTTTCTAAAGAAAACATTTTGAAATGTTGGTATTCAATGATTTCATTCAATTTAGTTAAGTCTAAAATCATGCGAATAGACCCATCTGGTTTAGGAGTGGAGAAAATATTGGAAATGAATTCACCTCTAGTATGTTGTACTCGTTTGACAATGCCTTTGGCTTCAAAAACTCCAACCTGTTCATTTAGTTGGAATTTTTCGTGTGAATTGAACTTATATGGAAAAGGTGCTCTTTTCTGTACAGGGAATTCTGTGAAAGGAATAGCAATGCCTCTAACAATACTAAGAACCTCTGGGTTAGTGGTTAATTGTTGCCATTGTTCTAAAAAATTAACAATGTTGCCCGCTTGAAAAAGGCTTACGTCAGTTTGAGTTTCCTCTGTGACCATGTCAGGGCCAGGCTGCTGAAAAGTTTGTGTGGCGTTCTCTACTTGTTCCCTGGTTTGGGGAACTGCGGCTTGGGGACAAAGTCCCGTTTGTAACCGCGGTTGTCGTTCCAGCTTGAGGATTGTCTGTCGCCTCGACCTCTTCCCCTCTGGCTGAATGCGAAGGATGGGCCTCCCCTGAACGGCCTTCCTCCTCGGCGGAAGCGAAAATCCGTGCTGCTGCGGCGGAACCCGAGTGGGTTTTGTGATTTACGGCCCTTGAGTTCCGTGTTCTTAGCACTCTTAGTGTCCACCTCTACCTGCTTGTACAAATAAGCAAGCTGACCCCCAAACATCTTGGACTTGTCCAGAGGTTTGCCTTTGATGGGGGTAGGTCCGGAATAGACGGTGTATTCCTTGCCATCATGGTCCGTCATCTTCGTTGACCGGGCGACCTCTTTGCCCGCGTCGGTGGTGACGGATTTAAAGACATTTTCGAAGCGGCGATGTGTCATATAGTTGCTCGCTGCAGCGAGCAAGGCAATGCCCCTATCCATAACCCGAGCTAAGGACGAGAACTTATTCTCGGTCTGCATGCGGTTAGCAATGGGGATAATAGAGGTCAAGGAGCCCAAAACTGCCTTATGAATTACAGAAAGGGCAGTTTCATAGCGGCGCCGTTCGTCAGACAGATGGATGCCAGCATCCATTTCCTTACACACCGTAGCGGGAATACCTTTGACGCCGGAAATCTGGTCCGTCAATTTATTAATGACCTCAACTGGTTTGAACGTTGTAAAGTGGCCATTGACGGTTTTCCTCATCATGGTTGTGGTACGCACCTTCTTTGCCTTTTTCTTGACAATCTTCTTGCCAACCTTAGCGCCTATTTTGGCGTACACTCCCGCGCGTTCCGTATCGGAATCTGATTCCGTGGAAGAGGAGTCGTTTGACGAGTCCGAGGACGAGTCTTTCTTTTTCTTTTTCTTTGACTTCTTAGGGCGTTTAGCGTTTGAGGCTTTGGTGAACTCGTCACCTGAGCTGCTCACAGTGCGGCGTTTCTTGCCGCGCGCTTTCGGTTTCGGAACCTCGGGGGCCGACACCGTGTCCTCCTCGTCATCCGAAAAGTCCTCCCAATCCTCATCGGGGATTTGGGGAGGGCCCGCAAAGGAAAGAGCCTGGAATTGGCGCATCTTGTCCTCCATCATGGCTGCCATCTTAGCCTCCCAATCACTTGGTTGAGGTGGCTGGTCACTGTCCCGGTCGGAAACCTGTGCCCCGGGCTGTGGAGACGGCGGAGCCGTAGGCGCTGGTGACGAATCGTAATCCGTAGGGGCAATGCCCTCTGCTGCCGCAGGCTGCTTATTCCGCCGAGTGGCCATCGGTTCCTGTAACGACAAAAGTGTTACTTAACCGGAATCATCTCAACTACACAAAGTGTAACCAGTAAACTGGGTTGAGGTAAAGGGTACAGAATCGCGTGTATTACAAAGTTTCAGTACAGGCGTGAAGCTAAATTTTGCCGTAGGGTTATGGTAACGAAACCAACCAAACGGGGGGTATCGATCCAAAGATCGCCCACTCTCTCTGTTCCGTACACTTCTCCCACCCGCGGCTACGACGCCAGCAAGTTGGAGAAAATATTACGAAACTCGGAGGTTCGCCTTAAAAACCGGTCTGGGGTGTTTATAAAAAACACCCAGAAGCATCCCCAACAACATCCTCTAGGCAGGATCCGGGAGAATTTTCTTAGGAAATGAGCAACTCGGGTTACCATTTCTCCCTGTCTCAAAAACAGGTGTCGATAGAACAAAGGACTATCGGTTTCGTAAGTGCCAGCGGCACGCAGTGTTCTATCCTCAAGTAAAAAACCCGTACAAAGTCCAAAGTGGACCTGAGAAAGTTCTGAACTTTCATAATGTGATGCTATAAGGCATCATACACAATTTATACTAAATTTCCATTACTTACTTTGTGATTAAGTAGAGTTAGTAGATAAATCCTGTTGGAGCAACTCACAAACGTCCTCCCGTTGTGAGTCACTTATGCTAATTGCTGGGACGGATGTGCTTCCTTCTCCCTAGCCTGCGGCTAGCCAGAGGCGGTATACCGAGGTAAAATGGGTGTTAACTTGCGAGAATACAGTATATATATATATATATATATATGCATATATATGGGCATTAACCCACGAGAATAGAGTATATATATATATATATATATATATATATATATATATATATATGGGCGTTAACTGCGAGAATAGAGTATATAATATATATATACACATATATATATATATGTCACATATATATATCAATCAATCAATAGTTCCGTCCTCTAGTCGAGGGTTGGATGCAATGGTTCTTCACTTGTCCCGATGGTGTGCTGTTCTGATAGACTGTGAATAATTCAAGCCTGTCCACTGTGAAATATTTGTAAACCATGATGTTCTTGGTCTCCCTCTCCCTCTGCTGCCATTCACCTTCCCTTCCAACAATGTACGGTATATTGAACTCTGACGAATGATGTGGCCAAAATAAATAAGTTTCTTTGTCTGTATAGTGGCAAACAATCTTTTATTATTTTTAATTTTTCTGAGACCTTCTATAGCTATATATATATACATATATATGTATGTCATATATATATATGATGTATAATGAATTATGCAGATATAAAAACAGGTGGAGTTTCATTATTATTTATTATTTCGTATACTTTGTTATTTATATTATTGTCCAATCGTTGACCTGCCCGGGATTTGCCCCGGCTAGCCGGGCCCGAGCACCACCACCGGGCGATATCTGCCCCGGGCAGTCACTCTGCCTCCAGATTTCAAACTGTCAGATATATATATCTGACAGTGACTAAATGCTCATGCATATTTCATTGATGGTGTTTTTGCAAATGAAAGGATCGAACCCACACATCTGCCATTCAGGGGCTGGGGTCCTAACCATTAGGCTATCTCTAGGTCACAAATCCCGAGTGGAAATGTGTCATGTGTGCAATATGATGGAAGTCACCCACTATGTCATAATCGACGTGAAAAAGATTACACTTCCATTGTTAAATGCTGGCAGCTGTGTAAAGCCTGGTACACACCTCCCGTATACGATTCACGCGCTAAAACTGACTGCCCAACACGACCCGTCACAACCCGACCCATCCCGTTTCCTGACTAATGCCCGGTACACACCTCCCGTATAAAACCTACAACTTCCCGATTCATTTTTCGAATCTTATACTTAAGCCCTGAAACTGAGTTTTAAGTCACGAATCAGAAGGCTCAGGTGTGTTAGGGGGTCACACACCTAAAGACTGAAACCGACTAAACCTCAAACTTAGTCGCGAAACAGGCAGTTTTAGGTTTTATACGGGAGGTGTGTACCGGGCATAAGTAGGGATTGGTGCAGCATGTCGTAGCAGGTATGCCGGTATGTTAATCCTCTGAGCTTAGCATGTCGTGCCACAGTCACGTGACTCCAAATACACACACGCCAGGTTCTCTGTCCCTTTCTATTTGGGATCGCACAAATGTAAACATGAGTAAATATTTAAATAACTGACCCCAATCCCTGTGATAACAGGACTTTGTAGACTAAATAAACTCATATTTAATAACATTTATCAAAAGGGTTATTATTTGTGTGCAGATAATACTGACATTCTTACCGCACGGACTTCAATGGGCTTCAATATATATTTTGTAGGAAATTATAGTTAACTATATATAGAAAATGCTTCTTATTGTGTTACTTCCAGATCCTGGCAACATTTAAGGTCATATCAGGATGGGTACCGACTTGTGACAGTGCACACTCATGGTGACTTTATAGTGCTGCCCCACTGGAAGACCAGGCCACCAGCACCATGACCTGATATCCCACTCATTCATATTATCCTGACACTGTGCAAACCAGTCCTCGCCCTATCCTATTAATGCCGAGCGCCAGGCCAGGTAGTGACAAGAATAAGTTTCCTAAGGTATTATTTTGCCAGGATTTAAACCCCTGACCTTCCGGACCGGAAGCCGGAGCTCTGACGGATTCGGCACCGCATCCAGTACGTGCTTTAAACATACGTTTCATTCCTTGCACGAATATTAGCTAAAATTGCATGATGCGATACTTTTTAGTTTTTGCCATGTTTATTTAGACAGATATATCAATCAGGTTGATCTTAATATTCTATTTGAACTTAGATTCAAGTAACTTTTATTTAATGCGTTAATTTTGAAGTTATTTCAAATAGAATACACTTTTAATGTTCAGAATGGGTTGTGCTGCACACAATGCAGCACATTCCACTTCCCCTTCGACATGTACAAACCAAATGTGATCGCTTCAACGGCTGGAAGACCAGTGCCTCGACACTGACTAAATATGTGTTCAGATGAATAAAAGATTTACCCAATTCTTTTTTTAAATGCAAGTTTAATATTGGTGTCTACATTGTAATACTGGATATAGCACGGAATGGCATTCATTTACCCAGTCACACCTCACCAGATTGGGGGAATCGGACAGAAAACAAACAATGCCCGGTTTGTGTCCGTACAAGTTTTGAACATGCACAAAACTAGGAACGGATGCCGCCGGACTGACGTCTACGGTTCTTGTCCAGTTTGATTTTGTTTCATCCATTGGCTATCCGTTCATGTCTGTTTCATGTCCGTTTCATGTCTGTTCAGCCAGCGGCCATTTACACAATAGCGCAACATTTTGACATATTTTAATACATTTTGATACTTATCACCACCGGACTAGACGATTCTGTCCGTTGCTCAATCCGGTGAGGTGTTACTGGGCCTTTTACGACTGCACAAGAATCTACTTTGAAAGTGTTGGGTCAAATCTAGGTCAGTGATTCACATTGATTCAATTTCGAAAATCTGATGCCTTCATCGATTGGTTGGTTGTTGGAGCTTTACATCCTGGCAACATCTAAGGTCATATCAGGATGGGTACCGACTTGTGATAATCTTCTTTTTTTCCGTTGCTGTGTTTATACTGTCTATAGCATGTAAGCTGGAGTGCTCGGGCTTGTTTTCAATGCTGGCCAGTTGTAGTAGTGGTTTAGTTTTATCACACAGTAGGAGGTGATAAGAAGTTTTTCTTTCTTACACAGTAGCAGGTACATGGTGATTACTTAGTATCTGTAGATGTTTGAGCTTGTTTTGTGTTGGGGTTGGCTATCCAAGGTCGATCCGAAATAGGGAAGGACTGCTAGGTAGCTAATGGTTTTAGTTCTAAGTGTAGGTGTTATTGGTTTTATTTTCTGATCACCCTTGTAGTGGATGCGAATACTATATTAGTTTTTTGATTTTTGTTTTACTACTACTTATGAAAAAGCCTACTCTACATTTATAGGCTTGTACATAGTTTGTAGCTGACTGTTATCTATTGAGGGTGGTCCAGATTACACACTTTGAGCAGCTCAGTTTGTGGGCCATGACCTATCACATGCCCTTCTGGAGTTTTGCCCCAGGGTGTTTTCAGGGTCTCCCTTTTGTACATATATATTGTTGTATGTTTTCAGATCGGGAGTCTCTGTTTTTGATGGTTTGTGGTTGTTTGTTATCTACTGAGGGTGGTCCAGGTTTCTCCCTTGGGGCAGCCCCATTTGTGGGCCGTGACCTATCACATGCCCATCTGGGGTTCTGCCCCTAGGGTGTTATCAGCGCCCTCCCTTTTTTACAGAGATATTTTGTGTATGTCTTTAGATCAGGGATCTGCCTTTCTTTTACTGATTGGGCATTCCAAGCCTTAGCAGCCATTTCTGAGGTGTACTAGTCTTCTATTTTTGTTAGCAATTTTGCTTTGGTTTGCATGTGCAGGTCATAGGTGGGGTGCATTCTGTCCACCCTGAGACATATTTTTAATGTTTATTTTGTAGGATGTGTAGCTTGTTGAGCAGTTCTTGCTTTGCTCCCATGTAGATTGTGTCTCCATAGTCAAAGTATGGGAGTACCATTCCTTTGAAGACCTTTATTGACATTTCTTGTGTCATGAATTTTCTTAATTTGGCAAATAACCAGAGTTTGTGATTTATTTTTTGTATGATCTTTGTCACACATAGGTTGTAGTTTAGTTGGCTGTCCAGCTCTAGACCTAAGTATCTGTAGTGCTTTACTTTTTCCAGCACCTGGTTTCGTTAGTTTGCACTGGGCATTACTTTCCGGTAGTGGTCTATTTGAGAAGAGGACTGTTTTGGATTTGCTGGCATTATGGTTATTTTATTAGATTCGCACCAGTCATCCAGTTTCTGTAGTAGTTTATGTAGTTTATTTGTTACCTCTTCCTCACTGTTTCCCTCAGCATATATGACAGTATCATCTGCATATAGCTAGAGGCATTTATGTGTCTAGCCACTTCTCTAGGTCATTTATGTATATTATGAAGAGTAGTGGTCCTAGGACTGACCCTTGTGGGACTCCACATCTAATTGGTTTGCATTCTGATATGCTATTTTCTACTTAGGTTTTTTGTTCCCTATTTCTCAGGTAGCATTCGATAAAGTTTTTTTGTGGCTGATTTTATACCTATTTGGTTGAGTTTTTGGAGTAGGATCTACTGTGTCAAAAGCCTTGCTGAAGTCTATGAATGCTGCCGCTGATATTTATTTTTTGTTCATTGAGGCCAGTATGTCACTGGTGAGTAGGGCTATGGTTTTTTATGTGGAGTAGAGTTTTCTGAAGGCCCCTTGTCTTGAGTTTAGTATATTATTCTTGTTCAGGTGTTCATTTATGTGCCTGTGTAGTATTTGTTCAATCAATTTGCCTGGGGCCTCTAGGATTAATATGGGTGTGTAGTTGCAGTGGCCGTCTTCCAGGCTTCGACAAATTTACCTTGTTCGAAAGAGGCATTAAATAAGTCTTTCATGGTGTCCGGGATGGCTTGTAGAGCATGTTTTAATACTTTAGTTGGGATATTTTCTATACCACTTGGTTTATTTGTGTCTATGCTCTGTATTAGTTGTTGTAATTCTTTTGCATTAGTTTTGCAGGTGGGGATTTCATCTTGTATTTATTCTGACTTGTTTTCCCAATCCTGTATGAATTTTGTTGATAGTTTTTGTCCCACTGAGGCAAAGTGGTCATTTAGTTTGTCTGCTGCCTCTAGGTTTGTAGGGGTGCTGCCTTTCTCATTTGTGAGTGCTATGCAGTCTTTAGATTTATTGTTGGGGAATAGTAGATTTACATTTTTCCAGAATTTGTTTGTGTTACTACCCCATTGATCATCTTGGCTTATTATGGTGTTTTTTTTGTTGCTGTTCTGTCAGCTTTCTGGGACTTATTTCTAGCTGTGTTGTGGGCTAGTCTATCTGCTGGGGTTTTGGTGGTTATTCCCAGGTTCCATAGGTTTTTTTAAATTTCTATCTGGGCTATTAGCTCATTGTTCACCCAGGGATCTTGTTTTTTTGTTTATTTTGAGTTTTTTTATTGGCCACATTTGGTTTAGTGAGGTTGTTATTTCCGTAATGATATTGTTCCAGAAAATGTTAATATAATGGTGACTTTATCGTGCTGCCCCACTGGGAAATCAGGCCGCTGGCACCATGACCTGATAAGTCACATTATCATGACATTGAGCTAACCAGTTCTTTGCCCTATCCTATTAATGCTGAGCGCCAGGCTAGGTAATAGTATTATGCTTAAAGTTGCTAAGAACGCCCATGGATTACGTAGTTCTAATAATGCTCATGTAAGTACCGATCTCTACCTGTTGGTTGGAGCTCAAATAGGTGTATTATATTACACCAGGCAGGGACAGAACAGATAAGTGTGTGTGGGGGGGGAGGTGTCATTGCACTAAGTTACTGAGAAAGCACTCTACTGAGTTTAGTCACCAAGAACCATGACATGATTATGTTTATGGGTCCAAAGGTTATTGAACAAACTCTCTGTCAAAATAAGAAATGCAACAACCTATTTCCAATTCAAATCTAAATTAGAGGTTGAGAACCCAACATAGACATAAATTAATAAAACTACCACAAGAGTTGAGAACAGATATGAAACCTAGTCCCAACCACTCCTCATCCCTCCTCTTCTCTCTTTCCCCCCTTTCAAATACCCGTCCCCCCACCCCCCCCCCCCAACAAAAAGAAATCAATAAACAACAAAACCTACCAAAGTATTAACTTCACACTGAAACACCTGCCTGCACCAATAAAGAATATACTAACGACAAAGTTGTAGTTGACAAAGACAAATTAAATATATCCAGCAACCATGATCTGCACAATCCCAAATCAACGCTTAATGGTAGCAGCAAGTTCTAGCCATAGTATTCAATCAATCAATATCAATCAATAGGATACAGCTATGATAGGCATTGGGCCTGTTAGCCGCTCTTAATTAATAGAAATGGAGACAGTTCTTCAGATGTGGTGGATTGTAGCAACTGTCACTGGCTCCAAGATATATGTAATGCTTGACCAGTATGCAGCGGACTGAAGGAAGTGTGGGGACCCGTGAAGAAGGGAGCTGTTCACCTGAAATCAACAGATGGAACGGAGACCTTTTCCGACAGCAAGAGAGTTGTGGCAAGATGGAGCGAACACTTCCAGAAGCTACTCAACGTCCCTGGCGACATAGATCACGAAGCTCTGAACAACATCCAGCAGCGCATTACCAAAACATGCCTCGATGAGATTCCAACCATGGATGAGATGGCTAGAGCAATCGCCAGCCTGAAAGATGGCAAAGCACCTGGGGGTGATGGAATTCCTGCCGAGGTATGGAAGCATGGAGGAGACAATCTGCTCAACAGACTGCACCAACTAATCACCAATGCCTGGGAGGAGGGTTCTGTACCCCAAGCATGGAAGGATGCCAGCATTGTAACCATCTACAAGAAAGGTGATCGAACAGACTGTGGGAACTATAGAGGAATCTCTCTTCTTTCCATAGCAGGGAAGATCTTCGCCAGGATCCTACTCAACAGACTATCTATTCACATAACACCTGGTGTAGTTCTGGAGTCACAGTGTGGCTTCAGAGGTAACCGGAGCACTGTGGATATGATATTTTGTCTCCGACAGCTACAAGAAAAGTGCATTGAGCAGGACCGACCACTGTACATGGTATTTGTCGATTTCACTAAGGCATTTGATACAGTCGGGAGGACCGGGCTATGGCAGCTACTGAGGAAGTACGGATGCCCAGAGAAGTTCACAACTATGATCGAGGCTCTACATACAGGAATGATGGCGAACGTTAGTGCTGGAGGGGAAGTCTCGGAATCGTTCGGGGTTACCAATGGGGTCAAGCAAGGTTGTGTACTGGCCCCCACGCTCTTCTCCATCTTCCTATCAGCAATGCTAGACGAGGCTTTCCGAGACATGGGGGATGGCATCTATATACAGTCCAGACAGAGCGCTGACCTATTCAATGTCGCACACTTCAGAGCGAAGACCAAGACTACTCAGATACTGGTGAGAGAGCTACTATTCGCAGATGACAGTGCACTGGTTGCCCACTCTGCTGAAGAGACCCAGAAAATAGTGGATGCTTTCTCCGATGCATCAAAGAAGTTTGGCCTGAAAATTAACATCAAGAAGACGGAGGTGCTGTACCAACCCAACTCTACAAGAACCCGAGAGGAGGAGATCATGGTTGACGGAAACAAGCTGAACTCTGTTCCGGAATTCACCTATCTCGGAAGCACTATATCAAGTGATGGACGCATTGATGCTGAGATACAGAGGAGGATGGCCAAGGCTAGCGCATCTTTCGGCCGACTACGCCAGAGAATCTGGAACAACCACCATGTGTCCATTCGGGTCAAAGGTAAGATCTACCGCGCAATCGTGCTATCCACCCTACTATACGGAGCCGAGGCCTGGACAGTGTACAGACAGCAGGTGAAAAAGCTGCATGCCTTCATGATGTGACATCTGCGTTCAATCATGAGGCTAACCTGGAAGGACAAAGTGATGAATAAGGAAATACTCGAACGGATGGGGCTGCCCTCTATGGAAGATCTTCTGATCAAAAAGAATCTCCGGTGGACTGGACACCTCATGAGGATGTCATCAGACAGGCTACCAAAGCAGATCCTCTATTCTCAACTGTCTTCTGGCTACAGAAAGAGAGGGCGCCCCCGTCTCCGGTTCAAAGATACCATCAAGAGAAACCTGAAGCTGAGAGACATTAAGACCGACTCATGGACGCAACTCTCACAGCAGAGAGCTAAATGGAGAGCGGCAGTCAAGTAATGAAAGCAGTCTTTGTCACATCGCGACCGACAGCATGATGATGATGATGACCAGTATGCATCCAATTGGGACTTGAAACAGTTCAGTGACTCTGCTGCTACGACACTCTCTAGCAAGTCATTCCACAGGTCAACCACCCTAAAGCCGAAAAAGTTGTGTCACAGGTCCAGTCTGGAGTACCGCTTCCTCAGCTTCAGGGAGTGTCCTCTGGTCCTCGTGTAAATACCATGGAGATATTTGAATACTTCAATCATATCCCACCGGGCGCGTCTGTAGTACATGCTTGGGATCTTCAAATGATGCATACGTTGTTCATAGCGTATTAATGCCTCCTCACAGATCTGATGTGGTATATAATATATTATATGAATATAAAGGGGCGGAGCTTCTATCCTATCTGGCTCTCATCTCTTTTATTTATCCTCCTAAGTCACAGCCTATTTTATCAGCAAATCAATGAAATATTGACATGGAAAAATACTATCCTTCAGTCTATATGGACAAAATAAGATCCCCATAATAGTTGTAAAGCCTACGTAGGCTTCGGCAATAACAGATTCTATTAAATGTACTTGGTGTTTCCTTCTGTGAAGCAACCAATGCTTAGTAAGTACACCAGTAGCTTAAGTTGGATTTGTAGGATCAAATATAGATTCATGTTTTTGGTTTAGAAAATTTGATGCTTTTGTAGTAGTCCGTACATGAGCTCCACCACCACACGAAGGCTGCAGGGACTACGTCGTCGGCTGACGCAGTTCTACTGTGCCAGGTGGCAGTACACTAGTCACTGGGCAGTGCGCTGAATGGACTGCCCTCTACTGTTTGTGGCTAGTGTATCCCCACCCCCCAACAGATGTGACGTGGGACCTGGCTGGTCAGTGGGCGGGTCACTTGAATGTGGATGCTGCAGTGGGCGGAACAACCAATAAGCGTACATACTCGTCCTTGTTCATCCAGAGTGTCTGTGTGAGAGCCAGGTTCTGGGGGCGGCCGACAGCGGCCTAGCACACTCTCCTCAAACTATGCACCTTTAGTATTTATATTGTCCATGGCCTCACTTTTGATAGCTAGCTATCTGCTATTGTCTATATTGTTTGTATCATCGCATCATCTCATCCATTAATAGATTCACATGCACCATAACTATTAAGGCTGGAAGACCAGTGCTTCGGTGCTGAATAAAAAAAAAGATGCTATTCAACTGGAATATAAAAGAAGATGGGGGGGGGGGGTTGAAGAGAAAGAAAAAAGGTGTCTTTTAGCGCATATGGCTTATGTAGCGAAGGATGGGGATGGATGCATATTGTGGCGACCAGACCCGATGGCCAAATTAGTTGAGCGTCCGTCTCCTGTTTTGGGAGATCGGGGTGCGTTATCCAAACCCATGGGTTGGTTGATTGATTGATTGGTGGTTGCTTTATGCCATGTCAGCAGCATAGGCTATATTCACAGCAAGAAATGTTAGTTTTTTGTTCAAACCATCGCTTTTACATGTAAAAGCAGACAATCAATTTTGTGCCAATACACACTCATTAAATTAAAAAGCTCACAATTATATATTTGTGGCCGAGGGAAACAAATTCCTGTAAAAAATGAAAAGTGTATTAATCATTTTTAGAATTTATTTAGCAAATTATATGAGGTGGTACACACCAGCTGCCCTCAAAAAGGCTAAATTGTTTTCGTGTTTTACTTTAATAAAAAGGTCATGCATATGTCTGCGGTGTAAAATTGTTGGCACAGGGCCAACAAATCAACGCAACTTAGTCAAATGTCCTGTTGGAGACTTTGGCCACCGCAGCATAGCTCTTGGTGGTTGGCGAGGGAGTATTTGCCTCAGCCAGCCTTCGAGCTTCTGGGTAGCTTAGCCACTTTTCAGTTTTGATCTGCTGAATGAGCTTTTCTTTTTTTCCAGACATGACAGTCTTTAGATATGGCAATATGGTCACCCAGGCAATTGGAACATTTTGCCTGGTTTTGACAACTGGTGTTGTTGTGACCTTTCTGGCGGCACTTAAAACAGATGATTTCAATCTTGCATCTATCCTTGCCATGACCAGACTTCTGGCATTGGAAGCACCGACGTGGCTTTGGGATGAAGATATCCACATTCACACTAAGGTATCCAATTTTGAAATTCTGGGGTGGAAAAGGCTTGCCAAACGTGAGGATATATGTCCCTGTTTTTATGGACTTGTTATCCCTCTTTATAACTATTCTTCATATGTTTAACACTCCTTGAGGCGTGAGCTCATGTGCTATCTCATCCTCATCAACATCATCAAGATCTCTAGGCCGGATTACTCCTTTGCTAGAGTTGATAGTTTGATGAGGAGAGGCCTTGATACCGACACCTGCTAGCATGCTTGCACGTAGCAGATTGTCGGCATGCGCATTCTTAGCACACTCCACCAGAATATGTCCAGTTTGTACCTTCTTCACGCATTTGACTGTGCCAGCGATTCCCATCATGCCCTTGTGAATGGCAAAAGGGGAAAGTTTGGCAACTGATGCCTCGTCATTTAATGATTCGATCATAATGAACCATGGCCAATCATCAGCGTTCGGACGTGAGTCCAAATCCGAGTCTGATTTTGTTTCCATGTCTAATATTCATTTTTTGTTTGAGGGTTTTTGTTTAGCCATATTTAGGTTTTTTTGGTTTGTCATCCTCGCTCCCCACCCACCGCCTTCTAGGAAGTGAAGAATGACTTGGTAGTTGTGATATATATAAATATGAATAGAGTTGGTGTATGATATAATATATTCATTCTCCATTAATCTACCTAGGGCTTGGCATGACCAGCCAATTGATTGGAACAGGCCAGTCCAACCTCTCATCTAGATGAAGTCAGGGCCAAAGTGCAGTGTTGGTCCACAAGGAGCCTTGGCCCCTTGCAGTCCTCATGCACCAGGATCCTTTCTTCCACCGACACGAGCCGCGACTCATGGCAAACGAGCCGCTCCATTTGTCGACTTTTACAATCTGCAAGGGGGTGCAGAGGAACTATTCTAACCCGGTTCCTCATGGGGGGAACCCATGGGTTTGTGGGTTCGAGCCCTGGTCGAGTCAAACCAATGACTTAGAAAGTGATAATTGTCACTTCCTTGCCAAACACTCGGCATATATTAGGATAGGGCAAGGACTGGTTGGCTCAGTGTCAGGATAATGTGACTGAGTGGGATATCAGGTCATGATACTGGCAGCCTGGTCTCCCAGTGGGGCAGCACTATAAAGTCGCCATGAGTGCGGACTGTCACAAGTCGGTAGCCGTCCTGATATGACCTTATATGTGGCTAGGATGCTAAACAACAAAGAAACAAGCATATTGTGGTGGCGGGCTTGATTGGAAAAGTTCCATATAATGAACCCTGAGCATGCTTCACTACAGTTAGTAGTTGAGTTACGTTGAAGGATAGCATCAATCTGTGTAAGTACTTCCTAGTCAGTCACTCTACTAGATTATTTCATTGGGGCAGCGGGACGCAGCTCAGGCGATAGAATGTCCACCTGTGGAGGTGTGGATCATCTGACCGATCCTGCGGAGTGTGCACATTTGAAGTTTGGGCTATTTTCCATTCCAACCAGTGGTCCACAACTGATTCATCAAAGGCTGTGGTATGTGCTATCCTGTCTGTGTGTAAGTGCATATAAAAGACCCCTTGCCTCTTATCAGAAAGAGTAGCCTATGTAGCGACAGCAGATTTCCTCCAAAGAAATATGTCAGAATGACCATAATGTTTGACGTCCAATATCCAATGATAAAACCAATGAGCATTAGAGGCTTCGTTAACTAAAACAAGCTTGTTATTACCTTTGATGTTTCTAGGGCGTGAAACCCCAACAGTCGAACAGTCTGATATGTTTGACATCCAATAGCTGATGAGAAAATTCGATGTGCTTGAAGCGGCATACACAAGTTTTAAAAGAGAAAAAGAAAAAAAAAAGATTATTTCCTTGAGGCGGGTAAGTAGGGCTGACTGCCCTTAAAATAGGCACAACTTCACCCCCCGACGTCCCCGCCCCACCCCTGACCGGACGCGGTAGGCGAGTCGATACAGCGCAGGCTTCCAGTGCGGAAGGTCGGAAGTTCAAAACCCACCAGATTCAAAGCAATGACCTACAAAATTGACACTTGTTGCTACTTAACCTGGCGCTCTGCATTATTAGGATAGGGCTGTGACTGGTTAGCACAGCATCAGGATAATGTTAGTCGGTTGGTTGTGTGAATTTTCCGTCCTTGCAACATCTAAGGTCATATCAGGATGGCTACCGACTTGTGACAGTGCACACTCATGGTGACTTTATATTCCTGCCCCACTGGGAGACCAGACTGCCAGCACCATGACCCGATATCCCACTCAGTTACATTATCCTGGCACAGAGCGAACCAGTCCTATCCTAATAATGCCAAGCACCTGGCTAGGAAGCGACAAGTATAACATTTTAAGTTATTGGTTTGACTCGATTAGGGTTCGAATCCCACGAACTACCAAACGGGAGACGGACTTTCAACTCATTCGGCCGTCTGGTTTGATACTTGTGAATGCGTGGTTTTGTGTTGACCATGTTAGGGTACCTTTAAGTGGCTTAAGTTTGTTTGTTTGTTGTTGTTTTACGTCCTAGCAACATCTAAGGTCATATCAGGACGGGGTAAGTGACTTAAACTTTAACTGTGGGTTTGTCTGCACTGCGCATGACAGTCGACGTGTACAGACTGTGGATTAATTCCATGCGCGTGGGTCGCTTTCAACCCGGTAGTCGGTTGTTGGAGTTTTACGTCGTCGGACCATCTAAGGTGACATCAGGACAGGCACCGACTTGTGGTTGGTTGGTTGTTGAAGTGTTCCGTCCTGGCAACATCTAAGGTCATATCAGGACGGGCATCGACTTGTGGTTGATTGATTGGTTGTTGAAGTTTTACATCCTGGCAACATCTAAGGTCATATCAGCACGGGTACCGACTTGTGACAGTACGCACTCATGGTGACTGTATAGTGCTGCCCCACTGGGAAATCAGTCCGCCGGCACTATGACCCAATATTCCACTCAGTCACAATATCCTGACACAAAGCCAACCAGTCCTTGCCCTATCCTATTAATGCTGAGCATCAGTCGAGGAAGTGACTAGTATCAATTATAAAGTCGAACTCCCGACATTCCGCACGCGAGACCCGCGCTCTACCGATTAGCCCACCGCGCCCGGTCCAACCCGGTAGTCAAGACCCGGCCGTACAGGCACAAACAGGTAGTAGGCTTCAAGTATCAACCTACAAACTGATAATCACTTCGTAAACAATCACATCCATTCGGCAACGGCTTCCTCTGCCCTCGTTGTCTTCTGTCACTAAGGCCGTATTCGATTAACACGACCCGGGCACTTGGGTCACACGACTTGCTAGAATTTCAAATCGAACACCGCAAGTGGAGTTGACAAAAACATGTGCCGTGTGCAAAAAGTCCCGACCCCAGTAAACCACGTCTTGGCTGGGGGTGGCTAGGAACGATGACATCACATTTGCGCTGGTACCGCCCTGTAGGATAACAGCTACCAGTACCAGTCCTATATCGGTTTCTTTGGTAATAACCCAAATTAATTAAATAGAAATATAACTAAACTATGCAGTCATAAAATATTTTAAATCCTATTTTGCTGTAGTTATATCGGTTATTTACAAAAAAAATTAAGTTTTGGATTAAGCCACCATTGGAGAAGTGTATTTGTTTATTCAACCCGAGTGTGTAGGATGTGCGCATGTGCCAAATGTGGCTCGGGTGACCCGAGTTGATTAAGTGATTAAGATCCTAAGATCTTCACCTATTCACCTAGATAAAGGATTAACCCGGTACTCACAATACATGGTCGAAGACCAGCCTTATATAAAACGGTCGAAAAATCGGGCTAATGAAATGAGTCTTTTTGAGAGCCTAATTTCACAATCTAAAGGGCCTATCACACTACGATGTATAGTGTTAGCGTATGCCGACATATGCGCTTTTCGACCAACACGTCGGTTTGTTTCTTTGTTGTTTTATGTCCTAGCAACATCTAAGGTCATATCAGGATGGGTACCGACTTGTGACAGTGCGCACTCATGACGACCTATTATGATTTTCAAATTAATTCGAAACGTTACGCGCACGCCACCGCCATACATCGTAGTGTGACAGGCCCTTAAGAAGCAACATTTATTCTTTGTATATGTCTTCATATTTCCCCGCTACCTTTGAGTTGAAAAATATAATAAAACATCTGGTTTAATAAGATTTAAAAGTGAAATCGACAGTGTTCTATGGCTGCCATCTTGTCTTTTTACATTCTCTCCCATTTCACCAACTATGTGCCGATATAAGTAACCATTTGACACTGCAGCCAGGCATTGTACTTCCTGTTCCATACTAAAGCTATTTTCGCCCGTATTTACAGTACGTTGTCCTTCACCCGTGTACTACAAGTACCGGGTGAATCTTGTATCTACTATTCACCATACCGGATGCCACGGGGCGCGGTGGCCGAATCGGTAGAGCGCAGGCCTGATTTCCCAGCGGGGCAGCACTATAAAGTCGCCATGAGTGCACACTGTCACTAATCGGTACCCGTCATGATATGACCTTAGATGTTGCCAGAATGTAAAACTCCAACAAACAAACAAACCATACAGATGCGATGGTCGAATGGGTAAGCGTTCTAGCTAGCTTCCCGTACAGGTTGTGGGTTTGAATCCCAACTGAGTCAAACCAAACGCTTACCAAATATAATATGGTCGCTAACTATTAACTATGTTGGAACTTGCATTAATAGGATAAGGCAAGGACTGGTTTGCTGGGTATCCTGATAACGAGATTGAATAGGATATTGGGTAATGGTGGCAATGGCCCGGTTTCTTAGTGGGGCAGCACTATACAGTCGCTGTGAGTACATACCGTCGCAAGTTGGTACCCATTCTGATACGACCTTAGATGTTCCTATAATTGATTGTCTGCTTTTACATGTAAAAGCGATGGTTTGAACAAAAAACAAACATTTCTCGCCGTGAATATGGCCTATGCTGCCGACACGGCGTAAAGCAACCACCAATCAATCAATCAATCAATCAGATGTTGCTATGAAATAATAAACCCACAAATTAACTTTGTCACCACTGATTCGATAAAGAAAACTCAATGAGGAAGTACAGGTATGAGAGGAGAGTTTTTTTTAACAAAAACAGGTGGACAGACGTGCCCGGGCCTGGCTTAAGAAGTAACACAGGTAAAGTCTTAAAGAACAAGATGAAGGGCAGGTGGGCGGAAGAAACTGGATGTGTGGTCACTGTGCCAGCTCACTGGGAAGTGTCGATGGACAGTGGCGAAGTTGCTTATAAGAGGGGAAGAGGCGCGGGGTGTGAAAGCGCCAATGTCCATGAGTGGTTCAGTAGAGGTTGTTTTATTTAACGACGCCTAGAGAGCACATTGGCTTTTATCATCAGCTATTGGACGCCAAACATATAGTCATTCTGACATATTTCTTTGGAGGAAACCCGCTGCCGCTAGATCGTTATTACGTGTTGTTGCCGCTGCTGCCACTTACGATAGTTCCGATAACCAGCAAGGTGTCTTTTATATGCACTTTCCCACAGACAGGACAGCACGTACTACAGCCTTTGATGAACCAGTTGTGGATCACTGCTTGAAACTCAAAATAGCCCCGACTGCAAATGGGTCCACTGAGCAGGATCAATCAGATAACTGACACCTGCACAGGTGGACACACTACTGCTTGAGCTACGTCCCGCTCCCTCATGAGTGTCTCAGGTGCAGCGACATATTCGTGGTCCAGGGTGTCGTCCACCCGACATCGAAACTACCAGTTGAGTGTGATTTCTGTTGGAAGTCGTCTGTATCCAACAATGAGAGCACCGTTTTGGGTTGTTTTTTTTGCAGGATGGAGGGTCGCAGTCAAAGTTCCGAACTACCTAAGCTTCCTGATGTCACCACACTACCCATGCCCACATGTCTATGAGGCCCTTGCCTGAGAGATCAGTGCAGACTACTACACTCGTCCTCCTGGAATTGTAAGTGTTTTAGATGGCCATTTAATGCTTGCAATTGCATACATACAGGCAATGCACTTACATATGTACACAGCGTAGGTTCAACAACCATACAGTGTGTACCTTGTACAGGATCGTCGTCACAGCACCAGTGTCATAGGGGTGATGAAAATGGGAAATATTGTGCCTAGAGCAGGAATCAAACCCACATCTCTTCCATTCCGGACCAGTGTGCTAACCATTACACCACCTAAGCTCCCCGATCTCACCACCCTATCCACACCTACACTTCTATGCGATTCCTTGCGTGAGAGGTCAGTGCCAATACTAAATATATCCACATGTATATATAAACAGAAAATCTGACCGTTCGAGCATGTCTGGAGGCGGTAGTGACTGGACGTATCAGGGTAGCGAGGAGCACTCACAGGTGGCGCCATAGTGGCAGAAGCAGGAACTAACTCCTATGACAGGAGGATAGAACTTAGTAGGTAATGCTAATAGCTCATTTATAGAAGAGAATTGATAAGTGGTAGTGTCCTTGTTTATATTCCCATAATAGACTATAGAGCATATATATATTATATATATACAGTAAAACCTCTCTAACCGACCACCTCCCCAGATCGACTACTCCCCTATATCAACCCCTTTAATTGGGTCCCAAACAATCACCCATACAATACCATTGGAACAATTTTTTAAAACCTCCCTCAGCCGACCACCTCCCTAAATGGACCATTTAAAGTCGGTCCCATGGTCGGTCGAGTTAGAGATGTGTGACTGTACATGCCTACAGGCATGCTCTCAGGGTGGGTGCCTGCTGCAGTGGTTTGAGTTAGAGAGGTTTGACTGTACATGCCTACATGCGTGCTCTCAGGGTGGGTCCCTGCTGTAGTGGTTTGAGTTAGAGATGTGTGACTGTACATGCCTACAGGTGTGCTCTCAGGGTGGGTGCCTGCTGCAGTGGTTTGAGTTAGAGAGGTGTGACTGTACATGCCTACATGCGTGCTCTCAGGGTGGGTCCCTGCTACAGTGGTTTGAGTTAGAGAGGTTTGACTGTACATGCCTACAGGCGTGCTCTCAGGGTGGGTCCCTGCTACAGTGGTTTGAGTTAGAGAGGTTTGACTGTACATGCCTACAGGCGTGCTCTCAGGGTGGGTGCCTGCTGCAGTGGTTTGAGTTAGAGAGGTTTGACTGTACATGCCTACATGCGTGCTCTCAGGGTGGGTGCCTGCTACAGTGGTTTGAGTTAGAGAGGTTTGACTGTACATGCCTACAGGCGTGCTCTCAGGGTGGGTGCCTGCTACCGTGGTTTATTTGATCCTGTCGCGTCTATTTCGGCGATATCTTCCATCAACGTTGATATTTACTGCACACACAAAGCGGCTCCAGATAAGGAGAGGGCTGCCCTTATCGCCCCTGACCTGGTTGAACACTGATTGCTACAAGGTCAATGGTCATCTTATCAACGCAATACGACAATGTTTAAATATCCGCATTTCATTTTGTTAGGTATCTGTATTTTTGGTATTTGTTGGTGTGCATGTGGTTTTTTTTAACGTTTTTGTTAGATTTGTGTTAGTTTTCTTTTCTTGGTGGGGGGGGGGGATTTTCCACCCCCCCGCCCCCCCACCCCCCACCCCCACAAGGTTTATTTGGGTGCAAAATGTTTCCCCGTCACCGGGGCACGAGTAATCTGTTTTTAATGTCGACTGCGATTGAACATTGAGCGCATTTATATGTGTGTGGGGGAGTGGGTGGGGGGCAGGGGGGGACTGGGTTATTATCCTGGCACTTAGCCAACTATTAGACCATTCTGACTGTGTGGGACATCAGGTCATGATGCCGCAGTCTGATTTCCCAGTGGGGCAGCACTATAAAGTCGCTATGAGTGCGCGCTGTCACAAGTCGGTTCATGTCCTGGTATGGCCTAGGGTCTGACTGGGGCGTAAAACTACACCAACCACCCAGCCTCCCCCGGCCCTCTCGGAGCACCGTGGTTGGGTTCTTACGCTGCCTTTTACCTTCCTTCCCCACTATACCCCAATTTCTCTGACCACTACCCATCAGAAGCCAACTCCCGACCAGATGGGACCGCTTTCAGCGGTGCCCATACAGTGCTGCAGATTTGCAGCCTTCAGTGCACCAATGCGACTGAAAACTCCCCAAAAACAAACAACCATTTCTAACACCAACTCGTCCTTTAATGACATTGGAATAAACTCTAATTATATAAAGCTCACTGTACATATTAACTACATTTGAAGTCCTGCAGTTTTCCAAACTACAGTTGGTTGTTGGGGTTTTACATCCTGGCAACATCTAAGGTCACATCAGGAGACGACACTATACAAGACTCGGTTCATAGGCCTCGTAAGAGCAGCAGAAGAAATAGAAAGTATAGTTGGTGGAGTTTTACGTCCTGGCAACATCTAAGGTCATATCAGGATGGGTACCGACTTGAGACAGTGTGCACTCATGGCGACTTTATAGTGCTGCCCCACTGTGAAACCAAACCACCGGCACCATGACCCGATATGTGGGTGTATTCTCTCGCCTGAATACATAACTCGGCATCGTGGTTTCCTTATTTCCGGGTTCGGTAGTATCATGAAGATGCATTCAGGCTCGCATACGTTATGGGCAGAATAAATATTTGTCAATAAATTTAACAACAAAATTAAATCCCACTCAGTCACATTATCCTAACACTGAGTTAACCAGTCCTTGCCATATTCTATTAATGCCGAGCGCCCGGCTAGGAATCGACAAGTATCAATTTTAATATATGTTGCTTCTTAAAGCTGCATAGTCCGATGAAAACATAAAATTTTCAAAACCAAAACAATTATCTAGATTTGATTGTACATATCTAACTTAGATGCTGGTGCGCTTATTATACATTTGTCGTCACATATAAGGGGATACTGAGTCAATTACTGCAGAAACCTATCATGTTAGAGTTTTGGCAAGCTTGCCAAAATTAATTTAGCATGTTTCCATTTCAAATATCCCAAAAGTTAGTGATTTAAAATAAAAGTTACTTCAAACTTAAGTAAGGTAGATTATAATGAACAACCTAATATGTTTATCTCAGAAAATGAGAGCAACTCAAAAGCATCAGGACTATCAGCTCAGTTAATTTTCCTACCATGTCGAAATTCTTCGCCAGCTTTTATATAGGGTTGTTCTTCTCCCCTCCTCTGGCTACCGCAGCAGTACACGGTGAATCTTTTATCCATCCCACACCCAACCCTCTGTTATGTATACAGGTATCGTGTGAATTGCGGCATGGGGTCTCGAGTCACAAGAGGTCATGAGAGGTCATGAGAGGTCTGCTGGGCAGTGAGGGCTAATAATAAAGTCAGTTCTACTACGCAACTCAACGGGTTCGGTCATTCTTTACATGGTGTCAGACGAGGAGACAGACCGAGAAGAAATGGCACTTCATGTAGTGGGTGCTGAGGCTCAGAAAGTCCACCACACTATGCAAATCGACCCTTCAGAGAGAGACAGAATAGGACCATTGATTAACGCCTTCAGAGAATACTGTGAGGGAAAGGATAACATTACTGTGATATGGTACAAATGTCATTCGTACAACCAGGATACGCAGAACATGGAAACATATATCAGAGAGTTGAGGACGCGAGTGGCCCAATGTGACTACGGTCATTTGGAAAGCTCATTATTGTGTGACCGGCTGGTATGCGGCGTTAAGAGTAATGTACTGCCTGACAAATTACTTCAAACTCAAAATTTGTGTCTCGAAAAATGCATCAACATGTGTAGGCTAAGCGAGCATACTTCAGCGACACTCATGCCAACACCATGCGTGGGAAATACCTGCAAACAGAATGTCGACGCCATATCGGCAACCGGCAACCAGCGGTCACCACAACAGACACTCCCCCCCAGCTTGGAAACGCCCCCTGTTTCAAACAACCAAAACAAATACGAACAAGACAGAGTGCAATTGGTGCGGTTATTCACACGTACGTGAACAGTGCCCAGGGGAGGGGAAGGAGTTTGCCGGTTGTCACAAAATTGGACACTTTGTGAAAGTATGTTGGTCACAGATGAACAGAGCAACATCAGTGAATGAGGTGAACATAGACCCAAACAACACGTATGATGACAGAGAGAGCCATGTATCGGCCGATGAGGCAGCGTATGTCTTATTTATGGGGGCGGTGATGAGTGACAATGTGGAGGACACAGAACCATGGTTTACCGACGTAACCGTTGGGCCATATGAAGTCAAATTCAAGATAGACACTGGGGCTGAGGGGAACTTCATTCCATGCGAAGTGTTCGACAAGTTCAAAAACATCAAGATGAAGCCGTCAAGATGCACGCTCATCAAATTCACCGGACAGAGGTTGACACCCGATGGCGAAGCAGTAATCAAGGGGCGCGGACGGGACATCAAGTTTCAAGTCACCGCGACGGGCAGCCCTATGTTAGGAAGACAAGCCTGTGTACAGCTAGGACTTGTGGCATGCCGAGATGAACTTAACAAACCAACAGTTGATGCTGATGCTGCCGCCTCTGGTAATAAAATGGAAAATAACTTTAAAGATGTATTTGAAGGTCTGGGAGTAATCAAAGTAGACGCAAAAATATATATTGACAAGAATGTGAACCCTGTAGTAGATCCACCCAGGCACATACCACATGCTATAGTAGATGATGTAAAAGCTGAACTTGAAAGGATGTTAAAGTTGGGAGTAATTGTATGCCAAACTGAACCTACTCCATGGATTAATTCAATTACGATAGTGAGAAAACCTGGAAAAGTTAGAATTTGCCTCGATCCAAAGAAGTTAAATGAGGCTATTCTGACAGGGCCGTACCTAATTCGCACCATGGAGGAAGTAGTCGCTAACATAAATATCACTTGGTACTTCTCAGTGTTGGATGTGAACTGATTTGTCTTTCAGGATGCAACGCATGAGAATGCGACTCCAAAATTATTACATCAAAGTTATATATGTTAAAGGTACAGATCTATTTTTGCAGATACGTTATCCAGGGCCCATACCAGCAACACTTCGCCAAGAAACCTGTTGGACAAAGACATCTCAATAGCTGAAATAGACATAGCACCACCGTACACAGACACTATCGCAGTAGAAACGAAAAAAGACGAGACACTACAAGAAATCACCAGACTGACCAAAACAGGTTGGCCAGAACAGTCGCATCAAGTAATAGATCCAGTGAAACCGTTTTTCACATACAGACATGAAATAACCACATAAGGTAAACTATTGATGAAAGATAACAGGATAATTATACCTAAGTCATTACGACAAAACATTATTGAAAAAATCCATGAGTCTCATATGGGAATTGTAAAATCAAAACAATTAGCCAGAGACAACGTGTTTTGGCCGGGCTTGAGCAGCCAGCTCGAAGATAAGATATCTCGGTGTCACACATGTTAGCGCTTCCAGAATAAGCCATACACGGAGCCGTTAGTGAGTCATTTGGTACCGGACATGCCATTTGAAAAAGTGGGTGCAGACTTATTTCACGTCAATAACAAGAATTATATTATTAAAATTGATTACTATAGTAAATAACCCAGAAGTCTGTGAATTAAAATCAACATCTAGTGCATCGACAATCAAAGTCTTGAAATAAACCTTTGCTAGGCATGGGATACCCAAAATAGTTGTTTCTGACAAAGGGCCCCAATTTCAGAGTGAAGACTATCATAATTTCAGTAGCGAATATGGATTTGAACGAGTATACTAAAATCCCATGCACGCCTAAAGAAACAGTCAAGTAGAGCGTGCCATACAAACAGTTAAGCGAATGATAAAAAGAGCTGTAATGGATAACAGAGACATACACATAACACTACTAAATATAAGAAACACCACGATCCAATCCATGAATGCATCACCAGCACAAATGCTAATGTCGAGAACATTACGATCCAAAATACCCACTGTCACAGCAAATCTAAAACCCAAACTCCAGTCATCTAAAAAACAACAAATCATTGTAGACACAGCAAAGCAAAAGTTATATTTCGACAAAAGAGCAGGGACAGAACACTCTAAGCTAAGCATTGGGGATAATGTAAGATATCTGGACCACAAAGACAAATGGGAATCCGGACAAATTACAAATACAGACAGAGCAAGATCCTGAGATTACAGGATCAGGAACAATGCAGAACACATCATCCGAAGAAATCGGAGATTCATGTACAAATGCCCGAACATAGCACAAAAACAAACACATCATGATCAAAACAAAATTCCTAGCGAAAGAAAACAAACAAATGACGAATACAAAACAAGGTATGGTAGAATAACACGCCCTGTAATGAGATTTTGAACTGAAAACGAAATTGCAGCAACAGAGATACAAACATACACGAGGTAATGTTCATTGATATATTATTAGTAATAAGAATTCATGTGATGAAATTTATGCATATTATGACTAGATAATAGACTAAAATGAATTGACATATGGTGTAAATTTAATTGTTATGAAATTTGGTAATGGAGTTTCTCAAACAAAAAAAAGAAAGAAAAAGGCAGAAGTCGGAAAAGATAAGAATACATTATTAAGATAGAGATATAACGGTAAGATTCAGCCACCAACAATTCATGTAATGGCCATCTGTTATAATACTCATGTGTGTAGAATTAAGTTGAACGAAAATGAAATGATATAATAATAATTAAGCGATATGATAAAGAAATTAGTCATGAGCATTGTCGCCATTGACAAACTGAACAACCATTGATTGGATATGAAAAGAGTATGTTGTAAAGATTAAACATCAGTTGTTGATGATATAATGTCATGACCAAAACAAAAAACATCCTTTGAAAAAAAAAAAAAAAGGGAAGATGATATGTATACAAGTATCGTGCGTATAGCGGCATGGGGTCTCAAGGTCACGAGAGGTCACGAGAGGTCACGAGAGGTCACGAGAGGTCTGCTGGGCGGTGAGGCCTAATAATAAATAAAGTCAGTTCGACTACGCAACTCAACGGGTTCGGTCGTTCATTACACCCTCGACCGCGTCTGATTCCACTGAAATGTCGTCTGCTGCTTCACCTAGTCTGGAAGTTCGACTGCGACCCTCCGTCCCGCAAAAAAAAAAACACCCAAAAAAAAACCAATAAAACAACGGCGCTCTCATTGTTGGAGACAGACGACTTCCACTGGAAATCACACACAACTAGTACTTCCGGCGGCGGGCGGGCAGACGTCTTTTGTGGGCCTTCCTGTTCCTGTTGCGCATGCGCCGCACCGCCGGGCGTGGAGGTGGAGGTAGAGGTGGAGGGCGGGAGGGCAGCCGGGGGGGGGGGGGGCGGGGGAGCCTGGTGGAGCCGGCAGGAGGGATCAGTTTACGGGAGGAGGTGTTTTGGGGTTGTCGGGGCAGGATAACCCCAAACAACGCCAGCCCGCCGACCTTTGCCCAGCGCTGCCTGCACCCAGCACTGGCACCATTCCAGCGCAGCACCCGTCGATGCGTAGATTGGGGGTGAGGGGGGGGGGGGGCGGTGTGAGAGGGGGGCGGTGCGGTGTGAGAGGTGTGGAGATGTGTGTGGGTAGGGGATTGGGGTGGAGAGAGTGTGGGTGTGTGTGACCCTGAGTCGAATGAGTTGGTAGGAGGGAGTGGGGATAGAGAGTGTGTGTGTATTGGGGGGGGGGGGGGGGGCCGGCGGTGTGAGAGGGGGGCGGTGTTGAGAGGTGTGGAGATGTGTGTGGGTAGGGGAGTGGGGTGGAGAGAGTGTGGTGTGTTGTGACTGTGAGTCGAATGAGTTGGTAGGAGGGAGTGGGGATAGGAGTGTGTGTGTATGGGGGGAGGGGGGTGCGGTGGAGAGGGTGGGCGGTGTGAGAGGTGTGGAGATGTGTGTGGGTAGGGGATTGACGTGGAGAGAGTGTGTGTGTGTGACTCTGAGTCAAATGAGTTGGTAGGAGGGAGTGGGAATAGGGAGTGTGTGTATGGGGAGGGGGGGGGTGCGGTGTGAGAGGGGGAGGGAAGGCTTGTGTGGGCAGGGGAATGGGGGTGGAGAGGGTGTTTGTGTATGGGGAATGGGTTGGTAGGGGGGAGAGGGGATAGGGAGTAGGGGGGGTGTGCGCTGTGTGTGTCGGGGTGTGTACGTGGGGTGTCGCGGTGTGTACGTGGGGTGTCGCGGTGTGTACGTGGGGTGTCGGGGTGTGTACGTGGGCTGTTGGAGGGACGGAGAGGAATGGGTTGGTTGGTGGAGTTTTACGTCCTGGCAACATCTACGGTCATATCAGGACGGGTACTGACTTGTGACAGTGTGCACTCATTGCGACTTTTTAGTGCTGCCCCATGGGGAAATCAGGCCACCAGCACCATGACCAGATATCCCACTCAGTCACATTATCCCGACCCTGAGCTAACCAGTCCTTGCCCTATCCTATTAATGCCGAGCTCCAGGCTAGGAAGTGACAAGTATCAATTTTAAAGTCATTGATTTGACTTGACCGGGAACCGAACTCCCGATCTTCCGACATTCCGCACGTGAGGGCCGCGCTCTACCGATTAGGCCACTGCACCCTGTATGGGAATGGGTTAGTAGGAGGCAGTGTGTGTGTGCAGTGATGTTGTGGGTAGGCATATAGGAGGGTCTGTCTGAGGGCGGGGTGGGGGTGGGTGGTGTGGGGGTGGGGTTCGTGGGGGTGGGTGTGTGGGGGATCGAGTGTATGAGAAGTGTCTGTCTGGTTGTAAAGTCTACAGCTCGAATCTGTGGTTGTGTAGGCAGGCTCTAGTGGAATTAATACAGACAAAGAGAAAGGAAGAGTATAAAGTGTGAAAGAAGAGAGAGCCCTCTGGTTTATTATTTATATGGTACATGGATTCAGTGTAGAGTATCACCCCACCCCATTCCCCCAATGAGAAACAGGCATTCTTAGCTCTACCAATAGGGATCCAGCATTTCTGGTCCCCATGTATACCACTTTACCAGTGATCTGCCCACCACCACCAAGCTGTGTGGCTCCCCTGGCCACCACCTGCCTTGAGCCTGAGTGTGGTGATCCTGACTAGCAGAGGGGGGAGGGGGGTAGGCTCTGAGTGCCCCTTACAGCACCACTATGTCTATTTACATCTCACTCAGGCACCACCAGCACTAGATAAAGGATTCACCCGGTACTCGCAGGACACTGGTGAATATCAACGCTATATAAAAACGGTCAAAAAAGCGGGTTAATGAATTGAGAGCCTAATTTCACAATCTAAGAAGCAACAATTATTCTTTGCATGTCTTATTGATAGCCCGCTACCTTTGAGTTGAAAAATATAATATAATATCTAGTTTAATAAGATTTAAAAGTGAAATCGACGGCATTCTGCGGCCGCCATCTTGTCTTTTTGCATTCTCTCCCATTACACCAAGTCTGTGCCGATATAAGTAACCATTTGACACTGGAGGCAGGCATTCTACTTGCTGTTCCATACTAAAGCTATTTTCGCGCGTATTTACAGTACGTTGTCGTTCACCCGTGTACTAAAAGTACCGGGTGAATCTTTTATCTACATCAGCACCTACATATACACATACATGCACCTGGTCACGTATACCCGATCAATAACAGAACATTTGCATTCCCCCACCAATGCATTAAATCGGAATATTGTATGTGGTGGTGGAGGTAATGTGTATGGGGAGAGAAGGGGGGTTGGGGATTGGGGCTTGTGTGGATCATAGATGATGTATTTTCAGAGAAGGCGTGTCTGGCGGTTTGACCTGAATGGTCGGAGCGTGGTCTGGTGGGGAGAGGGACGTGTGAGGTGAAGGAGAGGGGATGTTTGTTTGTTTGTTGTTGTTTTACGTCCTAGCAACATATAAGGTCATATCAGGACGGGGAGGAGAGGGGGACGGGTGTGTGATGGTGGAGAGTATGAAGGGGAGAATGTGGGGGTGAGCGTGTGGGGGTGAGAGTGTGTGGGGGCGGAGTGCATGAAGCGGGGAATGTAGGGTTGAGCATGTGGGGGAGAGGGGAGCGTGTGGGGGGTGAGGTGGGGGAAGGGGCGTGTTAGGTGGAGGGTGTGGGGGTTGGGGGTGCGCGTATGTGAGTGTGTGTTAAAGTTGCATAGTCCGATGGTTTTGAATTTCTGTATTTTTTCTGAGATAAATATATTAAATCGATCACTAGTATCTACTTTACATTAGTTCAAAGTTACTGTTATTTTAAATGGTAAACTTTTGAGATATTTTGAGTGCAAACAAGGAAAATTAGTTTTGGCAAGCTTGCCAAAACTCTGACACCATAGACTTCTGCAGTAATGGGTTCTGTTAAATTGATGCAGTATTGCCTTCTACGCAGAAATAAAGGCTTAATAAGTGCATTAGTATCTAAGTTAGATATGTAAAATCAAATCTAGATAATTGGTTTGGTTTTGAAGATTTTATATTTCATTGGACTATGCATCTTTAACTATAACCTTAACAATAACCCTGTATCAGACAGGATGTCTACAGGATGTCTACATATCTTCTATTCCCATAGTTATGTATTATATGCGTTCAAAAAGTGAATATACTATCATTTCTATCGTTACAAATCAATAAGGTCTTTACGATTACTCATATATTATATAGCACTTCCTTGATAGTATTATTACAATTTACAATTGATCAACGATGTATATTTTCGTTCTTACAAATACATTGTTATTCAATCAGGTCAGTTACTGGCATATATTTGAATTCACCACTCGGTGTATTCAGACTGCCAAAAGGTCCTGTAAAGACAGCCTAACGGAAACTAGTGCCTACTACCTGATATATATTAATTACTGCTTATACCCCTGTCACACTACGATGTAATGAGCAAACGTAAGCCTGACGTGATCACGTTTTGTCATTACGTTGATGTACGTTGGGTTACGTCATGATGACGTCAGAATGATGTTAGACTGACGTCGAGCTACGTCATGTTATGTCGTGTTACGTCGGCGCGCATCAAAGTTTTGAACCTGTTCAAAACTTTCGACTTGGCTCCACCAACGTGCAAAATCACTTTTAACTCGAATCTAAGGGTTTACGTTCGCCGTACGTTCTGTACATGTTCGGCGAACGTCAATGACGTTAAACGGACATTAGTCAAACGCTTCTCACTACGTTCAACTACGTTCCACTATGTTGATCCACATTAAACCCAGTGGAAACATCCATGCGGCGTAATGGGAACGTCAGGAGAACGTCAGGAGAACGTACGTTCAACGTACATTCAGCGTTTCGCCACAGTGTCATAACATATGTAACGTCACGTAACGTTCTTCTGGCGATGGAATAACGTTCATAACATTCCGTGAGCGTAATGACGTTGTCCTCTCTCGTTGAATGACGGTATCATTATGCTTTACCGACGTTACGCTCTCGTCCACTATGCTGCATCCATGTTCAACTTGTGCCCAAATTTGCATACTACGCCGAGAAGTTCAACGTTTTTCACGTTCTCCCTATGCTGATGTCATCACGTCGTAGTGTGACAGCCCCATTACACGTATGTTATAGATATGCTATATATATGTACTATATAATTTATTATGTGGATATAAATAACGGCAGCCCCGTAATGTTTCTCTCTAATGACACCACATAGGATACTCTTTCCTACAAGTAGCAAGGGGTCTTTTATATGCACTTTCCCACAGACGGGACAGCACATACCACATCCTTTGATGAACCAGTTGTGGACCACTGGTTGGAACAGAAAATAGCCCAAACTACAAATGGGTCCATTGACCAGGAACGATTGGATGACCGACAGCTTCACAGATGGGCACGCTACCATCTAAGCTACGGGGGGGTGGGGGTAGGGGGGGGGGGAAATTTGACAGTTTTGCTTGTAGATCCGCTGGTACAAGGACACAACTATGCCAGCAAAGGCTGACAGCGGGTTTCCTTTTCTAAATCTACACCGGCCTGCATGGATCCTCACAGATCATGCGCCAATTAAGCCGTTTGAATATAATTACCCGCTTCCGCTGTTCATCACATTACCGTCAGTTGTGAGCCATATCCAACTTTTCTGATGCTTATATATATGTGTCATCGGGGGTGATGAAGATGGGAAATATTGCACCTAGAGTGGGACTCAAACCCACATCTCTTTGCATTCCAGGCCAGTGTGCTAACCATTACACCACCTAGGCTCCCTGATGTCACCACATTACCCCCACTTACTTGTCTATGCGGCTCCTTGCCTGAGAGGTCAGTGCAGACCACTACACTCGCCCCCCTGGAATTGTAAGTCTTTTAATATGTACGATTATATACATACAGGCAATCCACTTACATAGCCATACACAGGATAGGTTCAACAACTATACAGCAGATAGCTTGTACAGGATCATGGTCATGGCAACCAGAATCGTGGGGCTGATGAAAATGCGAAATATTGAGCCTAGAGCAGGACATCTCTGTATTCCGGGCCAGGGGCCCATGAGTGCACAAGTCACAAGTCTTGAGTGCACTGTCACAAATCGGTACCCGTCCTGATATGTCCTTAGATGTTGCCAGGACGTAAAACTCCCAACCAACCCAACTTAGTTACTGGTGCACTCATTAAACATTCGTTGCTGTAAAGAAAAGGGGGAATACTGAGACAATTTAATAGAACATGTTACTGCTGAAGTCTATATATATATGAATCACACTAATGGCTGGCGCACACCTCCCGTTTACGATTCGCACACTAAAACTGACTGCGACTCGCGACCCGTTTACAACTTAAAACTGGCCGATTCATTTTTCGAATCTCATAAGATTCCAGTTTTAAGCCCTAAAACTGAGTTTTAAGTCGCAAATCGCAAGGCTCTGGTGTGCGCGGGGGTCGCACACCTAACGACTATATGGATAGGTGAAATCCCTGGATGCAAGTTTCAAGCATTTGTGTACCACATGTTGTATATTTTCACTTCTAATATCGCCAAAGTTAGCCATTTAATAATAAACATTACCTTGAATTCAAATACAGTATTATAGTGATCAACCTAAATTATTTATCCACAAAAAAGAAATGTATCAATTTATTATACGTATATTATTAATTATGTAATTGTCTTGTAATTGTAATTGTTATCTGCTCTAATTGTATTTGTGCTGAAATATGTCAACTAACCACTATGACATTCAACTGCTATTTGAGCTCCTTGAGGGAGGCAGTGAGCGACCTGGGGGGCGAACTGGTCTGCTACTAGGCAGGCACCTTCCTGTTTCCCACTTCTCCCTCCAGGTGGCGCTGCCGACACTCTGCGTCTGCCCATTTCCTCACCGAATATGGAACATTAAACAATGGCGATAGCAGACAACAGATTCTGGTAATGGCTTTACGCTCATTAGGACTAATGAACCCCCTAGTGCTGAGTAATCCAATATTTCAGTGGCAAATAAATAAGTACAATTATTCTGCAGGTACTGATTGATACCCTTGCCTACTTTGTTTGTTTGTTGTTGTTTCACATCCTAGTAACATCTAAGGTCATATCAGGATGGGTACCGACTTATGATAGGTACGCACTCATGGTGACTTTATAGTGCTGCCCCACTGAGAGACCAGGTCATCAGCACCATGACCTGACATCTCACTCAGTTACATTATCCTGACACTGAGCGAACCAGTCCTTGCCTTATCCTAATAATGCTGAGTGCCTGGCTAGGAAGTGACAAATATCAATTTTTAAGTCATTGGTTTGACTCAACTAGGGTTCGACCCCACAAACTCATGGGTTCGGATCCCCCGATCTCCCAAAACAGGAGACGGACGCTCAACTCATTTGGCCACCCGGTCTGGTCCCTTGCCAACTCGTTGATGGCTAAGCCTGGCTATCACATTACGACGATTCTTGCCGGCGCTCCACCAACGTGCAAAATCACTTTTAATCGTCGAGAGACGTCAAACTTTTCGGCGTCAGCGCAACGTATTGGTAGCACATGGCTGACATTGTGGTAAAAGTTTGGCACGCCGTCCTGATATGACCTTAGATGTTGGTAGGACATAAAACAACAAAAAGCAACCATTTGGCGCAACGTGTGGGAACGAGCCTCGCGCGTGCGTGGCGTGTGCTTACCATTCACATAACGATCTTCCAGCACATTTAACGTATCTCGACGCGCCCCTAACGTCGCCATAATGTTGGCACCCACGCATCGTCGCACGTCTAAAGTTTTGTGCAAGCACAAAACTTTCAACTTGCGATGATGCGCACCGCCGATCCTCGCCAACCATCGCCATCCATCAACGAATACCAACACGCGCCTAATGCGCGCCTAACACTTCCTGACGTATCCCGACGTTCCGCCAAAAAATCACATACGTCGACGCGCGTTGGCAAGAAGCATCGTAATGTGACAGCACCAAGCAAGCACTGACAAAAGAAACTCAGAAGCAACTTTAATCATCAGCTCAGTATCCCATGTGACTGAGTGGGATATTGGGTCATGGTGCTGGTGGTCTGGTGGTCTGATCTCCTAGTGTGGCCGTACTATAAAGTTACCATGAGTGCACACTGTCACAAGTCGGTACCCAAACAAACAAATAGATTTGTGTATGAGTTGCGCCGTTGTCTCAACTAATAAACCACCATTTGTGCTGATAGAATGTGTTGTCTAAATTAGTGTTCACTGATCTTTCTGACAGGGGGCGGCAGCTGGGACCTGACGTGTCTTTTGCTGTTTTATTTTACTAAAATGTAGTTTATTCAGTGAATAATGCCTTTTGTCAGTGCCAGAGCACTGGTCTTCGGCCGTTCAGTACAATTTGTTGGTACAAAAATGAAACTATCAGTTGCAATAATAACCACATGCAAATCCTGTTCGATAAAAAAAGTATCATACATAATATAAATTTACTATTAGTTGCGATAGTAACTCTATACAATTTCAGTTCAATAAAAATATTATTTATTTGCTAAATATGCATTATATGGTATGCATGATTCTAGAATTTTATTTAAACATACCAGAAGTCAGGTGAAGCTTTTCAGTCCTATAACTGTCCTTCAATAATGGCCTTACATTCGCAAGTTCACTTTGAACCTCTGAACACCTGCTTCTAAATTACCAAACTTGGTAGGATTCCTGCTGTATGTTTGTTTATTCCTAGGATAGATTATAGTAGAATGGTCCTAACAAATAGTACATATTAAATTTAAACAAATTCAAAAGCATTTCCTGCATGCATGTGTCCGAAAGTGAAAAGCTGTAGTAGTGCATACATGAGCTGCACTACCATATGGTGGCAGCAGGGACTGCTCCATCACCGTCACAGTTTACTGTGTTAGGTGGCGGTACAGTACCTGCTGGGCGGTGCCCTGACAGGGCTGCCCTCTACTGCGTGCGGCTAGCGTAACTCCCCCAAGAAAGGTGACGTGGGACCTAGTGGGCCAGGGGCCGGACACTTGACTGTGGACGCTGCGGTGAGCAGAGGGAGATAGGGAGATATAAAATAAACGTGGGGAAGCAAACGTGATCATTCCTCCTCCTTCCTGAGGGGGGGGGGGGGGGGTTACTTCGTGGGAGTCAAGTTCCGGGTGGCTGACAAGGGCCCACCACAGTAGCATGACCATGGCCTGAGTAGTGGCTAGATGCTCACCAACTGGGATGTTTTGGAAGCAGTTTGTTAGTAAAGCAACCGGAAGTGTTTGTCACGTGACATTTGCGGCGCTCAACCTAGGGAACCACTGCCAACAGCTGCTCTCTGTGTTGCCTCAATGGGCGTCTGCAACTACACCGGGAGGTACAGGGTAGGGGGAGGGTAGGAGAGGATGTAGTATAGGTGGGATGTGGTGGGGGGTG
>CM059191.1:3682578-3768969 GCA_030323885.1 Branchipolynoe longqiensis
ATAAAATTATGGAAGGGAGTTATTGTTTGATGTAGGCCAAGAAAAGAAATAGGTAAGACCTGGTTTAAAATGTTGCCGGGCGATGTGTTTCACAAACATGGCATTTGGGCTTTGCTGGCTTCTACAGGTGGGGAACCCGGCTTGGAGAGTGTGAGGCCCGGATTGTGGGGGTTTGGGGTTTAGAACCCGCTTAGCGCTTAGTGGGTTCTAACCCGATAAGCTTCTGTGAATACAGTATAAGTAGCAAATACAGGTGTAAGTAGGGTGTACTGGTGACTGCTCAGAGATAGGTAGCCACTGGTAGCACCGCTAGCAACTCACATTCCATATCTGACTTATTATTATTTACACAAGTCAAAGGTGCATATTTTTCATCTCAAGAAATCCATTGAATTAGATCAAACCTAAACACACATAAACCTACACCAGACGGGATGGCCGAATGAGTAGAGCATCCGTCTCTCGTGTTGGTAGATCGTGGGATTCGAACCCGTGGGTTAGAACTCTGATCGAGTCAAACCAATTACTTAGATATTTATACTTGTCATTTCCTAGCCAGGCGCTCGGCATTATTTGGATACGAAAAGGAGCAGTGGAATGAGGAAGACCAATCATCCACGATTGAAATTTCCCCCGCTTAATCAACTAATGAACAAAAAAATAGCACAGAAAGAAAAGCTACATCAAATATTATATCTTACATCTCAGTAATTCTCCACACAAGTATAGGAAATAATTTAATCTATTAGCCAATTCTACACGAATAATAACTTCATATTTATCCTGTTTATTGACGGTGGGTTCATGATGCATGCACATATGTATCTACTTTGAAATACTGAAATAATGCATGGAATAGGAAGTGAGGGTTTCAGATGGTAGTATTTAATAGGGATAGAGACATGTCCAGCCCTCTGGTGTGTACATCGGACTTAATTTGCATGTTTCCAAGTCAAATGTCTCAGTTACATACAAATATATATAAAAGTTAACCCCTCGAATTAAAAATTACTTCAAGCAACGTTGTTTGTTTGTTGCTTTATGTCCTAGCAACATCTAATGTCATATCAGGACGGGTACCGACATGTGACAGTGCGCACTCATGGCGACTTTATAGTGCTGTCCCAGTGGGAAACCAGCCCACAGGCACCATGACCTGGTATCCCACTCAGTCACACTATCCTGACTCTGAGCACACCAGTGCTTGCCCTATCCTAATAATGCTGAGCGCCAGGCTAGGAAGCGACAAGTATCAATTTTTAAATCATTGGTTTGACTCGACCAGGTTTCGAATCCATGATCCCACGATCCCACGATCTAGCGGCACGGGAGACGGACGCTCTAACTCATTCGGCCATCCCGTCTGGTCCACTTCAAGCAAAATAAAATAGGTCATAATTATCAAGCTAATACATTTAAATCTTTTAAATAGCAGATTCTAAGAATCATCGGATAATGCAACTTTCACATTACCAGTAAAACCAAACATTAATGAATGCACTAAAAAGCCAGCACGTGTAACAAGACACCCAGCTGACCATATATGCAGAATAACATTGAGGCTCACCACTCAGCTACCTAGCCATCCTCTGAATAAACCTCAACTTGTGCAATATTATTCTCTTGACTTGCATTATAAAAACAGTGTAGTAGTCTGCACTGACCTCTCAGGCAAGGAGCTGCATAGACAGGTAGTTGCCGATAGTATGGTGACATCAGGGAGCCTAGGTGCTGTAATGGTTAGCACACTGGCCCGGAATGCAAAGAGATGTGGGTTTGAGTCCCGCTCTAGGTAAAATATTTCCCGTTTTTTTCACCCACCCCCACAACACAGCTGCCGTGACCATGATCCTGTACAAGTTATGCGGAGTATAGATGTTGAACCTACCCTCTGTATGTGTAAGTGGCCTGCCTGTATGTATGTAATTGTAAGCATCAAGCAACTTAGAATTCCAGGGGGACAAGTGTAGTAGTCTGCACTGACATCTCAGGCAAGGAGCTGCATAGACAGATAGGCATGGGTAGTGTGGTGACATCAGGGAGCCTAGATGATGTAATGGTTAACAATATCGCATGGAAAAGGAATGCAAAGAGATGTGAGTTTGAGTCTCGCTCTAGGCACAATATTTCACATCTTCATCACGACAATGACAATACTTTAAGGCCCAGTAGGACCTTACCGGACTGAGTACCGGACACCACCAGGCAAAGAATTGTCTAGTCCGGTGGTGTTCGGTGTCGAACTATTGCAACAGCCGCCGGATGAAATGGACGCTAGACGGATGCTAAACGGACAAGAAATGTACATTAATGAATAGTCAACGGAAGAGAACCAGACGAGAATCGGACGGCAACCAAATGTCAAACGGACGGACCGGACACCAAACGGACACCAACCGGACACCAACAGGACACCAACCGGACACCTACCAGACACCTACCGGAGACCTACTGGACTGTTCACGGACGCACCAAAAACCGATGGACCGAATTCTCGCAGCACCGTCAACAGACTCTTCAGGATACAAAACGGACACCTAACGGATGAGTAACGGACATGAAACAGACCAAACGGACGAAACAGACTTAAAACGGACACCAATCGGACACTTCAGTCCGGTGGTGTCTGGTACAAGTTTTGTGCATGTTCAAAACTTGTACCGGACACCGCCGGACACCAACTGACACCACCGGACAGATCACAGACACACCGGATGCCAACCGTATATAAACCATACATTGCCGTATTTCAGGGGACAGTTTTCTATACGGTTCCTCAATCCGGTGAGGTCTAACTGGGACTTTACAACGATCTACGGTCAGAACATATGTGAAGACCAGTGCCTCGGCACTGACAACATATATGTGTTCAGTTGAATAAAACATTTACAACAACAACAAAATCACCAGCATTATGAAACTAATTGTGAAGGATGACGTAGATTTCCCAAAATAAAGGCAAAGTGGGGAAAATCTGCAAAGGATGAAACGTATATTGAAAAACAAATGCGAAAAAAGACGGAAATTGTTGTCGAATTGCGAGTAAGCGGGTGCAACCTAACCCAATAATGCAGGCTTTGTCCACGGTATGGCGCTCAGCTCTTTCAAGTTGTAGGCATTGCTTTCATGGACTGTCATTGGTTGGGAGCGGGGGAAAGAGTGTAGTGCCCCTGCAAGGTAGTGGGGTAACGCCAGGGGGCGCCATTAGAACCCACGTGGTGGGTGGTGGGTGGTGGGTGGTGGTGGGTGGTGGGTGGTGGGTGGTGGTGGTGGTGTGGGTGATGGGTGGTGGGTGGTGTGTGGTGGGTGGTGGTGTGGGTGGTGGGTGGTGGTGTGGTGTGGTGGGTGGTGGGTGGTGGGTGGTGGGTGGTGGGTGGTGGGTGGTGGGTGGTGGGTATGGGTGGTGGGTGTAAGTGTGGGTGGGTGGGTGGTGGGTGGTGGGTGGTGGGTGGTGGGTGGTGGGTGGTGGATGGTAATTGGGTTGGAGACGCGCTGCACTCCCCCCCCCCAGGTTCATCTCTTATATGCCTACCATAAAACTACAAGGTAATTCCCGCATAATATTGCAGTGTGTACTGAAGTGTATGTTTCAGTATATATTGCAGTATATCATCATCATCATATATATTGCACTGTGTATTACAGTAGATATTGATGTGTATCATCATCATCATATATATTGCCCTGTGTATTACAGTATATATTGCTGTGTATATTGCAGTGTATATTACAGTATATATTGCAATATATATTGCAACATGTATTCATCATCATCATGCTGTGCGTCGCGATGGAACAAAGACTGCTTTCCTTACTTGACTGCCGCTCTCCATTTAGCTCTCTGCTGGGAGAGTGATGTCCATGAGTCGGTCCATTTCATGAAAGCTGCCTGCAAAAGTGTTGAAATGCTGCTGGCTTTTGCAAGTTACCAGCGGCACTCTCTCGGGGAGCAAATAGAGGTTTCACACCAGCAAGAACATGTCCAGACAGGCGCAAAACGATTTGTCCCTGCAGTAGCTTGTCGGGAGATATTGGGAGTTCCGTACATCAACCGCCCTTGATGCTCCCACAGTGACATGGTTTTCTGTTCAGGGTTTGCTCCCTTAGCCTTCGGTTCTGTCAAGGACCTGTACCACAAGGCAGTGGTTTACAACTATGCAGGGCAGGGGCATCAAACTCCCTGAGGTATTGCAATACCTGCATACCAATCATGTATTACATTATATAATACAGTATATAGTACATTTTCCAGAATAAACTACCTTCATATTCAGGCATGAAAGTGGTCTCCAGCATTAATCGCGGAAAAGAAGCCAAAACAATTACACCGACCGCGAATTTCCGCGAAAGCGTGAACTTTCCTCCCATAGGATTAGGACTGCTAGGGAATTGCGGGAAAATGCCGGAAGTCAGGTTTCAACAGTGTTCAACTATCCGTGTGCATATATTATCGCCCATAGATAATGCATTCTTACTTGGGTTTTCTATTCTACCAACATCTAAGGTCATGAATAAGAACGGGTTTTGAATCCAATTGTTGTCATATATAGGTCCACATTCCTTGGCATTTTGCTTACTGTTAATCGGTAAATATAAAAAAATCGCGAAAATCTGCGAAATCGCTGAGATCGTTCATCCCTGCATATAGATTGCTTACCAAATAATGCACACGGGACAAGGCATGAATCGCTACCTGGAGTAACTGATGGTATGCCCATGTTTAAGGTAGAAAGTGCCTTTTAAATTCATATATTTTTAAAAGCCATTCTTTAAACACCACAACTCCTTTATTATTCAACATAGCCTCATTTTCAGTAAAGCAACTTCAGGCAGTTGTCTACGAAGTGGATGGCAGGAATTGTCAATAGTTCTTCTATTTGGTGTTCATTTTATGGCATTACACAGACCCACACAGACACACACATACACACACAGTCACACACACACACACAGACACCCACAGACACCGCAGACACACACATACACCCACAGATACACACAGACACACACATACACACACAGACACACTCAGACACCCAGAGATACACACATACACAGACACACATACATACACACAACCACACACATACACACATACACACAAACACACACATACACGCACATACACACATACATGCATACATACACACACAATCACACACATACACACATACACACACATACACACATACACACACATACACACATACACACATACACACACATACACACACCCATACACACATACACACATACACCCACATGCACACATACACACATACACACACACACACACATACACACATATACACACATACACAAATACACACATACACATTCACACCCAGACACACATACACACATACACACATGCACACACATACACAGGCACATCCATACACACACAGGCGCCCACAGGTACACATACACACATACACACACATATACACACATACACACATACACACTCAGACACACCCATACACACTCATACGTCCATACACACACATATACACACATTCACACATACATACACATACACAAACATACACACACATACACACCGAGACACACATACACACACACAGACACACACACATAAACACACACACACACATACACACTGACTGGGCGTACACTTAAAATAAATCTAACCTGGCCACCGCTGTCATAACACGGCTGCGTGAAATGAGTTCTGCAATAATCGGAGCCGTAAATAGTAAATCATCTTCCAATTCATTTGGCGGCCATTAACAGACAATGCGGCTCGGCACCGCGTGAGTTTGTCTGGCGGGAGTCCTTACCTTCCCGACCGATCAATATTTATGCCCTGATGGGAGTGGGTGGGTGGGGGCGGTCTCACATAGAGCACGTCACCAAGAAATTGCCAGTCGGCTTATGCTGCTTGCTGGGCTATTTTCCATTCCAACCAATGGCCCACAACTGGTTCATCAAAGGTTATGATATCGGCTGTTCTGTCTGTAGGAAAGTGCATATAAAAGACCCCTTGCTGCTTATTGGAAAGAGTATCATATATGGCGGCAGTGGGTTTTCTCTGAAGAAATATGTCAGAATGACCATATGTTTGACGTCCAATAGACCATGATAAAAGATCTATGTGCTCTAGAGGCGTCGTTAAATAAAATAAGTTTGTTTTATGCCGTTCACTACATACACCGGAAGCGCATGTAGCATCGTCTCCTGCATAGTCTGATGAAAACATCACAGTTATTTTCAAAACCAAAACAATTATCTAGATTTGATTATACATGTCTAATTTAGATACTGATGGGCTTAGTAAGCATTTGTTGCCACATAGAAGGCAATTTGTTTGTTTGTTTGTTGGTGTTTTACATCCTGGCAACATCTAAGGTCATATCACGACAGGTACCGACTTGTTACAGTGCGAACCCATGGGGACTTTATAGTGCTGCTCACTGGGAGACCAGGCTGCCAGCACCATGACCTGATATCCCACTCAGTCACATTATCCCGACACTGAACCAACCAGTCCTTGCCCTGTCCTAATGATGCTGAGTGCCTGGCTAGGAAGCGAGACGTATTAATTTTTAAATCATTGGTTAGACTCGACCAGGTGTAGAATCTAATGCTCGGATGCTTAAGCCTTGTTTTCCCATAGAGCTGAGATCCGCACTGTTATGTCTATGGAGACCTGTCAAACAACCACACATCTACCATCGATGTCGTTGTCTTTCTCCTAGTTTGACAGCCGGAATGACGAAATGGGTGGGCCAAGCGTATCTATTAGGAACTAAATAGTAGTAACGCCAAAGCCAGTTTATACCAATGTAAAGTCTATGCTGTCGGACTGAACACTGACCTCTAGAGTGTCACAAGGACCTCTGAAGTGTCACAGAGTTGGAAAAAGGTCGGATTGGACTAGAAATGGTCGCAAATTGTTCACAAACATCTTTTATCATCATATTGAATGTCAGAAATGGTTTATGTTCTTCGTAAGTGGCAGAAACAGGTGATTATACAATTTTCTCATTTTGTATGATTCGAAGTTAGAAGACCTTATCCATTAAAATTGTTAGATATTAAGAAATTATTACTTATTGGTTGGTGGATTCAACAAGGTGATATAGAAACAGCGTAGAGATGTAAACTTCTTTCCTCGCTGTGTTATTGGGACGCAGGTGGTAAGAAGTGGAGGGATCGAGTACATTGTAAAATATTCCGATATTCAGCAAGGGGGGAATGCAAATGTTCTATTACTGATTGGTGTACATGATCAGGTGCATCTATATATATATATGGGTTAGTGGTGCCTGAGTGGGATGTAAATAGACTTAGTGGTGCTGGGAGGTCTGGGTGTGATTGCACTCAGGGCCTAGCCCTTTTCCTGGGGTATGGGTCACCACACTCAAAAGGTCAAGGGTGGTGGTGGCCATGGGCCAATACAGCTACTGGTGGTGGGCAGATGGCTGGTATCCATGGAGACCAGGAACGCTTGATCCCTATTGCTAGGGCCAAGAATGCTCAATTCCCATTGTGGGAAGGAGGTGGAGTGATACTCTACAATGAACCCATGTAACTATATAAGCAATAAACCAGAGGGCTGGACTCTCTCTTCTCTTCTCTTACACCTTACTTTCTTCCTTTCTCTTTGTCTGTATCGTTTTCCTCATAACCTATGTACACAGCCACAGATCCGAGCATTAGATTTCATACAGGGTTCAAACAGGTTCGAATCCCTCGATCTACCAAAACGGGAGACAGACGCTCAACTCATTCGGCCATCGTGTCTGGTCAGGCATTCTTGGGCATTGCACAGCAAATCCCCAGTATGACATGTTTACATGCTAGTTAAGTACGTTGAAAGATGGATGCATCTAGTTAATTTCTGTGTGTTTTATTTGTTGTGGTTTCTGTGTGTGGTGTTTTTATAGCACCATTAAAGAGGGGAGTCTTAGAACAAAAAAGGATATCTAACGGGATTAATCTGAGAGTGTGGGATGATTGTTTGATGGATTGAACTGTTCATATATTATAGGGAGTAGTCATTAATAACGTGGATGTCTGATAAAACATTCAACTCAGCACATGCTTGTAAATGGCAGGCAGTGTGGCATACCTTTCTTCTTGAACTATTTTAATCATTCAGCAGCACGTGACATGTTACGTCTGCAGCAGCCGACATTGGTGCATTGGTTAGCTATTGGAGTTTCACATCCTGGTAACATATAAGGTAATATCAGGTCAGATACCGAATTGTGACAGTGCACATTCATGGCGACTTTATAGTGCTGCCTCACGGGGAAATCAGACCGCTGGCACCATGACCCAATATCCTACTCAGTCACATTATGCTGACACTGAGCTAACCAGTTTCTTGCCCTATTCTATTGATGTTGAGTGCCAGGCTAGGAAGCAACAAGTATCAACGTTAAAGACCAGTCGGGATGGCCGAATGAGCTAGAGCATCTGTGTCCCGTGTTGGTAGATCATGGGATCGTGGGTTTGAATCATGGTGGAGTCAAACCGATGACTTAAAAATTGATACTTGTCACTTCCTAGCCAGGTGCTTGGCATTATTAGGATAGGGCAAGGAGCAGTGGAATGAGGGAGACCAATTATCTGTGATTGAAATTTCCCCTTCTTAAACAACTAATTACCAAACAACAACAAAAAGTCATTGGTTCGACTTGACCGGGAACCAAACTTCCGAACCTTCTGCACGCAATGTCGGCACTCTACCGATTAGGCCACCGTGCCCTGTGACGACATTGGTGGCAGGGACCAGACGAGATGGCTGAATGAGTTGAGCGTGTGTCTCCAGTTTTGGTAGGTCATGGGATTCGAATCGACAGGTCGAACTCTTGTCGAGTCAAAGCAATGACTTACAAATTCACACTTGTCGCATCCTAGTCAGGCGCTCAGCATTGTTAGCATCGGACAAGGACTGGTTAGCTCAGTGCAGGATAATATGACAGAGCAGGATATCAGATCATGGTTGGTACTGGTGGCCTGGTCTCCCAGTGGGGCCACACTATAAAGTTAGCATACGTGTGCCCTGTCACACCCGTCCTGATATGACCTTTTGGTGGGTTATTTTGGTAAAACAATTTATTCATCAGAACATACATTTATTTTCAGCGCCCAGGCACTGGTCTTCAGGCTGTTTACATTATAATGGCCCTGTCACACTACGACGTAACGACGTCGGCGTAGGGTGAACGTGAAGAACGTTGAACTTCTCGGCGTAGTATGCAAATTTGGGCACACGCCCAATTTTATTCATGCAGCGTAGTGGACGAGAGAGTAACGGTGGTAAAGCGTAGTGATTGCATCATTCAATGAGAGAGGACAACGTAATTACGCTCAGGGAACGTTATGTACGTTATTCCATCACCAGAACTATGTTGCTTTACGTTACCTTACGTTACTTATGTCAGGAAACGGTGGCAAAACGGTAAACTTACGTTGGACGTCCATTAGGCATCCGTTAACCCAGCGTTTTCACTACGTGGACTGCACGTTTTCCCTGGTATTAATGTGGGTCAACGTAGTGCAACATAATGCAACGTAGTTGAACGTAGTGACCGACGTTTTAATAACGTTTGTTTAACGTCATTGACGTTCGCCGAACGTGTACAGAACGTATGGCGAACGTAAACCCTTACGTTCGAGCTACGTCGAAACTTTTGAACATGTCCAAAACCTCGATGTAACTCGACGTAACACGACATAACGTGACGTAGCTCGACGTCATTCTAACATCATTATGACGTCATTATGACGTCATCATAACGTAATCCAACGTACATCAACGTAATGACGAAAGATCACCACGTTACGCTCACGTTCGCTCATTACGTCGTAGTGTGACAGGGGTATTACATTGTAAATCGATAAATCAGCAGGTAGATGTTGCCAGGATATAAAACTCCAACAACCAACCATCTAAAAGCGCCGTACTCGTCCTGATATGACCGTAGATGTTGCCAGGACGTAAAGCTCCAACAACCAACTACCCATTGGTGGCAGAACTGATCATGTTCTTGCTGACTGGTGCTATGGCTTTTAGTAATTGTGATATTCCATCTTTATCGCCCCTTGCCGCTCGTTATCCGGAGCGCCGTCTGGTGGTTGGGCACAACATTACGCCAGTCACACGGACAAGTGCTCAGAATCGCAGGCTACCGTATGGTACCCAAGCTATGATTGACCAGTTTGTAAGACTGACTGCGCATGCGCTGAAAACGGCGTCGCTGGCCAAATAAAGGCGTCCGGGCATTGAATTTGCTGATACGCGCAATGAAAAACTTGTATATTATTTTTAATTTACAGAAATACAGAATAATTGGGCATAAACATGGATGTACGAAAGCAATATAATAATATAATGAATATATATATATAGATATTTAAGACACAATTATCCATAATTGAGCATTTTGAGCTAAGAAACATAACATTCACCACACAACAATCAGTTTAATTCTTGTTCTAAATATCAAAATGTCAAATGTGTAAACAGAAACTTGTTTTAAAGAAATATATAACCAATATCTGATTAACCCTACTCATTTTGTATTTCTACATATGTCATTAACCATAGGATATAAATAAAAACATGATTGAAATAAGTAAAACTGACTCTGGCTATGGCTCTAACACTAGCATGAGTGCCCAGATTTGTCTAGATCTAAATGCAGATGTTATAAGAGATTCTGATTGGAGTGGTGTAAATGCAATGCTAGATAAAATATTAACATATTAATTTACTATATATATATATATATATATTATTAGTTAGTATTCTGTGTCTCAAACAGGAACTGAAATGAGCTGAAAGTATCACATTTCATAGAAGCAGGCAGTGTGTTAGCATGTGCCATGTGCTTCTTGCGAGATCAGATGGGATGGTCGAGATGAAATAGTTTTGTGCCTGTCTGGACTTGTTTTTGCCGGTGTGAAACCTCTATTTGCTCCCCAAGAGAGTGCCGCTGGTAACTTGCAAAAGCCAGCAGCACTTGAACACTTTTGCAGGCAGCTTTCATGAAATGTTTGACTGCCGCTCTCCAATTAGTAGAGAGCTAAATGGAGAGCGGCAGTCAAGTAATGAAAGCAGTCTTTGTCACAGCGTGACCGACAGCATGATGATGATGACAATGATCCCATGTTGGTAGACTGTGGGATCGTGGGTTTGAACCCTGGTCGAGTCAAACCATTATAAAGTTGGCACAAATTGGCATCATCATCATTATCATCATCATGACTGCAGATTGTACAGGACCGGATGTTCCGAATCTGTAACAGTGCAACTTGGCTTCACATCCGGGAGGTCGTGGGTTCGAATCCCGACTGACAATTAATACCTGTCACTACCTAGCCTGCCGCTCTGTATTACTAGGACACGGCAACGATTGGTCTGCTCGATGTCAGGATAATGTGACTGAGTGGGAAATCAGGTCACTACCAAAGCATGGCACAGTGCACCATAGGGACTACTCTTGCTAGCATGCTAAAAGATAAAGCTTGTTATATTTAACGGCGCCTCTAGAATTGATTTTATGATCATGTCATCGGCTATTGGATGTCAAACATATGGTCATTATGACATATTTCTTTGGAGGAAACCTTCTGTTGCCACATAGGCTACTCTTTCCGATAAGCAGCAAGGGGCCTTTTATATGCACTTTACCACAGACAGGACCGCACATACCACATCCTTTGATGAACCAGTTGTGGACAACTGGTTGGAACCCAAAATAGCCCAAACTGCAAATGGGTCCACTGAGCAGGACCGATAGGATGACCGACGTCTTCAGAGGTGGACACTCTACCACCTGAGCTATGTCTCGCTCTTCTAGCATGCTGCCACCTGGTGATATATCTTAGCACCAGGGGTCAGCATAGTCGCTACCATCACTATGTGGTAGTCGGAGCCCATTACGGACTACCACAGCAGTTGGTTGGTTGTTGGAGTTTTATGTCCTTACAACATCTAAGGTCATATCAGGACGGGTACCGACTTGTGACAGTGCGCACTCATGGCAACTATATAGTGCTGCCCGACTAGGAAATCAATCATTTTATCCTGACACTGAACTAACCAGTCCTTGCCATATCCTATTAAGGCTAAGCGGCAAGTATCAAATTTATAAATCATTGGTTTGATTTGACCGGGAACCAAACTCCCGATCTCCCGCACACTCGACCGATTAGACCACCGCATCCGGTCAACATTTTGTTAAAGCCCCTTCTTCGACAAGGCATGCCACACTTGTGCTAATTGCTTGCGTGTTGTCAGTCAGTAGCTGTCTGATATGTATGTGTGTGAGTGTGGGGGTGTGGGTGTGGGAATGGTGTGTGTGTGGGCTGGGGGAGGGGGAGGGCGGGGTGATTGTCTCCTAGAATGGTACCAGCATTCGAATAACTGGATAACTGGAAATTGCCAATAGCTCCATCATCCACAAATATCCATGTATCGAGCAGCGACAGTTACCTCATCAGACCATTGGGCATGTAGCTATTTTGAAACAATCGCCTGATCACACCCAGCCAGTGGACCCTGCCACTACTGCAGACACAGCCAGTGGACCCTGCCACTGCTGGACACACAGCCAGTGGACCCTGCCACTGCTGGACACCCAACCAGTGGACCCTGCCACTGCTGGACATACAACCACTGGACCCTGCCACTACTGCAGACACATTCATGTATCTAATTATCCAGCTTTTACCTGCAAAGTTATTAGGGTGAAAGATGTGAGGTATAAATTACTTATGCAAATTTTATTCATGGATGTAATTATCCAGCTTTGTTATCATTGTCTTATTGTCGTTGTATATTACTATCTACTACTCGTACTAGCTACAAATTTCCGTGTCATATGTTCCTTTATTGTTTGGCTGTGGCGCAGCCTGCAATGGGGGACATTTGGTGTAGTTATTCTTTCTGACGATAGGTGGCGCATCGGTACTAGTGGGCCTAAACGGAGATATCCTGACTGGACATGGTGGCCGAACCGGTAGAGCGCAGTCTTCCCGTACGGAAGGTCTGGAGTTTGAATACCAGCCGAGTCAAACCAATGATACATAGATGTGTGTCTGGATGTGTTTTTTTTTGTTTTTAAGGATTGGTTATTTACCCTGTCCATAAGATATAAATTGAGGACAGAACTTGTTTTCAATGCTGAATAGCTTTTAGTCATCAGTTTGTGGTTTATTGTCTTGGATGTGTATTTATATGTATGTCTGCATCTATCTGTATGTATCTGTACATATGTATCCATGTCCACAACATGTAAATCTTCATATGAATATGGGCTCTTCTATTATTTGAAATTGTTCTGCTATTATTTGTTATGTTTTCACCTTTGTAATACAGGTAGAATTTACTATTACCGAATATTACTGATATACTAGTCACCAGATATTGCTTGTATTATCAATACTATAATACTATTAGCAATAACTAGTGTAACTAATAGATTGATTGATTGTTGGGGTTGTACGTCCAGGGAAGATCTAAGGTCATATCAGGACGGGATAACTCTTAGTAGGTACTGGCAGCGCTATGAACAAATCCAGGAATAGTGCTTTTTTCATCAATATAACTATTTCTGTATGTATTTGATTGTGATGAAATTGCATAACCTAGAAGATCAACAATGTTTTATCTGATGGTGTTGTTGGCTTGAATATATAGTAAGGTTGTATTTAAGAATTTGTATGACGAGTGTATTTAGTGAATATTCCTTCATCACTGGTGTATCTGAAAGCAAATCTAAAAACACCATTTGGTTAAGCCACAATGAACATTTAAAGATTTATCAAATTTATATATCTGGTTTTCTGACAATTTGTCTTTATCTGTTCCAACCAAATGCAATATTTTCCATATTTCTGGATATACTATTGATATAAATAATATCTATGTGTCTCAGTGAATATACACTGTTATGAATATGTGAACTATTTCACATTTATTCAATCTTGTTGCAGTTTTTCAAAAAAATATCATGCTTTGAAAATGGCTATTTGACCAAATCAGAATGGTTTTCCTTTATGAATTGCACTTTTTGGCATTGTCTTATTAAAAATCTGCTTGACTAATTGATTTAAACAATTGACAATTTAAATTCCTTTATATATGCACAATGGAAATTGATTAGCAGAACTCCCTTCACATGGTTCCACTTGTTATTATATTTGGTGAACGTTACACTTTTAATTTTAAATTAAAACATTTTTATATATTTAATCTTAAGAATTGATTATCGCAAGAAAAATAATATATATAGCTTAACTGTTTTGGGATTTGGGCTTGTAATTTCAACATGACCAGGAAGGAATACAAATACTGCAACCGATGTGTATTTTAAAATGTCCCTGCCAGTATCTACTCTTAGGCTGCCATGCTAAGCGTATGGCTCACTTATATGTAGACAGTTCGCTTAGGCCCACTGTTTTAGTGGCGACACCAATGGCAATTGTTTGAACCATAACATCGCAATATCCCCCATTTAATAGAACTTGTTATCACTAACTACTGCTGAAGGTAATGTTGATATCCTTGCCAAAATTATCCTTACCTATTTGCAGCTCAAATATCTCATAAGTTAGGCATTTAAAATGAAAGTTCCTTCAAACCAAAGCTAGGATGATTATAAAAATCACCCTACTATACTTATACTTTTGGCCGACTACGCCAGAGACTCTGGAACAACCACCATGTGTCCATGCGGGTCAAAGGCAAGATCTACCATGCAATCGTTCTATCCACCCTACTATATGGAGCCGAGGCCTGGACAGTGTATAGATGATAGGTGAAAAAGCTGCATGCCTTCATGATGCGACATCTGCATTCAATCATGAGGCTAACCTGGAAGGACAAAGTGACAAATAAGGAAATACTCGAACGGATGGGGCTGCCCTCTATGGAAGATCTTCTGATCAAAAAGAATCTCCGGTGGACTAGACACCTCCTGAGGATGTCATCAGACAGGCTACCAAAGCAAATGCTCTATTCTCAACTGTCTTCTGGTTATAGAAAGAGAGGGCACCCTCGTCTCCGGTTCAAGGATACCATCAAGAAAAATCTGAAACTGACAGACAATAAGACTGACTCATGGACATCACGCTCACAGCAGAGAGTTAAATGGAGAGCAGCAGTCAAGTAATGAAAGCAGTCTTTGTCACATCGCGAGTGACAGCAGGATGATGATGACTATACTTATATCCACGCGTGACAGAAACTCAAAACCATCAGACTGTGCAAAGTCAAATTGTACTTAATTGATACAATGGAATCAAGTTGCGCCTACTTCGTATAATTAATGGTAGAGCATGGGATTCAAACCCATGGGTTCGAAACCTGGTCAAGTGAAACCAATGACTTAAAAGTTGTTATGTATCGCTTCCGAGCCAGGTGCTCCGCATTATTAGGATAGGGCAAGAACTGGATTGCTCTTTGTCAGGATAATGTGACTGAGTGGGATATCAAGTCATGTTACTGGTGGCCTGGTCTCACTATAAAATCAACATGAGTGTGTACTGTCGCAAGTCGGTACCCATCCTGATGTGACGTTAGATGTTGCCAGGACGCAACACTCCAATAACCAACCAATCGTATGATTCAGCATGTAATTCGGCCTAGTGACTGAACCGCAGGTGTTGTGGTGTGAAGACCCGCCTTCGCTTCACCACACCCAAGTAGGGGTAGAGATGGTAGTGTGTAGAGGTGGGTGTGTGTGGGGGCGAGGGTGGGGACGTAGGGGTATTGTTGGTGGATGCGCAGTTCTCGTGTTCTGCGGCAATAAGTATCACCTCGTCATGACAAGTGGCAAAACTGGCGAAATGGCAAACACAACAAGCACAACAAATACAGCCAACATGGCAAACACAAGCAGAGAAAGTGCAGCAATCACATCAAACACAGCAAGCGTGGCAAGTACAGTAAATGCAGCAAACATGGCAAACACAGCAAACACAGCCACCACAGCACACACAGAAAACATAGTAAACATGGCAAGTACAGTAAACACAGCAAACATGGCAAGTACCGTAAACACTGCAAACATAGCAAATACAGCAAGCACATCAAACACAACAAACATGGCAAGTAAAGCAAACACCACAAACATAGCAAGTACAGCAAACACAACAAACAACAAACATGGCAATCATAGCAAACACAGCAAACACAGCAAACACAGCAAACATAGTAAACATTGGCAAGTACAGCAAACACAACAAACATGGCAAGTACAGCATACACAGCAAACACAGCAAACATGGAAAGTACAGCAAGCTCTGCAAATACAGCAAACACAGCATACACAGCAAATACAGCAAACATGGCAAGTACAGCAAACACAGCAAACATGGCAAGTACAGCAAACATAGCAAACATGCCAGGTATAGCAAACACATCAAATACAGCGAATACATTAAACACAGCAAACACAGCAAATATAGAAAGCATGGCAAGTACAGCAAACACAGCAAACATGGCAGCCAGGTATAGCAAACACAGCAGAGACAGCAAACACATCAAACATAGCAATTACAGCAAATATAGAAAGCATGGCAAGTACAGCAAACACAGCAAACATGGCAAGTACAACAGACACAGCAAACATGGCAAGAACATCAACTGCAGCAAACACAGCAAGTACAGGAAACACAGCAAACATGGCAAGTCCAGCAAACACAGTAAACATGGCAAGTACAGCAAACACAGCAAACTCAGCAAACCTGGCAAGTTCATCAAACACAGCAAACATGGCAAGTACAGCACATACAGCAAACATAGTAAACATGGCAAGTACAGCAAACACAGCAAACATTGCAAGTACAGCAAACACAGCAAATATAGCAAGTACAGCACGCACAGCAAACGCAACAAAAATGACAAGTATATCAAACACAGCAAATCCAGCAAACCCAGCAAATACAGCAAACATAGGAAGTACAACAAACACAACAAACATGGCAAGTATAGCAAACACAGCAAGCACAGCAAATACAGCAAACACAGTAAACATAGCAAACATAGTAAACATGGTAAGTACAGCATGCACAGCAAACACAACAAACATGGGAAGTGTAGCAAACACAGCAAACACAGCAACACTGCAAACACAGCAAATACAGCAAACATAGTAAACATGGCAAGTACAGCAAACACAGCAAACACAACAAATACAGCAAACACAGCAAACATAACAAACCCAACAACGATGGCAAGTATAGCAAACACAGCAAACACAACAAACACAGCCATCAGAGAAAACATGGCAAGTACAGCAAACACAGCAAATACAGCAAACACAGCTAATACAGCAAATACAGCAAATACAGCAAACATGACAAGTACACCAAAAACTGCATATGCAGCAAACGCAGAAATTACAGCAAACACAGCAAGTCCAACAAACATAGCAAATGCAGCAAACATGGCTATCACAGCAAACACAGCAAACACAGCAAGCACAGCAAACATGGAAAGTACAGCAAACTCAGCAAACGTGGCAAGTACAGCAAACACAGCAAACATGGCAAGTACAGCAAACATAGCAAATAGAGCAAACACAGTTCACACATCAGACACAGCAAATTCAGCATACACAACAAACATGGTAAGAACAGCAGACATAGCATACACAGCAAACACAGCAAATATACAAGCAAACATTGCAAGTACAGCGAACACAACATACCAAGCAAGCTCAGTAAATATGGCAAATGCAGCAAACACAGCAAATACAGCAAACACTGCATACACAGCAAGGAGAGTGAATGGGTAAGGGAGGAAACAGGAGAGGGGAGGGCACATTTATGGGAGGGGAGAGGGCGGGAGGGGACGGGAGGCAACAGGAGAGGGAAGGGCACATGGGAGGGGGAGAGGGCGGGAGGGGGGGGACAGGAGAGGGAGGCCACATGGGAGGGGAGAGCGCGGGAGGGAGGGGAGCAGACAGGAGAGGGAAGGGTACATGGGGAGGGGAGAGGGGGGGGGGATGGAATGGAGAAGACATCAGAGGGAAGGGCATATGGGAGGGGAGAGCGCGGGAGTGAGGGAGCAGACAGGAGAGGGATACCAAGGGGGGGAGAGGGCGGGAGGGGAGGGGAGCAGAAGGAGAGGGATGGCCACAGGGATGGAAGAGGGGGGTGGGGAGAGGAGGATACCAGAGAAGGAAGGGCACATGGGAGGGGAGAGGGTGGGAGGGGAGGGAGCAGACAGGAGAGGGATGGCACATGGGTGGGATGGGGGGGTAGAGGGGAGGGAGCAGACAGGAGAGGGATGGCACAATGGGATGGGGGAGAGGGTGGTGGGGAGAGGAGGATAATGGATCAGAGAAGGGCACATGGGAGGGGAGAGAGGGTGGGAGGGGAGGGGAGGGGAGCAGACAGGAGAGGGAACGGCACATGGGAGGGAGCGGGGTAGGGGGAGAGTGGACTAGTAATGGAGGGAGAAGGGGGCAGGAGAGTAGGGAGCAGGGGAGAGGAGAGGGGGAGGGGGGAGAGGGAGACAAGGGAGGGGGAGGAGGGACGGGAGTTAGGTGAGTGAGGGGAGTCTTGGTAGGGCAGGGGAGGGAGCGGAGGGGAGCGTAAGGGATGGGGAGGGGAGCAGGAGGGGAGGGGAGGGGACGGGAGGGGAGAGGAGGGGAAGAGAGGGGGAGGAGCGGAAGGGGGGAAGGGAAGGGAAGGGAGGGGAAGGGGCGGGAGGGGACGCGAGTATAGGTGAGTGAGGGGAGTTTAGGTAAGGGGAGGGGTCAGGAGGGGACGGGACGGGAAGGGACGGGAAGGGAAGGGAGTAGGAGGGGAAGGGGGTGGAGGGGGGGACGCGAGGACGGGTGGGTGAGGGAGGTGCAAGGGGGGAGGGGAGGGGACGAGGACGGGGGGGGGGGTACGAAGGAGGGGAGGGCAGGGGGAGGTATCGGGGGGGGAAGGGAGTGGGTGAGTTTAGGAGAAGGTTTAGGGGAGGGAGCGGAGAAAGGAAATGGAAGGGGATGGGAGAGATGGGAGAGAGGGGAGGGAGCTGAGACGGGAGGAAGGGAAGGATGGAGTAGAGGTGAGGGAAGGGATTGGAGTTAGGGAGGGAAAAGGAGAGGGGAGGGGAGAGGAGGGGAGGGGAAGGGATGGGATGGGAGGGGAGAGGAGGAGAGGGGAGAGAAGGGGGTGGGAGGGGATGGAAGGGGAGAGGAGTGAAGGGGAGCGGAGGGTAGCGATGGGGAGGGCATGGGAGGAGACGGAGGGGAGGGAGGGGAGGGGAGGGGAGGGGAGGGGAGGGGCAGGGGGGGGGAGGGCAGGGGAGGGGAGGGAGGGGAGGATGGTTGGTGGGAGGATGAAGGGTAGGGGTGGATTGTTGGTGCACTTGTGGCATAATTCAAAGACAATCTTATTGTCAAGACAGATTGGCAGTGACGTTACCTGGGGATCTTAGGCGGGGGGTGTCGGGGCGGGTGGTCGCAACCTGTTGGTGCACAATGTGCAGAGTTGATCAGGGAAGTGTTGGCTTAGTGGGCCCAGTGATGATAGTCGGCTGGCATGTGGGCGTGGGGGTGGGGGTAGTGGTGCGGGTGGGGGTGCGGTTGAGGGTACGGGTGGGGGTGGGGGATGGGGGGAGGGTGCTTCCGTTGCTATGCAAAGCCGTTCAGAAGTGTCGACCTACACGGCGCCGTAGTCCTAGTAGTATTACATATAGTATGGGATATATAGGGTTGTTTGTTGGGGTTTTATGTCGTGGCAACATATAAGGTCATATCAGGATTGGCATTGACGCATTGCAATCCGAACTCATGAATTGATAGTGCTGCCTCGGTGGGAAACCGAGCCGCCGGCACCATGACCCAATACCCCACTCAGTCATAGTACCCTAATACGGAGCAAGGCCATCCTTGCCCTGTCGTAGTAATGCCTTGCACCAAGCTATGTCGTGCCAAGCATCAATCTTGTAAATCATGGGATTGACACGGATGGAATTCGAACCCATGACTCTATGGGATAGGCAGCACTAGCGCCCCCTGGATGACATTTGGTGTACTAGTAAAGTTAGATACAAGATTCACCCGTTACTTGTAGTACACGGGTGAAGGACAACGTAGTGTAAATACAGGCGAAAATAGGTTTCGTATGGAACATGACCTAGAAACTGTTACTCCATGATCAAATGGCTACTAATATAGGCACAGAGTTGGTGGAATGGGAGAGAATGCAAAAAGACAAGATGGCGGCCACAGAACGCCATCGATTTCACTTTTAAATCTTATTAAACTAGATATTATATTACATTTTTCAACTCAAAGGTAGCGGGCTATCAATAAGACATATGTAAAGAATAAATGTTGCTTCTTAGATTGTGAAATTAGGCTCTCAATTCAGTAACCCGCTTTTTTATATAGGGTTGGTATTCACCCGTGTACTGCGACTGCGAGTACCGGGTGAATCCTTTATCTATAGTAAAGTACGCTGCTAATCACTGCCGCCAGTCTAAGCAAGAAGCAGTACTAGGCCATTATTGCCCGATATGAGATGTTAGACCTGAGGGGGACTGAGTGACTATCGACTGCAGTGCGTCTTCTGCCAATGCACATCTCAAAGAGCCCATAGACACAAACCCCATATCAGGCATTTTTAAAATCATTTATTAAAGTTGCGTAGTACGATGGTTTTGAGCTTTGGTAATTTTTTCTGAGATAAATATTTTTAATTTATCGTTATTATTTACCTTACTTTAGTTTGTTGTAACTTCTATTTTAAATTGCTAACTTTGGAAATATACGAAGCGCAAATGTGAACAATTAATTTAGGCATGTACGCCAAAACTCTGACCGTTGGCTTCTGCAGTAACATGTTCTATTAAATTGACTCAGTGTCCCCTTCTATGTGGCAACAGATGTTTGATAAATGTATCAGTATCTAAGTTAAATATGCAGAATCAAATCTAGGTGAGTGGTTTGGTTTTGAATATGTAATGCTTCATCGGACTATGTGTCTTAATGCCCTGTCACATTACGGCATATGGCAAGAGCGTATTGAAAACCTATGTAAGTCCTCCGCGTGCCGGCCTATCATGACCTTTGGTGACCTATCGGGTGTTTTTGAGCATATGCGTAACCTTTGAGGAGCGTACGAAGAGCGTATGATAGCGTACTGTGACATTTGTTGACGGTTTTGATTGGCATATGGAACCTATGCATAGCGTATGCGTAGCATATGCGTAGCGTATGCGTAGCATATGCGTAGCATATGCGTAGCATATGCATAGCATATGAGCGTATGAGTAGCGTATGAGTCAAGATCGATGTCGAGCCCTATGGCATACGCTTGGAATACACTGTGCATATGCTGTGCATACGCTAGGAGTATGCTCCCATACGTAACTCGTAGGTTATGCATACGCTACATACGCTAGAGATTCGCCGGTGACGCAAGTTGAGCATATGCGTAACCTATGACGGCGCACCCCTAGCGTACGAGGAGCATACACCGGCGTACGAGGAGCGTACACCAGCGTATGAGTAGCGTATGAGTAGCGTATGAACCATACGCTCCCAGGTCAAGATTTTGTTAGCATGCACAAACAAATTTGGACGGACGGACGGGAGAAAGCGTATGGCAGCGTACAGCGGCATAGGCCGGCATACGCCGGCACATGATGGTGTATGCGGAGCGTATGCATAGCGTATGCATAGCGTATGGCGGTGCCTGACAGCGTATGCCGACGTATATGACATAACGCGCCCCCAAAAAACCCTAATGTGACAGCCCCTTTAGCTTTATACCAGACGGGATGGCCAAATGAGTTAGAGCCTCCGTATCCCGTGTTGGTAGACCGTGGGATCTTGGTTTCAAACCCTGGTCAAGTCAAACCCATGACTTAAAAATTGATACTTGTTGCTTCCTAGCCAGGTGCTCGGCATTATTAGGATAAGGCAAGGACTGCTTGGCTCAGTGTCCGGATAATGTGACTGAGTGGGATATCAGGTCATGGTGCTGGTGGCCTGGTCTCCCAGTGGGACAGCACTATACAGTCGCCATGAGTGCACACTGTCACAAGTCGGTACTCGTCCTGATACGACCTTAGATGTTGCTAGGACTTAAAATACCAACAAACAAAACAATGTCTGCTTTATACACTTCACCCATTATGATTACCTGCGCCTTACCTGCATTTGAATAAATAATCAATAATTACAACTGTGGGTATAGACGAGTTTGTAAGTCCGACTGCGCATGCGCTGAATACGGCGTCCAAAGCAAAACAAATACGCACGGTCATTTGGGTTGACCTATACGTGCAGAACAAAACTTCTGTATTGCTATTAAAATCGAAAAATGTGACATAAAATGGATTGACTCATGCACAGTAATAATGTAATGAATATATTTAAGACACAACTATCCATAATGAAAAACTTTGAGCTAAGAAACATCCAATTCCCCACAAAACAATCAGTCAGTTTCATGGGTTATTTGGTTTATAAGGAAGGAGAGTGGGAAGACAACCATTAATGGTTAAATTGTTGCTGCAATTTCTATTGTTAACAGAATAGTATATGTTTGTGGAACCATATACAGAATTTGTGAATGCAAAGTTTCTAAAATGTTTAATGTCTAAATGTTTACTTGGGCTAATGTGCAAATCACCATTCAGTTAGAGAGGTGTTACTGTATGTGTTTTATCATTTGTAATGCACATATTTTATATCTATTTTTTTCAGCGCGACTGACACAGGCAATAAAGAGGCATTAGTGAGGTGGTGACACGGTGGTGGCGCCACCAGTCATACATGCAAGTGGCGTTGAGCAAGTTACAGTGCACTGCTAATCACTGCCGCCAGTCTAAGCAAGAAGCAGTACTAGGCCGTTATTGCCCGATATGAGATGTTAGACCTGAGGGGGACTGAGTGACTATCGACTGCAATGCGTCTGCTGCCAATGCACATCCCAAAGAGCACATAGACACAAAACCCATATCAGGGATTTTTTTAATCATTTATTAAAGTTGCATAGTACGATGGTTTTGAGCTTTGGTAATTTTTTCTGAGATAAATATGCAGTGCACTTTGTGGTGTTCTCTGTGGCGGAGTAGTTAGAGTGTCTGACTTTTTTCTAGGTCAGACTCCTAATCTGAAGGTCGGTGGTTCGATTCCCCATGCCCCCATCTCTGTCAATTTGGATTTCCACCGCTGTGTACAACTTACAGCGACATCAAAGGCCAGTTGCTCTCATGCCATGTCTATGTGGTGTGAGAGGTTAAAAATCATTTGGGTCAGTAAAGGTGTAGGCTTGGGCTTTCTATCGACAAACTGTCTAATGGTGAAAACAAGTCTATCCAGACTTATCCATGATAGGCAGTATAAATCTTCAACAAAAACAGACAAAGTGGGTAGATGTTGAAAGGGATACATACAACTTGTTGTATTTATACTTGCATAACTCTTATATGTCAGATAAATGCCAATATTGTGTTGATACAACCAATGCGCCATCTGCTGAGAGTACTATCAAATGGTGCTTTGCTGTTTGTTTAAACTGTTTTCTTCAGCTTGTATAGCGTGATAAACTGATCATCCTTACATTTGCAGTTATTCCTCCTTGTGAATTAAATAGTATGTACAGTAAATCCTCTCAAACTGCCCACCTCCACAGATCGACCACTCCTGTATATCGATTGCTTTATTTGTCTCCCAAACAATCGCCCCTACAATACCATTGTAATGATAAAAAAAACAATCCCTAAACCGACCACCTTCCTAAATGGACCAACTTATTTTTGTAAATATTTGTATTCATCTGAATACATATCTTGTCAGCGCCGAAGCACTGGTCTTTCAGTCATTGGAGTGATCACATTTGGTTTGTAAATGGTGATGGGGAAGTGGAATGTGCTGCATTGTGTGCAGCACACCCCATTCTGAACTTAAAAGTCGGCCCATGGTCGGTCGATTTAGAGAGGTTTTACTGTATATAAGGTTCAGCTTGCTTGTAACACCCGGAACCGTGGAGCCGATACTGAGGGCAAGTCATGGCTTAGATAAAAGATTCACCTGGTACTTGTAGTACACGGGTGAAGGACAACATAGTGTAAATACGGGCGAAAATAGGGTTAGTATGGAACTAGAAACTGTGGCTCCAGTATCAAAAGGCTACCCATATAGGCACAGAGTTGGTGAAATGGGAGAGAATGCAAAAAGACACGATGGCGGCGCTAGAACGCCGTCGATTTCAATTTTGAATCTTATTAAACTAGATATTACATTATATTTTTCAACTCAAAGGTAGTGGGCTATCAATAAGACATATCTAAAGAATAATTGTCGCTTCTTATACCCCTGTCACACTACGACGTAACAAGCAAACGTAAGCCTGACGTGATCACGTTTCGTCATTACGTTGACCTACGTTGGATTACGTTATGATGACGTCAGAATGACATCGAAGCTACGTCACGTTACGTCATATTACGTAGGCGTGCGTCAAGGTTTTGAACCTGTTCAAAACTTTCGACTTGATGCGAACGTAAGGGTTTACGTTCGCCGTACGTTCTGTACATGTTCGGCGAACGTCAATGACGTTAAACGGACGTTTGTCAAACGTTCCTCACTATGTTCCACTACGTTCCACTCGTTGACCCACATTAAAACCAGTGGAAATGTCCATGCGGCGTAATGGGAACGTCAGGAGAACGTCAGGAGAACGTCAGGAGAACGTCAGGAGAACGTCAGGAGAACGTCAGAAGAACATCAGGAGAACGTCCGGAGAACGTGCATTCAACGTACGTTCAACGTCTAATGACGTATATAACATCACGTAACGTTCTTCTGGCGAGGGAATAACGTTCATAACGTTCCGTGAGCGTCATTACGTTGTGATCTCTCGTTGAATGACGATATCACTACGCTTTACCGCCGTTACTCTCTCGTCCACTACGCTGCATCCACGTTCAACTTGTGCCCAAATTTGCATACCACGCCGAGAAGTTCAATGTTCTTCACGTTCTCCCTACGCCGACGTCGTTACGTCGTAGTGTGACAGCCACATAAGATTGTGAAATTAGGCTCTCATTTCCTTAACCCGCTTTTTCGACCATTTTTATATAGGGTTGGTATTCACCCGTGTACTGCGAGTACCGGGTGAATGGCTTAGCTCAGTGGTCGGATACCAGACGGGGTGGCCGAATGAGTTGAGCGTCTGTCTCCTGTTTTGGCAGATCGGGGGATCTGAACCCACTGGTTTGTGGGTTCAAACCCTGGTCGAGTCAAACCAATGACTTACAAATTTATATTTGTCGTTTCCTAGCCTGGCGCTCGGCATTATTAGGATAGGGCAAGCACTGGTTGGCTCAGTTTTCGGATAATGTGACCGTGTGGGATATCAGGTCATCGTGCCGGTGGCCTCGTCTCCCAGTGGGGCAGCACTATAACGTCACCATGAGTGCGCACTGTCACAAGACGGTACTCATCCTGATATAACCTTCGATGTTGCTAGGATGTAAGACAACAACAAACAAAACAAAAACAGTGTTTTGATAAAGAGACTGAGCCGGCTCATGGTGCTGGCAGCGTGCCATCACAATGGGTGCGTGAACTATAAAGCTCTCATCAGCGTATAGTTTCACAAGCCGGTACACATCGTGATATGACCTGAGTACCCCAGCACCATCAAAGCCAATCAATCAACCAATCACGGCCGGTTATTGCTGGGCTTTATCCTCAAAGGTCCGTGAATAGCTGAACAAGTCTCATAAATATGCGCACGAGGCTACTCGAACGCGCGCGGGTGACGAACTGTAACGAGGCGACGCTGGAACCGGAAGTGTCACATGCAACAGGAAGTCGTCTGCAGACACCAACAATAGTAATAATAATAATAGCACCAACAAAGTTCTTTAGAGAAAGAAGCAGAACAAACATAACGCTTGACAAAGAGGAAAAAAATGAAAAAAATGAGAAAAAATGGGAAAAAATGGAAAAAAAATAGGGAAAAGGACAAAAACATAAAGAATGCGGAGAAAAAAAAGAGAGAGGGAAATGGAATCTCAGCGCCGGTCAAGCGATAACACATATATCATTGATTGGCTCATGTTTTATATGGCAGTAGTCGATAAATGCTACCATTGGGAAAGGAAAAGGTGGAAAAAACACTACAAAGTAAAGATGAACGAACGGCTTGCCATGCTGGAGTAGGCTCCATCCAGACACCCAGACAACGTCTAGTCGGTGGTGCGTGGTGTGTGGGGGGTGTGGGGTGTGGGCGTGTGGGGGTGTGGTGGGTCGTGGGGGTTGTGGGTGTGGTGGGTCGTGGGGGTGTGGGGGTGTGGAGGTGTGGGGTGTGGGGTGTGGGGTGTGGGGTGTGGTGTGTGGGGTGTGGGGGGTGTGGGTGTGTGGGGTGTGAGTGTGGGGTGTGGGGGTGTGGGGGTTGTGGGGTGTGGGGTGGTGGGCGCGTGGGCGGGTGGTGGGGGATGTGGGGTTCTGGGGGTTGGGGATGTGGGAGTGTGGGGGTGTGGGATGTTGGGGGGTGGGGGGGGTGGTGTGAGGTGTGGGGGTCTGGGGGGTCGTGGGGGTGTGGGGTGTGGGGCGTGGTGGTGGTTGTGGTGTGGGGTGTGTGGGTTGTGGCGGTGTGGGGTGTGGGGGTGTGGGGGTCGTGGGCGTCGGGGTGTGGGGGGTGTGATTGGAAGCGTGTACCAGCCGCAAGTGGTCGCGGGTTGCCGAGTGGCTGTGTGGAGATGTCTGGGGTGTGTGTGTGTGGGAGTGGGGGGGGGAGGTGGTGAGTGGCTGCAATTGGATCGATGGGTGGGGGGTGGCTGGCCGTGGGAGGCAGTGGGTGGTGGTGGGTGGTAGGGATAGTGGTGGGTGACAATGGGTGGCGGTGGGTAGCAGTGGGGTGGGTAGCAGTGGGTGGCTATGGGGGGCAGTAGATAGTGGTGGGTGGCAGTGGGTGGCAGTGCGTGGCAATGGGTAACAATGGGTGGAAATGGGATGAGTAATGGTGGGTGACAATGGGTGGCAATCGATGTCAATGACTGGCAGTGAGTGGAGGTGGGTGACAGTGGGTGGCAGTGGGTAGTGGTGAGTGACAATGGGTGGCGGTGGGTAGCAGTGGGGTGGGTGGTTGTGGGTGCCTATGGGTGGCAGTGGGTGGCTGGCGGCTGGCGGCGGGTGGCGGGCGGTGGGTGGCGGGCGTGTGGGTGGCGGGCGGTGGGTGGCGGGCGGGGGCGGGTGGCGGGCGGGCGGCGGGCGGCGGGCGACGGGCGGTGGGCGGAGGGCGGCGGGCGGTGGGCGGCGGGTGGCGGCGGCAGGCGGCGGGCGGCAGACAGCGGGCGGCGGGCGGCGGGTGGTGGGCGGCGGGCGACCACCCACCCAGTTTCCCGCCATTTCCACACGACGCACCGCCCTCCCCCGCCCACCACGTGTTTGGCGCCGGGAGCACCTTGCAGGCGCCACGTTAGATGGCGAATCAGCACGCGGCACTCACGTGATCGTGCCGGGGCGCCCATGCGCAGTGCACGTGCCTTCTGTGGGGGGAGGGTGGGAGTGGATAGGGCTAGGCGCTGTAATAATAGCATCAGTAGTAACAGTAGTAATAGTAGTCGTAGTACTAGTAGTATTAGTAGTAATAGTAGTACTATTAGTAGTAGTAGAAGCAGGAGTAGTAGGAGCAGCAGTAGTAGTAGGAGCAGCAGTAGTAGTAGCAGCAGCAGTAGTAGTAGCGGCAGTAGTAGTAGTAACAGTAGTAGAATAAGTAGTAGTAGTAGTAACAGTAGTAGAATAAGTAGTAGTAGTTACAGTAGTAGGAGCACTATTAGCAGCAGTAGTGGTAGTAACAGTAGATTACAGTAGTAGTAATAGTAGTAGGAGCAGCAGTAGTAGCAAAATTAGTTATAGTAGTAGCAACAGTAGTAGTTAACAGTAGTAGGAGCAGTAGTAGTAATAGTAGTAACAGTCGTACAAGCAGTAATAGGAGCAATAGTAGGAGCAGTAGTAGTAATAGTAGTAGTAGTAGTAGGACCAGCAATAGTAGTAATAGTAGTATTAGTAGTAGGAGTATTAGTAGGAGTATTAGTAGCAGTAGTAGTAGCCACTGGCAGCAGTAGTAGTAGCGGCAGTAGTAGTAGTAACAGTAGTAGAATAAGTAGTAGTAGTAGTAACAGTAGTAGAATAAGTAGTAGTAGTTACAGTAGTAGGAGCACTATTAGCAGCAGTAGTGGTAGTAACAGTAGATTACAGTAGTAGTAATAGTAGTAGGAGCAGCAGTAGTAGCAAAATTAGTTATAGTAGTAGCAACAGTAGTAGTTAACAGTAGTAGGAGCAGTAGTAGGAGCAGGAGTGGTAGTAGTATGAGCAGTAGTTGCATATGATCTGCATATGATCTGTCCAGCAGTAGTAGTAATAGTAGTAGTAGTAATAGGACCAGCAATAGTAGTAATAGTAGTATTAGTAGTAGGAGCAGTAGTAGTAATAATGGTAGTATTATGAGTAGGAGCAGCAGTAGTAGTTGGAGCAGTAGTAGTAGGAGCAGTAGTAGGAGCAGGAGTGGTAGTAGTACGAGCAGTAGTTGCATATGATCTGCATATGATCTGTCCAGCAGTAGTAGGAGCAGCAGTAGTAGTTGGATAAGTAGTAGGAGAAGCAGTGGTAGTTGGAGCTGTAGTAGTAGTAGGAGCAGTAGTAGTTGGAGCAGTAGTAGTAGGAGCAGTAGTAGTAGTAGGAGCAGTAGTAGTAGTAGGAGCAGTAGTAGTAGTAGGAGCAGTAGTAGTAGTAGGAGCAGTAGTAGTAGGAGCAGTAGTAGTAGGAGCAGCAGTAGTAGTAGGAGCTGTAGTAGTGGTAGGAGCAGTAGTAGTAGTAGGAGCAGTAGTAGTAGGAGCAGCAGTAGTAGTAGGAGCTGTAGTAGTGGTAGGAGCTGTAGTAGTAGTAGGAGCAGTAGTAGTAGTAGGAGCAGTAGTAGTAGGAGCAGTAGTAGTAGTAGGAGCAGTAGTCGTAGTAGGAGCAGTAGTAGTAGTAGGAGCAGTAGTAGTAGTATGAGCAGTAGTAGTACGAGCAGTAGTAGTAGGAGCAGCAGTAGTAATAGGAGCTGTAGTAGTAGGAGCAGCAGTAGTAGTAGGAGCAGCAGTAGTAGTCGGAGCACCAGTCGTAGTATGAGCAGCAGTAGTAGTAGGCACAGCAGTAATAGTATGAGGAGAAGTAGTAATTGGAGCAGCAGTAGTAATAGGAGTTGTAGTAGTGATAGGAGCAGCAGTAGTAGTATGAACAGCAGTAGTAGTAATAATGGTAGTATTAGGAGTAGGAGCAGCAGTAGTAGTAGGTAGCAGTAGTAATAGGAGCTGTATTATTGGTAGGAGGAACAGTAGTAGTAGGAGCAGCAGTAGTGGTAGGAGCAGTAGTAGTAGTAGGAGCAGTAGTAGTAGGAGCAGCAGTAGTAGTAGGAGCAGCAGTAGTAGTAGGAGCTGTAGTAATAGGTTATCCAAAGTGATTCTTTTCCCCAAGAGGTCAGTATTACAAGTTATATATCTGTACAGATCTTCTAAATCAGATCTCAATGATATACAAATCATTTAGATCGATTGAATAGCTGCAAAGTTATGAGTGTTTAAAGATTGATTTTTTTAACCCGATTTGTGCACATTTCCAAATTAGCCAAATCTTTGTTTTTAGGGTGCTACCTGGAAGCTATTTTGCATATGATCTGTCCAATATTAAAGAATCTCAATCTCTATAGTAGAAATAGGAAGCTTATTTTTTTACAGACCATCACTGTTAGTATTCTTTCTGAAATTTCATGTCAAACTTGCTAAATTCCTTAATTTCCAGCAACCACCAATAATAAATTCAGTAAAATTAAGAAAATTAGCATAACTCCCATACTAATTGTCGTATCACTGCAATCTTGATACCAAAATAACCAGAATTAGAAGCTTTACATGAGGACCTAATTTTATAAGCTGACAAATAGCCACATTCATACAGCAGTCACTTCTCAGACCAACCTTGATGAGCATGATATAAATCTCAACCAAATATTGTTCTGGTTAGGTAGAGGAAGACTTGAGGTTTATGATGATATAATTTTCAGCACGATCGTGATCAAATTTCAAGGATGATTGATGTCTTAATGTTTTCACTCCTTCAGTTCAATCAATTTTCCCACGTAAAAACAGCCACGCAGTAACAGCAGCAGTAACAGCAGCAGTAACATCAGGAGTAAAATCAGCAGTAACAGCAGCAGCAACAGCAGCAGTAACAGCAGCAGTAACAACAGCAGCAACAACAGGAGCAACAGCAGCAGCAACAGCAGCAGTAACAGCAGCAGTAACAACAGCAGCAACAACAGCAGCAACAGCAGCAGCAACAGCAGCAGTAACAGCAGCAGTAACATCAGCAGTAACAGCAGCAGCAACAGCTGCAGTAACAGCCACATAAACAGCAGCAGAAACAGCAGCAGTAACAACATCAGTAACAGCAGCAGTAACAACAGCAGTAACAACAGTAGTAACAGCAGTAGTAACAGCAGCAGTAACAGTAGCAGTAACAACAGCAGTAGCAACAGCAGTAACAGCAGCAGTAACAACAGCAGTAACAACAGCAGTAACAACAGTAGTAACAGCAGTAGTAACAGCAGCAGTAACAGTAGCAGTAACAACAGGAGTAACACCAGCAGTAACAACAGTAGTAACAGCAGTAGTAACAGCAGTAGTAACAACAGTACTAACAGCAGCAGTAACAGTAGGCCTATCTAATGGTGCAGTCACACTACGACGCTTCTCGCCGGCGACACGGCAACGTGTAGTGATTTTGGGCGATAATAAATGAAAAGTCTGGACGCGCTGGTGGCGCGTTATGAGCGCGTCGGTACACTATCTTTGACGTTGATGGTCGGCGGACAACGTCGGCGCGCGTTGCCGGTCGCCCAAGGTTTTAAGCGTGTCAAAAAAAAAACAACGACCGGCAGCGCGCGCAAATATATGGGTAAGGACGTTAGGCGCGCGTCGCGATGCGTTGGACGCGCCGGAATAACGTTATGGGAATGCTAGGAAGACGGCGCGCGCGCGGGAGGGTCGTTGCTCACACGTTGCGGCAAACTGGGGCGTTTTTGTTTTACGCCCTAGCAACATTTAAGGTTAGATGAAGACGTCGCGCCAAACTTTTTTTTTTTTCCCCAACGCGTCGACACCCGTTGGCCGCGCGCTACTAACACGCTGCCCTGACGCCGATCTTTTCCCCCAAACCGCCGAAAAGTTGGACGTTTCTCGACGCGCAAGATTTTATTTTCAACGCTGACGGGTCGCCGGGAGAAGCGTCGTAGTGTGACTGTACCAGAAGTATCGAGCTTCAAATCTAGATAATCATTTACTGATTTCGTTTTTGAAAAGTTAATGATTTTATCGGAATAGGTAAATTTACGGTATCATCCTCCCAGGCTTTATATTTATTAATATTTATACCGTAATCCCCTTAGGCCTCCGATCTCATATCGCGCATTAACCGCTTAAGGGGCTGTCACATTACGACGCATCTCGCAAGCGCGTGGCGAACACGTAAAATCACTTTTTTTACGTTGAGATGCATCAAACTTGTTGGCGCAGGAGCAAAGTTGGACGTATACATACCATATACATCACGTATGGCCAATGTACGGCCAACGTATGGATAACATTCAAATTATGCTCACAGTACATTCGCAGAACACCGGTGAACATTATATACGTTATTCGATCGCCAGAACTATGCCTCATACATTGCATACATCAAGACACGGTGGAGAAATGCTAAACGTATGTTAGACGTATGTTAGACATACATTAGACGTACGTTATCCATACATTGTCAGTAGGCGGGCTGCACATTTCCACTCTCTTTAACATAGGTCAAACTAGTGCAACATAGCGAACAACATACGTCTAACGTACATTGACGTACGCCTAACATATACATAATGTAGGGCCACATAACACCTATATGTTATCATATGTCTTTTGCGACCCCCCTAGCGTACGTCGACCTATGTCAACGCATATCGACGTGCCTCGACGTATGCATAGCGAACATGTAACACATTACGACGTATCCCAACGTGGTGGCCAAAAATCACTTACCTCGGCGTACGTTTGTGCGATGCGTCGTGATGCGATGCGTCGTAATGTGACATCCCCTTAAATATCTAAGGGCAGTCGGCGAAATGCTACTCAGCACTGCATGGCCATATCATTCGCATTTACAGGTAATTACGTAAATACATCAGGTCTGCGAAAGGTCAATAATAGTATCTGCCCTCCCCCCGCCTCCCCCACCTCCCCCGCCTCCCCGCCTCCCCCTCCTCCCGCATCCTCCCGCCCCCCACCTCCCGCCTCCCCCGCCTCCCCTCGTCTCCCGCTCCCCCGCCGCCCCCCGCCGCCCCCCGCCTCCCGGCGCCTCCCCCTCCTGCCGGCTCCCCCCTCCTCCAGCCTCCTCCCGCCTCCCGCCTCCCCCCTCCCCGCCTCCCCCCCCCCCCCCTCCCCCCGCCTCCCCCACCTCCCCTGCCCACCACGACTGTTCCAAGAACATAATTGTTGTACCGTGCTATACCTTGTAATATAACCTCTCGAGAGGAGCGCACGGCTCTTCATAACATGCAGTTTGGCCGGAAGTGTCCTGTTCACTATACACATCCGGCTGTGTAGGCCCATCTAAGCTGTACCTGAAATGGAGCATAGCATATAGAATCCCAGCATGCACCATCGATCTTAGCGACCAGTTGGGCCCGACTTACGATTATCGCCGATTTTATTTTGTTTTTGTTTTACGTCGGCAGTATGAGCAGTTCTGGGAAATGCCAATTCAAGCTTGGATCTCAAACTGCCGATTAGCCACATGGTTGTTGGAGTTTTACGTACTGGCAATATCTAAGGTCATATCAGGACGGGTACGACTTGTGGCAGTGCACACTCATGGATGGCGACTTTATACTGCTTCCCCACTGGGAAATCAGACTGCCAGCACCATGACCTAAAATCCCACTCACCCACTCAGTCACATTATCCTGACACTGAACTAACCAGTCCTTGCTCTATCCTATTAATGCCGAGCGTCTGGCTAGGAAGCAACAAGTCATTGGTTTGACTCGACCGGAAACCGAAGTCCTGATCTGCCGCAGGCGAGGCCTGCACTTTACCGATTCGGCCACCACGCACGGTGGCTAGATGTAAATGATGAACTCTAGTCCACGTTGGCTTCTCACACAATGACGTCGGAAGGAGATATTTCTCACCATTCAAATTATATCGGAACGCACAACTTGATAATAGGGGAAATACTATGAACTCACCCACTCACCCACCAACTCACCTGTCCATGCACTCACACACTCACCCACCCACTCACCCACCCACGCACTCACCCACCCACTTTCCCATCCACCCACTTTCCCATCCACGCACTCACCCACATACTCACCCACGCACTCACCCACTCACCCACCTACTCACTCATCGACGCACTCTCCCACATAATCACCCACTCACCCACCCACAAACTCGCCCACATACTCACCCAATCACCCACCAACTCACCTGTCCACGCACTCACCCACTCACTCACCCACTCACTCACCCACTCAATCACCCACTCTATCACCCACTCACTCACCCACTCACCCACCCACTCACCCACCCACGCACTCACCCACATACTCACCCACTGAATCACCAACTCACCCACCCACTCACTCATCGACGCACTCTCCCACAGAATCACCCACTCACCCACCCACGAACTCGCCCACATACTCACCCACTCACCCACCAACTCACCTGTCCACGCACTCACCCACTCACTCACCCACTCAATCACCCACTCTATCACCCACTCACTCACCCATTCACCCACCCACTCACCCATCCACGCACTCACCCACATAATCACCCACTCACACACCCACGCAATCACCCACATCCTCACCCACATCCTCACCCACCCACCCACCCACTCACCTGTCCACGCACTCACCCACTCATCTGTCCACGCACTCACGCACTCACCCACTCAGGCACCCACTCAATCACCCACTCACCAATCCACGCCATCACCCACATACTCACCCACCCACCCACTCACTCACCTGTCTACGCACCCACCCACTCACTCACCCACTCAATCACCCACTCAATCACTCAATCACCCAATCACCCACTCACCCTGAATATATTGGGTGTCAGTCCCCGCTGACACATTGATTTTTTGGCCCTGCGCCAACGGTTCTACACTGCAGACAGTGTGCATGACCTTTTTACTAAGGTAAAACAGGAAAACATTTGAGCCTTTTTGAGGGCAGCTGGACTGTACCACCTCATATAGTTTACTGAATAGGTTCTATTAATAAAACCTTTCTTTTTCTATGGTAATTTGTTTCCCTTGACCACAAATACATGATTGTGAGCTTTCTCATTTAATGAGTGTCTATTGGTACATAAATGATTGTCTGCTTTTACATGTAAAAACGATGGTTTGAACAAAAAACAAACATTTCTCACCGTGAATATGGCCTATGCTGCTGACACGGCGTAAAGCAACCACCAATCAATCAATCAATCAGATCATTATATTGCATGTGTGCATACATGTTTATGCCAAATTGCTATGTATTTCTATTCATTTTGAATAAAATCGAAGTTTTTCCCTACGCATATCGACAAACTCAATGGCCATTTGCATTTCCTTTGCTGCCAATGCCTTTTTCAGCGCATGTGCAGTCGGAACCGCGATCCCGTCTATACACATATCAAAAAAATAAACAACCAGAAAAACTTCCATTGTCACCTCTTTTTTTAAAATCCCTCCAAAAGCTGGTGTTTTCATCATTTATATGTTTAGTGCTGTTATAGACATTCAGTGAATTCTTAGCACGGGGGACCTAGATAAAAGATTCACCCGTACTGACAGTACAGGGGTGAAAAACCAACCCATTAGAAAAGCTGGCGAAGAAGTTTGTCATGCTGGGGAAATTAATTGAGTGAATAATGTCTTAATTTAAGAAGCAATATGTATTCTTTATATATGTTTTTTTATTTCCCCGCTACCTTAGAGTTAAAAATGTAATAAAACATGCAGTTTAATAGACTTTAAAAGTGAAATCGACGGCGTTCTATTGCCGCCTTCTTGTCTTTTTGCATTCTCCCCCATTTCACCAACTCTGTGCCAATATAAGTAACCATTTGAAACTGGTGCCAGGCATTCTACTTCCTGTTCCATACTAAAGCTATTTTCGCCCGTATTTACACTATGTTGTCGTTCACCCATGTACTACAAGTACCGGGTGAATCTTTTATCTAGGGGGACCTTGCCCTATTATAGGGCAGTATGTCGATGCTACCTTGTTACTGCTATATATATATATATATATATATATATATATATAGACCCCTACAACTCCACCACAAACCACCTACACCTCCACCACACACACCCTGCACACCCACCACACACACCTACACCTACACCCCACCATACCCACCCCCACCCAACAACACACACCGTCAAAACTGGTGTAACGTCGTTATGACTAGGAACCAAGGTAATACACATGCTTGGGGTCAGATCGAAAAGCCTGCAGAACTTGGCCGGTCGCGTGGTTGGAGTTTTACATCCTGACAACATCTAAGGTCATATCAGGACGGGTACAGACTGGTGACAGTGCGCACACATGGCGACTTTAAAGTGCTGTCCCACTGGGAAATCCGGCCACCGGTACAACGACCTGATATCCCACTCAGTCACATTATCCTGACAGTGAGCTAACCAGTCCTCCTCTAATGATATGAGCTCAAAGAAAGGAAAGTTTGTTTTATTTACCGACGCCTCTAGAGCATATTTATTTTTATAATTGGCTTTTGGACGTCAAACATATGGTCATTCTGACATATTTCTTTGGAGGAAACCTGCCGCCGTCACATAGGCTACTCTTTCCGATAAGCAGCAAGGGGTCTTTTATATGCACTGTCCCACAGACAGCACAGCACATACCACAGCCTTTGATGAACCAGTTGTGGACCACTGGTTGGAAAGGAAAATAGCCCAAACTGCAAATGCGTCCATGAAGTAGGATCGATAGGATGACCCACACCTTCACGGGTGGACACTCTACTCTCTGAGCTACGTCCTGTTCCTGCAGAAAATAACAAAACCCAAAAATGTCGGGTTATGCAACTTTAAGCAGAAACTACCTCAATATCTCGTTGAATGTGTTTAAGTGTACAGGAAATGCATGACAAAGCAAACCTGGATTACCTAATGGTTAGAAGAGATTCACATCTCCTATCACTTATGTACAAAAGAGCCAGAGATACCCAATATATAGACAACACAAAAAGGAATACTAGATGGGTTGATTCCACTCTACTCAAAGTCCCCAAACCTTCGACAAACAAACTAATTAAAGCACCAATTTACAAAGGCAGCATGATGTGGAACAACCTACCAGCCAGAACCAGGGAACAACCTACCAGCCAGAACTTAGAATTTAAAAACTCTCTAAGAGTACATCGGATTGGGCAGGCCCTTATGCAGCTGCAGTAAAGTATTTCCATGGCATCACCATACCGTAAGTGGCAGACCACCAAACCCTCAGCCTCGGTTTCTTCCCCCCACAAACCACCCTACTTTTTTTATTTGTTGCTGTTCCTCTGTTATCTCCAGTCAACCATATACAATGACAGACACAGTCCAGGTTAAAATGTAAAATTTAAGACCTAAATACACTGGGATTGGTCCCACTGCTTCACTGGTCACAGCTGGTCCAGTGTATTATTAACAACCCCACCCCAACAACATAATTCATAAACTCACATAACTAACTAGACTAGAGTTAGACTAGAATATTGCTAACATCCCACATTTATATACCGCTTGCCTAGCTGCAACTGAACATTAAAACTGACTACAACTTTACCAACTGAATACAGAAGATAACTTCTGCTTACATTCTAAATACCATGTAAATACTCACATTGATCTGACTAATATTGATCTAGTTATATAACACTACTGTTACCATATTGCTATGGAACTTTTGGGTTACAGAATTTCATTGTGTTACATGGTGCAAATTGTGTATTCAACAGGTATTGTACACCTTATTCTATATACCTTTTGTGTAAATAACCCTGAATTGAAAAATGGCTGGAAGACCAATGCTTCGGCACTGACAAAAGACTTATTCAGCAGAATAAACATTTTTACCACACAAAAAAAATGATGTGAGCTCAAAGAAAGCCTGGCCCCGTTAATGGAACCTGTAACACTAACTGTAACGCCATGAGCTCTCCACACTGATTATCTACCAATCAGATAACACATGGGGCTTATTTGATTACTCAGAGGCAAAAGCAGTCATGCTATAACGCAGACATTTATATAGCCATAACTTGGCGGTAAAGTAGCAATAAAGTGAGTGTAAAGTGGTGGTAAAATGTCAGTAAAGTGGCACTAAAGTGGCAGTAAAAATAGACTATAACTTGTAATGGTCACGCAGTACTGAACATGCACCGTGGGAAACAACCCATGTCAAATCTGCATTACATATGCAAATTAGCATAACAACTGTGTTATATTTGCTACAAAGCTTTTGACACGCATGGCTGGCCATATTCTGCAAATATTATTTGAAGAGTTCAGGCGCAAATCCCAATAAATGCCAATCCAAAAATGTCATTTAAATAACAGATTTTGTACTGGAAAATAATTGTATTTCTCACTAATTGCACTTTTCTTATGATTTTCACATGGTTATGGAGAAATTAAGTAAAAAGTAGGAATGTACAAAAATTCACTTGTGGGAGGTTCGATTCCTATGTTTATTTCAATGTGTGGATTGGCGTTTACAGGGTTTTGCGCCTGAACTCTTAATTGACCCTAACTTCCGCACATTGCGGAAACCATTTCTGATGATTGTCACTGACTATCCTGGCGCTCGGCATTCCTAGGATAAGGCATGAGGAAGATGAATTGTTTGCGATTGAAATTTCCGCTACTTATTCGATGAATGTAACTTTTCCTTTGACATTTAATCTTTTTCACTATCGCTTAAATTGTCAGAGTGCGCTGGTGTTGAAGTTTCTGTCATCTTCTGCGATAAATACATCAAGTTAATCATATAATCTACTGTTACCTTAGCTTGCCGGTGTGAAACCTCTATTTGCTCCCTGAGAGAGTGCAGCTGGTAACTTACAAAAGCCAGCAGCACTTCAACCCTTTTGCAGCCAACTTTCATGAAATGCCAAAGCAGATCCTCTACTCTCAACTGTCTTCTGGTTACAGAAAGAAAGGGCGCCCTCATCTCCAGTTCAAGGATACCATCAAGAGAAAACTGAAGCTGAGAGACATTAAGACCGACTCATGGACATCACTCTCACAGCAGAGAGCTAAATGGAGAGCGGCAGTCAAGTAATGAAAGCAGTCTTTGTCACATCGCGACCGACAGCATGATTATGATGATGATGACCTTAGCTTGATGTAATTTATTTTAAATCTCTAACATTAGAGATATTGGAACTAAAAACACATCAAATTAATGTTGGCAAACACGTACAAAATTCTGCCATCATACGCTTCATCAGTGAGAGGTTACTTTGAAGTAACTTTCATTTTAATTACCAACTTTGGAGATATTTTAAGTGCATTCATATACAAATAGCGTTGGCAACCCTCCCAACATTCTGACACAATAGACTTCTGCAGTAACAGGTTGTTATTACCTTACCTCAGTATCTCCTTATATATGGAAACAGGTGCTTATTAAGTGCATCAATATCTAAGTTAAATATGTAGAATCAATTGTAATTATCAATTATAATTGTTTTAGTTTTGAAAACGTGATGCTTCATCAGGCTATGTAGATTTAATTACCGCCGTTCATCAATAATAAAAACAATTGTTGTCTTCAATCGATTTTCTTTTTATCGGTCCAGTAGTTGATTAAGCAGGGGAAATTTCAGTCGCAGACGACTGGTCTTCCTCATTCCACTGCTCCTTGCCCTATCCTAGTAATGTCGAGCATCTGGCTAGGAAGCGACAAGTCTCAATTTTTAAGTCATTGGCTTGACATAACCAGGATTCGAACCCACGATCCCATCATCTACCAACACGGGAGAGGGACACTCTAACTCATTCGGACATCCCGTCTGGTCAGAGCCCTTAAAATATGCCTTCAAGTACATAGAAGGTACCCAACAGTAGACCTACACCTAAAATGCAATGCAACACTATTAGCAAGCAGGAGGGAACTCCACCTTAAATTACTTGCTCACCACTGCACAGCACAGCCAGATAACACCGTGACTGCGCCAAGAAATACAAGACACATGGACGGCACAGTCCTAAAGGAAGTCATAAGCAACACAACAATTTATGAAAGGAGTACATTTGCTATGGCCACCCAAACAACCTCTCGATAGCAAGATCGATAAAAGATCTTAATAAATACAAACAATTTCTAAAAGAACAAACAATAAGAGACATGCAAAATTAGTATAGAAACTAACATAATAAAATTTAAAAATATGTATCAAACCAGCTTCATAGCTGTCCAGCGACGAAAACCAGCACCCTCAAAGGAGCTTAATCACAATAGGCAGAATAAATACTGTATCAATGAAAAAAAATGTAACAAAAGAAAAAAAAGAAAGTGTGAAATAAATGCAGGTTGTGCCCCTCTGTGAGATTCATGAATGCAAGCTACTTCCTGTGTTGAGTACATTGACCGGATGGGCTAATCAGTACAGCACTCGGTTTTTGTATGGACATAATGGAAGGGTGTGAGTTCGAATCCTGACCGACTCAAACCAAAGACTTACACACTAGATAGTTGTCAGTACCTGGACCTCGGTATTACACAGATAGGGCAAAGACTGGTTGGCTCCCTCCCAAGATAATGTGACTGAGTGTGATGTGAGAACATGGTGCTCCCATGGAGCAACACTATAACGCTACCATCAGTGCACATTCTCAATAGTGTCTACTTGTCCTGACATAGCATCAGATGGTGCTAAAGGGAAAACCCCAATGAACCAGGCGTCATTTTTATACTAGAATTCCCTGAGAAAGATATATATATATGATGCATAAGGATTATGTGTATATAAATAATGGTGAGGTTTGTTTATCTATTACCGTCCAATCAGGTTGGTGGTGTCGCCACTCTCTACTTGTCCTTATTACTGGCACTCCAGTAGCCGCAACAAGTTATACAGTAAAACCTCTCTGACCGACCACCTCCACAAATCCACCACTGCCCTATATCGATCGCTTTATTTGGGTCCCACCGATACCATTGGAAGGATATTCTAACTCCCTAAACCGACCACTTCCCTAAATCGACCACTTAGAGTCGGTCCCATGGTCGGTCGATTTAGAGAGGTATATATATATATATATATAAGTGTAGTGGTCTGCACTGACCTCTCAGGCAAGGAGCCGCATAGACAGGTAGGCGTGGGTAGTGTGTTGATATCAGGGAGCCTAGGTGGTGTAATGGTTAGCACACTGGCCCGGAATGCAAAGAGATGTGGGTTCGAGTCCCACTCTAAGCGCAATATTTCCCATTTTCATCACCCCCATGACACTGGTGCCGTGACCAGGATCCTGTACAAGCTATGCGCTGTATAGTTGTTGAACCTACCCTGTGTATGTAAGTGCGTGCATGCCTATATGTATGTAATTGTACATTAAAAGACATACAATTCCAGGGGGACGAGTGTAGTGGTCTGCACTGACCTCTCAGGCAAGGAGCCGCATAGACAGGTAGGCGTGGGTAGTGTGTTGATATCAGGGAGCCTAGGTGGTGTAATGGTTAGCACACTGGCCCGGAATGCAAAGAGATGTGGGTTCGAGTCCTACTCTAGGCGCAATATTTCCCATTTTCATCACCCCCACGACATATATATATATATGTACACATACATATAAAGAGTTCAGACGCAAAACTCTGTAAACACCAATCCAAATATTGAGATAAAGATTGAAGTCAAACCTTAGAAAGGTTAATTTTTTTAATTCATATTTTGTTTGTTCATTTCTCCATCACTGTTCATAACCATTTCTACGCAACAAATAAGATTTTGTTTGTTTGTTGTTGGTTTATGTCCTAGAAAAACCTAAGGTAATATCAGGACGGGTACCAACTTGTGACAGTGTGCACTCATGGCGACTTTATAGTGCTACCCCACTGGGACACCAGGCCGCCAGCAGCATGACCTGATACCCAACTCAGTCACATTATCTTGACACTGAGCCAACCAGCCCTTGCCCTATCCTATTAATGCCTAGCACCAGGCTAGGAAGCGACAAGTATAAATTGTTATGTCATTGGTTTGACTCGACCAGGGTTCGAACCCACGATCTATCAGCACGAAAGGCGGACGCTCTAACTCATTTGGCCATCCCGTCTGGTCGTGCAATAAACGAGGAATTAGTGAGAACTAATATGACCTTCAGGTAAATTTTTAATATTTTAAGTCAATTTGTGGATGGGCGTTTACGGGTGTATTTGAGATTGTATTCAGTCACATCAAAGAACCTGCACGTGATGGGGGCCAAACCGGAAGTGTCCTATATCCAAGATGCGCACGGAGTGTGGGCAGTGAACTAAGACAAACACAGCGAAGCGATGTCGAAGTGTATCAGCTTACTCTGCACAGGTTTTCATGACCGGCATAATATTTCAACCACGTACAACCCCCCCCCCCCTCACCGACCACGCCTGTAGATCTATGTGTGATGAATAGTTTTATTTAAACATCACGATAATTCACAACGCCAACTTAGAAACCACACTTGACTCTACACTGAATGCGAACCAGTAACTATTTTTTCTCTTGAAGATTTATACTGCCTATCATGGATAAGCCTGAATAGACTTGTTTTCACCATTAGACAGTTTGTCGATAGAAAGCCCGAGCCTTCACTTTTACCGACCCAAGGGATTTTTAACCTCCCACACCACATAGACATGGTATGAGAGCAACTGGCCTTTGATGACGCTGTAAGTTATACACAGCGGTGGAAATCCAAATTGGCAGAGCTGGGGGCATGGGGAATCGAACCACCAACCTTCAGATTAGGAGTCTGACCTAGAAAAAAGTCAGACACTCTAACCACTCCGCCACAGAGAACGCCTATCGAGGCTGAACCAAATTGTAGGTATGAGAATGACAACCTTTAGAAAAATAAGATGTCACATGATTGAGAACACAGCGCTCAAACTGCATAAGGCCAATCATTGATTATAATGATCTAATCTATGGCCTTTTAACAGGTCAGAGACCTCAGCTCGTTCAGGTGACGCCGTCATTTTAGGTCCGGGTCAATTACCAAGGGCGTATTTTGTGTAAGATTATGTAGTGAAATATGTATGCCATAAATGACTGTGGCAGAGTGAGTTTGAGCTAGTTTTACTATTGGAACATATCACAGGAAAGAAACAAATTATATTAAGATCCCAGGTTAGTGTCTGGATATTTAGTTTTGGAACTAATTAGTAAAACAACATTAAAATATTAGTGTGTTATGGTCATGGACCAGCTTCCCTGTGTTATGGGGCTGTCACACTACGATGCTTCTCACCGGCGACCGGTCGACGTGTGGTGATTTTGGACGAAAATTAGGGAAACGTCGGGAAGCGTTACACGCGCGTTAGGCACGCGTCGGTACATGTCGGTACATTATTCTGGACATTGATGGTCGGCGGACAATGTCGGCGCACGTTATTGGTCGCTGAATGTTTTCAACATGTCAACAACAAAAAACGACCGATACCGCGCGTCAACGTGCGGGTTCCAATATTATGGTGACGTCAGAAGGACGTCGACATCGCTGGAATAACGTTATGGGAACGCTAGGCAGACGCCGCTCACACGGGCGGGTCGTCTCCACATGTTGCGCTAAATGGTTGCTTTCTTGTTTGACGTCCTCCCAACATCTAATCTGATATGAGCACGTCACGCCAAACTTTTTTTTTTTTTTTCCTCACGCGTCGACACCCGTTGGCCGCATGCGAATAACGCGCTGCGCTGACGCCAAACTTTTTTCCCAAACCGCCGAAAAGTTGGACGTTTCTCGACGCGTAAAAGTTATTTGGCGCGCTGGCGGCACGCCGGCGAGAAGCGTCGTAGTGTGACAGCCCCATTATTTTTGTTTTTTTGTTTTTTAGTTTTTGTCCATTAGTTGTTTAAGCAAGGGAAATTTCAGTTATAGACGACTGGTCTTCCTCATTCCACTGCTGGTCGATAGAAAGCCCGAGCCTACACTTTTACCGACCCAAGGGATTTTTAACCTCCCACACCACATAGACATGGTATGAGAGCAACCGGCCTTTGATGACGCTGTAAGTTATACACAGCGGTGGAAATCCAAATTGGCAGAGCTGGGGGCATGGGGAATCGAACCGCCGACCCTCAGATTAGGAGTCTGACCTAGAAAAAAGTCAGACACTCTAACCACTCCGCCACAGAGAACACCACTGTGTGGCTGTAACCAAACAACCACAGGACAATAAGGGAAGACCAGTGCCACGGCCCTGACAAAAGACTTTATTCAATGAATAAACTATATTTACAAATAAAACAATAAACAATCAAGAGCTACTTTGAGATTACCATTATTCAAAACGGGAGTTACAAGTGCAAGAAGTGCAATATTAAGTCTTTGAATGTTCGAATCCAGCCTGGCCAGACTGGCGCTCAACCCTTCTGAGTGGTAGGTACGCTTTTAGTCAAAGGTCAGGTGGGTGGCAAAATTAGTGAAGACAACTAGATAAACGAGTCACCCCGTACTTACAGTAGCAGGAAAAGCAACCCATTAGAAAAAGTGGCGAAAAGTTGGGTAAGGTTTGGTAAATGAACACATGAATTCTTAATTTAAGAACGAAATATTTTAGTTATATATTTCTTCATATTTACCCGCTACTTTTGAGTTGAAAAATAGAATAAAACATGTAGTCTAATGAACATTAAAATTGAAATTGACAGCATTCTATCATCATCATCTTGTCTTTTTGCGTTTTCTCCTATTTCACCAAATCTGTGCTGATATAAGAAGCCATTTGATACTGGAACCAGGGATTCCACTTCCTGTTCCATACTAAAGCAATGTTTCCCATATTTAGACTACGTTGTCATTCACCTCTACTGCAAGTGTGGGGTGAATCTTTTATCTAGAGGACAACCTGATCGAAGTGCGGTAATATTCGCCATTTAAAGGTTAATGAAAGTGACGACAGGGGGCGCCAAGTGGAAGTTAAAGTTGCATAGCCGGTTGAAAGCATCAAATTTTCAAAACTAAAATACTGACCTAGATTTGATTCTACATATCTTACTTAGATACCAATGCACTTATTACACATTTGTTGCTGCATAGAAGTAAATTTTCTAGAATTTGTTACTACTGAAGCGTATGGTGTCAGAGTTTTGCAGTGCTTGCGCAAATTAATTTGGCACGTTTGCACTTCAAATATCTGAAAAGTTAGCCTTTTAAAATAAGCTGAAGTAAGGTAGATTATAATGATTAACCTAATATATTTAACTCAGAAGTGACAGACACTCAAGGGCTGAGTACACAGTGCTCAGGGGGTAGTATATGTTGCCCCGCTGGATATTATTGCCCATGTCACCTGGTAATATATCCCATGTGACTGAGTAAGATATTAATACATACAAGGACGCGTATTCTTCAGTGTTATGTGTGGTCTACTCTAATGTATGGGGCTGAGACATGGACAACCTCTAAGAAAATGTACAAATGTTTAGCAGCATTTGAGATGTGGACTTATCGAAGGATGATGAAAATATCATGGACAAAGAAGATCACCAACAAAGAAGTTCTCAGAAAAATAAAAAATAAGAAACGCTTGTTTACCACTATACAGACAAAGAAACTTTTTATTTTGGCCACATCATTCGTCAGAGTGCAATATACCATACATTGTTGGAAGGGAAGGTGAATGGCAGCAGAGGGAGAGGGAGACCAAGAACATCATGGTTTACAAATATTTCACAGTGGACATGCTTGAATTATTCAGTCTATCAGAACAGCACACCATCAGGACAAGTGGAGAACCATTGCATCCAACCCTCGACTAGAGGACGGAACTATTGATTGGTTGATTGACTGAGTGAGATATCAGGTCATGGTGATGGTGGCCTGGTCTCCCATCGAGGCAGCACTATAAAGTCGCCATGAGTGCACACTGTCACAAGTCAGTACCCATCCTCATATGACCTTAGATGTTGCCAGGACATAAAGCCCTCCAAGAAACAACAAACAACTAGATGACAGAGCAGAGCTATACGATAGGTTCAGACAACGGCACCGTCCACCCCCACCTGCCACCCCCACCCCACACCTGCGCCTTCCCCCTACCCCTGCGCCCTTACCCCATCTGCACTCAGTGCCCTCTAAGTGTGAACCAGGCGTGTTGCTCTAATCGGGAGAGCACAGGCCTCACAGACGGAAGGTCGGGAGTTTTGGTTCCAGGTCGAGTCAAACTAATGACTTATAAAATTGATATTCGTCGCTTCCTAGCCTGGTGCTCGGCATTAATAGGATATGGCAAGGACTGGTTAGCTCAATGTCAGGATAATGTGACTGAGTGGAATATCGGCCAGCGGCCTGCTCTCCCAATGACGCAGCACTACAAAGTTGCCATGAATGCACACTGTCACAAGTCGGTACCTGTCCTGATATGACCTTAGATGTTGCCAGGAAATAAAACTCCAAAAAAACAACCACTATAAAGCAACGATGAGTTGAATGAAAGTGACAAATAGTTGAGTCATTACGAGGGCGATAGATGAATCCCTATTGGAACTATGTTGCCAGCACGTAAAACTCCAACAGCCAACCAACCAGCTCCCCCCGTCCCACCCCCACCTCCCCCCCCCACCTCCCCCCCCTGACCCCATCTGCACTGCGTGCCACGTCTAAGTGATGCAGGTGGCGGTCAAGGCGTGGGAGTGTGTCCATCTGATGAGGGACAATCCCGTCCTTGAAGCATCATTATTCCACATTAACCCATCACCTTCTCCACTCCATTCATACTCCACTGATACTCCACTGATACTCCACTGATACTCCATTCATATTCCACTGATACTCCATTTAGACGCCCCCGCAGCCCCTCTAACTCACCCTCCACCCTCCCACACTCCCTCCCACCCTCCTATGCTCCCTCCCACCCTCCCACCCTCCTACCCTCCCTCCCATCCACCCCCCTACCCACCCTCACATTCCTTCCTACCCGCTCCGTCCCATCCTCCCTCCACCCTCCCACACTCCCTCCCACCCGCCCTCCTACCCCCCCCCCCTGCCACCCTCCTACCTACCCTCAGATCGACAGTCCCTCCCTCCCACCCTCCCACCCTCCCACCCATCTTCCCACTCCAACCAACCCATTTTCAAAGTTATATTTGTACAGCAGTTTTCCAATTCAGGATCTCCTTTTAGAGTTAGTTGGATGCAGGTGTTTATATGAGAATCTGTTTGCTTTATTTACCGGCTATTTTCACTTGTGGAAGGAAAGTCTATGATTCTTTCAAACAAATAATTTACAAAGCTGTGATTATGTGCTATGTCATGTAAAGCCATCTATCTAAGGACAGGGCATGGGTGAAAGGACGCTGTAACAAACCACAATGGGATGGGATCCTCTCCCACAGGCCTGTATGTCATCTGCGTAGATGTACATAGTAGGCTAAGTTATCATATACAGGTTAGGAAAAAACTAAAAAATTAAAAGAAAAAAACTAATATAGAAACTACTAACACACAAAACTGCAAAGGTTGGCCCGAGAAAGATCAGGTAAAGACTCCTGAGTGCGGGACCAGACCAATCCAGTATCACAGCTGTCCAGCGTTGAAAAAAAGCACCCTCACGGGAGCTTATATGTTATGGGCAGAATAAAAAACTTGTCACAAAAAATATATATATATATATATATATATAAATAACAAAGGTTGTGTTGGTGGAGTTTTATGTCCTGACAACATCTACTTATATAATTGATACTTGTCGCTTCCTAACCAGGCGCTTGGCATTATTAGGATAGGACCATCACTGGTTGGTTCAGTGTCAGGATAATGTGACTGAGTGGGATATTAGATCGTTGTGCTTGCATCGTGATCTTCCAGTGGGACATGCATAAAGTCGCCACGAGTGTGCACTGTCATAACTCGGTACCCATCCTGATATGACCTTAGATGTTGCCAGGACATAAAAGTCCAAGAACAAACCACTGTAAAGCAATGATGAGTTGAATGAAAGTTATAAATAGTTGAGTCATTAGGAGGGTGATAGCTAAATCCCTATTGGAGTTATGCAGATAATTAACTATATGCTCCTTAACTGCTTAAGTCACTAATGGTGCTGTCACATTATGATGCTTCTCGCCGGTGCGCCACCAATGCGCAAAATCACTTTTAATCGTCGAGAGACGTCAAACTTTTCGGCATCAGCGCAACGCATTGGTAGCGTGCGGCCGACGTTGTGGTAAAAGGTTGGCGCGCCGTCCTGATATGACCTTAGATGTTGGTAGGACATAAAACAACAAAAAGCAACCGTTTGGCACAATGTGTGGGAATGAGCCTCATGCGCGCGCGGCGTGTGCTTACCATTCGCATAACGATCTTCCAGCGCGTTTAATGTATCTCGACGCGCCTCTAATGTCGCCATAATGTTGGCACTTGTGCGTTGTCACATGTCCAAAGTTTTGCGCAAGCACAAAACTTCGCCGATCCACTGACGTGAGGCGCCGACCATGGCCGACCATCACCGGTCATCAACGAATACCAACACATGCCTAAAGCTTATCCCCACGTTGCGGCAAAAAATCACACACGTCGATGCGCGTTGGCGAGAAACGTTGTAATGTGACAGCCCCATTACCTTTGGGAGCCTTTCATTAACATCATGAGGATATTTCCTCAAATGTGAACTGCTTGGTTCTGCTTGCATTATTGCACATAAATACTAGTCAGTTTACCCACCTTCCTGCATCTTGTCTCTCCCGGAAACAGCGCAGCCTGCTGTCAGGAAGCACTCAAGAACTCAGCTGGAACCGATGTTTTCGGCGAAGGCAACAGGAAGTCATAGCTCTATTGCCGGAGAGGTAGAGAAGGAGCAATGAGGAGGGCCGGAAGTGGGGGCCTGGGCGCCCAACCCTAACCGCTCTATAGATCTATCTTCTCTTCGAGTGTACCGGGCGCCGTGGCCGAATCCGTCGAGCGTGGGCCTCGCGTGCGGGAGATTACAAGTTTGGTTCCTGGTCGAGTCAAATCAATGACTTATAAAATTGATACTTGTCGCTTCCTAGGCAGATGCTGGACTTAATAGGATAGGGCAAGGACTGGTTTGCTGAGTGTCAGGATAATGTGACTGAGTGGGATATCGGGTTCATGGTGTCTGTGGCCTGATTTACCAGTGCGGCAGCACTATAAAGTCGCCATGAGTGTGCACTGTCACAAGTCAGAACCCATCCTGATATGATCTTAGATGTTGCCAGGATGTAAACCTCCAACAACCAATCACCCAATCTTGTAGCGCGTAAGGCACAGAACACCACTGAGTAGGTCATTCACCCTCAGCACATTACAGTGATGAGGGTGGTTCTCCCCGCTGGAACCTCAGAGCTGAAAGAAAACACATGTGAAGGCCCGGTCCCATAACCGTTAGTGGACATAGTGATCCATGGGATAGATTAACGTGGGTCAAATGTGGTGTAAGTAAGTTGAAATACGCTACGGTATGGCAGGTTTTGGTATGGATAAATACGTTATGGTATGGATAGATACGTTACGGTATGAATGCTGGTATGTTGAACTACGTTAAACTATGTTGAACTACGTTACCCTCCACTATGTTCACCTATGTCCACTAACGGCTATATGACCATGGCTTCGTCCAAGTATGCTAGAGTATGCTAGAGTATGATAGAGTATGATAGAGTATGATAGATTATGATAGAGTATGCTAGTGTATGCTAGAGCATGCTAGAGTATGCTAGAGTAGGCTAGAGTATGCTAGAGTATGCTAGAGTAGGCTAGAGTGTTCTAGAGTGTGCTAGAGTATGCTAGAGTACAATACAGTATGTTACCATCACGGATGCAAATTCAGCTTCTGACGTACTGCTCTTTTGAACATGTCCAAAAATTAAATCGGAGATCACGGCTCACACACGTTATTACCAAGTTAGCATCACGGACAAGTATGGATGCTGGTACGTTCAACTAACTATGTTCAACTACTTTCAACTACGTTAGCCTCCACCATGGTCAACTACATCCACTAACGGCTATATGACCGGGACTTTAACTGGATTATCGTCGTTAACGTTTAATCACCCCCTGCCGAACGAGAGGTGAGCTGCTCGTCCAAGTCTGACATTTGCCATGCGGTCTTAAATACCTGAATCTAATAGGGAGGGTTGGTCGCTTGATCATCGGTGGCGGAACTCCCCTATATCGATCAATGTATTTGGTTCCCGAACGATCGCCCATACAATACCATTGTAATGATTAAAAAAACTCCCTAAACCAACCACCTCCCTAAATGGACTATTTAAAGTTGGTGCCATAGTTGGTCGATTGAGAGGTTTTACTGTATATATGTAGGTATTGTAAATAACGGCACTGTCACATGGTTGGAAGATCAGTTCTGCGGTGTTTTATTTAAAGTATGAACTATACAGTAAAACCTCTCTAAATCGACCGACTATGGGACCGACTTTAGATGGTGCATTTAGTGAGGTGGTCGGTTTAGGGAGTTTCTTTTATTGTTACAATGGTATTGTATTCGCGATCGTTTGGGACCCCAACCGGGCGCGGTGACCTAATCGGTAGAGTGCAGGCCTCGCGTGCGGAAGGTCGTTAGTTCGGTTCCCGTCGAGTCAAACCAATTGTATTATTTCTGGATACCCCGGCCATCAGAGCCCCAGAGATACCACACAACTCTCCCCAGGTTTGTTCTGACGATGGTCTGTCAGTTCACACCTGATGCCCCTCTCAAACAAACTTATAAGGAAGAAAGGAAGACAAGTCACGCAAGATTGACAGTGAAGAAGTTGTGCTTTATTGGCATCAACTCATGTTAACCTACTGGCGACCTATCACCATGACCCCTTACCTTCTGTCCACAGAAAGCCTCATTACTCTTGTTAGGATGTATCAGAATCAGTGGCTACAGCCCATTGAACCGGAGTCCCATGGTTGTTGCACACAGCTTAGTTTGTATATGAAAAGTGGAGCATCAGACAGAGTGTCTGTGTTCCTTCTCAAGAGAAGAGTGTGTCTCACTCAAGAGTCAGGAGTAGAGTCTTGTCACTTCAAGTGTCCATCCAGAAGTGGCTCTAGAATAATCAATATAAGAATGAGGCTAGTGTGGTCAGGTGGGGCAAAGGGGCACAGGTGACGCCCCTAATATGGGTAGCTGTCACTCACCCAGCTGGAGGTGGTGTCCATACTGTATGTAGATGAGGCTGGTGTGCTTGCCCATTCGCCCTGTGGTAACAGGTAGTTGCAGACAGTTACATTAAATATATATATATTAAAAATGTCCTTCTCCTCCACTTGCACCCTTACCGGTGCATAGAGGGAACATTTCACCAAACATTAACTGTCTCTTATATAGGAACATCTCATCATAATCTCGGGCACTATGTATTAACATATATTTCACATAGCCTAATATGTCACACAGTGAGTGGGGCATCCATTGCTTTTCTATTACATAACCTTCATCCCCACTCCGTCGCCCGAGGATAATAATGCTCTCTGCCAATATATAATTCCAAACTGAAAATCCATATATTTTTACACAATGACTTTAAAATTGATACTTGTCGCTTCCTAGCCTGCCGCTCGACATTAATAGGATAGGACAAGGACTGGTTAGCAAAGTATCAGGATAATCCGACTGTGGGATATTGGATCATGGTGCCGGCAGCCTGGTCTCCCAGTGGGGCAGCAGAATAAAGCCACCATGAGTGTGTACTGTCATAAGTCGGTACTCTTCCTAATATGACATATTGTCAGGCCGATAAACTCCAACACCCAACAACCATTTGGGACCTAAATAAAGCGATCGATATAGGGGGGTGGTCGATCTGTGGAGGTGGTCGGTTAGAGAGGTTTCACTGTATTTACAACAAACAGAAACAATGGATTCACGCACAATGATCTAACACATTGAAACACACGGACCACAGTACACACTCACACCCACACAGCAAATACTGACATGGCACTATGGGATAAAAAAAGAAATCACTTATTTTTTCTAATGGCAACACACTCAGCTTATTGTATCAGTGTTTATTCAAAGTAACAAAACAAGACAAACATTGGGAGGTTTTATCGATTTGGCACAATAACTGGTCGACCTCGAATAAGTCGATTATCTGTGACGTCCTGAGTAGACTGAGCTCATTTGGAATGATAGTGTTTGTCCTCACTGGAGGAAGGTTCGTTGGGTGTTGGGAGTTTTAGGTCCTGGCAACATCTAAGGTCATATCAGGACGGCTGTAGGGAGACACCTAATGTCAACATTGGCAAATGTATCGGACAGACTCAGAGTATCTAGTCCATTCATTCTGCTTTATAGTGCTGTCCTACTGAGATACCAGACTGCTGGCACCATGCCCTAGTTTCCCACTCATTTCATTCACATTATCTGGATACTGACACTAACCAGTCCTTGCCCTATCCTATTATCCTAGTAATGCCCAGTGCCATGGTAGTTAGCGACATGTATCAATTTTGAAGTCATTGATTTGACTCGGCTGGATTTAAACTCCCAACCTTCCGGGCAGGAACCCTGCGCAGTTGATGACCAATAGCAAATGATAGGCATTTTTAGACATTTTAGACATTTCTTTTCACAATTTCCATACATTATTCCACAAACATATATTAGTCTGTTGACAATAGAAATTGCAGGAACAGTGTAACCATTAATGGTTGTCTTCCCACTGCCCCTTATAAACAAAATACAAATCAATCCGCTCTCGAGGCGTCGTTAAATAAAACAAGCTTTACTTTATTGGGGGAAAGCCTGGCCTCTACCGATTCGGCCACCACGCCCGATCACCCCATACACAAGTAATACCTGAGGGCTTGTCTCTCTCTCTTCTTTCACACTTTATACTCTTCCTTTCTCTTTTTGCCTGTATTGATTTCATTATAGCCTGCCTACACAACCACAGATTCGAGCCCTGGACTTTACAATCGGATCGAGTGCCATCTCTAGGAATAGGCCATATAGTGCGCCGTTTGTTTGTGACTCCAGCCACAATATAATCACAACATGGCACTGACTATTCGCAGAGCTGCAACAAGATCAAAGCCATTGCGACACTTAGTGACAGCCATCACCATGTTTTCGAGGACACCATTAGGAAAGTCCAACAATTCCAATGTGTGATGTTTTATAGGTGACGGGTATAAAATGTCACATTAACAAAACTATCACATAATTCATATAAATTCATGTAATTTCTAGGAATTATTTTATGGCAGAGCTATTTCAAAATAATTCGGAACGGTAAATAAGCTTTACATGATAAAATGGCATTATTTGGATCATTACTCCAATTACGCTGTTGTTTCTCACATTACAAAGTTGAACACTTCTACACATGTGACTTCTTCATCACCTAGTGGACTTTACAATATACATTTACTGAACTCATACATTAGATTTTCTAAAACATAGCATTCATAATGTAGGTTAATCATGCATTCATTTTCCATGGAGGAATTTGCTATAAGTAGTACAACAAATCGTATTCAGTTCTGCGAATAATAATCATTCTTCGCTAATTCGCAGAGCGAAACAGCTCTGCGAATAGCCTCGTCCTTACAATATCCCAGTACATATTTAATGGCCAGCTTCTTGTGGCGGTAAATCCTTTGTTCCTATGTAGAATGGCCACTTTTCATTCTTGATGGTCACGCCTCCGTGTGAACAATCAGTCATATGACTGCGGTACATTATTTATTGCATTTCAGCTTTGAACACATTACTTTATGATTGTTCAGAAATGGCAAAACACCGGTTAGAAGAGGAATGCAATACAATAGAATGTGGCCTCCTCCCCTTTATGTGCAGTCATTTATGCTCTCTGCATTGTCATCTGGCAATGCTCTGCTTTTTCATATCTGCTCTTGCTTTTGTGACAGTAAGTACCCTTATAAGTTGTATTTATGCATGTAAATATAGAAAGAATATATATATCACATATTGTATATATGAAAAGTTCAGGCACAAATCCCAATAAAGGCCAATCCACAAATGTAGTTTAAATAAAAGATCATTACCTGAAAATAATCTTAATTCTCACTAATTCCACTTTTCTTATGATCACATGATTATGGAGCAATGAGCAACAAAGTACACATCACACATATGTATCTATACAGAATGTAAATCTTTGTATAGATACATATGAGTGATCTGTACTGTATTATGGGAGTATAAAGGATACAGAAGGGAAGGATTATTTATATACTCTGTAAGACCCAACACTGTGCAAGTGCGTGCATGAGGGAGATCGGGAGTTTGGTTCCGGGTTGAGTCAAACCACTGACTTACAAAATTGATAGTCACTCCCGAGCCTGGCGGTCGCCATTATTAGGCTAGGGCATGGACTGGTTAGCTCAGTGTCAGGATAATGTGACAGAGTGGGATATCAGGTCATGGTGCTGGCAGCCTGGTCTCCCAGTGGGGCAGCACTATAAAGTTGTCATGAGTGTGCACTATCGCAAGTCGGTACCCGTCCTGATATGCACTTAGATGTTGCCAGGATGTAAAACTCCAACAACCAACCAACGAAACAATATATTTATCTTTGAAAACAGCGGTAGAAACTGAAGACCATCGGACGAGAACATCTTAACCACCTTCTGCACACTACACACCGACTCTGCACCTAAAGGCTCCCCTTCTCACATCTGATTGGCTGAATTTATGCGATTAACACTTAAAGCTGCATAGTCCGATGAAAGCATAAACTTTTCAGAGCAAAAATAATTATCCAGATTTGATTCTACATATTGTAATATTACTGGATGCCAGGCCGTCAGAGCCCCAGATAATACCACAAAACTCTTCCCCGATGCGTTGTGATAACTGTATGTTAGTTCACATCTGATGCCCGTATCAAACAAACTCATAAGGAAGCAAAGGAAGAGAAGTCACGCAAGATTGACAGTGAAGAAGTTGCGCTTTATTGGCATCAACTCCTGTTAACCTACTAGCGACCTATCACCCTGTCCCCTTACCTTCTGTCCACACATAGTCTCATTACCTCTTTAGTATGTCTATGAATCAGTGCCTACAGCCCATTGAACCGGAGTCCCATGGTTGTTGCACACAGCTCAGTTTGTATATATGAAAGGTGTAGCATCAGACAGAGTGTCTGGGTTCCTGCCCAAGAGAAGGTGTGTCTCACTCAAGAGTCAGGAGTCGAGTGTCCTGCCCAGTGTGTCTGGAGCAGTGTCTATAATAATCAATATCAAAGTGAGGCTAGTGTGGTCCGGTGGGCAAGGGGTGCAGGGGACTGGGCCTCCCACAGCCAGCCAATCAGGCACCTTCCACAGCCTGAGAGGCGACGCACCACATATGGGCAGCGGTCACTCAACCCAGCTGTAGATGGTGTCCATAATGTATGCAGTATGGCTGGTGTGCTTGCCCATTCGCCCTGTGGTAACAGGTAGTTGCAGACAGTTACAATAAATATATATATATATATTGAAAATTTCCTTTTCCTCCACTTGCACCCTTACTGGTGCATAGAGGGAACATTCTACCAAACATTCATTGTCTCTTATATAGGAATATCTCATCACAATCTTGGTCACTATGTATGAACATAAATTTCGCATAGCTTAATATGTAACACAGTGAGTGGGGCACTTCATTGCTTTTAGATTACATAACCTTGGTCCCCACTCCGTCACCCGAGGATAATAATGCTCTCCGCCAATATATAATTCCGAACCGAAAATCCATATATTTTTACAATATGAAGAGTTCAGGGGAAAAACCATGTAAACGCTAATCCAAATATGGAGATACACATTGGAATAAAAAATTAAAAAGTAAATTTTTTCATATTCCTCCTTTTTTTTATCGTTGCTCCATAAGCATATGATCATATGAAAAGTGGAATTAGTGAGAATTAAAATTATTTTCAGGTAGAAATCTTTTATTTAAACTACATTTTTTGGATTGGCGCTTACGTGGTTCTACAATTGAACCCTTCATATCTAACCTAGATACTGGTGCACTTATTAAGTATCTTGTAACGTCGACAGCTGGCCGCTGTGGTTGTGTAGGTAGGCTACATATGAAATCACTACAGGCAAGAGAAAGGTAGAGTAGAAGTTCACAGAAAGACAGAGAACTTACACCCTCAGGTTTATTATTATATAGTTTCGTGAATCCAAGATGGCTGTCACACCTGATCAGCTCCTCCAATCAGCAGTAGGCATTCTCCAATCAACCAATGAACATTCAACATGCTTGTATCCAAGCCTTGGTTGTTTATGGCTACAGTGCCCTGTTGTGTCTGGGTGTGCAGTGATCCGTAAATAACAGTTGGGGGGAGGGGGTATGTGAGCAGAGCTCCTAAGGCTCTGTCACACTAAAAGTAGTGCCCCTCTCACACTATCTATAACTACATAATGTTTATATCAAACTCAGCAAAGGATCACCAGCACCACATAATACCAAATGACTCTGGCTCTACATACCATTTACCTTTTTATATAACAATTGTAATTACTATAGACTAGTTCACACATCCGCCAATGTCTAATTATAGGGAAATTTTACAATCTGTTGCCACATAGAAAGGACTGTGCCTCGTACTCTGTATTCCCATCTATGTGACATCGAAGGGAATACCGAGTCAATTTAATAGAATCTGTTACTGCAGAAAGCTATGATGTTGGCATGTTGGCAAGCGTGGCAAAATTAATGTTCTATGTTCTCTGTTTGCACTTCAAACATCTCAATAGTTAGCCATTTAAAATAAAAATTACATCAAACTAAAGTAAGTCAGATTATGACTATCAACCTATAAAAGATCCAATGATGAAAAATATGTTTACCATACAAACAGAGTAACCAGACAGAGTGGAACTACACACACTTCTAAAAATACCCAAGCTACTAACAAACAAGCTGACTAAAGCACCGATTTACAGAGGTGGCACATTATAGAATAAACTTCCAGTGAGGACAAGATGGTCCACAAGTCTCCTTGAATTTAAAAACATAATGAAAATACAACAGTCCTGTCAGACCCCTGCACAGTTATAACTATTATAAAGGCCATCCTTGCGCTGACCCTTGTAAATACATATATAATATATATATACATATATATATATATATATATATATATGTATGTATATATATATATTATATATAATCTATTATATACATATAAACGCTCGGAGAATTATTTATTATTTATTAGTTTCGATTCGACTCGACTTAATATTGTCCAATCGCCGTCGTCCGCTGGCCCTGCTGCGGTCCTGGCGGTTTCGACGCTGCTCGATTTGGTTTGAATCGTCACTTGCCTCCAGTTTTTTGCTTTGGAAGGACCACAGTCTACTTGCTACCTGTGTTACATGTTGTTTCAACCTGTTTTACCTGTGTCACACCTGGGCCAGCGGACGACTACAGCTCTAACATTGCTACCTCTGTGTCGACTATCTCAATCATCCCACCGGTCATTATAAGGAGGAAAACCCCGCCGAGAGAAAGACGCCACCTGAGCTAAGTCTTCTACCAGTTCTATCTTGTCATACCAGGTCCAACGGACGACGACAGTAATAACATTACATGTGTGGACAGCATGATAAGTCGGTTGTCGAAATAACGATTGAAATCAATTACCTTGCTAAATGGTCAAGTATTTCTGGTAAGATTAAGTCGTTCATTTCGAGTTCAAACCGCTAAGCAATATCGCGGGCCAACGGACGACTTAACCTGTGCACTAAGGCAGGCGGATCCGACCGACAATATCAGGAATATGAAAACAAGTCGGAATTCTTTTTGCTAGCCGTCACGGTAGATATTAAAGCCAGTGGACGACGTCGATTTTGGTTGACTTCATTAACTTATTTTCGACCATTTCAACCGACACACTCTGTCGATATCTTTGTCATTGAATCAGGGAAGCAAAAAAATGTCATGTGTGTCGATTTTCAACATATTCTCTACTGATCGCTACTGAAAACGCTTGATATTTGCTTTCTACAATAACAATCGATCATTCTGAAACTGCTTAACCGTTAAACTGGGCCAAGGGACGACTATTGGGCTCTTTCATAGATTGATTGCACATTGATATTGCTATCGGCTAGTAATTTAAACGATCGATTCAAACTCGTCCTAACTTTAACGGCCAAATCGGGCCAACGGACGACGTCACAGACGGCCGACGATATATATATATGTCGTGGGGAAATGGGAAATACTGCGCCTAGAGCGGGACTCGAACCCACATCTCTTTGCATTCCGGGCCAGTGTGCTAACCATTACACCACCTAGGCTCCCTGATATCAACACACTCCCCACGCCTACCTGTCTATGTGGTTACTTGCCTGAGAGGTCAGTGCAGACCACTACATATATATATATATATATATATATAAATGTTCTCAAATGCATTACACGGCCCTGCATGCTGATCGCCTTCCCGCCCCTACCCTACCCCTACTACACGTTCTTTCAAAACCTATTACGTAACATTTTCCTTGAAATTGACATAAAACCTGTTTGATGTAAGTCCCCACTGCAATTTCAGACTTCCAATCACATCATTAGGCCACACAATACAAAACACTTGTGATGGGATCCAACAATGGCCGGGTTTCTCACATTTGTTATTGGTGATTGGATCCAATGATTTGTATATTTACAATATAATATATGAAGAGTTCAGCCGCAAAATCACGTAAACGCCAATCCAAAAATTGAGATAAACATTGGATTCGAACCTTCACAAAGTTCATTTTTTCATATTCCTACTTTTTCGTTCATTGCTACATAACCATGTCATCATAAGAAAGATGGAATTAGTGAGGATTAAAATTATTTTCAAGTAAAAAATCTGTTATTTAAACTACATTTTTGGATTGGTGTTTACGTGGATTTGCGCCTGAACTCTTCATATATATGTGTATTGGAAATATTACACATTAAGACCAACTCATGGACATCACTCTCACAGCAGAGAGATAGATGGAGAGTGGCAGTCAAGTAATGAAAGCAGTCTTTATTATTCACTGAATGAAATACATTTAGTAAAAAAAACAGCCTGATATATCTATCTCAGTAAATGACAGAAACTCAAAACCATCGGACCATGCAAATTTAACTTGCTGGGAACATGTATGCATTGTAGTGAAAGAATACTTCTAATAATTAATCACCTGATTACAATAACTGTCTCCAAATGTATTTCAATGTTCAACAAGTGAACTTTTGCGCCATTATTATTGCGTAATATCTTATGTCTTGTTGTCTTTTATCATACATTTGGGAGCATATAATGAAATGTTATCGCAAATCAGATCTATCCAACAATGGCTGCCAAACATGAATGTATTGCTTTATTTTCGTATTTTATTGTTTTATTAAAGTAGAAACAAATGGTATTTTCTGTCGCATTGGTTGTAATGCGAAGCATTAGGTTTGATGCGAGGAAAGGAAGAGACCCTCCCCCGCCCCGGGCTGTCGCGCTGCACTCTCACCTCACCCGACGCCGCCGCGCGCCGCTCCCTCCCCCGCCCCCCTGTCGCGCAGCATTCGCGCCTCACCCGACGCCCGCTGCTCACCGCCTCTCGCCCTCCCCCGGGCCGGCAGCATTCACACCTCACCTGCTGTCGCCCGTCCCCCTCCCCTTATAAGGCGCATTTATATTATCCATACCTTGTGAAATATTCGGTTTTGTTTTTCCAACTTTGATACAATAAAAACAGCTTTCTAATGCAAATTTCAGCCAACAATCAAATGCATGAAAGATTAGTACCTTTAAAGTAGACCGGGCGCGGTCGCCTAATCGATAGAGCGCGGGCGTCGCGTGCGGAAGGTCGGGAGTTCGGTTCCTGGTCGAGTCAGACCAATGAATTATCAAATTTATGCTTGTCACTTCCTAGCCTGATGCTCAGCATTATTACGATAGCGCAAGGGGTCGTTGGCTCAGTGTCAGGATAATGTGACTGAGTGAGATATTGGGTCATGCTGACAGCCTGGTTTCCCAGTGGGGCAGCACTATAAAGTTGCCACGAGTGCACACTGTCACAAGTTGGTACCTGTCCTGATATGACCTTAGATGTTGTGAGGATATAAAAACCCAACAACCAACCTTTAAAGCAGCGATAACTTGAAAAAGCATCAGAATTAATCAGGATCAAATGTGATTGGTCATAATGTGTATAGCTTCTACCCATCAATTATCGAGGAGTATTTAGGACTAAGCCTTAATCTGTTAGACTAGACATATTTTTCTAGCAAAGGCCTTAATGGGCTGTCACACTATGATGTATGGCCTTAGCATATGCCGACGTATGCGATTTTCAACCAACACGTTGACATACAGCGTCATACATTACTTATACATTGGGCATACGTCGAGTACACTCGGGATACGGCATCATAGGTCGGCGTAGGTGGAGCCACTAAAAAATGTGTGTGCCTTTTCAAAATTGTCAATGTATGTCGGCGTATGGCTCATACGTTTCTCATATGCTTGGCGCATGTCAGCGTATGTTGGCGTACATTATGCACACGTTAGGGGTAGGTCGGGATAGGTTGGAACACGTTAGCCGTATGTTCAGCCTGTTGGGAATGTGCAGTCCGCATACAGCCAACGGATGCATAATGTACTGCTAACGTACTTCGAACATATGCCTGCCGTATCTCCAGCATACTTAATGTATATGCCATACTTCTAGCAATGAACTAACTTATGTTACGTACATAACGTTGGTTTTGCGAACGTTTTGCGAGGCACATGAACATTCTCATACACTAGCAATAGGTCAGAGATACGTTCTGCATACATTATGTATGTTGTGTATACGTTGTGTGTGTGTTGTGTGTGTGCCCATTTTTATCCCCCGCCCATGCAAAGTTCGACGAATGCGAACAGACTGTCAAATTGTCGTACATTGGGCACATGCCGCCGCCATACGGTGTAGTGTGACAGGGCCCTTAAGTTGCCTCAACTAGTTCGCCTCATCTAAGTCGACATAACATTGTACATGTGAGTACGGATATAGATATGTAAGTACACAACACAGACTTGGAAAGTTGAACAAATGCTACTATCACTCAAAGCCCTCAATTGCCGATGTTTATTTGTGTGCTGGGTCATTAAACACACAAACAAAGTCACTTAAACTAGTTAAAGTGAATTTGAAAGAATTATTGAGTATGCCTAAGGGACCTAGCCTTTAAATAACCAGGTACGCAGCTGCAGACTACTTGAGATTACAAATATTTGATAAAATTACAATATATGCGCTTGAGCTTGAAGCGCTAAAAATAGACACTTAGGAAATATACACCACTGTTAGGTTTTAGACACAGTGGGAGCAGCTGGGCCATTGAGGAACTGCACTTCCGGTTTTGTGGACATTCCAGAAGGAGGGTACTACCAAAGACCCTATAGCACTAAGACAGCTCACTCCCTATCTCTCCCATGGTACTGCAAATTGTTCAGTGCCATCGTGTGGTGGGTGTGATCAGCCCGGTTGCTGGCTGGTGTTTCACATATAAACACATAGGCCTACAAGGCGAGAGGGTGAGTTTACAATTTTAAAAAGAGAGATTTCCTGTCATTTGGGATTGGCCGATGTTGCGACTACTGCCTGGTCCACACCTCCCTCTGCCCCGCCCTCTTTCATTCCCCCGCCATCCCCCCTCCCTCCCCTCTCCCGCCATCTGCTCCCTCCGACCCTCCCTCCGACCGGCTTAACCGCCATTCCCTGCCCTCCCCTTCCCTCACTCCCCTTCCATTACCCTCCCACCCCACACACTGTCCCCCCACCAACCACGCACTTCCCCTCCCCTCCCCCCTCCCATCCCCACCCTCCCCTCTCCATATCTCCCTCCTCATCACCTTACCCAGTAAGACTCCCCCAGTGCTCTCACACCACACTTCCGTCCCCCCCCTTCCTCCTCCTCCCTCCCCCTTCACCTCTTCCTCTCCGCCTCTCCTCCCCCCTCCTCACCCACCTCAGTCGGCGCTCTCACACCACGCCACACCTCATGACCCCCTCCTTGATGTAAGCTGGTCCCCACTGCTATAGAACTCCCACCACTACCCCCACCCTGCCCCTCCACCTCTCCACCCCACCCATCCCCGCCACCATACACACATTCTGTGTGGTGGGGGTTGACGGTGTGTGTGGTTGGGGTGTAGGTGGGGGTGTAGGTGTAGCTGTGTGTGGTGGGTGTGTGTGGTGGAGGTGTAGGTGGTTTGAGGTGGAGTTGTAGGGGTCTTCCAGAGCAGCACCTCACAACCTTGTTTTTTTGGTCCATTAGTTGTTTAAGCAGGGGAAATTTCAGTCATAGACGACTGGTCTTCCTCATTCCACTGTGTCGCTAAACCCCCACCACATACATACACCCTCACCACAGCCCTAAACCTCCACCACACACGCCTATACCCCCTCCACATACCTAAACCCACATGACACCCCCACCACACACCTACACTCCCACACACACACCCCACACCTACATCACCACCACACACCTACACCCTCACCACACACACCTACACCTCAACCATACACACCTACACCCCCACGACACACACACCACACACTTAAACCCCCACCACACCCACCCACCACAGACCTACACCAGCAACACACATACCTACACCCCTACCACATCCCTAAACCTCCACCACACCCCCACCACATACCTAAACCCCCACCACACACCTACCAAGCGACAGCAGGGTTTCTTCTGACACTCCAATGCTATCAAAATGATCAAACCCACCACCTGGTGCAGGCTGAGTGAGCTGTCTTAGTGTTATAGGGTCCTTGGTACTACCAGTAGGTTTACCTAGGGAGATAATGACTCTATATTATATATATATATATATCTCACTATAATGTATAGAAAAGTATATATCCTCCAGTGCGACTGGCACTGGACTAGCACCAACTGTACGGTTGGTTTATTTGTTGTTGTAGTTTTACGTCCTGGCAACATCTAAGGTCATGTTAGGACTTGTGACGGTGTGCACTCATGGTGACTTTCTTGTGCTGCCCAACTGGGAAATCAGGCTACCGGCACCATGACCCACTATCCCACTCAGTCACATTATCCTGACACTGAGATAACCAGTCCCTGCCCTTTCCTATTAATGCCGAGTGCCAGGCTAGGTAGTGATAAGTATCAATTTTGTAAGTCATTGGTTTGACTCAACTGATCTCCCGCATGCACACACTTGTACAACCGGGGCCCCATCCTAATAATGCTGAGCGCCTGGCTAGGAAGCGACAAGTATCAATTTTTAAGTCATTGGTTTGACTCGACCAGGGTTTCAAACCCATGAGTTTGAATCCCACCATTTACCAAAAGTGGAGATGGACTCTCAACTCCAGACCAGACGGGATTGCTGAATGAATTAGAGCGTCCGTCTCCCCTTGGGGTCGTGGGTTCGAACCCTGATCGAGTCACAACAATGACTTAAAAATTGATACTTGTTGCTTCCTAGCCAGGCGCTAGGCATTATTGGGATAGGGCAAGGAGCAGTGGAATGAGGAAGACCAATTGTCCGCGATTGAAATTTCCCCTGCTTAAACAACTAATCTACCCAAACAAAAACAAAAAAAACTCACTCGGTCATCCCGTCTGGTCCCATCAGTATATTAGGTTCCTCATTGTAATCTACCTTCCAGCTTGAATTATTTTTTATTTATCATAAATTACTCACTTTGAGATATTTCCAGTAAAAACACACACACATTTTGTGCATGCGCGTTAGAATTCTGACACCATAGACTTCAGCAGTAACAAGGTCTGTTAAATTCACTTAGCACGCCCTTCTGTGCAGCATCAGCTGATTAGATAAATGAACCAGTATTTCATGTGGATATTTCAGATCTAACCTAGATGAGTGAGGCTCAGTCACACCTTACCGGACTGGGGAAATGGATAGAAAACGGACAATGTCCGGTGAAATACGTCAGTGTCCGTTTTATATACGGTACACATCCGGTGTGTCCGTTCTCTGTCCAAATGTGTCAGGTGTGTACGGAGGGCAGTTTTGAACCTGCACAAAACTTGTACCGGACACCGCCAGACTGACGTGTACGGTTGGTATTCGTTTTCAATCCATTTAGTCCGTTTTGTCCGGTTCATGTCCATTACGTCCGTTGACGGTGTTGCGGGAATTCGGTCAGTATATGTTTTCGGCGCGTCCAGGACAGCCCGGTTTCGTCTCCAGTTGATGTTTGGTCCATCCGTTTGACATTCGGTTGTCATCTGGTTATCATCCGGTTATTGTCTGGTTATCGTCTGGTGGCTATCCGTTCATGTCCGTTTCATGTCCGTTTCATGTCCGTTTCATGTCCGTTTGTCCAGCATCCATTGACCTGATAGCGCAACATTTCGACACATTTCGATGCATTTTGATACCGAACACCACCAAACTAGAAAATTCTTTGCCCGGTTTATGTCCGTTGCTCAATCTGGTAAGGCATGACAGGCACTTTAGTTTAGAAACGGTGATGCTTTCATTGGATTATGCAACTTTAACCATCAGTCTATGTACCTTTTTATTTTGGTGTAAATAATCCTCACTTGAAAAATGGCTGGCAGACAAGTGCTTCGGCACTGATAAAATACTTATTCAGCAGAATAAACATATTTACCCCAAACAAATCAAATACAAATGTGAATTATCGGTGAACTGCTAGTGATTCAGTGTCGTCTGCGACACGGCGGTGCGCATCCACTTACTAACAATTCACCGATGTTATGCTTGTTTTGGGGGTTTTACCTCCTAGCAACAACTAAGACTATGAAAACATGGGTCCCGTCTGAGAGATCGTGGGTTCTATCCCAGGCCGAATTATCCAAAAGATGTTCAAAAGAAATTGACAGTCATGACTCTGTGCTGGTGTAACGATAGGGGCAATGACTCTGTAGGATAATGCACTGTGATATCAGATGCTTGGAGTCAGAGTGCGCAGAACTATAAAACCACCATGAATGCGCCATGTCCTAATCAAATTACCTCCGCTAGGAAGTGACAGATATCAACGTTCAAGTCATTGATTTGAAAGAACCGGGAACCGAACTCCCGACCTTCCGCGGCTCTACCGATTAGGCGACCTCGCCCGGTGGGTGAGTGCATATTTATGTAGGGAGTGAAAGGGGGGGGGGGGGGGGGGGGGATTGTGGAGTGAGTGATAGAATGGGAATGGATGGGCGAGATTGTGTATGCCAACTTGCTACCAGGACTGTAACATGTATGGAGGCAGTGTTGGGTTAGGCGGCATTTATATGTGGGCGAGTGGTGGGGAGTAATTCTTTTTTTTGTCTGTCTTTTTTTGGTATATTATTTGATTAAGTAGTGGAAATTTCAATCGCCGACGATTGGTCTTCCTCATTCCACTGCTCCTTGACCTATCCTAAGAATGCCAGGTGCCTGGCTAGGAAGCGAAAAGTATCAATTTTTAAGTCATTGGTTTGACTCGACCAGGGTTCGTACCCATGATCCCACGATCTACCAATATGGGAGACGGATGCTCTAACTCATTCGGCCATCTTGTATGGTGAATAGTTATTATATTCTTGAAAATAACACTTATGTCAGCGCAAAGGGATCGTGCTTCCGGTCGTTGATACTAGCAGTTACTTACACAAATCTCATTGGTGATGAATTAACTTGGACGCAAAACAATAATGTATGTCCATTGATACTTTTTGATTGATGACAGTCTTGGGAAAGTCAGCCAGATGATGGATTAATTAGTGGTTGGTTGTTGGAGTTTTACATCCTGGCTACATCTAAGGTCATATCAGGTGGCATGGTATCCCAGTGGGGTAGCACTATGAAGTCGCCATGAGTGCGCACTGTCACAAGCCGGTTCCCATCCTGATATGACCTTAGATATTGCCAGAACGTAAAACTCCAACAATTAACCAACCATATTCACTGCCTATTCACACATTAATATTAGCGCATATCGCCTACAGAGTATTAGAGACATGGCCCATTCGATGACAGCCTCACTTAGGATGCTTCTCCACACACAGACAGACTCACAGACAGACACACACCCATACACACACACCACACCCACACCACACCCACACAGCACACCCACCAGATCCCTACCCACACACAGACAGACTCACAGACAGACACACACCCATACACACACCCACACACCACACCCACACACACACAGACAGACTCACAGACAGACACATACCCATACACACACACCACACCCACACAGCACACCCACCAGATCCCTACCCACACACAGACAGACTCACAGACAGACACACACCCATACACACACCCACACACACACCCACACACCACACCCACACACACACAGACAGACTCACAGACAGACACACACCCATACACACACAACACCCACACACCACACCCACACACACAGCACACACACCAGATCCCCACCCACATACACCCACACACCTCAGGCACCCCCCCCCACACACAGCACACCCACCACATTCCAACGCACACCCACCCACCCACACACAAACATCTTAAGCACACACACCCACACACACCCGCATTCACCCACACCAACACCCACAGCCACACACACAGCACACCCACCACATCCCTACCAACACCCACCCACATAACTCAGCCACCCACACCCACCCACACACACCCACAAACACACACACCACACAAACACACACCACACACATCACACCCAACACATCGCTACCACCCACACACCTCAGGCACACCTGCTGCACACCTATACATCCCAACCAACACACACCTACACGTACCCACACACATCAGGCACACACAGCTCAGCAACACACATCCACACACCCACACAGCTCAGGCATGCACACACACACTCACCCACACCACCCACACACACATCCTCACACAACACACACACAACACACACACATCCACACATACCACATCCCTATCCACACACACAGACCCACATCCACACACCTCTGTCTCCTCCAGGTTCTACCCCGGCCGCCAGATGCGGCTGTAAATAGTCCTCAGCGCCACCAGACGGCGCCACCCTGCACCACCCTCTCATCCACCCTCCCACCAACCCCCGCCTGTGACGTCACGTCCGCTGGAACCTGTCAATCAGTGGCTCCTGGCCCCCGGCGTCTGGGGTCAAGTATTTCGGGGCCGGGGATCAAGGGGCGGCGGTGGCTGGGGGCGGGGGGGGGGGTGCAGTGTGGAGAGGAGGGACGGGATGGGAAGGGGAGGGGAAGAGGGGGAGGGGGAAGAGAAGGGGAAGGGTATGGGAAGGGGGGGGGAGAGGGGAGTGTGGTGGAGAATGGGGAGGGAGGAGATGGGGAAGAGAGGGGGGATGGCAAGGGGAGGGCAGGGGAAGGGGAAGGCAGGGGAGAGGGGGAAGGTGAGAGAAGAACGGGGAGGGGAAGGGATGAGAGGGGAGGGGAGGGGAGAGGAAGGGTGGGGAGGGAAGGGGGGAGAGGAGGGGAGGGGAGGGGGTAGGGGGAAAGCGGAGGCGAGGGGATGGGAGCGTGGGAGAAGGGATGGGATGGAAGGGAGAGGGGGAGGGAGGGGAGTGGAAGGGCGGGAAGGGGTGGGGTATGCTGGAGCTGAGCGGAACGGGGGGGAGGGCGGGAAGGGGGGGGGGAGGGTAGTGGGTGTGCCTGGACTAGAATTAGGAGGGGGCAGGTATGGGAAGAGAAGAGGAGGGGTGGGGGCCGTCCATGTTGGAAGGTGGTGGCAGAGTAGAAGGACTGGTTGAAGGGATGGGGAGAGGGCAGGAATTACGCCTGATAGACCTATTTCATAGGTATTTAGGTCAGTGCGCGCGCTGCTTGGCTGCAGGACGACACACTATAGGTTGGTACCCCGCTACCTAGATCAAGCTAGACACACTTTTAAAATATTCCGATAATTACACATTGGTGGGTGATGTGAACTGGTCTATACCTTATAAGGGAATACAACTGTTATATATAAGGTAAATGATGTAATGTGACCAAATGCATGTGGTATTGTGTAGTGTTGGTGATCCTTTACCTAGATTAAATAGACATTGTGTATTCTATAGATAGTGAGTGTGAGAGGGGCCCTACTGTTAGTGTGATAGGGCCTTAGAAGCTCTGCTCACAAGGGCAACTAGGCCAAAACAACCAAGTCTTGGATACTGGAATGCATACTGTTGATTGGTGGACATGTGAATGCTTACTGTTGATTGGAGGATCTGGTCATGTGACAGACCATCTTGAATTCTAAAGCCACTATATAATAATAAACCTGAGGGTGCAAGCTCTCTGTCTTCCTGCACACTTTATACTCTGCCTTTCTTCTACTTGCCTGTAGTGATTTCCTATTAACCTGCCTACACAACTACAGCTGCCAGCCGACGACTTTACACACTGTCAGTGTCACACTGCAAATGCAATGGCTATGAGCAATCTTCACACAGAAAAGGTCAAATATCTCTAAGACCACACCACCTAGTAACAAACCGCTTGGAACAAATATAGAAAACATATTCAACAAACAGATTATATTAAATTTATAAGGTTAGGGTTCTGTATTTCCATTAATTTTGAATAAAATTGACGTTTTGCATTACGTGTACCGGCAAACTCAATGCATTTTCAATGGCTGTGAGCAATCTTCATACAGAAAAAGTGAAATATCTCTAAAACCACACAACCTAGAAAAAAACCGCTTGGAACACATAGAAACCATATCCAACAAACAAATTATATTAAATGTATAAGGTTAGATTTCTGCACTTCTATTAATTTTGAATAAAATAGACGTTTTGCACTGTGCGTATCGGCAAACTCAATGCACTGTCAATGGCTGTGAGCAATCTTCACACAGAAAAAGTGAAATATCTCTAAAACCACACCACCTTGACACAAACCGCTTGGAAAACATATAGAAAACGTATTCAACGAACAGACTATATTAAATTTATACGGTTAGGGTTCTGCACTTCTATTAATTTTGAATCAAATTGATGTTTTGCATGCGTGCACCGGCAAACTCAATGGCAGTGTGCATTTGTTCTGCAGTCAAGGTGTATGCGCATACACAATGTTTATAAACATTGAAAGGGGTATATTAGGACTCAGCACTCAACCCTCCAGTCGATCCGCATGCGCAGATTGCGCACTATGCCCCCTGACGGGTGAAGTTAGAAAATATAAATCGACACCCATCTATATGGCAAAGACCCGAAATTGTTATCTTTGAAAAAGGAAAATCTTCAACAAAATGCAGAACAAAACAGCTTGGCAAACTCATAAGGGTAAAGTTGTATGCGTGTCCACTGTTTTAAACCGCATTGTATTTTGAGCTGCCATGTAAGGAAGTGAACAGGGTGTGAAAGTGTAGAAATAGAATGGGTATATATATACATGTATACATATATATACCCACAGTAAAACCTCTCTAACGACCACCTCCACAGACTGACCATTCTGCTATATCGATCACTTTATTTGGGTCCCAAACGATCACCCATACAATACCATTGTAACAATTTAAAAACTCCCTAAACCGACAACTAAATGGACCATTTAAACTTAAAGTCGGTCGCATGGTCAGTCGATATATATATATATATATCCAGTACTATTAATTTATCAATACTATTAGTATTACTAATGCAACAAATATATTTTAATTCAATGACAAATATATATACATATCAATCACTATTTTGGCGGGAGTTTCCCGTGTAAATTCCGAGTAAAACATGTCACCCATTGATGTGCCAGCCAGTATCAAGACGTTACGTTCCCCCCGACTCCTAACGTGAGATGCCCGAACTACTGCTTTTCTCTTTATGTAACATTTTGCTGTTTTTCCCCGATCATTCTTCTCCTTCTTCCTCCTAGAGGTGATCACGTACCCTCTCACTCAGTCACTCATGAGCGCCCTACTCCTCCAGACGACCAACCCTCGCCACACTGCCCTCTTTCCTGTCGTCTGCTATGGCGAAATATCGTCTGCGCGATGGAGAAACTCCACTGAAAACTGACAGATTTCCCGCGCTTTTTCCACCAACTCACTGGGCACTCACCAGCCGGGTGTTTTGAGTGGCGTGTGATGGGTTGGCCCCGGTGGGTACTATGGGGGGGGGTGTACGACATTTAGTGGCAGTGAAGTGTGCAGGAGGCGTCAGGTGGCGGTGGTGCCACCGTGCGGCGGTTATGATTACGTGGTGGCGTTGACTGCTCGAACCCTCACGCACTCTGTCACTCAGTCAGTCACACCCTAATCATCAGCCTGCCGGCTCATCCTTCACAGGGACAGCCTCCCCTCCTTTGGGAGCCCCCACCCTCCTTCCCCACCCCCTCCCACACCCCGCCTCCTCCACCCCCTCCCCCACCTCCCTCACCCTCACACTCCACCACATACTGCTACTTCACCACCACACTCTCACGCTGCGACATTGCCACCATTATACAGACGACTACACAGCAACCCCGCCCCATGCCATCACTCACACCAGCACACTGCTGTACTTCTAGATCACCACACTGGCATGTCGACAGCATTACACACACTGCTACACCGCTACCCTGTCATGTTGTTTATTTCCACCATTATACAGATGATTACACTGCAACTCCACATGATGCCATCACGCACACCACCACATTGGCACACTCCTGCACTTCTAGATCACCACACTGGCATGTTGACAGCATTACACACACTGCTACACCACCACTCTGCTGTGTTGTATATTTCCACCATTATACAGATGATTACACCGCAACTCCACCTGATGCCATCACGCACACTACCACATTGGCACACTACTACACTTCTAGATCATCACACTGCCATGTTGCCAGCATGCTATTCAACCACAATGTCATGCTGACACATTGCCATCATTATACAAATGACTACACCGCAACCCTACCCCAATGTCATAATTCACAGTGCCACACTGGCACACTGCTCCACTTCTAAATCACCACACTGCCACATTGACAGCACGATGCGAACACTGCTATTCCACCACATTATCATGGTGTCACATTGCCGCTATTATACAGATGCCTACACTATAACTCCCCATAACCTCACTCACACTGGCACACTGCTTCACGTCTACATCGATACACTGCCCCGCTTACAATATTATTGACACATTGCTACACTGCCATGCTGCCACATAACCACCATTATACAGACTGCTATATCCCAACCCCACCCCCACCACCTCTATGCCATCACCCATGCCACCACACTGGCACACTGCCACTCTTCTACACAACCACAGTAACGGTAACACACAGCTAATATTGCACACACACTGCAACGGTGCTACCAACACTCGCCGCCACTCCATCATCATCATGCTGTTGGTTGCGATGCGACAAAGACTGCTTTCATTTCTTGACTGCCGCTCTCCATTTAGCTCTCTGCTGTGAGAGTGATGTCCATGAGTCGGTCTTAATGTCTCTCAGCTTCAGGTTTCTCTTGATGGTATCCTTGAACCGGAGACCAGGGTGCCTCTCTTTCTGTAACCAGAAGACAGTTGAGAGTAGAGGATCTGCTTTGGTAGCCTGTCTGATGACAGCCTCATGAGGTGTCCAGTCCACCGGAGATTCTTTTTGATCAGAAGATCTTCCATAGAGGGCAGACCCGTCCGTTCAAGTATTTCCTTATTTGTCACTTTGTCCTTCCAGGTTAGCCTCACGATTGAACGCAGATGTCGCATCATGAAGGCATGCAGCTTTTTCACCTGTCGTCTGTACACTGTCCAGGCCTCGGATCCGTATAGCAGGGTGGATAGCACGATTGCACGCCACTCCACACTCCTACAAACCCTCAGTCATTGACACAGTGCCAAACTGTCACTTCTACAACGCCACCCGGCACGACAATCAACCCCGTCACCACATTCTGCATACTGCCAACACCACCTCCATCTCCACCCTTCCACACTGTTACTCGCATCTCCCCCTCTCCCCCCCCCCCACCCACCTCCACATCATCACTCAGAAACTCGCACCATCGCCACCCACCTCCACACGCCCACCACACACCTCCACACGTCCCCCACCCACCTCCACACCTCCAAAACGCAACCACCACCCCCACTACCACCACCCACCACCACCACCACCATCTCCGCCCTTGCCCACCTCTCATAACACACCTGCCCGTTTCATTTCTTCGGAATTAATCAAGATGAAATAGATTACACTGCATGTACGTTGTTGATTGTTCTTTTACGTCCTAGCAACATCTAAGGTTTGTTTTTGGAATGTTACATCCTGGCAACATCTAAGGTCATATCAGGATGCATGCCGACATGTGATAGTGCACACTCATGGTCATTTTATAGTGCTGCCCCACTGGGAAATCAGGCCACCAACTCCATGACCCGATATCCCACACAGCCACATTATCCTGATACTGTGCTAACCAGTCCTTGTCCTATCCCATTAATACTGAGGGCCAGGCTAGGTAGTGACAACTATCAATGTTATAAGTCATTGGTTTGACTCGGCTGGGATTCGAAGTCCCGACCGTCCACACAGGAAGCCTGCGCTCTACCAGTTTCGCCATCGAGTCCGATTGGTGTATATATTATCTATGGATCTATCTATGCATTGATCAATGTATCAATGTATGTACATATTATGTATGAATATAATGTATGCACGGACAGCTTGTACAATATCCTTGGCTCGGCCCCAGTGTAATGGGGGGAAAGGGTTGAGGAGCCACTTAATGATAGTTAAATAGGTCAGAACTGAATATATAAGGAAGATCCATTGAACCATGACAGCAGCATACAGCTTAAAGTAGCATGACCCATGAACTGATCAATTTGAGAAACTTGCTTAGATGTGATCCTACATATCCACTTAAGACATCGGTACAGTCATTAAACATTTACTGCTACAAAAGAGGAAGATTAGGTGAATGCAATAGAACCTGTCATTGCTGAAAGGCATGCACAGAAGAAATTGGACAAACAAAGCAGCACAGGTGCCAGTGTAGTTCCGAATCTGGTGCCCATGCACTACTCTCCCATGATGTTCTCACCTATGATATCCACTGTCTTGCAGAGGTCAGTGTAGGTCTGAGGTTGTTGTTCCACATCTACCATGTTATGTGAGTGCCAGTGTAGATATCAGATTGGTGCACCTGTGCTATGCTGCTCAGTTGAAAACAGACAATCAAATTCCAATTTACGAAGGCAGTATGATGTGGAACAACCTACGAGTTAGAACCAGGGCAGCGTCCTCTTACCTATAATTTAAAAACTCACTAACAGTACATCGGATTGGGCAGGCCCTTATGCAGTTAGAGTAAAGTATGTTCCATGGCTTCACCATACCGTAAGTGGCAGGCCACTGAACCCTCAGCCTCGGTTCTACCCCCCCCCCCTTTTTTTATTTGTTGCTGTTCCTCTGTTATTTCCAGTCAACCATATACAATGACAGAGACAGTCCAAGTAAAAATGTAAAATTTGATACCTAAATGCACTGGGATTGGTCCCACTGCTTCTCTGGTCACAGCTGGCCCAGTGTATTATTAACAACCCCACCCCAACAACATAATTCATGAACTCACATAACTAACTACACTAGAGTTACACTAGAATATTTCTAATAAACTGACATTTATATACCGCTTGCCTAACTGCAACTGAACATTAAAACTTACTATGACTTTACAAACTGAATACAGAAGATAACTTCTGCTTACATTCTAAATACTATGTAAATACTCACATTGATCTGACTAATATTAATCTAATTATATGACACTACTGTTACCATATTGCTATGGAACTTTTGGGTTACAGAATTTCAGTCTGCTACATGCTGCAAATTGTGTATTGAACAGTTATTGTACACCTTAATCTATATACCCTTTGTGTAAATATCCCTGAATTGAAAAATGGCTGGAAGACCAGTGTTTCAGCACTGACAACAGACTTATTCAGCAGAAAAAAACATATTTACCATAAAAAAAAATTTTGTAAAGGCTATGATGTCCACCATTTCGGTGTGGACACCTAATACATTTGGCATTTTTCACTTCAAATATATTTTAAGTTAGGGATTTATAATGAAAGTTCCCCCAAAGTCAAGTGAAGTCGGCTACAACACTCAACCAAATAGATTGATTTAAAAATATGGCAGCAATACAAAACCATAAAACCCTATCCGTGGCACAATTACCAAGTCTCCACCTCTGTACATTTAATTGTATTTCATCTTCCTCCTTAATTGTTCCATTTAGCTACATCGTGTCGGGCCTGCCTACCTCCTCGTTCCAAGGCAGTAGTAGATTTCAGCTGTGCTTCTCCTTTCCAACATCTATCGAGGTTTTCTCTTTCAACATAAATAATCGAGCAACTGATTAATCCTAACCAGAGCACAGACACCGGCCACGGTGGCCTAATCGGTAAAGCATGGGCCTCGCGTGAGGAAGGTCGGGAGTTCAGTTTACGGTCGAGTCAAACCAATAACTTTAAAATTGATAGTTGCCACTTCCTAGTCTGGCGTTCGGGATTACTAGGATAGGGCAAGGACTGGTTAGCTCAGTGTCAGGATAATGTGGGACATTGGGTCAAGGTGCCTGATTTCCCAGTGGGGCAGCATTATAAACTTGCCATGAGTGTGCACTGTCACAAGTCAGGATAATGTGACTGAGTGGGATATCAGGTAATGGTGCCGTCGGCCTGATTTCCCAGTGGGGCAGAACTATAAAAGTCGTCATGAGTGTGCACTGTCACAAGTCGGTACCCGTCCTGATATGACCTTAGATGTTGCGAGGACATAAAACTCCAACACCCAACCAACCAGATCACAGACTGAAAAAAAACATTGAAAGCGAATTTGTGTAAGTGGCCTATCCCAGGTCATACCATGCAAGGCAGTGTGAGAGCAGGTGAAATAGAGTATGCAAGATACGGTCACCATTCACCTTGAATTTTCTATTTTTATCCCCCAAAATTAGATTAGATTAGTAGAGTTTTGTTCTGGTCCCCCTTTCCACTTTCCATCAGGCTTCCGCTCTCAACCTAAATAACAAGGAACGGGATGTAGCTCAGGCGGTAGTGTGTCCACCTGTGAAGCTGTCGGTCATCGGATCGATCCTTCTCAGTGGATCCATTTGCAGTTTGTGCCATTTTCCGTTCCAACCAGTGGTCCACAACTTGTTCATCAAAGGTTGTAATATGTGTTGTCCTGTCTGTGGGAAAGTGCATATATAGAAGACCCCTTGCTGCTTATTGGAAAGAGTAGCCTATGTGGCAGCAGTGGGTTTCCTCCAAAGAAATATGTCGGAATGACCATCTGTTTGACGCGCAATAGCCGATGATAAAAAATCAATGTGCTTTAGAGGTGTTGTTAAATAACACAAGCTTTACTTTTTAAAACAAAAATAAATTGAGCAACTGAGAAATCCTAACTAGATCGCAGACTGAAAAACAATTGTAAGTGGCCTATCCCAGAAGGCAGTGGGAGAGCGGGTGAAATAGAGTATCCCGTATAAGGTCACCATTCATTCATCTTGAGTTTTCTATTTTTAGCCACCAGGTTTCCGGGAAGCTGTCTCTATATAATTGATCAGAAAGTTCTGGCTGATCCTTTCCATGGGAATATATGCAAAGTTAATTAATCTTCAACCCAGACCACTGAGGCAGGACATAGCTCTCTGCTCATGATTCTCGGCATAAGCAGAAGTGGAACTTGTAATCTTCAGATCAATGGTGGGTCGATATACCACTTCAGGCCTATATGGCGGCAGCGGGTTTCCGCCAAAGAAATATGTCAGAATGACTATATGTTTGACGTCCAATAGCCGATGATATCAAAATCAATGAGCTCTAAAGGCGTTGTTAAATAAAACAAGCTTTTTTTTTATACCACATCAGCGATAAGTTACAAGCATTGCCATGAAAATGTATTGTAGTGATGTGAGTAAAATAAATCACATTACCATTAAATTGTTTATATTCGCTTACATTGTTGGTGTGTCATAAGTTCGATTTCTCTCCTAATTAAACCGAATCTTTAAAAGATTTATAATTTATACCAGCTTATCTGATTATGTGCATGATTAGAACATGCTGAGGGCTAATTGCCTTAATATTAGAATTATGAAGGATACATGTATCCATATTAATTTGCAAAACCTCTTCTTCCTCTAATCTTCTCTTGCTCTTTTCCTGCTTTAACCGAACCCGTGCCATTTGGCATGTCACGAGTTCGATCCCTCTCCTAGTTAAACCAGGCTGCTAGCACCATGTCCTGACATCCCACTCAGTCACATTATCCTGACACTGAGCCAACCAGTCCTTGCCCTATCCTAATAATGCCGAGTGCCTGGCTGTGGAGCTACAAGCATCAATTTGTAAGTTATTGGTTTGACTCGACCAGGGTTCGAACCCATGTCTTCGAATCCCACGATCTACCAACACGGGAGCTGGACGCTCAACTCATTCGGCCATCGCGTCTGGTATGGATTATGATTATTCCTCGTTGACCTATATTAAAACAAAGGATTCTCGGTGAGATATTTCCGGCCCACTCAAGTCTGAGGGCCACTGTAATGAAAATGACTTGTGACTATCCGAGTCATTCAGTCCTAATGACGTTGTTCGAGCTACTCTAAAGCCCCGTTCACACACGGGCCTTAAGTCGCCTCAAGTAGTTCGCCTCATCTAAGTCGACTCACATTGCCCGTGTGGACACTACCCTGAGGCGATTTAGGGCTGAATCGATTCATCTAGTTCGCTTCAAGTAAACCACCTAGCGAGGTACTATAGATGAAGCGATTTAGCTTAAATCGACATAAGTGGCATGTGTGGACGGTAGCGGTTTAGATGAGGCGGATTAAGGATGTGACAGTCGAGATCTGAGTTTGTTGACTTTCCGGTAAATTTGGTCTATGAACCGGCTAGAGGTGCACAGATATTTTTTTCATCATTTATTTTTAGGGTTTCACTGCCCAGCAGAAGTTTTGACCGTTCCAAAACAATACGATTCAGTTAATACATATCTAGGTCGAACCCACACTCTCTCGTGGTGACGTCAACTAACCGAAACTGGCGCTGGTTACTATGGACTTGCTCATGCGCAGATATCGATTTCCGCCTTAATCCGCTCTGTGTGTGGACACGACACTAGTTCGCTTCATCTAATTCGGTTCATCTAAATCGGCCTCAAGTTGTGCTGTGTGAACGGGGCTATAGTAAATCCAACTACAATAAACACAGTTAATAATTCTAGAAAATTAACGTGTTCTTAGAATATATTGAATATTCAGGCGTGAAGTATATGTCAAAATCAGATGACAAAATATTTGTAGAACTGAAAGTAAAGCTTGTTTTATTTTAAAACGCCTCAAGAGCTCATTGGTTTTTATCATTCGGACATATTTCCTTGGAGGAAACCCGCTGCTGCCACATAGGCTCCTCTTTCCGATAAGCAGCAAGGGGTCTTTTATATGCACTTTCCCCGAGAGAGGACAACAAATACCACAGCGTTTGATGAACCAGTTGTGCATCACAGGTTGGTCAAAATATTTAAGTATATAGGCTCAGTAATATATATAAATCGCATGGGGAAGATTGTTTATTTTCCCATATCTGGATTATAGACCACGTGGCACGTGTAGGTCATATAGATTCCACTAAATATACACACCAGACGCGGTGGCCCAATCGGTAGAGCGCAGGTTTCTCGTGCGGTAGGTCGGTAGTTCGAGTCCCGGCCGAGTCAAACAATGACTTATAAAGGTGATACTTGTCGCCTCCTAGCCTGGTGCTCAGCATTAATAGGATAGGGCAAGGACTGGTTAGCTCAGTCTCAGGATAATTTCCGAGTGGGGCAGCACTATAAAGTCACCATGAGTGTGCACTGTCACAAGTCAGTACCCATCCTGATATGACCATAGAAGTTGGCAGGACGTAAAACTCCAAGAACCAATCTACCCAGTAACTACCCCACAATGAAATCACCCTCCCCATATACACTAGCCTGTAACTACCCAGTAACTACCCAGTAACTACCCAGTAACTACCCCACAACTACCCAGTAACTACCCCACTACTACATCACCCATCCCCATATACACTACCCAGTAACTACCGAGTAACTATCCAGTAACTACCCCACAACTACCCAGTAACTACTCCACAATTACCCAGTAACTACCCCACTACTACATCACCCATCCCCATATACACTACCCAGTAACTACCCAGTAACTACCCCGTAACTACCCTGCAACTAGTCAGTAATTACCCCAAAACTACCCAGTAACTACTCCACAATTACCCAGTAACTACCCCACTACTACATCACCCATCCCCATATACACTACCCAGTAACTACCCAGTAACTACCCCGTAACTACCCTGCAACTAGTCAGTAATTACCCCAAAACTACCCAGTAACTACTCCACAATTACCCAGTAACTACCCCACTACTACATCACCCATCCCCATATACACTACCCAGTAACTACCCAGTAACTACCCCACTACTACATCACCCATCCCCATATACACTACCCAGTAACTACCCCACAACTAGTCAGTTACTACCCCACAACTACCCAGTAACTACTCCACAATTACCCAGTAACTACCCCACTACTACATCACCCATCCCCATATACACTCCCAGTAACTACCCCACAACTAGTCAGTAACTACCCAGTAACTACCCAGTAACCACCCCACAACTACCCAGTAACTACCCCACTACTACATCACCCATCCCCATATACACTACCCAGTAACTACCCAGTAACTACCCAGTAACTACCCCACTACTACATCATCCATCCCCATATACACTACCCAGTAACTACCCAGTAACTACCCAGTAACTACCCAGTAACTACCCCACAACTACCCAGTAACTACCCCACTACTACATCACCCCTCCCCATATACACTACCCAGTAACTACCCAGTAACTACCCAGTAACTACCCAGTGTCTACCCAGTAACTACCCCGCAACTCCCCAGTAACTACCCAGTAACTACCCAGTAACTACCCCACAACTACCCAGTAATTACCCCACAACTAGTCAGTAATTACCCCACAACTACCCAGTAACTACTCCACAATTACCCAGTAACTACCCCACTACTACATCCCCCATCCCCATATACACTACCCAGTAACTACCCAGTAACTACCCTGCAACTAGTCAGTAACTACCCCACAACTACCCAGTGACTACCCCACAACTACCCAGTAACTACCCCACAACTAGTCAGTAATTACCCCACAACTACCCAGTAACTACTCCACAATTACCCAGTAACTACCCCACTACTACATCACCCATCCCCATATACACTACCCAGTAACTACCCAGTAACTACCCAGTAACTACCCCACAACTACCCAGTAACTACCCCACTACTACATCGCCCATCCCCATATACCCTACCCAGTAACTACACCGCAACTAGTCAGTAACTACCCCACAACTACCCAGTAACTACTCCACAAGTACCCAGTAAGTACCCCACTACTACATCACCCATCCCCATATACACTACCCAGTAACTACCCAGTAACTACCCCGTAACTACCCTGCAACTAGTCAGTAACTACCCGACAACTACCCACTAACTACCCCACTACTACATCACCCCTCCCCATACACTACCCAGTACCTACCCAGTAACTACCCAGTGACTACCCAGTAACTACCCAGTAACTACTCCACAACTACCCAGTAACTAACCCACAACTACCCCATAACTACCCCGTAACTTTCCCGTAACTTCCACGTAACAACCTCGTAACTACCCCATAACTACCCCGTAACTACCCGGTAACTACCCCGTAACTTCCCCCGTAACTACGCCCTTAACTACCCAGCACTGAAGGCGCCCCCACACGCCCACCACGCGCCCACTGCACCCACAATCCGCCAGACGGCGCCAGTGTATCGATCACGGTATCGTGCCGCCTCGCGTGAGGACACGATACATGCTCCTTGGGAGTACTTTTTTTGTTGCCCAAAGAAGGGGAGAAAAAAAAACTCTCCATGTAGTGGAACCCCGCCATTAAAACCCAGTAACCAAGCCACACGGCGCAGCACCCACCCCAGCTGTGCTTTGGTGCAATTACAAACCCACCTCAAGTATTAATATTCACCAAAGGAGTTTATACTCCACATAATCATGCAATGACGTTTTTTTTGTTAAACCCGCATCAGTTGAAAGCACAGAAAATCAAACCTTTATTATATATTAATTAGATGTAATCTTCGAAAATTTCCTGTTTGACTTTCATGAATTTCCTTCTCATTCTACCCCTACCCCCCTACCCCGCCCCCCCCCCCCCACACCCCCGATTTCTTTCTGTTGATAGGTGAGTGCGTGCATATAGGGGTCCATCGTAAAGGTTGGTTTTATTACGATAGGTGGGTTGTTAGGGGTTTTAGCGGTCGTTTTTGTGGCTTTTTTTTGTAGTTTTTAGTGCCTTTTTTGTGTGTGAGGAAGTCGAGGGGGGGTCTTTGTTTATTTGCTTTGCTTCTCCAGAATAAGGGTTTCTAGGGATTTTATCGCACCTGTCATCAGAGTTGGGTTCCATCAATCACAATTACTTGAGTACAGTAGTAGTAGTACCAATCTTCAGCGACTCCTCTGACCGACGAATTGCTTGCTGGCATAGGCGAATAATTTATCCATGTATAAATATTTGTTGCCTCGTTTCATTATCCCTTCAATGAGAGGGCACCGGATATGTTAGGACAATGTTGTATCTGGATACACAATTATCCTGTGATTGGTCATACTTGTCGCTTCCTAGCCTGGCAATTGGCATTATTAGGATAGGGCAAGGAGTGGTGAGGGTGTTGGTTATTGAAACTTTACCAACTGGGAAACATCTAAGGTCATAGCAGGATGGATACCAACTTTTGACAGTGTGCATTCATGGCGGCTTATAGTGCTGCCCCACTGGGAGACCAGGCCGCCAGCACTATGACCTGATATCTCACTCAGTGGCATTATCCTGACACTGAGCCAACCAGTCCTAGCCCTATCATAATAATGCCGAGCACCTGGCTAGAAAGCGACAAGTGTTAATTTCTAAGTCATGGTTTGACTCGACCAGGGTGCGAACTCGTGGGTTCGAATCCCACGATCTACCAAAATGATAGACAACATGTGTTCATCATTCAACTGTCCCTTGCTTGTTGATTTGTTTGTTGTTGTTTTAGGTCCTAGCAACATCTAAGGTTATACCGACTTGTACCCCACACGCCCACCACGCATTATGGCGACTTTATAGTGCTGCCCCACTGGGAAATTAGGCCGCCTGCACCATGATCTTATATCCCACTCAGTCACATTATCCTGACACTGAGCGAACCAATCCTTGCCCTATCCTAATAATGCTGAGTGTCAGGCTAGGAAGCAACAAGTATCAATTTTTAAGTCATTGGTTTGACTCGATCAGGGTTCGAACCCATAAACTCATGGGTTCGCATCCCCCGTTCTCCAAAAACAGGTGAGGGATGCTTATCTCATTCGGCTATCCCGTCTGGTGCACTGTGCCTTGCCCAATCCTAGTACGCTGCCCAGCGCCGGACCTTGGTGGTGACAAATATACATATGTTTAAGTCATTAATTTGACCCCGATTGGGTCCAGTCCTCAGGTTGAAATTCGACCACACAACCTGCCACACAGGAAGCAGGCGCTCAACTCATTCAACGATCCACCCGGTAAAGTATTGTTCTCAATACGCTAGCCATATGAAAAGTTAAAGCTTGTTTTATTTAACGACGCTTTTAGAGCATATTGATTTTTATCATCAGCTATTGGACTTCAAACATATGGTCATTCTGACATTTCTTTGGAGGAAACCCACACCCAGGCACTTTCCAATAAGCAGCAAGGGGTCTTTTATATGCACTTTCCCACAGACAGGACAGCACAGACCTCAGCATTTGATGAACTAGTTGTGGACCACTGGGTGGAATGGAAAATAGCCCAAACTGCAAATGATTCCACTGAGCAGGATCAATAGGATGACCGACATCTTCACAGGTGGACACTCTACCGCCTGAGCTTTCATGGCAGGGTGTTAGCGTTAGTCTTTTGGTGGCTCAGCAGGTGATGCTGGAGTCTATAGCCGTCTCTTCTATTGAAAGACATGATATAGCGAATGCAACACGCTGTGCCAACATCAGCAGCAATTTGCAGGCGTCCGCTCCACTTTGAAAAGGCGGCAAATTGAATGCAGCAGTGATGGAGCTGGAGCAGCCTCGTTCTGAGGCACCTGTTGTGCCAGTAGTGTTAGTTCACGCAGGTGTAGGCAGCCCGCTTAGCCCTTTCTCATGCATGGTTGCACATGAGAAATCATCACCGCAAGCATGGGTTCATTGAAGCTTCCTGAATGCAATGAAAGCATCTGGTTTTTGTTCTGAACTGAAATGCTTACCTAGATTTGTTACTGTAAATATATATATTTATATATTCCAGTGCGCCAGTGACAATATTCGCATCACTCGTGAAGGTTGGACCGGTGGTGGCGCCACCGGTCACAGGGGTGGGTCACCCACAGAGCATTACACAGCATAGCAGCGGTTAATAATAATAATACGATAATAATAAGATAATATATGGAACATCCATTATGTGCCTTTATACTCTCACAATCCTTATGTGTAGTATAAATATTATTTATGCAAATATTATTGAGAATGTTGTTGGTATCTGTTGGGGTGGTAATCCGATACAGATAATTTGATATGTTCTATGGTTCTATGGAGTTGTTGGAGCAGCCCAGTTAGCGGCGTGGGAGAAGTAGGGCAAGTAGGCCTGGACCGCAGACAATCAGCCAAAATAGTAGAGTGCTGGTCAGTTGGTATTTGGACTTTTACTTAAAGTTGCATGGTCCGATGGCGTTCGAATTTGTTAGTTATATTTGAGATAAATAGCTCAGGTTGACCATTATATCCTACCATTCATTAATCCTGAGTAACTTTGATGAAAAATGCCTAGTTTTGGAGCAATTCGAGCTAAAAGAACACAAAATAATTTTGACAAGCTTTCTAAAAGTCATGTGGTTATGACCCAGATGGTCATCTCGCGGTGACCACATGATGTGAAATGACCTACGAATCCTGGAACCTGACAGGGCTGCAGGTAAGTATTTCTGTTTGGGGTGTGAACATTCTGGGAACGGATTTGTGCCATAGGCCCGTGGCACTAGGGTTTTTAACAAAAATGTATTCTGTAGAAAGGTTAATGTGATCCGTTGCAGAACCCGATGCATTTGCGATGGATCCCGTCTAAATGATAACGCATAAGGACAACCAGAATGGCTGCTGCCATCATCGCATTAAAACCAAAAACCTGTGTACTTGCTGCGGATCCCATCAAACTATTGATACTCAGGCCTGGCTAATATGGCCAGCATGGAACAGCTGCTGCATTAGCTAATACAAAAGATCTGAAAGTCAAAAACTTTCAAATGCACATATCTCACTCCATATGGTTCACTCCTTTTTACATTCAATAACAAAACAAACGTTTTCCTTTTATATACAGTGTAATTGACAAATTTCAAACGGATGCACACAAAACACATGCATGGGCATCCTGATTCCCTTTAACATTTTGCATTGCTATCTAATGAATTTGCATGTCTCTGTACATATTATTGCTTGTTATTATTTACTGTTATGTCATCCATATGTCTCATTCTCCCTCATACCATACATAGTCCCGATGGCAGATGCAATTTTAATTGACAAATGTAAAAAGTTCAAAATTTAAATTACCCAAATTGATTAATTATATTTATAGAATTGACCAAACAGCATTGAATATCCAACATAGAGGGAGGAGGGGACATCCATGTCATTTCCCCTTCCCCTCTATGGCCCTGCACAGTAGGCCTACTTGGTTGGGGTGAGGCTAATGAGGTCACGAGATTGGCCTAGTTGGTTACTGGCCTCCCTGCATAATGGGTATCTCAAAGTGAGTGTCCAAAGGGGTGAGGTTATAAATGCTCTGGTTATGCTGTATGTGCTGTCCCAAATCATTAGCTAATACACCAGTATCTAAGCTGGATATATAGGATCAAATGTAAGTAGTCATTTTAATTTTGACAAAATTATATTTCATCGGACCATGCAACTTTAAGTAAAATATGGCGGGCTTTTGTTATGCCAGCCAGATATAAGAGCCAATTGTATTTACTATGTTGCGTTCATTGAATTAATAATAGATCACATATATGTGAACAAATCTAGGTAAGCATATAATGTATATAGGATGTATAATTAATTATACGGGTATAATAAGGCAAGAAGCTTCCATCTGCTCCTCAGCCCTAACTCCTTCCTCAGTCATCGCCTGGAGGAGTCTGTACGGAGTCATCTATTGTTCTAGCCTACCTAACCTCAGATCCGCTCGGGCCACCACCTGTCCGCTCATGCGCCAATGGTCGACTAAGCTATTACCCTCACTGACACCGCTACTGAGATTCCACATAGGATATTCCATAACTCGGATATATATCTATGTATATATCCAAGTTATATTCCATACCTTGGATATATATATATCCAAGGTATGGTTGGTTGGTGTGTGTTGTTGGAGTTTTACGCCCTGGCAACATTTGACATCATATCAGGATGGGTACCGAATTGTGACAGTGCACACTCATATCAATTTTATAGTGCTTCCCCACTGGGAAATCAGGCCAGTGGCACCATGCCCTCATATCCCTCTCAGTCACATTATCCTGATGCTGAGCTAACCAGTCCTTACGCTATCCTATTAATGTCGTGTGCCAGGCTAGGAAGCAACAAGTATCAATTTTATAAGTCATTGGTTTGACTCGACTGGGAACTGAACTCCCGATCTCCCGCATGCAAGGCCTGCGCTCTACTGATTCGGCCACCGCACCCGGTCCCAAGTCATGGAATATCCTATATGAAATCTCAGTAACAGTGCCTAGTCTACAATGCATCCAGCTACACTGGATTCCATTCACATAGTTTGTTTACATGAAGCTCCTTTTGCCCACATTCTGCGTTGTGCTGATCAGAGACTGATGCAGGCAAAGAAATGCCGAAGAAAACCAAATGTCTCTAATGGCCCTGTCACATTAGAATGCATGTGGCGTGTGGCCAATGGCTACAATGACTTACAATCATTGAGATGCACAGATGTATACATGCTCTATACACAATGTAGTAGAGCGTATGGCCAACATATGGCCAACGTATAGCTAACATGCCTCCCGGCGAAAAACGCTTGCAATATGGTTGCGGTACGCTCGCAGAATGCTGCTGAACGTTATATATGTAATTCAATCGCCAGAAGTATCCCTTATGGCCCTGTCACACTATGACGTTTCTCACCGGCACGCCGGCAACACGCAAAATATTTGCAACCAGTCGACAAACGTCCAACTCTTCGGTGTGTTGGGAGAAAGTTTGACAGGTTGTAGCGTGTTAGTGGCGTGTTTTTGACGCGCGGCCAATGCGTTTTGACGCGTGGCGGAACAACATGTCAATGTCCCGCCAGCAGGTTCCCAGCATGCCATCGGCATGTTGTCGGCGCGCTGTCGGCACGTTGATGGCCCGTTGGTGTCGTGTTAGTACCGTGTCAACGCGTACATACCCACCAGCAACACGTTAGGACTTGCCCGCAGCGCGTCCACACCGCGCGGCCAATGCGTACAGGCACGCCGGGAACATGTCCAATGCGCCGAGAAATGCTGGAACAACGCCATTATTGCGCCGACTACCCGTCGATCGGACGTGACGGATGCGCTGACGGAACGGTCACATTTTGGGGGAAAAAAAGCCAATGTTAACTGACGTTGCTCAACGTCCTGCCAGCGTTCCGCCGGCGTGCCGCCAACAGGTGTCGACGTGTTGCTAACGCGTCCATAACACACCCAGCAATGCGCTGACGTGCGTTGTGGCCCGTCGAAAGTTTTGTGCAAGCACAAAACCTCGACGAGGCCCGACGCGCGCCGACGTGTCGATTCACACATTGCTATCCCTCAACATGTACCAACGCACCGGTAATGCGCCGGTAACGCACCGGTAACCCCTACCCCCGCCCCTACCCCAACCCCGCACAAATCTTCCCCATCACTCACACACCGACACTCGGCCAAACTGACCCTTCGTTCCCACCCATCCGTCTGGCACTCACTTCCTGACCCGCACCCCCACTTGTCCACTTTCCGCTGTGAGTCCCACTTCTACCCGCCCCCTCCCTCCTATTCCCTCCTCCAGTCACCTTTGGCATCCTACGTCTCTATCACCTGGATCTGCCCCACCGCGGCCTACTTTGCTGCCCCCTCCTTCACTACTTCTCCCCTACTTCCCTTCCCCCCCCCGACTTCCCCTGCCTTCCTCCTCCCCTCATTCCCCTCACCTTCTCCCCTCTCCCCCCACTTCTCCCCTCTTCCCCCCTCCCACTTCTCTGCTCCTTCCCCCATCCCACTTCCCCTCCCCTTCCCCCCTCCCACTTCTCCTCTCTTTCCCCCCCCTTCCCACTCTCTCTGCTCTCTTCCCCCATCCCACTTCTCCTCTCTTCCCCCCTCCCACTTCTCCTCTCTTCCCCCCTCCCACTTCTCTGCTCTTCCCCCATCCCACTTCCCCTCCCTTCCCCCCTCCCACTTCTCTGCTCTTCTCCCGTCCCACTTCTCTGCTCTTCTCCCCTCCCACTTCTCTGCTCTTCTCCCCTCCCACTTCTCCTCTCTTCAACCCTCTCACTTCACATCGTCCCTTCTCCCCATCTCCGCTCTCCACCTTCCCCATCTGCTCTCCCCACCTTCCCCATCTCCTCTCGCTACCTTCCCCATCTCCTGTCTCCACCTTCCACTTCTCCTCTCCACCTTCCCGATCTCCTCTCCCTACCTTCCCCATCCCCTCTCCCTACCTTCCCATATCCTCTCTCCACCTTCCCATCTCCTCTCTCCACTTTCCCCATCTCCTCTCTCCACCTTCCCCAACTCCTCTCGCCACCTTCCCCATCTCCTCTCTCTACCTTCCCCATCTCCTCTCTCTACCTTCCCCATCTCCTCTCTCCACCTTCCCCATCTCCTCTCTCCACCTTCCCCATCTCCTCTCTCCACCTTCCCCATCTCCTCTCTCTACCTTCCC
>CM059191.1:3769469-3789492 GCA_030323885.1 Branchipolynoe longqiensis
TTTTTGTAGGGTGGGGTCGAACTTAATCTGTTTTCTGTTGCTACATTCAAAATCTCTCGACATTGATTGATAGGCACATGGGTGAGGTCTGCAATCTATAGGACGGCTTCTAAGTTCTAGGCGAAGCCTGAAAAGGAAAGTTAGTTTTATTCAAAGATGCCTCTAGAGCACATTGAGTTCTATCATCGGCTATTGATGTCTAACTTACGGTCATTCTGACATATTTCTTTGGAGGAAACCCACTGCTGCCACATAGGCTACTCTTTCCGATAAGCAGCAAGGGTTTTTTTATATGCACTTTCCCACAGACAGGACAGCACATACCACAGCCTTTGATGAACCAGTTGTGGACCACTGGTTGGAACGGAAAATAGCACAAACTGCAAATGGGTCCACTGAGCGGGATTGATAGGATGACCGACACCTTCACAGGTGGACACTCTACCGCCTGAACTACGTCGCCTAACTTGATGTGTTTCCAGTTGCACTTAGAACTCTGCATCATAAGTGAACAACAGGTTTATTCCAGGTAACAACACATGAAGGTTTCAGGTACAAAGTTCATTTATAAAATGAACCAACTGGCAACAGGTGGATATGACATCCACCTGTGCTGGGTGCCTGGCCATGCCGGCATCCGAGGAAATGAACGAGCCGATCGGGCTGTGAAGAAGGCTCTGAACTGTGATGTTCAGTTGTGTCTGATCCCTCACTCTGATCTGAAACCACTAATAGCCACCCACATCAAATCCAAATGGCAACATGAGTGGGATGAAAACATCAATTAACTGCAAGAAATTGAACCATCTGTTGTAAAACTACCACAAACCCACACAGGAGTTCAGCGGGACCAACTGGTCCTTAGCCGCTGCCATATTGGTGACTTGCGCCTTCCACATGCTTTTCTGACAAGGGGGACCCTCCCACTGAATGTATTGGGTGTGAGTCCCCACTTACACTCAAACACATTTTATTAAGTTGTGTCGATTTCTTGGCCCTGCGCCAACAGTTTTACACTTCAAGAAGCCTGCATGACCCCTTCACAAAAGTAAAACAAGAAAACATTTTAGCCTTTTTAAGGGCAGCTGGTCTATATCATCACATATAGTCCATTAAACCAATTAGAAAAATTAACAACCTTTAACTTTTATCTAAATTCTATTTCCTTTAGCCACAAATTGTGTGACTGTGAGCTTTTTAAATCCACAGTGTACTGACACAAATTTGATGTTGTGCTTTTGCATTCTGTAAAATCGATGGTTGAATACAAACCAAGCAATTCTCGCCGTGAATATGGCCTATGCTGCCGACACGGCATAAAGAAACCACCAATCAATCAATCAAAAACCTACAAACGACACCTGGGCCAAAATGAAATCTTTTTTTTTTTTTTGTGACAAGTTTTTTATTCTGCCCATAACCTGTAAGCTGCCATTAGGGTGCTTGTTTTCATGACTATCACATTTGAGCTGAAGCTGCTGTCATTTGATAATCAGATCCTGTTTTCCCACCAGAAGCTGCCACATCCCCTATATAATGCCCTACTTAATATGAACTTGATAGACTTTAATGGGAAAGCACAACAGAGAATTATATTTGACAGAAAACAACTAAAATGAATGTGTCGGTGTTCTGCGTCTGAACTCTTCACATGACAACTGGATGAATACTTGATCACGCGTTAATAAGGCCAAACATTAAAGCAAAATTGGTTATCGTCCTTTGAAATAAAAATCAGGAGCGGTTTTTATTTATATTTGTTATCCTTGACCTTAGCTGTTGAAGTTTTACGTCCTGGCAACATCTAAGTGGCGACTTTATAGTGCTGCCAGACTGGGAAATCAGGCCGCCGGCATCAGGACCGGGAAGCGAACTCCGGACTTTCCGCACACGAGGCCCACGCTCTACCGATTATAGGTTGGCTCACTGTCAGAATGTTGTGACTGAGTGGGATATCAGGTCATGCTGCTGGCGGCCTGGTCTCCCAGTGGGGCTGCTCTATGAAGTCTGGGAGTTCAATCCTCGGTTGAGTCAAACCAATGACTTACCAAATTGATACTTGTCACTATCTAGCCTGGCACTTGGCATTACTAGGATATGGGAAGGACAGGTGAGCTCAGTACCAGGATAATGTGACCGAATGGGAAATCAGGTCATGGTGCAGGTGGACTGGTCCTCCAGTGCGGTTCTACAATATATTGGCAAATGAGTGTGCATTAGCACAAGTCAGGACTCGTCCTGATATGACCTTCGATTTTGCCAGGAGATACAACTCCAATAAAAGACCATAAAACTATCATGGCATAATAAATAAGAGACATGGATATATAGATATATATATATATATATATATATATATATATATGTATGTATAGAGACAGATTTCAGGCGCAAAACCACGTAAACCCCAATACAAGAATTAATTAATATAAGTTTTTGACCTGAAAATAATTTTAATTCTCACTAATTCCACTTCTATTGTGATAACATGATTATAAAGCAACGAACACAAAAAAGTAGGAATATAAAATAATAAATTTGTTAAAGGTTTAATTCCAATATTTATATCAATTTTTGGATCGGCGTTTATTGGGTTTTGCACCTGAACTCTTCATATATTGATATAAATATTTATAAGTATATTTCCATATATATATATGGTATTTATTCCCGGTCTCTCCAGGCCCTTGAGCATTACACAATTTAACCTAAACTGAACAGTAGCTCCAAGCCCAACCCTACCATTCTAGACCTCCCTAATGTCCGATATTTGAGATATGGGCTATGGAGAACTACTCTATAATAAATTGCAAATGGTCTATATAATGGTAGATGGTATCTAAAACCAAAGGCATATGAGGTATATGTGGAGTTGGTGATCCATTACTAATTAAAGATAGAAATTGTATATTAATATAGATAGTGAGAGAGGGTCACTTCTTGACATGAGAGAGGGTCCCTTCTTGATATGTGAGAGAGTCTTTGGAACTCTCCTCACATACCCCCTCCTCCCCAAATGTTATTTACGGATCACTGCACACCAGACACAACAGGGCACTGTAGCCAGACATAACTATGCCTTGGTTACAAGGATATTGAATGTTCATTGGTTGAATAGGAATGCCTGTTGGTGATTGGAGGGATTGGTCAGGTGTGTACAGCCATCTTGGATTCTAAAAGCTATATATATAATAAACTAAGCAAGCTCCTTCTGGTTCCTTCTGCACACTCTATCTCTTGCCTTCCTTCTCTATACTTGCAAGTAGTGATTTCCTATTAGCCTGCATACACAACTACAGCTGCCAGCCGTCGACTTTACACTACGGTTAGTTCCGGGAAGACCCACAAGGGGTTCCGTCCGCCTCCATCCACTGCAGGCTTCAGTGGGGTTCCTGCCGCCGGCAGTGCCACGTAGATACTGGATTTGTTGGATTTGTTGGGGTTCCGCGACCTAGCAACATGACGGTTATCGACGTGTGGACAGTGTGCACACATGGTGGCTTAATAGTTCTTCCCCACCGGGGTACCGTGTGGCTGGTAGCGTGACCCTGGATCACATTCAGTCATGTTATCCTGACAACTGAGCCAACTCATTCCTTATGTTATCCTGGCGCAGTGAGTTGCATTCACCTCCCCAGGTGAAATGCCACATACACAGGTGGCCGTGGTGTGAATAGGCGTATAATGTTGTGTCCTCTGTGACGGAGTGGTTAGAGTGTCAGATGTTGTCTAGGTCAGACTCCTAACCTGAAGGTTGGTGGTTCGATTCCCCATGCCCCACACCTCCGCCAATTTGGATTTCCACCACTGTGTATAACTTACAGCGTCATCAAAGGTTGGTTGCTCTCATACCATGTATATGTGGTGTTGGAGATTAACAATCCCTTGGGTCGGTAAAAGTGTAGGCTCCGGGCTTTCTATTGACTAACTGTCTAATAATTAAAATAAGACTAGTCAGACTTATCCATGAGAGGCAGTTTTAATCTTCAGTACAATAAAGACAAAAATGATTATATAGTGTTCTCCTCTACAGGGAATGCCCCAGACAATTCTACATTTTCATCTACTACTATGTACACAATTGTCTATGAAAAAAACATAACGCAGTCCGATATTTTTGCTCTGAATTAGCTGTTTTTCCAGCATGAAAAAACCCATGGAATATCTTCCGTGGACCTCTTCTTTGAACTAATTAAAAACAACTAAGTTATCATTATTATTGGTAGTATTATTATTATTGTGTTTGGCAGCGGGTTTCCTCCAATGAAATATGTCAGAATGGCCAAATGTTTGACGTCCAATAGCCGGTTATAGAAATCAATGTGCTCTAGAGGTGTCGTCAAATAAAATAAACTTTACTTCTTTTTTTATTGTGATGGACTGGATTCTACTCTACCGAGAAAATAGCAAAAGACAACACTGACGCTTCAGTCCTTGGGGGTCTTCCCCAGTTTATTCCACTCAGGTCAGTGGAGAAATGGCCGGTCACTGATCAGCCAGGTAACACGTGACTTCCGGAATGCAGTGGCCACTAGCAACCGTCGGGGTAAGGGAATGTAGCTCAGGCGGTAGAGTGTCCACCTGTGAAGGTGTCGGTCATCGGATCGATCCATCTCAATGGATCCATTTGCAGTTTGGGCTATTTTCCGTTCCAACCAGTGGTCCACAACTGGTTCGTCACTGGCTGTGTATGTACTGTCCTGTCTGTGGGAAAGTGCATATAGAAGCCCCCTTGCTGCTTATCGGAATAGTAGCCTATGTGGTGGCAGCGTGTTTCCTCCAAAGAAATAGGTCAGAATGAACATATGTTTAATGTCCAATAGCTGATGACAAAACATATATATTATCTTACACTACAGATTGATGCTTGGTGTTGCGAGTACTGTTTGGTGGGGGGGGGGGGGTAGTTAGCAGTTTGTCAGTGTGCACGTTTGTATGTACCATGTGGTGCATTGTGGGACCGATCCTAATATGACCTGATATGTTGCCAGGACGTAAAACTCCAACAACCAACCAACCAATCCGTTCTCGTTGCAGTGACACTCCAACGAAACGGATTGGTTCGTTGGCTAGTGGATACGGACTTGTGACAGTGCGCACCTATGATGACTTTATAGTGCTGCAAAAGCTGTTGTGAAGGTCCTTACTTGTGTACAGGCCGAACGAAAGTAAGCTAACGGTCACGTGCCATTCAGGAAGAAAGGTTCGGTTACGATAGTGCGATACATAATAAGAAGGAGGTTTCATGGAGACAAGCATTTGTTATGGGGTTTACATGCCCAGCAACCCGACAGACCTATAATATCATTTCCGACCACTAGTTTCCAAGTTATAAATTAGCCATGTCGTCACCTCTGCCAATTTGGATTTGCACCTATGTGTATAACTTACATCATCATCAAAGGCCAGTTGCTCTGATACCATGTCTACGTGGTGTAGGAGGTTAAACATCCCTTGTGTCGGTAAAAGTGTAGGCTTGGGCTTTCTATTGACAAACTGTCTAATGATGAAAACAAGTCTAGTCAGACTTATCCATGAGAGGCTGTATAAAAGTTCAAGAAAAAATAACCCATGTTGCTGGGTAGCATGCACAATGATTCTGCCTCCTTCCTTTCTCGTCACTGGACGCGGTGGTCGAATCGATAGAGCGCAGACCTGCCATGTGGGAGATGGGAAGTTATCCTGACACTGATCTGAACCAGTCTTTGCCCTATCCTATTATTGCCAAGCGCCAGGCTAAGAAGTGACAAGTATCAATTTTGTAAGTCATTACTTTGAATCAGGAATCGAACTCGTGACCTTCCCCATGCAATCCCTGCGCTCTACCGATTCGGCCATCGCGCCCGGTGTGTCGGCAAGAAAAAAGGTGTCGGCGTGATGTGTCGTTTGCTCTGTCAGGGTTTGTCGTTGGCTGTTTTTATGGCGTGTTTGTGGTGTCTTATGTTGATCGCACTTGAATGATGGATAAATGGCTTATATCCTGCTTGGTATTCAAATACAAATCAATGCCGCTCCCTCTCATAAATATCGACATACACAAATATGTCATGACAGACCTGAATAGTGCGTATACAGTAAAACCTCTCTAAATCGACCGACCATGGGACTGACTGTAAGTGGTCCATTTAGGGAGGTGGTCGCTTTAGAGAGTTAGAATATCCTTTCATTGGTATTGTTCAGACCCAAATAGGGCGATCGACATAGGGGAGTGGTATGTTGAATATAATCATTATGAGCGTGGTCACCATTATGTAAAGTCGTCGTCTGGCAGCTGTACTTGTGTAGGCAGGCTAATAGGAAATCAATACAGGCATGGAGAGAAAGGAAGAGTATAAAGAGTGAAAGTAGAGTGAGAGCTTGCACCCTTAGGTTTATTATTATATAGTGGGACATGGATCTGATATGGCAGACCACCTGACCATTATCTCCAATCAGCAACAAGCATTTCTAGTTCCACCAATGAACAGTAAGCATTCTTGTGTCACCATGGCTACTGTGATCTACCCACCACCACCACGCTGTGTGGCTGCCCGGCCGGCACCTTCCTGCTGTGTGTGTGTGGTGATCCGTGACTAACAGTTGGGGGAGGGGGTAGTGAGTGGAGCTCCCGAGCTCCCTACACACTAACAGTAGTGCCCCTCTCACACTTTTATAAGGTATTGGTTTGACTCCAGCAGGGATGGACCCATGGTTACTAATCCCATGATGTACCAAGCCAGGAGACGGATGATCAACTCATTCGGCCATCCCGTCTGGTCTATCATGGCACACGTAGAGCCAACCAGAGTCTTCGCCGATTCAGACATTGTGCCTTGTCAGTGAGTTATAATGAAGCAATTGATACTTGTCGCTTCCTAGCCAGGCACTCGGCATTATTACGATAGGCCAAGGACTGGTTGGCTCAGTGTCAGGATAATGTGACTGAGTGGGATATCAGGTCATGGTGCTGGTGGCCTGGTCTCCCAGTGGGGCAGCACTATAAAGTCGCCATGAGTGCGCACTGTGACAAGTCAGTACCCATCCTGATATCACCTTAGATGTTGCTAGGACGTAAAAGAACAACAAACAAAACAAACAATGGATTGAAATTGTGATGTGAGTTGAAAGAGAGAGAAGGATGGCTGAGAAGAGACAGAGTGAGTAGGACAGCTGAGCTGCTCTCAGCGTTAACACGTCGGGTAATAGGGTTACTTTACTCTGGCAGCGCACACCTGATGAAGTGGTGTCGGTTATTATTTTGTTTGTTGTTGTTTTATGTCATAGCAACATCTAAGGTCATATCAGGACAGGTACCAACTTGTGACAGTGCGCACTCATGGCGACTTTATAGTGCTGCCCCACTGGGAAATCAGGCCGCCACCACCATGACCCAATGTCCCACTCAGTCACATTATCCTGACACTGAGCTAACCAGTCCTTGCCCTATCCTATTAATGCTGAGTGCCAGGCTAGGAAGCAACAAGTATCAATTTTAAAGTCATTGGTTTGACTCGACCGGGAACCGAACTCCCGACCTTCCACACGTGAGGCCCATGCTCGACCGATTAGGCCGCTGTGCCCGGTTATTATTATGTTGTGACCATTAATGGGTGCGCATTAATGGTTGTCACCAATAATGGGCGCGCATCTTTTCATTTGTGACGTCACGTGGTAATGGCCGGGTGGCGGAGAGGGGGCTTGGAGCATGTTCCTCGCTGGTTGGTGGATTATTAGTGCAACCTCAAACATGCAGACAGCCATACCCTCCATATCTTCGAGACGTGCCCGGATACCGAATATTGGGTGACATGTTGGTACCAAAAATATATATCAGTCGGTAAGGTGTTGATCAAACAACACCAGTCAGCGATTTATTTGTCAACCAGCACAAGTCATTCGTGTATTGGTCAAACACCAGTGGCTGAAGCGCTAGTCAAACAGCCCCAGCCGGTGAAACAATAGTCAAAGAGGCCCTGCAGGTGAATCCCAAGTTAAACAGCCCCAGTCGGGGAAGTGCTAGTCAAACAACTCTAGTCGGCGAAGTGCTCGTCAAACAGGCCCAGTCAGTGAATCGCTAGTCTTTACATGTAAAAGCGATGGTTTGAACAAAAAACAAACATGTCTCGCCGTGAATATGGCCTATGCTGCCGACACAGCGTAAAGCAACCACAAATCAATCAATCAATCGAATCGCTAGTCAGACAACCCCACTCGGTGAAACGCTAGTCAGACAGCATCTGTCGGTGAAGCCCTAGTCGGTGATAGGTTTGTTAGTCAAACGGCGCCACAGTGTGCACTTTCTGCACTCAGTGAACTCAGGCGGAACCTCCCCGTCTCTACCCCCCCCCCCACCTTGCAGACCCAGACCTATACCTAGACCAGACCGCAGAGTACCCTAGTAACCGTCGTACCCCACCCCAACCCTCACCCCGCCTTACTCCCACCCACACCAACACCCACCCACCCCACACCCACACACCCACACCACACCCACACCCACCCACACTCCACCACACCACACCACACCACCTCCCACAACCCACACCCACACCCACCCCCCACACCCACACACACACACACACACCCCACCCCCACACCCCACCCACCCTCCCCCAGACCCACCAACACCCCCACCTACACCACACCACACCCCAACCCACACCCAAACACCAACCACAATCTCCACACATGACCCACACCCACACCCACACCACACCCACCCACACCCTCACCCTCACCACACCCACACCCACACCCCACACCCACACCACACCAACCCACACCCACACACCCCACACCCCACCCATACCCACTCCCACCACCCCACCCCACACCCACACCCACACACCACACCCACACACACACCTACACCCACGCCACACCCACTCCCACGCCACACCCACTCCCACACCTACACCTACACCCACACCCACACCAGACCCACACCACACCCCACACCCACACCCACACACACAACACCACATCACCACACACCACAACACCCCACCCACACCCACACCCACACCCCACACCCACACCCACTCCCACACCCACGCCCCACACCCACACCACACCCTCACCCACATCCACACCACCCACGCCCCACACCCACAACCACTCCCTCACCACCCACACCCACACCCACATCCACACACACCAACACACACATCACCCACGCCCCACCCCACACCCACACCCACACCACACCACACCCACACCCCACACCCACACCACACCACACCACCCACACACAACACCCACGCCACCCACACCCACACCACACACCCCCCACTCACTACACACACCCACCCCCACTCCACACCACCACCCACCCACCCACCACACCGCCCACACCCCACACCACACACCCACCCCACACACACCCACTCACCCACACACCCACCCACACCACACCCCCACGCCCACACACACCCACACCCACACCCACACCCACACCACCACCCCCACCCCACACACCTGCACACCCCCCCACACACCCCCCACACACACCACACCACACACCCCCCACCCCACACCCATCCAACACACACCCCCACACACCAGCCCCATTCCCCACCCCCAGCCCACCCCCACACACCCACACGCCACCACACCTACACACCCACACGCCCCACCACGCCACACACCACACCCCACAACACACACCCACGCCCACACCCCACACCCCACACCCCCACACCCCACCACACCCCACACCCCACACACACCCACACCCACCCCAACACACCACCCCCACACCCCACCCCCACCCCACACCCCACACCTCACACACCACACACCACACCCCACACACCAGACCCCACACCCACAAGGCTTCCCTCACCACCCACCGTCATCATCACCCTCCACTCCCCGTCCTGATATGACCTTAGATGTTGCTAGGACGTAAAACAACAACAAACAAACAACAAACAAACCCTCCACTCCATCAACCCCATCATCTCTCCACCCACAACAGCAGCAGCAGCAGCAGCCTACACATCGATACAAACACAGCTGTAATGCACCCTCAACAAAAACCACCCAACAACAAAGTAGCCAAACTCTACACACAAAGAAAGCGATTGTTTAAACACGCGACAAGAAACAACAAATCAGCCATACACACTCTCCAAGCACCTGCAGACTGAGGGTGGGTGTTGGTGTGGTGGCGGGGTGTGGGGTGTGGGGGTGGGGTGTTTGGTGTGGGGTGTGGGGGTTCACGTCAAGCTGCACTCACACACACACCATTGTGTACATGGGATACATCCGCTTCCGTAAAGATTTGATGTTATGTTACTCATTCATCGACCGGGCACGGTGGCTTAAGTTTTCGTTCCCGGCCGAGTCAAACCAATGACTTATCAAATTTATACCTGTCGCTTCCTAGCCTGGCGCTCGCCATAAATAGGATAGGGCAAGGTTGGGTTATCTAAGTGTCAAGATAATGCGACTGATTGGGATATCAGGTCATAGTCCTGGGGGCCTGATTTACCAGTGGGGCAGCACTATAAAGTCACCATGAGTGTGCACTGTCACAAGTCTGTAGGTACCCGTCCTGATATGACCGTAGATGTTGCCAGGATGTAAAACTCCAACAATCGACCAACCAATTCATTCATCCCGTCCTGATTCAGTAGGTCATGTGTCTGTACCATGTTAGTAATCATCTAAGTACCGACAGAGAGCGTGTATATAAACAGATGAGAGGGACAACTCCCATACTAGACCGTGTAACAGCTGCCGACTGTGGCGCTCCAAGTGGTGGTTGTTGAACAGTATATGAGACAGCTGTCAAACTGTGAGCAATCTTCGTACAGAAAAAGTGAAATATCTCTAAAACTACACCACATAGAAACAAGCTGTTTGGAACACATATAGAAAACATATTTAACGATGAGACTATATTAAATTCATATGGCTAGGGTTCTGTATTTCTATTAATTTGGAATAAAATACACGTTTTGCACTACACGTACGGCAAACTCAAGGCATTGTCAATGGTGGTGAGCAATCTTCATACAGAAAAAGTGAAATATCTCTAAAACCACATGACCTAGACACAAACCGCTTGGAACACATATAGAAAACATGTTTACCAAAATGATTATATTAAATTGATAAGGTTAGGCTTCTGCATTTCTATTAATTTTCAATAAAAACAAAAGTTTTGCACTGCACATACCGTCAAACTCAAAGCTTGTTCAACAATAACCACCAGGAACGCCACTGTAGCCTGTGTTACCGATTTTCGCGGCAGTTGTCCCTCTCATCTGTTTATATACACGCTCTCTGGTACCGAATAAGGTTCAACAACGGTGTCTCCTTTTCAGGAGGTCACTGAATATTCTCAATGTCATATTTGCCTCATGATAATAAAGCTGTCAGTGCAGATGTTGTTATGTATTTGTTACGTGTGTTAGTTCCCATCTTCTATATGTATGGAACAGTTAGGCTTGACCCCACTATTGCACGGCTGAACCAATCAGACTGCTTCCTGAATGTCACATGACCATCTCCCATTAAGGCCAATGCAAAGAAATTGGCGATCGTTCCCGCCCGTGCCTGAAAAAATCGCCCGCTGTTAAAAATGTGTCGGGCTAGCCGCAATTCAACTTTTGTATTAATTCTTAGTTCATCGGTTTGACTCGGCCAGGGTTCGAACCCTGGAGTTTGAATCCCAAGACCTACCAGAACAGGAGGTGGAAGCTAAACTCATTCAGCGATCGGGTCTGGTTACGTATTACATCTACGTTAAAACATTCTTTTTTTTTTAACGCCCACTCAACCCCCCGATTTTTATTTCAAAAGGACGATCACCAATTTGTTTATATTTATTTTGCCTAAGGATGATGGTACTATTACCATTTGACCGTTACTAATTTGTGTTTTCACTACACAAGACAATCTCTGAATTTGCTAAATTTGTACGGGAATTTATTTCCCGTGGTGACACATATATATAATTGTAAGCTTTTAAATTTAATGAATGTCTATTGACGCAACATTTATTGTATGCTTTAAATGTAAAAGCGATGTTTTTAACAAAAAACAAACATTTCTTGCCGTGAATATGGACTGTGCTGCTGACCATGCATAAAGCAGCCACCAATCAATCAATCAATCATATTTGCCACGGGGACTGTGAGTTACTTGTCCCAGCTCGAGGACATGAAGCTGTGGTGCCAGTATGGGTGCATAGGTGATGAATTACAGAGTTGGTGTTGAGTTGATGCAGTAAAAGCGGAATTTATTGTCATTTATGTTTTCCACCAGAAATTCGCCCTCTGACGGCAGTGAGAAAAACAAAGGAGTTCAGTATGCATCATTTGTTGTGGAAAAGGTTTTGCATATTTGCGCTTCAAATATCTCAAAGGATAGGCACTAAAAAAAAAGGTTATTCCACACATACATAAGCATGAACAACGTAATCTATTGATCTGAGAAAATGACAGAAACTCAAAACCATCGGACTATCCAACTTTCCCCTATGCTCGATCGATATAGAACTGTATTATAACCACCTCAGTTATATATATATATATATATATATATATATATATATATATATATATATATATGCGCATCTACTTAGTTAGTTGCTTTGAGTTGGTCTGATCTAAAATTAAAGACGCGTGCGCAGCTCTGCTCAGAGTGTGTTCGCGGCGTTTGTGCGCAGTGTGTGCGCAGAGTGAATGTGCAGAGTGTGTGTGCAGAGTGTGTGTATGTCTTGTGTGTGCAGTGTGCATGTGCACAGTGCATGTGCATAGTGTATGTGCAGAGTCGGTGTGTGGTGTTTGTGCAGTGTGCGCGGTGAGTATGGGTGTGGTGTGTATGAGCAGCGTGTATGTGCAGAGTGTGTGTGCAGAGTGTGTGTGCAGAGTGTATGCACAGAGGGTATGCACATAGTTTGCGCATGGCGTGTGCCCGCAGAGTCTGTGGAGAGCGTGCGCGTGGTGTGCATGTGCAGAGTGTGTGGTGCAGAGTGTGTGTGTGGCGTATATGCGCAGATTACATGTGCAGAGTGTGTGTGCAGAGTGTGTGCGCGGCGTGTGTGCGCAGTGTGCGTGCAGAGTGTGCATATGGTGTGTATGTGCAGAGTGCATGTGCAGAGTATGTGTGCAGAGTGGGTGCACATAGTGTGCGCGTGGTGTGCATGTACAGAGTGTGTGTGCAGAGTGTTATGCAGCGTGCATGTGCAGAGGGTATGCGCAGATTGTGTGTGCAGAGTGTGTGTGCAGAGTGTGTGCGCGGCGTGGGTGTGCAGTGTGTGTGCAGAGTGTGCACGCGGTGTGTATGTGCAGAGTGCATGTGCAGAGTGGGTGCGCAGAGTGTGTGCGCAGAGTACATGCAAAGAATATGTGGCAGAGTATGTGCGCGGAGTGTGTGTGCAGAGTGTGTATGCGGAGTGTATGCACAGAGTACATGCGCATAGTGTTTGCGCAGCTTTAAACTAAGCGCGCACATGCGCAAGCAGGGGTGTAGCCGTCTGGGCCGGTAGCGGGGCCATGTCACACATAATGCCCCATTCACATGCCACCCTGGCATTGAGGCGGGTCCTTCACCCCGGCCTCGCCCCACTTCAGCTGGGGGATGGGGCGGGGGGGGGGGGGGGGGTTAGACGATGGAGGGTGGGGCTGGGAGTGGACAGGGCGGGTTATGTCAATATACACACAGCCACTCAGACAGAGTTATCTTAGTGAATGCGAGGTGAGCAGAGGGTGGGTGGGTGTATGGTAGGGGGGGTTGTGGGTGGGAGGAGGTGTACGATGCATTGGCTGGATGTGGGGGATGGAGGGAGTGCAGGAGGTGTACGACGCATTGGGTGGATGTGGACGTACAACACATTCGGGGTTTTTTTTGCGGGGGGAGGTGTTACGGCGCATTGGGTGGATGTGGGGGGGGGGGAGGTGTACGACACATTGGGTGGATGTGGGGGAGGAGGTGTATGACACATTGGGTGGTTGTGGGGGGGGGGGGGAGGTGTACGACATTGGGTGGATGTGGGGGGGAGGTGTACGACGCAGTGGTGAGGAGGAGGGGACACATTGGGTGTTGGGTGGGGGGGAGGTGTACGACGCATTGGGTGGTTGTGGGGGGGGGGAGCTGTACGGGGTGGTTGGGGGGGAGGTGTATGACACATTGGGTGGATATGGGGGAGGAGGTGTATGACACATTGGGTGGATGTGGGGGAGGAGCTGTATGACACATTGGGTGGTTGTGGGGGGGGGAGGTGTACGACACATTGGGTGGATGTGGGGGGAGGTGTACGACGCATTGGGTGGATCGGGGAGGAGGTGTATGACCATTGGGTGGTTGTGGGGGGGGGGAGGTGCACGACGCATTGGGTGGTTGTGGGGGGGAGGTGTACGACACATTGGGTGGTTGTGGGGGGTGGAGGTGTACGACACATTGGGTGGTTGTGGGGGGTGGAGGTGTACGACACATTGGGTGGATGTGGGGTGGAAGTGTACGGCGCATTGGGTGGATGTGGGAGGGTGGAGGTGTACAACACAGTGGGTGGTTGACACAGTGGGTGGAGGTGGTGGAGGTGGTGAGTGGTGGAGGTGGTGAGGGAGTGGTAGGGGTTGTGTGTGGTGGTGGTATAGGTGGTGGAGGTGGAAGTGGTGGAGGTGGTGGAGGTGGTAGTGGTGGTTGTGTGGTGGTGGTATAGGTGGTGGAGGTGGAAGTGGGTGTGGGGTGAGGTGTGGAGAGTGTGGTGGTGGTGGAGGAGGGGCGGTGGTGGTGGTGGTGAGGGGTGGAGGTGGTGGAGGGGGTGCATGGTGGTGGTGGAGGTGGTGGTGGTATGGTGGGGAGGTGGAAGTGGTTGGTGGTGCTGGAGGTGATGGAGGTGGTAGAGGTGGTGGGTGGTGGTGGAGGTGGGTGGAGGGGTGGAGGTGGTAGAGGTGGTGGCGGTGGTGAGGCGGTGGTGGAGGGGGGGGGTTGGGGGGGGGTGCTGGGGTGTTGGGGGTGTGGTGGGGGGTGGTGGTGGGTGGTGTTGGGTGGTAGGTTTGCAGGTGGTGCAGGTGTGGGGTGGTGAGTGGTGGAGGGTGGAGGTGGTGAGGTGGTGGAGGTGGTGGTGGAGGTGGTGGTGAGGTGTGGAGGTGGTGGAGGTGGTGCAGGTGGTGCAGGGGGTGGGGGTGGTGGAGGGGTGGAGGTGGTGAGGTGGTGGAGTGGTGGAGGTGAGTAGTGGTGGTGAGGTGGTGGTGGTGGGAGTGGTGGTGGTGGGGTGTGAGGTGGTGGTGGTGGAGGTGGTGCAGTGGTGCAGGGTGCAGGTGGTGGGGGGGTGGTGGGGGGGTGGTGGTGGAGGTGGTGGAGGTGGTGGAGGTGGTGGTGGAGGTTTGTGGTGAGGTGTGGAGGTGGTGGAGGTGGTGGAGGTGGTGGATCTGGTGGAGGTGGTGGAGGTGGTGGAGGTGGTGCAGGTGGTGGAGGTGGTGGAGGTGGTGGCGGTGGAGGAAGTGGTGCAGGTGTGGGTGGTGGTGGAGGTGGTGGAGGTGGTAGAGGTGGTGGCGGTCGTGGAGGTGGTGGAGGTGGTGGAGGTGGTGGAGGTGATGGAGCTGGTGGAGCTGGTGGAGGTGGTGGTGGAGGTGGCGGTGGAGGTGGTGGTGGAGGTGGTGGAGGTGCTAATGGCCGCGTCACGTGCCCACACTCCTACTGGTTGAAGATGAGGGGCAGTGCCCAGGGCCCAGGTATCCTCTCAGCAGATGATGTCCTATCTGGGCTCTCACCATCCCCAACTACCACCTCCGCCCCACACCTGCCACCACACACTCATCCACCCACACCCACCCACACCCACAAACACCCACAAACACACACAACTCTCTCTGGCACGGCTTAATCCCGCCCCCTATTACGTACCCACACCCACATCTCACACCCACATCCCACACCCACATCCCACCAAAAACCTCAAAAGCACCCTTCTACATGGCTAAACCGACATACCCACACCCAGTCCCCATCTCACACACCCACATCCCATGCACATCCACACCCACATCCACACCCTCATCCACATCCACATCCACATCCACACCCACTTAACCAACCACCCTACCCACACCCACTCCCATTCTCACCTACACACACATCCACGCACACATCCACACACACCTAACCAACCACTACCTACACTCCCACATTCACCTACACACACAGACCTCCACCTCCACACCCACACAACCGCCACCCACACAACCGCCACCCACACAACCACCCTACCCGCACGCACTCGCATTCCTACCTACACACATACCCACACCTACCCACCCACCTACAATACACAGCCACCTACAATACACAGACACCTACAATACACAGACACCCACACCCCAACTCCATCACCACCTCTACTCACACACCCACTAACAATGCCACACACCCACACCCCAACCCCATCACCACCTCTACTCACACACACACCTACAATGCACAGACACCCACGTCCCAACCCCATCACCACCCACACTCACACACATACCTACAATACCCAGACACCCACACCCCAACCCCATCACCACCCCTACTCACACACCACCTACAATACACACACACACACCCACACCCTAACCCCATCACCACCCCTACTCACATACCACCTACAATACACACACACACCCACCCCATCACCACCCATACTACACTCCACACTGCTGACCTACAATACACACACACCCCAACCCCATCACCACCCACACTCATACTCCCACCAACGATACACAGACACCCACACCCCAACCCCATCACCACCCCTACTCACACACCCACCTACAATGCACACACCTACACCCCAACGCCATCACCACCCACACTCACACTCCTACCTACAATGCACATACACCCACACCCCAACCCCATCACCACCCCTACTCACACACCCACCTACAATGCACAGACACCCACACCCCAACCCCATCACCACCCCTACTCACACACCCACCTACAATGCAGACACCCACACCCCAACCCCATCACCACCCACACTCACACTCCCACCTACAATGCACAGACACCCACATCCCAACCCCATCACCACCCACACTCACACACACCTACAATACCCAGACACCCACACCGCAACCCCATCACCACCCCTACTCACACACCACCTGCAATACACACACACCCCAACCCCATCACCACCCATACTCACACACCACGTACAATACACACACACACCAACCCCATCACCACCCACACTCACACCCCCACCTACAATACACAGACACCCACACCCCAACCCCATCACCACCCCTACTCACACACCCACCTACAATGCACAGACACCCACACCCCCCACCCAATCACCCCCCCCACACTCAGACTCCCACCTACAATGCACAGACACCCACAGCCCAACCCCATCACCACCCACACTCACACACACACCTACAATACCCAGACACCCACACCCCAACCCCATCACCACCCACAATCACACTCCCACCTACAATACACAGACACCCACACCCCAACCCCATCACGACCCCTACTCACACACCCACCTACAATGCGCAGACACCCACACCCCAACCCCATCACGACCCCTACTCACACACCCACCTACAATGCGCAGACACCCACACCCCAACCCCATCACCACTCAGACTCCCACCCCATCCCCCCACACAGAGCATGTCCCTCTCTGCGCCCACAGTCACCGACACGAATCCTCCGGCGTGCTTTCCCCCCAAAAAACAGGTTCAACAAGTCGCTGAAACCATCGCAAATAGACTGGTGCCAACCACACATGTGGTCACCTTCCGGTACAGCTGCGCCTCCTGTTTACACTGCGTTTTTCAGGTAAAGTGTGAATCACAATTGCTGGTGACTGAAATGGCGGCAGAACAGTTCATGGCCCGAACTAAATTCTAAATTCAATCGCCGTATGGAATGTTATTACATTATTTTGGGTGGTATAGGAGGTCAGCAATGGTTCGCTGAGAATGTTATCAGTATTGTTTGACTTCTATAACTAGACATGCAACTTCACTCATGTGTAATGAGTATATGTCTACAACTAGACATGCAACTTCACTCATGTGTAGTGAGTATATGTCTACAACTAGACATGCAACTTCACTCACGTGTAGCGAGTGCACTTTTACAACTTGACATGCAACTTCACTCATGTGTAGTGAGTGCATTTCTACAAATGGAAAGATACAACTTCACTCATGTGTAGTGAGTCTATTTCTACAACTAGACAGATACAACTTCACTCATGTGTAGTGAGTCCATTTCTACAATTAGACATATATAGCTTCACTCATGTGTAGTGAGTGCATTTCTACAACTAGACATGCAATGTCACTCATGTGTAGTGGGTCCATGTCTACAACTAGACAGATATAACTTCACTCATGTGTAGTGAGTGCATGTCTACAACTAGACATGCAACTTCACTCATGTGTAGTGGGTCCATGTCTACAACTAGACATATATAACTTCACTCATTTGTAGTGAGTGCATTTCTACAACTAAACAGATGCAACTTAACTCAGGTGTACCCAGGGCATTTCTACAACTAGACAAATTCAACTTCACTCATGTGTAGTGAGTCCATTACTACAACTAGACATATACAACTTCACTCATGATTAGTGAGTGCATTTCTACAACTATCAGATACAACTTCACTCATGTGTAGTGAGTGCATCTCTACAAATGTACATGCAAGTTCACTCAGGTGTAGTGAATAAATGAAGGAATACATTAATAACGTGAGCAAAGAAAGGAACAGCGGAAATTAAGGAATGAAGGAACCAGACACAAATAAAACAACACACCAAGTAACAAGACGGATGAACAAACAAGGACACTGAAGCGCCTCATTGTTGTGAAAAGAAAGAAAGAGAGAACAAAAAGAAAGGACCATTGTTTCAGAACGGAGAATTTCCGGATCCGGTGATGAATGTACATCGGGAGAACTCTTGCACTTCCGGTTAGTTCTGACGTTGGTCGATAGGTGACTTGCATGTGGCAGGCGATATTTGATTATTTCGGTCGAGTCACCTCTTCTCCTTCCCCCCTGCGCCCTGTCCTTCCCACATTACCGGGCGCGGTGGTCTAATCGGTACAGCATGGGCCGCACATGCGGAAGGTCAGGAGTTCGGTTCCTGGTCGAGTCAAAGCGATGACTTTAAAATTGATACTTATTGGTTCCTAGCCTGGCGTTCGGCATTATTAGGATAGGGCAATGACTGGTTGGCTTAGTGTCAGGATAACGTGACTGAGTGGGACATCGGGCCATGGTGCTGGCAACCTGATTTCCCAGGTGAGCAGCACTATAAAGTCACCATGCTTGCGCACTCTCACAACTTGGTGCCCATCATGATATGACCTCAGATGTTGCCAGGACGTATAACTACAACAACCAACCACCCTCTTCCTTCCGCTTTCGCCCCCTTCTCATGTCCCCTCCCCGACCTTCCCGCTCACCTCCGCTCTCCGCTCTCCGCCCTCCGCCCTCCGCCCTCCGCCCTCCGCCCTCCGCCCTCCGCCCTCCGAGCTCCGCCCTCCGCCCTCCGCCCTCCGCCCTCCGCCCTCCGCCCTCCGCCCTCCGCCCTCCGCCCTCCGCCCACCGCCCTCCGCCCTCCGCCCTCCGCCCTCCGCCCTCCTCCCTCCGCCCTCCGCCCTCCGCCCTCCGCCCTCCGCCCTCCGTCCTCCGTCCTCCGCCCTCCGCCCTCTGTTTGCTTGAAAAGACATCTTTCAGCCGTTGGCTTTCTGCCGCGGACACGCTCTGTGGCTTCGCGGCCCGCCACGCTGGATCAATCGGCCACTTCCGGTTGTACGTGACCATGAGTTAGTGCGCAGGTCTCCCCGGTGTCCCGTCCATCGAGCAGGTTGGTTGCTTGTTTGGATATTACGTCCTGGCAACATCTAAGGTCAGGACGGGTACCGACTTGCAACAGTGAACACCTATGGAGACTTTATAGTGCTGCCTCACTCGGAGACCAGGCCTACTTGTAATTGTCTATCTATATTGTTGTAGGGGACGGCTTGGATTAATGTTTTCTGCTGTTTTGATTTATACTTGGCT
>CM059191.1:3789992-3876918 GCA_030323885.1 Branchipolynoe longqiensis
CTGTCACACCCCCCCCCACTCCCCCATCATCAGTCCACACCTCACACCATCTCATTCACTTGGCCCTTGAAGACGTCCACAACTCAAGTGCCATCATCATTACCGGCTCTCTGAATGCCATCAAAGAGATCACCGCGCAAAAGCCCGACACTAACTTGCCGACGTGATCCAGATTATAATCCTAACCAGTCATCAGGCACACCTCAACACAGTCCTGTTATGGGTCCTGTTGCATATAGGACTCTATGGTAATGACCAGGCCGACTGTGCCGCTCTAGCTGATGCCAACTGAGCAGATGTGGAGACAGTCATCCCTCCCTCCATCACCAAACTGACCACCACCGCTTCTCGAGCCACCACCAAACTCTGGGAATGCGGCACACAGAAGGAACAAGGACGGAACCCTTATTCAATAAGCTGGCTCTGGTACACCATGGTTAGAACTAACATCCCCCATATAGTCGGCCTTCCTGCTTCTACCCAAGTTGCCATCAACCGCTTCAGGACTGGCTACCACCATTGAATTGATGTCCCCAACCTCCAGCGCTGTGCTTGTGGCACTAAGATCTTCAATGTGGCCTACATATTTGCCTCATGTGGTGACATCGACAGATCTGCCATCAGTGACTTCATGGATGACTCTGGCCACCAACTCAGCCACAATAGGGCCGCTCTGGCCATCCTCTCCAGGATTTCCAAGTCATCTTGTCACGCACTCGCTCACTTCTACCGCCAGAAGGCATATATCATCAACGCTGTAGGTCATCCTGACCGTGACACTGAGCACTAGCAGGCCCCACCTCGTCCCCATACCTGACTTGAAACCATGACCAACTAACCACTAATTTTCACTAACAACTAATACGTAACCCCACCCACTGTCTAACTAATTCCATCCTCACTTCACTTCTTTCTCTGGTCTTGGCCGGACTTACTGTGCATACAGGTGAATCTGGAGGGACTGAAGTTTGGATCCTGATTGAGTCAAACCAATGACTTATAAAATAGGTACCTGTTGCTGTTTGGTGCTTGGCGTTATGAGGTCAGGACAGGGTCTGGGCGCACAGTGTCAGGATAATGTGACTGTGTGGGACATTAGGTCATGGTGCCAGCAGTTTGATTTCCCAGTGGGGCAGCACGATAAAGTTGCCATTAGTGCATGCTGTCAGAAGTCAGTACACATCCTGGTATGGTCTAGGGTCTTACTGGGGCATAAAACTACACCAACCACCCAGCCTCCCCAGGCCCTCTCAGAGGACTGTGGTTGGGCTCTTAAGCTGCCTTTTTCCTTACTGCCCCCCCCCCCCCCAATTTCTCTGAGCACTACCCATAGGAAGCCAACTCCTGACCACATGGGACTGCTTTCAGCCACGCCCATACAATGCAGCAGATTTGCAGCCTTCAGTGCACCAATGTGACTGAAAACTCCCCCAAAACAACAACAAAACTGTTGCAGGTTGGTATCCGTCCTGCTATGACCTTAGATGTTGCCCAGACGTAAAACTCCAACCAACCAATCACCCCTATAGCATACCTACACCTCCCCCCCCCCCCCACCCCGGGCACAAAATATGCACATCCAGTTACCCGCATCCTTACCTCAGTCACACACCCCCCCACTCCCCCACCATCAGTGTACACCTCCCACCATCCCACACTGACACCCTTATCCACACGCACTTCACCAACACCCACCCACCCACTTTCACGACAACTCACAGTGCACAAATCAATGTCATATTCATATCATATTCAAAGTCTTATCTACGCTAGAGAAACTTAGGCTTCGTCATTCATTACAGTCTGTAGGGTGGGTGGGATGGTCGATACGATTTTAAAAAGTGCCCTCCTTGGCTGTTCCAGCGGTTACATTATGTCATGTTGGTGGTTTTTTTTGTGGTAAATATGTTTATTCTGCTGAATAAGTCTGTTGTCAGTGCCGAAGCATTGGTCTTCCAGCCATTTTTCAATTCAGAGTTATTTACACCGAAAGGTATATATAATAAGGTATACAATAACTGTTGAATACACAATTTGCAGCATGTAACATAATGAAATTCTGTAACCCCAGAATTCTGTTGCAATATGGTAACAGTAGTGTCATATAAATAGTCATGCTTATCCAACTTAGAGGTATCCAACCACACTAACTATGTTATATACAGTGATTCGTTCTCTTGCCTCCTGGCTGTTGCTGGACTGAAAACGAATCACCCCATTCTAGCAATGGTCATTTATAAAATGAACCAACTGACAACGGATGGGTATGACATCCACCTGTGCTGAGTGCCTGGCCATGCCGGCATACAAGGAAACAAATGAGCTGATCGGGCTGCGAAGAAGGCCCTGAACTGTGATCTTGAACCGTGTCTGATCCCTCACTCTGATCTGAAACCACTAATAGCCACCCACATAAAATCCAAATGGCAACATGAGTGGGATGAAAACATTAATAAACTTAAAGAAATTGAACCATCTGTGGGAAAGCCACCACAGACTCATGCGCGAAGTCGGTGGGACCAAGTGGTCCTTAGCCACTGCCGTATTGGCCACTCGTGGCTTACACTTGCTCTTATGCTCAAGGGGGAACCTCCCCGTGAATGTATTGGGTGTCAGTCCCTGCTAACCCTCAAACACATTTGACTAAGTTGCGTTGATTTGTTGGCCCTGCGCCAACAGTTCTACACTGCAGACAGTATGCATGACCTTTTTACTAAGGTAAAACAGGAAAACATGTTAGCCTTTTTGAGGGCAGCTGGACTGTACCACCTCATATAGTTGACTAAATAGATTTTATCAATTATTAATAAAACTTTTCTTTTTCTATGGGAATTTGTTTCCCTTGACCACAAATATATGATTGTGAGCTTTCTAATTTAATGAGTGTCTATTGGCACATAATTGATTGTCTGCCTCTACATCTAAAAGTGATGGTTTGAACAAAAAACTAATATTTCTCACCATGAATATGGCCTATGCTGCCGACACAGCGTAAAGCAACCACCAATATTAGTCAGATCAATGTGAGTATTTATATGGAATTTAGAATGTAAGCAGAAGTTATCTTCTGTTTTCATTTGGTAAAGGTGTAGTAAGTTTTAATGCGGGGTTTGTTCAGTTTGAGTTAGGCCTGCGGTATATTAAGGTCAGATTGTTAGAAATATTCTAGTGTTACTATAGTGTAGTTAGTTATGTGGGTTTCTTAATTATGCTATTGGGGTGGGGTTGTTAGTAAGACACTGGACCAGCTGTGACCAGTGAAGCAGTGAGACCAATCCCAGTGCATTTTGGTCTTAAATTTCACATTTGTATTTGGACGGCCTCTGTCCTTGTATTACATTTCACATTACATAGTACATTTCACAGAATGGACTACAGTACTAATAGTGGTGATGAAATATGAGCTTGTGTACTTCCTGGCTGGGAAACCGGCCCGTACCTCAACAGTGAGAAGAAAAACAGAAGCTGGTTTTATTTAATGACAACTCTAGAACAAATTGATTTTCATATCATTGCCTATTGGACGTCAAACATATGGTCATTCTGACATATTTCTTTGGAGGAAACCCGCTGCCACCACATAGGCTACTCTTTCCGGCAAGCAGCAATGGGTCTTTTATATGCACTTTCCCACAGACAGTAAACACTGAGAAGTGGTTGGTTCACAGGATTAAGTACATAAAGTTGAATGGAGAAACAAATACTGAACAACTACTTATTTGGATTAAAATATCACGAACATTTCGCCATGGAAATAACGAAGTTGATTGGTTAATGGAGTTTTAGGTCCTGGCAAAAGTTAAGGTCATATCAGGACTGGAAATAACTAAGATGGGGCAGCGTTAATCAGGGTATTGTTTGGTTAATTGGCGCTTTGTGCCCTATCCTCATTTAAGGTCATACTGACTTGTTATAATAGACACCCATGAACGCTAGATAGGGTTGTGGGTAATTAGGGTTTTCCCCCCTATCATCATTTAAGGTCATACTGATTTGCTACACTAGGCACCCATCATCGCTAGATAGTGTTGCGGTTAAATAGGGTTGTTCACCTTATCATCATTTAAGTTCATATTGACTTGCTAGCATAGGCACCCATGTACGCGAGATAGTGTTGTGGTTAATTAGGGTTTTGCGCCCTATCATCACTTAAGTTCATACTGACTTGTTATAGGAGGCATCCATGAACGCTAGATAGTGTTGCCGGACTAGGGTACCAGGACGCCATCAACATGCAGCGATAGCCCACTCACTCACAATATTCTGGCAGCGAACCAAACAACCAAGCCACTCAACTTACTAGGATAGTCCATATCCCAGTAGGACAGGGTCAATGATGAATTGTGAACGTCTTTGGATCGGTCCCATGATCCTAGCCGTGTGGAGAGCAGACGATGTATCCACCCGGGTGGGCGCTCACGTGCCCAGGGGTCAGGTGGAGGGGTGTAGCGGTGGTGCTGGAGGGTGTTGCCCTTTGCGTACTGGAGGGGTGGCAGGAGGGAGGCAGCAGGTGCGTTGTGTGTGGAGGAGTACGACCAGAGCTGACCCTGGAGAGGCACCAGATGCTGTGTCTCACCTGGAGCCTGACCCTCACCCAGACAAATCCACATCTCACACACACAAACCCACACCTCACACACAAAAACCCACGCCTCACACACACAAGCCCACACCTCACACACACAAACACACACCTCACACACAAACCCACATGTCAGACACAAACCCACACCTCACACACACAAACCCACACCTCACACACAAATGCACACCTCATACACACAAGCCCCACACCTCACACACACAAACCCTCCACCTCCCACACACAAGCCCACACCTCACCCACACAAACTCCACACCTCATACACACAAACCCACACCTCACACACACAAACCCACACCTCACACACACAAACCCACACTTCACACACACAAACCCACACCTCACACACACAATCCCCACTCCTCACACACACATCCCCACCTCATACATACACAAACCCCCACCTCCTACACACACAAACCCATACCTCATACACACACAAACCCCCACCTCACACACACAAACCCCCCACCTCACACACAAGCCCACACCTCACACACACACAAACTCCACACATCATACACACACAAACCTACACCTCACACACACAAACCCACACCTCCTACACACAAACCGACACTTCATACACACACAAACCCACACCTTATACACACACAAACCCACACCTCACACACACAAACCCCACACCGCACACACAAACCCACACCTCACACACACACACAAACCCACACCTCACACAGACAACCCCACACCTCACACACACACAAACCCACACCTCATACACACACACCGACACCTCATACACACACAAACCCACACCTCACACACACAAACCCACACTTAATGCACACAAACCCACACACCTCACACACACACCCCACACCTCATACACACAAACCCACACCTCATACACACATATCCACACCTCACACACACAAACCCACACTTCACGCACACAAACCCACACTTCACACACATAAACCCACACCTCATACACACAAACCCACGCCTCATACACACAAACCCACACACCTCACACACACACAAACACCACACCTCATACACACAAACCCACACCTCATACACACACAAGCCCACACCTCACACACAAGCCCACACCTCACACACACAAACCCACACTTCACACACACAAACCCCCACCTAACACACAAAAAGCCACACACCTCATACACACACATTTACACCCCCACACCTCACCCTCCAGAACCCCGCACACACATCTCAATCCCCACACCTTACCCTATATGTATATATGTGTGCATATATGGATAGTGATAAACCCTTTATCGCGTGTAATAAGCGCTCTAGTGGTCCCCCCCCCCCCCCCCTTGGTGTGGGGAGGGGGCGGCGCCGGATCCACTCGTGTGGTAGCATATATATATATATATATATATATATATCGTTCTCTGAAACAGGGTACCACATAATCGGTGTCGATGTTACAATGGCCATAATTAATTGTGTTAATAACAAGTCAACTAATTATTGTCACCTCTGCGTAATAAGGTATGTTAGCAATAGTATATGCATTTAACCTATCCCACAAAATCTCTCAAAAATATGTTTAAATTGTGAAAATGTACATATTTACAAATTGACATCAAAATTGCCACAAACATTTTCTTTCAACTTGTTTCAATATTGCCTTCTAAGAGATAATTATATTTACTTACCTGTATTCGATACAAGTCTTGTTTGAATGTGTTCTATGTATACACAATAATATTTGCATCATGAATGTATAAACACTAATATTTGGATAATTCATTTATACTTTACATCTATATATAGGAGACTGTCTCAAAAGGTGCTAAGCAATATGGTACAAAACTTTGTGCATAGTAACGATCAACACATTATCTACTTATGCATTTGCTCAGGATAAACTGATTTGCTTTTTACACGGTGTTTCATAATCGCAATAGAATATATATTGATTTGAAGCTAATGTCCTTGTGTTTTCAGTGTCACCGTTTCTGTGCTGTTTTGTATCAATCGTTACTATGGACAAAAAAAACGAAGAGCTAGCACCTTTTGAGACAGGCTCTTATATATTTACGGATAGTGATAAGCCCGTTATCGCATGTAATAAGACTTGGAGTGCATTGCACTCCCCCCACCCCCACCCCTCCCCCGGGGGTGGGGGTGGGGGTGGGGATGGGCGTGGGTACCAGCTGCACCTCTCCGCCTCCTGCGTGGGGTCTCTCCTCCACTAGCTCGGAGGTTATATGCGCCTGTCTCAAAAGGTGCTAGCTCTTCGTTTGTTTGCCCATAGTAACGATTGACACAAATCAGCACAGAAACGGTTACACAGAAAACACAAGGACATTTGCTTCTAATCAATATGTATTCTATTGGGATTATGAAACACCGTGTAAAGAACAAATCAGTTTATCCTGAGCAAATGCATAAGTAGATAGTGTGTTGATCGTTACTATGGACAAAGTTTTATCCCATATTGCTTAGCACCTTTTGAGACAGTCTCATATATTATATGTGTGTGCATGCTATATTATAGGGGGGGGACAAACAATACCAGTCTAAGAGGGCCTGGGACGGTACAAGCTTTCCTGAGACCATCATTTGAGAGCCGAAGGTGCCGTTGGGTTAACACATGACGTAGCAGCGCCATGACTGTGAGAAGGCGGCCATATTGTGGATTTAACCCTCCCATCAACCTAACAATGAGCACAGATACACCTGAAGGTGCCAATCTACCATTTGCATCTTTGTTCCTGTCCTGTGATGTTATTGTTAGTGATTTTAATGGTGGAGGGGGGTTGGCTTTATTTGACAAAGTCTGATGGATAAAATATTGGCGGTTTTTGTTGGTGATTTGTTAGCAAAAGTCCCGCTTGGAGCAGTTGAGCTGAGTGATTGAACTGACGTGAGGAGGGAGAAGTGTGTGAGGGGGGAGGGAGGGGGAGGGCTTGATTGATTGATTGGTGTTTGTTTTACGCCGTGTCGGCAGCATAGCCCATATTCACGGCGAGATGTGTTTGTTTTTTGTTCAAACCATCGCTTTTACATGTAAAAGCAGACAATCAATTATGTGCCAATAGACACTCATTAAATTAGAAAGCTCACAATCATATAGTTGTGTTCAAGGGAAACAAATTCCCATAGAAAAAGAAAAGTTTTATTAATAATTGATAGAATCTATTTATTAAACTATATGAGGTGGTACAGTCCAGCTGCCCTCAAAAAGGCTAAAATATTTTCCTGTTTTACCTTAGTAAAAAGGTCATGCATACTGTCTGCAGTGTAGAACTGTTGGGGCAGGGCCAAACTGTTGGTGGAGGGGGAGGGAGGGGGATGGGGAGAGGGCTGGCGGCAGGGCACACGCCCTCATTACCCCCGCCCCCGACACAGCGCCATCCCCCATTGCTTAAGGGGGTTTGTTGTTTTGTGTTGTGTTGTTTGTTTTTTGTGTTCATCTCCGTCTGCAGCGCCAGCTAGCCAGACGAGACGGGACCAGTTCGCCACTCACCTTTCTGCACTGGTCCCCATACCAACCAGCTCGATGTTGATCGGTACATGAGCGGTTTGTGCAATGGACTTTAAAGTAAATACGCAGTCAACAGTTCAACTGTTCAATGTGAACGCTTTCTGCAGTGAAAGGGCACAGCAGGCTACTCGAGTATTGGGCATTTATATGTTTTTTTATTTTGTTTGTATTCTACATTTTAGTTGAATAAGTAGGGGGAAATTACAGTCGCAAACAATTGGTCTTCCACATTCCATTGCTCCTTTCCCTATCATAGGGATAGCAAATGCCAGGCCAGGAAGTGACAAGTATAACCGTTTAATTCATTGTGGGTGTGTGTGTTTGTATGTGTATATGTGGGTGTTTGTACACGTATTTATGCATTTATGTGTGTATGTACATGTGTGCATGTGTATATGTATATATATATATGTATATGTGTATAATTGTTTATATATATAAGTGTGTATTTGTGTATGTGTACATGTGTATATGTGTGTATGTATATATGTATATATGTGAATAGGTATGTGTATATGTGTGTGTTTGTGTATGTGTATGTGTATATGTGGGTATGTGTATATGTATATATGTGAATATATATGTATGTATGTGTGTGTATAGATGTGCATGTGTATATCATGTGTATGTGTATATGTGTGTATGTGTGAATGTGTGTATGTGTATATGTGTGTATGTATATATGTGAATATTTATGTATGTGTATATGTGTGTATGTGTGTATGTGTGTATGTGTGTATGTATATGTGAGTGTGTGTATATATATGTATAGATGTGTATATTTATGTATTTGTATATGTGTGTATTTGTGTATATGTACATGTGTATGTGTATATGTGTGTATATATATATATATGTATAGATGTGTATATTTATGTATTTGTATATGTGTGTATTTGTGTATATGTCCATGTGTATGTGTATATGTGTTTATGTATATATGTATAGATGTGTATATTTATGTATGTGTATATGTGTGTATCTGTGTATGTGTGAATGTGTATGTGTATATGTGTGTATATATATATATATGTATAGATGTGAATATGTATGTATGTGTATATGTGTGTATTTGTGTATGGGTCCATGTGTATGTGTGTATGGGTGTATGTATATATGTATAGATGTATAGATGTGAATATTTATGTCCATGTGTATGTGTATATGTGCGTATGTATATACGTGTCGTTGTCTGCACTGACCTCTCAGGCAAGTAACCACGTAGACAGGTAGGCATGGGTAGTGTGGTGATACCAGAGAGCCTAGGTGGTGTAATGGTTAGACCACTGGCCCGGAATGCAAAGAGATGCGGGTTCGAGTCCCGCTCTAGGCACAATATTTCCCGCTCTAGGCACAATATTTCCCATTTTCATCATCCCCACAACATATGTATACATGTGAATATCTGTGTATGTGTGTATGTGTGTGTATGTACATATGTGCATATGTGCATATGTATAGATGTGAATATGTATGTAAGTGTATTTGTGTATGTGTGCATGTGTATGTGTATATGTGCATATGCATATATGTGCATATTTATGTATGTGTTTATGTGTGTATTTGTGTATGTCTACATGTATGTGTATATGTGTGTATGTATATATGTATATATGTGAATGTGTATGTATATATGTATGTATTTGTGTATGTGTGCATGTCTATGTCTATATATGCATATATATATGTATATATGTGAATATGTATGTATGTGTATATGTGTGTATGTATCAATGTATATATGTGAATATTTATATATGTGTATATGTGTATATGTGCGCATGTGTGTATATCTGTCATGTGTCAATACTACTGTGTACTCCCTCTGTGCACCTGCCCTTATATGTATACATGTGTGGATGTGTATACATAGGTCATGTGTCTGCAGCCAGTGCGGGCGTGTGTGGGTGTGGCTGTGTGGGAGGAGGGCTGTTCACCACAGGGAAGTACACCACAGGGAAGCCATCTGTGGCTGCCTGCCGATAGATGGCGCAGAAGCCCCAATGTGTCCACACTCACAGCTCTCTGCTGCACATTACACCCGTCTGATAGATGGTGCAAACCCCAATGTCTCCACACTCACAGCTCTCCACTGCACCTTACACCCATCTGATAGATGGTGCAGAAACCACAATGTATTCACATTCACAGCTCTCTGCTGCACCTTACACCGTCTGATAGATGGTGCAGAAACCACAATGTATCCACACCCACAGCTCTCTACTGCACCTTACACCCATCTGATAGATGGTGCAGAAACCACAATGTGTCCACACTCACAGCTCTCTACTGCACCTTACACCCATCTGATAGATGGTGCAGAAACCCCAATGTGTCCACACTCACAGCTCTCTGCTGCACCTTACAGCCGTCTGATAGATGGTGCAGAAACCCCAATGTATCCACACTCACAGCTCTCCACCGCACCTTACACCCCACAACACACCCCACCACACAAAACCATACCACAAGGCAGTGGTTTATAACTTTGCAAGGCAGGGGCGTCAAACACCCTGAGGTATTTTAGCAGATAGGTACTGCATTACCCGCATACCATCTGATAGATGGTGCAGAAACCCCAATGTATCCACACTCACAGCTCTCTACTGCACCTTACACCCATCTGATAGATGGTGCAGAAACCACAATGTGTCCACACTCACAGCTCTCTACTGCACCTTACACCCATCTGATAGATGGTGCAGAAACCACAATGTGTCCACACTCACAGCTCTCTGCTGCACCTTACACCCGTCTGATAGATGGTGCAGAAAGGACAATGTATCCAAATTCACAGCTTTCTACTGCACCTTACAGCCATCTGATAGATGGTGCAGAAACCACAATGTATCCACATTCACAGCTCTCTACTGCACCTTACACCCGTCTGATAGATGGTGCAGAAACCCCAATGTATCCACACTCACAGCTCTCTACTGCACCTTACACCCGTCTGATAGATGGTGCAGAAACCCCAATGTATCCACACTCACAGCTCTCTACTGCACCTTACACCCGTCTGATAGATGGTGCAGAAACCACAATGTGTCCACACTCACAGCTCTCTACTGCACCTTACACCCGTCTGATAGATGGTGCAGAAACCACAATGTATCCACATTCACAGCTCTCTACTGCACCTTACAGCCGTCTGATAGATGGCGCTGAAACCACAATGTGTCCACACTCACAGCTCTCTACTGCACCTTACACCCGTCTGATAGATGGTGCTGAAACCACAATGTATCCACATTCACAGCTCTCTACTGCACCTTACAGCCGTCTGATAGATGGCGCTGAAACCACAATGTATCCACATTCACAGCTCTCTACTGCACCTTACAGCCGTCTGATAGATGGTGCTGAAACCACAATTTATCCACACTCACATATCTCTGCTGCACCTTACAGCCATCTGATAGATGGTGCAGAACCCCAATGTATCCACACTCACAGCTCTCTACTGCACCCGGTCACCCACAACTGCCATTGTCATGTATACATGCATATCACGGCTCCCTCCATCCTCTCGGTCAGCTCACCGGAAGTGGCTGGTGGCGTCCGTCTTTGTGACCAGGATGCTAACATAAGATGACCCCTGACCTTGGAAAAGGAAGGGACCCCCCCCCCCCTCGCCCAGCTTACTAACAATTCGCTGATGGGTTTTAAGGTTGGCAAAACACTTGATAGGTGTGGGTTTTTCCTTATGTGGAAGTCCTACTGATACAATGCCCACATTGGGAGAGGATGAGTGACTGGGGTTTTGCGACCTGGCAACATCTGTACTACCCACCTGGGCCCAGTTAAGTCTGAGCTAAGGGAATGAACTGGTTGTTGATGAGTGTGACTCGATTGGTTGATTGGTTGTTGGAGTGTTACGTCCTGGCAACATCTAAGGTCATATCAGGACGGGGGTGGTTTGGTAAGGGGATATTAAACAGAAGTTTACACTTCCCTCATCTCCTATTTTAGGTGACTGTTCTATTTGCGCTATGATGCTAGGAGATAAAACCCCAATAACCCAGCCAATACTGCAATATCAGGTAGGTTTACTAGACAGCGTCAGTTCACAATGAATGATGAGATTAATAAGACGATAGTCTATAATTGCACATGTTATTAGCAACATGAGTAATTCGTAGCGCTGGATTTGTGCTTGTTCGTTGGAGTTTTACATCCTTGCAACATTTAAAGTCACATCAGGACGGGTGCCGACTTGGGACAGTGTACACTCATGGAATGCCGCCTTGGGAAATCAGGCTCCCTGCACTATGACCTGATATCCCACTCAGTCACATTATCCTGAAACTGAACCAACCAGTCCTTTCCCTATCCTAATAATGACAAGCGCCAGGCTAGGAAGCGACAAGTATTAATTTTAAGTCATTGGTTTGACTCGACCCGGACCCAAACTCCCGACGTTCCACACGCTAGGCCCACGCTCTACCGATTAGGCCATCACACCCGCTGGTACCATGAGAAACTCCATCAGTGTCACCTTCGTATGACTTACTTACCTATGCATCCAATATGTATTTGTTGCTAGGGAGACGAACCCGTTGTTAGGGATGCTGAGGTGTTTGAAATGCATTCGCTAACTCTATACTATCACCGTATCTTCCCAGACTCAGGGCCCATGTTCATGTGATAATGATTAACGTCAAATTTGCTTCGCGAGGACTCGAACAATGTCTTGGTGTATCCCATTGGTTTTAGTGTTTTAATACAAGAATTTGTTGAAGAGTTATGCTTCCTATCATGGATAAGTCTGAATAGTCTTGTTTTCACCATTATACAGTTAGTCGATAGAAAGTCTGAGCCTACACTTTTTCCGTTAAGTTGTACACAGCAGTGGACATCCGAATTGCCAGAGGTGGTGATATAGACCTATTTTATATTACGTCAGCATGGGTATTTAGGTCAGTGTGCATGCTGCTTGGCTGCAGGATGACACACTGTCACACTGCAAACTCAATGGCTATGAGCAATCTTCATAGAGAAAAGGTGAAATATATATATATTTGTTAAATAAAGCCTAGACACAAACCGATTGGCACATATACAGAAAACATATTCAACGATGAAATTATATTAAATGTATATGGTTAAGGTTCTTCATTTCTATTAATTTTGAATAAAATTGATGTTTTGCAATGTATTGTCAATGGCCGTGAGCAATCTTCATACAGGAAAAGTGAAATATCTCTAAAAGCACACCACCTAGAAACAAACTGCTTGGAACACATATAGAAAACATATTCAATGAAGAGATTATATTAAATGTATACGGTTAGGGTTCTGTATTTCTATTAATTTGGCATAAAATTGACATTTTGCAAAGCACGTACCGGCAAACTCAATGGCAGTGTGCATTCGTTCTGCAGCCAAGCTGTTTATAAAGATTGAAAGGCATCTATAGGGAATCGAACCATCGACCTTCAGATTAGAATTCTGATTTAGAAGAAAGTCAGATATTCTAACCACTCCACCACAGAGAATACCAAATGTGGTATTCCATAGATACATAGATACATATATTCTACGGCTTCCGCTATGGCAGTTCTTTCACTTGAGGATCGAGAGTCGAATGCACGTGAAGAGATCGACAGGCTGAAAGCGGCGATGCACGTAATGGCGCTCGAAGAAGAACTCGATGACCTATGGGCTGAGCGAGGCAGACGATGGACCAGACGACGGACGACCATTTTTCAAGATGGTGGTCAACCCGGCATCGTTTTGGCGGGAACATCCCGTAACGACACGGACGATTGACTACACCCGGACGACGACCAACGGACAACGGACGCTGCTCTTCCACCTCAGAATTGGACGCGAGGGAGCGACAATGGACATTCGACCCATGTACGATCACCTCGACACTCGAGAGGATCGAGCAGGTGAAGAAGACGGTCGGAGAGGTCGAGTAGCGATGGCAGCTCATCCCGACGACAATGAAGTAAGTGGTCTTTGAGGAAATACGCTATGGGGAAAGACGTTAGAAAAATGAACGCTCATGAACTTGTGAAGGCCTCATGCGGTTGGTGCCTGGACATTCCTGGCCTCACAACAGCTGACTATAGAGCTTTCATACAACATGTCAGCTTCATTTCAACGAGATCTCGAGAGGACCACTATAAGGACGTTGCACACGTTGACCATGTGCTAGCCATCCGCAAGCTTGGTGAGAGCATCGGGTTTGCGGCATTCTCGAAGGCTCACCAGGATGAGAGCATCGAGCACTATGGCCTGCACAACATGAAGACCAAGAAACTAGGAACTAGCACATATAGTGCACACAGAAGGTCACCGGGCAACAACACGAAGAAAGCGTGCTATGCTTGGAATGGCGAGGCTGGTTGCCTTAGACCAGACGACGAGTGCTGGTTTGCCCACTTTTGTTCGCGATGTGGCGCTAAGTCGCACAAACGTGCAAAGTGTAAGGCTTGACTCAGTCCGACATTCAACCATTCTAGTCCCCAAGTTACGAAGGTAGTTCCGACATCTACTCGGATTGGTTCCCACGCCTCCCCAATTAGAACAGTGCCTTTGGAAGGAGATGCAAGGATCAACTCTGATAGGGACTGCCTGGACTTTGATAACCAATTCGATGCGAATTTCGTTACTAGTGCTAGTTATAAGGTTGAATTTCCATACAGGGACGATCAACTTCGAGATATCATTGAATCTGATACTGTCAACCTTAACCGGACTGAACTTCCTGATTCGTTCCTCACTGATAAACCAGAGGGCTGGACTCTCTTCTCTTACTCTTTACTCTCTTCCGTTCTCTTTGTCTGAATAGCCTACGTACAGAGCCACATATCCGAGCATTGGTTTCTACACTTGGTTTGACTCGACTGGGATTCGAACTCCAGACCTTCTACATGGGAAGCCTGCTTTCTACCAATTCGGCCACGGTGTCCGGCAGTGTATTTCTGACTACAGAAAATAGTTTGGTAATTATGTTGTTAGTAATTATGGGATAAAGTCTTGTTTTCTTTCATTAAAGTTGCATAGTCCAATGGTTTTGAGTTTCTGTCATTTTTCTGAGATAAATTTATCGAATTGATTGTTATAATCTACCTTACTTTAGTTTGAAGTAACTTTAATTTTAAATGGCAAACCTTCGAGAAATTTGAATGGTAAATATGCTAAATAAATTGTTGGCAATTATGCCAACACTCTACCATCATACTTTCATGCCATGACAGCTTCTATTAAATTGACTCGGTGTTCCCTTCTATATGCAACAAATGCTTAATAAGTGCATCAGGATCTAAGTTAGCTTTGTAGAATCAAATCCAGATAATTGCCTCGGCTTTGAAAATATGACGCTTTCATCGAACTATGCAGCTTTTAGACACTGCCATGGGGGTGATGAAAATTGGAAATATTGCGCCTAGAGTGGGGCTCGAACCCTCATCTCTTTCCATTCTGGGCCAATGTGCTAACCATTACACCTCCTAGGCTCCTCTGATATCAACACACTACCCATGCCTACCTGTATATATGGTTACTTGCCTGAGAGCTCAGTGCAGACTACTACACTCACCCCCTGGAATTATAAGTCTTTTAAATGATCATTTAATGCTTACAATTACATACATACAGGCAATGCACTTACACATACATACACAGGGTAGGTTCAACAATTATACAGCACATAGCTTGTACAGGATCATGGTCACGGCAACCAGTGTCGTGGGGATGATGAAAATGGGAAATATTGAGCCTAGAGCGGGACTTGAATCCACATCTCTTTGCGTTCTAGGCCAGTGTGCTAACCATTACACCACTTAGGTTCCCATATATCAGCGCACTACCCGTCTATGTGGTTACTTGCCTAAGAGGTGAGTGTAGACCACTACCATACATTGAATAATCATAGGAGAGCTACACGTGACCAGACCGTTAAGGTGGTTTCCGCCGACAGTTAGTTACATATATCCTTAAAGGTCTGTTCAACCAAACTAAGTTAAAAACTCGGCATCGCCTAAAAGAAGGCCGTTAATTTAACATGCAAGCTGAGTTTATTCATGAAGTGTTTGCTTTGTGTTTTCCCTGAGAATGTAATCCCCACAAGAGGCTCTAACTTTGTTAGCAAAGTGCAGTGATTGTAGAGTCAGCATTTCTTTTGTTCCTGTCAGGTGTATGAGAAATAGATGAAGACAACACATTGTTTTGTTTAGTTTAAACAAATATTTATTAAGAGTGTTTAACTGATTGTCATGTTCGACGTTGTCTACCACTAGTAACAGACACTTGCGATAAAAATCCATGCTCATGCATCACAAATAATTTGTTGATAGAAAAAGCTATTATTGTATTTGTTTTAACTTGCTGTGCTAAAAAACATGAATTCACTAAATGGTGACCATGTAATTCGCGATAAGCAAAACTGTTTGTTTTATTTAATGTTTTTGTTTAGTACATTAGTTGATTAAACAGGGAAAATGTGAAGCGTGGACAATTGGTCTTCCTCATTCCACTGCCCATTACCCTATCCTAGTAATGCCGAATGCCAGGCTATGTAGCGACACGTATACATTTTTAAGTTCATCGTTTGAAGCAACCGTTCCCGTTGCATTGGACAAAGCAAAGCGAATAATGTCCAGGTCTGGAATGTCAGCGAGAGTCCCTATATGTTTGATCAAGTCAATCCAATTACGTAACGCTCCTCAGTCTGACCCATCTAATAGGGGAACAGACTTGCCATATCCTATTAAAGATCTACATTGTATCTCTCTCTGCATGTGCTCAACCTGTAACAGATCCCGTGCTTCCCTGCGTTCTTCTCTATCTTCACGTATTTCTGTCCTATCCCTTATTTCTGACAAACGCCTCTCCTGCTCTTCTTTAAGAATATCTAACCTAAGTGCCATAATCTTAGACCATGCTTTTACCGCTCCCATTTCAGACGAATAATTGACAATTGTACATCATTTGGGCATCGCGTCTGGTCTTATGGTGCTGAGACTGTCTGATGTGCATAATGCATGTTCACTACCTGGATATTTGTAATTCTAAGTATCACACTTACAGTTGATCCGAACAAGGCAAGTGTAGTTTGCGGCACTCACCTCTCCAGGTTAAATTCCACCTACAGTGAAACCTCTCTAAAAGACCACCTCCACAGATCGACCACTCCCCTATATCAATCGTTTTATTTGGGTCCCAAACGATCACCCATACAATACCATTGTAGTGATGAACAAAACTCCCTAAACATACGACCTCCCTAAATGGACCATTTAAAGTCGGTCCCATGGTCGGTCGATTTAGAGAGGTTTGACTGTATACCGGTAGGTGTGGGTAAGTTGATAGCATCAGGGAGCCTAATTCTGAGGACACTCGCCAACGAATTGCAGACAAGTGGGTTCGAATCTCACGGCAGGCATAATGTTCCTGTTGTTACCAACATGTATCCACTCCCAACGACATCACCTGATTTTCATTTAAAGTTGCATAGTCCGATGGCTTTGAATCTCTGTATTTTTTCTGAGATAAATATATTAGATCGATCACTAGTATCTACTTTACATTAGTTCAAAGTTACTTTTATTTTAAATGGTAAACTTTTGAGATATTTTGCTTGCAAACATGGAAGATTAGTTTTGGCAAGCTTGCCAAAACTCTTACACCATAGACTTCTGCAGGAACAAGTTCTGTTAAATTGACTCGGTATTGCCTTCTACGCAGAAACAAATGCTTAACAAGTGTATCAGTATCTAAGTTAGATATGTCAAATCAAATCTAGATAATTAGTTTGGTTTTGACAATTTTATATTTCATCGGACTATGCAGCTTTAATATTCTGTTAATATTCATTAAGCATCTAAACATTCCAAGTATTCCTAAGTGCATTGCTCCCGACGTGGATGTATCCATCATTAACATTATCCTACGCTGAGTCAAACCAATCATGGCCATATCCTTGTGATGTTAATTACCAGGCAAGGTGGTTGCAAGTACTACCATCACAATTAAGTTTTATTGATTCGGTCGGGGTTTGAACCCCTGACTTCCAGCATAGGACATTCCCACAGAACTCATTTGCCAGTCACTGTTATTGATTGATCGGTCAATGGTTATGAGCGATAATCGAGGATAATTGCACTGGAGGAACATGGAACGGGTTGGTTGTTATCCACAGACTTAGATTAGAAACATCGACCCATGGATACCCGCACTGCTCACTACACACCACACACCACACTTTACACACTACACATCATATACACTATACCTCCTACAGACTACACACCACACGTGACACACCACACATCATATACACTATACCTCCTACACACTACACACCACATGCTACACACTACACAGAACACACACTACACACTACACACTACACACCACACACTACACACTACACATCATATACACTATACCTCCTACATACTACACACCACACGCGACACACCACAGATCATATACACTATACCTCCTATACACTAGACACCACACACTACACACTACACACTACACACCATATACACTACACACTACACACCACATGCTACACACTACACATCATATACACTATACCTCCTACACACTACACACCATACCCCACACACTACACACTACATACCATATACACTACACACCACACACTACACACTACACACCATATACACTATACCTCCTACATACTACACACCACACGGTACACACCACACATCATATATACTATACCTCCTATACACTACACACCACACACTACACACTACATACCATATACACTACACACCACACACTACACACTACACACCATATACACTATACCTCCTACATACTACACACCACACGCTACACACCACACATCATATACACTATACCTCCTATACACTACACACCACACGCTACACACCACACACCATATACACTATACCTCCTACACACTACACACCACACGCTACACACCACACATCATATACACTATACCTCCTACACACTACACACCACACGCTACACACCGCACATCATATATACTATACCTCCTACACACTACACACCACACGCTACACACCACACATCATATACACTATACCTCCTACACACTACACACCACACACTACACACCGCACATCATATATACTATACCTCCTACACACTACACACCACACGCTACACACCACACATCATATACACTATACCTCCTACACACTACACACCACACGCTACGCACCACACATCATATATAATATACCTCCTATACACTACACACCATGCACCACACATTACACACCATATACACTATACCTCCTACACACTACACACCACACACTACACACCACACACCATATACACTATACCTCCTACACCCTACACACCACACACTACACACCACACATCATATATACTATACCTCCTATACACTACACGCCACACACTACACACCACACACTACACACCACACACCATATACACTATACCTCCTACACCCTACACACCACACGCTACACACCACACATCATATATACTATACCTCCTATGCACTACACACCACACACTACACACTACATACCATATACACTACACACTACACACCACACCTTACACACTAGACACCATATACACTATACCTCCTACACACTACACACCACACGCGACACACTACACATCATATATACTATACCTCCTACACATTACACATAACATATCCTACACACTACTCAAAAACACACTACAGACTACACACAACACATACTACATACTACACACCACACATCTTACACACTACACATGCCACACGCACTCACACATTGCACACACTGTGTACAACTAAACACATTACACACTACACACTACACACCACACATGTTACACACCGCGCATTGCACACCACACACCACACATCCTACACACCACACACCACACATAGGCTGCCTTCTTCTCAGCCTTTCCCTATCTCCACCTTCCCCGCTCCTGCTCCCTCCTCCCCTCACTCCCTCACTCCCTCACCCCACTAACTCTCCCCTACCCCCACTCAATCCTCCTCCACTCCCTCATCACCTCACTCCCTCCTACCCTCCCCCAAATCTGTCACTCCTCCATCACTCTCGGTCCCTCCTCCCGCCACTCTCTCCACCCCACACTCCCTCCTACCCCACTCCCTCCTCCATAACTTCCTCCTTCTCCACTCCCTCCCCCACTCCCTCCCCCACTCCCTCCCCCTCAGTCCCTCCCTCCACTCCCACCTCCCCCACTCCCCCCACACTCCCGCCTACCCCACTCCCTCCTCTCCCACTCCCTCCTCCCCTTAGATCCACTCCATTCTCCCCTCATTCTCCCCTCACTCTAAGTCCCTCCTCCCGCCACTCTATCCACCGCTCACTCCGTCCTACCCCCTCTTTACCCCATCCACCTGTATGCACCCACGTCCCATTCACTCAGACCTCTCTCCCTTCAAAGATGTTCTCTCCCCATCCCTCCTCCGCACTCCCTCCTCTCTCACTCCCTTCTACCACACTCCCTGCTGCCCCACTCCTTCCCACACACTCCTACCTTCACCATTCGCCCCTCCCACATGCCCTCCTCCCTCCCTCCTCCCAGTCCCTCCTCCGCCAATTCCCTCCTTTCCCACTCCCTCCTCTCTCATCCCCTCCTCCCCCTCTCCCTTTCCACCACTCCCACTCCTCCACTCCCTCCTCTCCCCACTCCTCCCCCACTCTCTCCTCCCCACTCTCTCCTCCCCCACTCCTCTCCCCCACTCCCTCATCGACTCTCCTCCCACTCCTTCTCCCCCACTCCCTCCTCCCCATACCTCCTCTCCACTCTCTCCGCCACTCCATCCTACCCAACTCCACCTCCCCCCACTCCCACCTCCTCCACTCCCTCCTCCCCCCACTTCCATCCTCCCCACTTTTTTTTTTTTTTTTCCCCTTCCCTCCGCACTACCTCCTCCCCCACTCCCACCTCCTTCACTCTCTCCTCACTCCATCCTAACCCAACTCCCACCTCCCAACTCCCACCTCCTCCACTTCCCTTCCTCCCCCACTCCCTCCCTTCTTCCCCCACTCCCTCTCCCCGCACTACTCCTCCCCACTCGGCTCCTCATCCACTCTTCTCCACTCCCTCACACCCCACTCCCATCTCCCCCACTCCCACCTCCTCTACTCCCTCCTCCCCCACTCGCCCCTCCCCACACTCACTCCTCCCCCACTACCTCCTCACCAGTCCCTCCTCCTCCACTCTCTCCTCCCACCTCCTCCTTCCCCACTCCCACCTCCCTTACTCGCCTTCATAGTCCACTCCCTCCTACCCTCTCGCCCCTCCCCAACTCCCTCCTTCCCCACTCCCTCCTTCCCCACTCCCTTCCTCCTCCAGTGCTTCCTTTTTTTTTCCCCACCCCACTCCCTGCCCCCTCATACCCTCAATGCATCACCTCCTACGCCCCTCACTCCACCCTCACTATCGGTTCCTCCTTCCACACTCCCTCCTCCACCTCCCTCCACCCCTTCCTCTGACCAGACGGGATGGCCGCATGAGTTAGAGCGTCCGTCTCCCGTGCTGGTAGATCGTGGGGTAGTGGGTTCGAACCCTGGTCGAGTCAAACCAATGACTTTAAAATTGATAATTGTCACTTCCTAGCCAGGCGCTCGGCATTATTAGGACAGAGCAAGGACTGGTGTGCGCAGTGTCAGGATAATGTGACTGAGTGGGCTATCAGATCATGGTCCCGGTGGTCTGGTTTCTCAGTGGGACAGCACTATAAATCGCCATGAATGCGCACTGTAACAAGTCGATATCTGTCCTGATATGACCTTAGACGTTGCTAGAACGTAAAACAACAACAAACAAACAAACTCCTTTCTCTCACTCTCCCCTCACTCCCCCTCCTCTCACTGTCCCTCACTCTCAGTCCCTCCTCCCTTCACTCATTTATCCTCCACTCTCTTCCCCACTCTCCCTCCCTTCCACGCCCTTCCCCCTCACTCCCTGAACGTTCCCTCCCCCTAATCCCCCAACTCTCCGATCTCCAACTTCCTTCAGTCCATCCACCTCCCACTCCTCCCCCATTCCCTCCACCATCACTCCCTCCACCCTCACCCCCACCTCCCACAACTCCACTCCCTCCTACACATCCTCCCCCTCCCCTTCCACCAACATATGCCTACCCACGTGCTGCGTTCATTTGTCTTGGTTTGTCCGACATTGTTCTCGGGCCGGCGCTGACAGCCCCCCTTCCCGGGACCCACCCCAACACACCCCGTCAACTCCCCCTACCGACACTCCCCTACACCCGGCAGCTCCCCCCCCCCCCCACACCCCCAGTGGACCCCACCCGTCACCCGAGGTCATTCGTTCCTCCTAATCCCGCATGGGGGCGCCGCAGTAGGAGGTCTCGGGCTGAGCTCATTTGCATAATTCGCTCGTCGCTCGCCTGGACAGGGCGCGGGGTTAGCTAAGGCAGCAGAAGGCCGATCGCCGAAGGGCCATGTTTTATAATTCCTCACTAATTCATCGCGACGGCACGTCAGTTCGTTGTGCAGCCGTGGGGTGTTGAACATTAGAGTGTCAATCTGTGAAGGGGCGGTTCCATTGGCCAATCTTAGCTAATGCCTCCCTATTAAACAAATTATAAAAAAATGTGAATGTGTGAAGGGGCGGTTCCATTGGTCAGTCTTGGCGTACACGTCCTGTTAAAAATAATGAGCTCACGCGTCATTTTATTTGTTTGTCTATCTTTGTATGGTCGGTTCCATTGGCTTGTACTTTTTAATTTTTACTAAAATGTATTTTTTCATTGAATAATATCTCTTGTCAACGCCATAGCACTGGTCTTCCGGCCGTACAGTACAATTCCTTGATACATTGATGAAACTATCAGTAACTGCATGCAAATCCTGTTTCATACTAAAAGTAGTATACATATTATAAATGAAATATCACCTGTGGTAGTAACTGCGTTCAATTGCAGTTCAATAAAAGTATCATGCATTCTGTAAATAGGCATATGGTATTGCATGGTTCTAGAATTTTCATTAAACATTTTCCCTTCTTTCCTTTCTTCTTAAAGTTGCATAGTCCGATGAAAACATCAAATTTTCAAAACCAAACCACTTATATAGACTTAATTCTACGTATTCACCTGTGATACTGGTGCACTTACTAAGGTCGTAATAGGTCAATTTAATAGAACCTGTTACTACTGAAATCTATGGTGCCAGAGTATTGGCATGCTTGCCAACATTAATTTAGCATGTTTTGATGCCAAATATCTCCAAAGTTATCCATTTAAAATATAAATTACTTCAAACTAAGGTAATATAGGCTATAATGATTAGCATAATGTATTTATGTCAGAACATGTCAGAAATTCAAAAGCATCGGACTATGCAACTTTTAAACCTATATATATATCATCCTTTGTTAAATTTGTTTGGCTAACGCATCCTTTAAAAAAATGTAAATTTGCATTTGTGGGGTGTTTGTGACCTAATGGTCACTGGCTGAAGAGTTGTTGTTGTTGTTGTTGAAGATTTATACTGCCTATCATGGATAAGCCTGAATAGGCTTGTTTTCACCATTAGACAGTTTGTCGATAGAAAGCCCGAGCCTACACTTTTACCGACCCAAGGGATTTTTAACCTCCCACACCACATAGACATGGTATGAGAGCAACCGGCCTTTGATGACGCTGTAAGTTATACACAGCGGTGGAAATCCAAATTGGCAGAGCTGGGGGCATGGGGAATCGAACCACCAACCCTGCCAACACTCCCCTACAGAGTTGCAGCATTAATTAAAGAGCGCCGTTAAAACGGCCCGTTTTGGAACTGTTTTGTTGTTGTTTTATTAGATTACGCTGCTGTGATTACATAGTTGCCCACCGTGAATCGACATTACACACAGAGCATACGACATCACACTCAGAGCAGACGACATCAAACACACATTCGACATCATACACAACCTCAGATGACATCACACACATATCAGACGACATCACAAACACATCAGACAACATCACATACACAGCAGACGACATCACACACAGCAGACAACTTCACACATGCAGAATACACCATCATACACAGCAGATGACATCCCACACACAGCAGACGACATCACACACAGCAGACAACATCACACACGCAGAATACACCATCATACACAGCAGATGACATCCCACACACAGCAGAAAACATCAAGCACACATCCGACATCACACACATCAGATACCACACACATATCAGACAACATCACACACACATCAGACAACATCACATACACAGCAGAAAACATCACACACATCAGACAGCACCACACCCACAGACGACGACATCGCACACACAACAGCTGACATCACACACAGGAAACAACATCACAAATACATCAGACTGTAAAATATTCCAATAATCAGCAGAGGGGGGAAATGGAAATTCTCTATTATTATTCTGTGCGGCCGGCCAAGAGTGTGTGTATATGTATGGTGTGTATATATATGGCTTGGCCCGTGCTTGATGGCAGGTCATTATAGACATAGGGATGATTGGCAGGTCTGGGTGAGTGCACTCAGGGCCTGGCTCTCTGCTGAGGTAAGGGTCAATGTACACTGGAAATGCTGCATCCCTATTGATTGAAGCGAATGGCATAATCCTATACCAAGAATCCATGTACCATATATAATACACCAGGCGGCTGGACTCTCTTCTCTTACACTTCACTCTCTTCCTTTCTCTGTGTCTGTATTGTTTTCCTCATAGCTTACATACACAGCCACATATCCGAGCATTGGTTTCTACAAACTGGTGACCACGATGAGTGGGTAGTTTCTACAAACTGGTGACTACGACGAGTGGGTACTTTCTACAAACTGGTGACCACGACGATTATTAACATGCGGTGTTAAACTGAGAGTAGATACTTGCTGGTGCTGATGCTTGTTTGATGCGCTGTGTAAGTAGTGTTTTGTCTTCTATTTTTTTACTCGAAGTGAATGGCATGATCCTATACCAATAATCCATGTACTATATATAATAAACCAGAGGGGATTGGATTCTCTCTTACAGTTACACCCTTACTTTTGCTTTACTTTCTCTGTTTCTTTCCGTCTGTATTATTGTTCACGTTATCCTACCTACATAGTCACAGACTCGAACACCCACGCTACAAGACGGCATCACACACACAGCAGATGACATCACATACACAGCATACGACATCCTACACACAACATATTACATCACACACATCAGACGACAACACACACACATCAGACGACATCATACACACATCAGACAACATGACACACATAGCAGACAACATCACAACCACAGCAGACAACATCACACACAGCAGATGACATCACACACACATCAGATGACATCACATACCTGACATACGACATCACACACACACCATGCGACATCATACACATATCAGACGACATCATACAGGCAACATACAACATCACACATCCAACAGACGACATCACAAACACAGCAGATGACACTCCTGACAAGAGCAGACAATTAGCGAGTGTAATGGCGAGCATAGCCTGGAAGTGGGTGGTGTTAGGTGAAGAAATGGTGAGGATATGTCAGAGAGGTCAATGTGTGTGTGGAGGAGTGAGTGAGAATGTGTGTCTGGGGGGGGGGGGGGCATAGCCATTTTTACAGACAGTTTTTTGACTTAGTTGGTTGGCTGTTGGAGCTTTACATCCTGGCAACATCTAAGGTCATATCAAGATGGGTTACAACTTGTCACCATGTGCACTCATGGCAAGTTTATAGTGCTGCCCCACTGGGAAATCAGGCCACTGGCACCACTCAGTCACATTATCCTGACACTGAGCTAACCAGTCCTTGCCCTATCTTATTAATGCAGACCACTTGGCTAGGAAGTGATAAGTATCAATTGTATAAGTCATTGGTTTGATTCGACTGAGAAACGAACCCCCGAAGTTCCGCACGCGAGGCCCGCACATTACCGATTCGCCCACCATGCCTGGTTTTTGATAAATTAGATCATTAGTGAAGGTAGATAAAAGATTCACCCCATACTTACAGTACAGGGGTGAACGACAACGTAGTCTAAATACGGGCGAAAATAGCTTTAGCCTGGAACAGGAAGTAGTATGTCTGGCACCAGTGTCAAGTGGTTACTTATATCAACACAGAGTTGATGAAATGGGAGAGAATGCAAAAAGACAAGATGGCGGCCAGAGAAGGCCATCGATTTCACTTTTAAATTGCATTAAAGTATATGTTTTATTATATTTTCCAACTCAAAAGTAGCGGGTAAACATGAAGACATATACAAAGAATAAATGTTGCTTCTTAGATTGTGAAATTAGGCTCTCATAACGACTCAATTCATTAGCCCGATTTTTCGACCGTTTTTATATAAGGCTGGGATTCCCCTGTGTACTACAAGTACTGGGTGAATCTTTTATCTATAGTGAAGGTCATATCGTGTTCAACCTTGAAGTAGGCATTGTTAGATCAAAGAATTGTTTTTTATTTGTTCTCTTTACATCCAAGCAACATCTAACATCATATCAGGAAGGACAGTGACTTGTAACAATGCGGACTCATGGCAAATTTATAGTGTTGCCTCAGTGTGAAACCAGGGCACTGGGACAATGACCTGATATCGCTCAAAGTCACATTATTCTGATGGTGTGTTAACCAGTCCTTGTCGTATCCTATTGATGCTGAGCGTCCGGCGAAATAGCACTAATTATCAATTGTATAAGCCATTGGTTTGACTCGGTTGGGATTCGTACCCCAGACCTGCTGCATGGGGAGTCTGCGCTCGCTCTACCGATTCGGTCATCACGTCCGGTGTTATATCAACGAAATATTGTGCAAAAGGGAGTTGGCGGGGGGGGGGGCGGGTCGGGGTGTGTGAATATTGCCACTTTTGCGATAGCAGACGACATTTTGACAGAACAGACGATTAGCGAACGTCATAACGTATATAGCGGTAGGGAGGTAGATCAAGGAAATGATGGGGGGGGGGGGATATGAGGTGGGGGTGTATGTGTGAGGGGGGTGGGAAGCGGGGGTGGGTGGAGGAAGATGGACACCTTTGCGACAGCAGACGACATTTTGACTGAGCAGACGATTAGCGAAAGTTGTAGCGGGTATATAGTCTCGCCACCAAGGAGGGCGGTGATAGATGGGAGTGTGTGTGTGTGTGTGTGTGTGTGTGTGGGAGTGTGTGTGTGTGGGGGAGTGTAGGGGGTAGTTTGACACTTTGGCGACAGCAGACGACATTTTGACAGCGCAGACTACTAGCGCTGAGGTTATGCGGCCCTGGAATGGGCGATAATAGAGAGGCCCGGCCGATGTGAACGAAGGTGTAGGCGGATGGGGGATTGGGGGAGTGTGGGGGGAGGGGAGGGGGGGGTAGGGGAGGAGAGGAGCGGAGAGGAAGGGCACAGGAAGGGGAGAGGAGAGGGAGGGAGAGGGAGGGACATGGAGGAGGGGTGGGGAGGGAGGGGAGAGAAAGGGAAGGAGAGGGAGGGGACAAGGAGGACGGGTGGGGAGGGGAGGGGAGAGAAAGGGAGAGGAGAGGGAAGGGAGAAGGAGGGAGAACGCCGCGAGAGGGAGGGGAAGGAGGGGGAGGGGAGAGGGAGGGAGAGAAGGCGGGAAGAGGGGGAGGGAGGGGGGGGGGGAGAGGGGGAGAGGGAAGGGGAGATGGAGGGGAGAGGGATGGGAGAGGGAGGAGGGAATGTAGGTGAGAGAGAGGGGGAGGGGAGGGGAGCGAGCGGGTGGGGGAGGGGGACGGGGAGGTGGAGGGGAAGGGGTAGGGCGAGGGCGAGGGCGAGGGGGCGGAGGGGAGGGCGAGGGCAATGGGGAGGGGGAGGAGGAGGCGGAGGGGGAGAGAGAGTGGGAGAGGGAGGGGGAGGCGGAGGGGGAGGTTGGCGGGAGTAGGTGGGTGATGTGTGGGTCGAGATGGCCACACATACACCACACAGACGGCCGCCATCATAACAATAACAAAGAAATAGAAATAGAAAAAGCAAAACAAAAATATGATGATTAATAGCAAAAGGAAGACGAGAAGACAGTTGTGGTTATTTCGCGAAAAGTGGATGTCTCTATTTCGCGCCGAGGAAAGCTGGGTAATGATGACGGATCCCTGCGTCTGCACCCCGTCGCACACACACGTCGCCAACCAACTACATAACACTGGCCCCCGGAAGGGGTCGTGTGAAGAAAATGGCTGACATGAGTGTTTATATGATTTATGACGCATTATGCAAGTATAAAGATACGTAAGGGGATTATTATTATCATTATTGTTATACTCTGTAAGACCCAACACTGTAGTGGTGGCGCCACCTGCAGCCTCCTCGCCTCCACCGGATGTAGACCAGTGTCAGTCACACCGTTTTGTTATAGGTGTGGTGCATAATGCATTTATGCAAGTATGCAAATACAACATTTCTAGGGAATTTTCTAATTCTTGATAGTAATTGATATTACTGATATTATTGATATATATTATATATATTATATATATGGGTTATACTCTAAAACTCCGCATCACATATTTGGTTTCAACATTACGATGCTGATAATTAATTTGTTATTTTATTGATAGCAAGTCAAATAACTATTGTTGCCTCAGTGTATTTAGTATGTCAGCAATGTTCCATATATTTAATCTATCCCACAAAAGATATCAAAAGAATTCTCGTATGAGTTTGTGTTGAATTGAAAATGTGCTAATTTAAATATCGATGCCATGCATTTACCCGAAACATTTTTCAATGTTTCTTCACCTTTTCCTCATAATGGCTGGCGCACACCTCCCGTTTGTGCACACCCACCTACCGTATACGATCTAAAACTGCCCGTTTCGCGCACAAAAATCGCTAGGTGTGCGCTCCCTGCGCACACCTAGCGATTGCGATTCGCGACTAAAAACTCAGTTTTAGGGCTAAAACGGGCCGATTACGATTGCGATTCGCGATTCGAAAAATGAATCGGCCCGTTTTCAGTTTTAAGCGGGTCGAGTCGGGTCGCGAGTTTTAGTGCGCGAATCGTAAACGGGAGGTGTGTGGTAGCCATAAGGCATAACCTTGTTTGCTTAATCAATATCAATCTTGTTTGATGATTATTTGTGTACGTTAAGACGATGTTCTCAATGTTTCTTTCATCCATGTTACAGGAGTGATATTAATGCATACGTCAATTTGTAGACGGTCTACATAAAAAAGTGAAATAGTTGTTGTTTCAACTCCAAATTATGCACAACATGCGAATGTTCATAAGGATATGGATTCTGCTATTATTTGGAATGTTTTTTGCTATTATGTAGAAGGGTTTCACTTTTGGTTTCCATGTCACACTTCAGTGGCCAGTTTCAGAGAATTACCCGTATATGTGTACTTTCTTGTATATGTATACATGTATAGTAATTGAAAGGCATGCCATTACCTGCATATATAGACCGGATGCAACACCAGAATCGGTAGAGCGCTAACTTCAGTGTGGAAGGTCGGAAGTTTGAATCCCAGCTAAATCAAAGCGATGAGTTACATAATTGACACTTGTCGCGTCCTAGCCTGGCTCTCTGCCTTAATAGGAAAGGACAAGGGCTGGTTAGCACATGATAAGAAGAATGTGACTGAGTGGGATATCTGGTCATGGTGCAAGTAGCCTGGTCTCCCACAGTTGATACCAGTGAGATGACCTAAGATGTTGCTAGGATATTATATATATTATATATATATTATAAATATTAAATATATTATATGTATTATATGCATAAGACAGATAAACCAAATGTCAATATAACCATAGATGGCACAAACATAGAACAAGTATCCGAATTCATATATCTCGGACAAAAGATTACAAATGATGGGAGATGTGAGGAAGAAATTAAAAGAAGGATAACAATAGCCCAACAAACATTCTCCAAAATGTATAGAGTGTTAACATCAAGTAAGATATTAATACAAACAAGGAAGCGTATTCTTCAGTGTTATGTGTGGTCTACTCTAATGTATGGGGCAGAGACATGGACAATCTCTAAGAAAATGTACAAACGTTTAGCAGCATTTGAGATGTGGACTTATCGAAGGATGATGAAAATATCATGGACAAAGAAGATCACCAACAAAGAAGTTCTCAGAAAAATTAAAAATAAGAAAAGCTTGTTTGCCACTATACAGACAAAGAAACTTATTTATTTTGGCCACATCATTCGTCAGAGTTCAATATACCGTACATTGTTGGAAGGGAAGGTGAATGGCAGCAGAGGGAGAGGGAGACCAAGAACATCATGGTTTACAAATATTTCACAGTGGACAGGCTTGAATTATTCACAGTCTATCAGAACAGCACAACATCGGGACAAGTGGAGAACCATTGCATCCAACCCTCAACTAGAGGATGGAACTATTGATTGATTGATTGATTGTATGCATATAATATCCTAGCAACATCTAAGGTGATCTCCTATATGGAGGTTCGGGTGTGGTAGGGGTGGGGTGGAGGTAGGGGTGGGGGTAGGGCTGGGATGCGGGTGGGGGAGAGCTGGGACGGCGACGGTGGTAGAGTGAGGGTGCCGGTGGGGTGAGGGTGGCGGTGGTTGGAGAGTGAGTACAACTCCAAGCACTCCCAGTGGCATCGCCGTGTCGTCTGGGTGTTGTGTTTCTCGCCCGAAGCCACGGGACTCCACGATACCCCACAACACCCCACGATACAGCCGCGAGGTATTGCGAGAGCGTTCCCCGAATTGGCAATTGTGGTGTGCATTTTGTTATATTGAGCTTGGAATGTTAGTTTGTGTGTGTGTGTGTGCACAGTTGTAAATTTAAACTTTGCTCACCGTCTCTGGTTCCCGCCACAAACGCACGGAGGGCTACGACTTTAAAGTGCACCACACACCAGACGGCAGCCGCAACCTGAGACACACTGATATAGTCTGAAAACCACCACCAAACACACACATTCAAATTTGTTATAATTTGTTGGTACTGTAGTAGTCTGCACTTACCTCTCAGGCAAGGAGCCGCATAGACAGGTAGGCATGGGTAGTGTGTTGAGATCAGGGATCCTAGGTGGTGTAATGGTTAGCACACTGGCCCGGAATGCAAAGAGATGTGGGTTTGAGTCCCGCTCTAGGCGCAATATTTCCTATTTTCATCACCCTCATAGTACATTAGTTGATTAAGCAGGGGAAATTTCAATCGCAGGCAATTGGTCCTCCTCATTCCACTGCTCCTTGCCCTATCCTACTAATGCGGAGCACCAGGCTAGGTTGCAACAAGTTTCAATTTTTAAGTCATCAGTTTGATTCAGCCTGGGTTCGAGCCAAAAGTTCATATCCCATGACCTACCAGAACGGGAGCCGGACGCTCTACTCACTCGACCAACGCGTCCAGTATGGCGCTAAACTGTTATTAACAGTTCGAGCCTTGCCCGACCCTTTTATTATTTGAAAAGTTTTCAGAGATAAAGAAAACAAAGCTTGAGCCAATTTAGCAAATCGGCTTCATTTTGTGTCGTTTCTTGGTTATTTGTTTTATACATTAATTGAATGAACAGGGGAATTTCCAACCGTGGACAATTGCCCTTCCGCTTTCCACTGCTACTTGCCCTATCCTGGTGATACCGAATGCCAGGATAGGCAGTGACCAGGTTGAATGATTTACGTCATTGGATTGACTCAACCAGGGTTCAAACCCCATGACCTACCAAAACGGAGGATGGACACTCAACTTGTTAGGCCACTCCGTGCTTCCTTACCTTATTCCTTTCCGCTGAGGAAGCGATATGCATAATTACAACAGGTTGTCGATGTGGGGTTATCTATTGGGGCTTTACGTCTTAACAATAGTTTAGCTCATCTCAGGATGGACATCAACGTGCGACAGTGCACACACATGACAATTCCTTGCTTTGTTTTTTGTTTATTTGGGATTTTACGTTCTGGCAAAATCCCACGTCATATTAAGACCACCAACTTGTGACGGTACCCACTCATATCGTCGATTATATAGTGTTGCCCTACTGGGAGCTGATACCTCTATCACCAGGATCTGTTTTTCCACTCAGTCAAGTCTCCTGATATTGAGCTAATCACTCCTTGCCCTGTTCTTGTAATATCAAGCGCCAGGCTAGGTCGCGACAAATATCAGTTTAGTAAATAATTGGTTTGACTTAACTGGGATTCAAACTCCAGACCTTCGAAATGGGAAGCCTGTGCTCTACGGATTCGGTCACTGCGTTCGATAGCACAGAGAATATGTTCTTTCAAGATATAATACAAAAAGTTATTTTTATTTCACGACGGCTCTAGAGGACATTTGCTTTAATATACCAATGATGACTAATCGTAGTTGATCTTGATCAATGTCAATACCTACAGTTGTGTTGATAGTGCTAGTGGCCTTTTAATGCTGCCAGTGGACAGAAACCCAGAATAGACATATACCATTACTTCCATAATCCTGCGAAATTCGGACATAAGATTATGTGTTCTAATTAAGTATTTTACATATTTATTTACTTCACAATGTGAAATACATTGAAATATACTTAAAGCTCTGAAATTGCTATAAATTATATATTTAATTCCGGTTGCGGGGCAGGTCGAGAAGATGTCAACAGTGTTGTGAATAAACATTGCATCCACCAAAATATCATAGTTTGCAATAAGCAGCATGTGGATCAATGGTTGTACATAATTTAGGGTATGTGTGTGGGAACGAGGGTAAGCCATGACTATGAGAACTGACACTAAACATGGGTATGATCACCCATTCAGGCTGCAGCCATAACACTTTCGCATCGAGCCAATTCATATAAGGTATAAGCCACAGGTGCTGTGGCTGGGCGATATTAGGGTGTTTCCCAGGGGGCAAACGGCGGGTATGGTGCTTGACCCCTCACTACTTTTGACCTTTCCCACAAGGCACACATTTGGTGATGCTACCCTCGTGATATACTATGAAATAGGCACTGTGATATACTATAGAATATGTGCTGTGATATAGTATGAAATAAGTACCATGATATAGTATGAAATAAGCACAGTGATACACTATAACATAAGCACAGTGATATATTAAATAAAGAAGCATGGTGATATACTATAAAATAAGCAATTTTGTGTACTATGAAATAGCACCATTATATAATATGAAATAAGCACAGTGATATGCTATGACATAATCTCAGTGATATATTAAATAAATAATCAAAACAATATACCATAAAATAAACATGGTGGTGTACTATGAAATAAGCACCATGATATAATATGAAATAAGCACAGTGATATACTAGAAAATAAGCACAGTGATAAATTAAAGAAATAAGCATGGTGATATACTATGGAATAACCAATGTGATATAGTATGAAATAAGCACAGTGATATAGTATGACATAAGCACACTGATATAGTATGAAATAAGCACAGTGATATACTATAACATAATCACAATGATATATTAAAGAAATAAGCATGGTGATATACTATCAAATAAGCACTGTGATATACTAAGAAATAAGCAATGTGATATACTATTAAATAAGCAGAGTGATATACCATGAAATAAACACACTGATGTATTAATGAAATAAGCATGCTGATATACTATAAATAAGCAATGTGGTACACTCTGAAATAATCACAATAATATAATATGAAATAAGCACAGTGATATACTATAACATAAGCACAGTGATGTATTAAAGAAATACGCATGCTGATATACTATAACATAAGCAGTGTGATATAGTATGAAATAAGCACATACAATGTAGTATGAAATAAGCACAGTGATATACTATAAAATAAACACAGTGATATATTAAAGAAATAGGCATGGTGATATACTATAACACAAGCACTGTGGTACACTATGATATAAGCACCATGATATAATATGAAATAAGCACAGTGATGTTCTATGAAATAAGCACAGTGATATAGTAAAGAAATAAACATGATGATATACTATTAAATAAGCACTGATATATTGGAAATAATCACTGTGATATACTATAAAATAAACATCATGATAGACTTAAAATAAGCACCATGACATACTATCCAATAAGCAGTGTAATATACTATAAAATAAGCTCTGTGATACACCATAACATAAGCACCGTGATATACTATAAAATAAACCATGTTCTACCCATCATAACCGCGCATCTGATTTGCTATAAGATTGTCGGCAATAATAATAATATAATAATAACATATTTATTTCCACATGATCAATGTACACACAAGTTGATATTTATATCAGTAATGTTTCAGTTGAAAACGGAGAAAGCAGAAGTACAATACTTATGAGGCGCTTTCCCCAGTTAAAATAACACATATACATTAGAAGAAAAAGAAGCTCAAATTGCATTATGCCCAAGCCCAGGTTGTACTGCCAAAGAAGCTACATTTGAATTATGCATAAATGCAAATTGTACTGACGCAGAAGCAAAGTTTGAATTACACATAAACCCAAATTGTACTGACGAAGAAGCGAAGATTGAATTATACATAAATCCAAATTGTACTGACGAAGAAGCGAAGATGGAAGTATACATAAACCCAAATTGTACTGACGAAGAAGCAAAGATGGAATTATACATAAACCCAAATTGTACCGATGAAGAAGCAAAGTTTGAATTATACATAAACCCAAATTGTACTGATGAAGAAGCAAAGTTTGAATTATACATAAACCCAAATTGTACTGATGAAGAAGCAAAGTTTGAATTATACATAAACCCAAATTGTACAGACAAAGAAGCGAAGTTTGAATTATACATAAAGCCAAATTGTACTGATGAAGAAGCAAAGATTGAATTATACGTAAACCCAAATTGTACTGATGAAAAAGCGAAGCTTGAATTATGCCTAAACCCAGATTTCACTGAGAAAGAAGCTAAATTTGGAGTATAAACCTAGACGGTACTGACCAAGACCTAAATAGAAAACTCTGTAAAACACAACATATATATGAATTCATACACTGGATGCGTAGTCCTGACTAGATAGACTAGTTACTTACAAGATGAAACTTAAGATATTTAGCAAAATTTAATAATACAATGTGTACTCTAGCATACTCGGACGAAGCCCTAGTCACAAGGCCATTAGTGGAGGTAGGTGAATGTAGTTGAGGCTAACGTACTTGAATGTAGCTGAACATAATGGCATCCGTACCGTAACATATTTATCCGTGCCATAATGTATTTATCCATACCAAAACCTGCCGTACCTCAACATAGCTTCGCATACTTACACCACGTTTGACCCACGTTAATCTATCCTATGGATTACTACGTCAACTAACTGCTATGTGACCAGGCCTTAAGAGTCCAATGCAGTTCTTGGTAGCCATTCAGAAGCTAGCATACAATTGCACTATGTTGTTGCTGCCACATCACTATCCCTCCATAGAGGATAACTCAATTAGTCCTAATAATACTTGTACATATATTTGTATGTTTTAATGCAATATTAAGCTCTGTCAGGGATCAAGTTGTTCAATTTGAGGCAGGAGCAGGATGTAGGTCAGGCGGTAGAGTGTCCACCTGTGAAGGTGTCGGTCAATCTATCCATTGCAGTTTGGGCTACAACTACAACTGGTTCATCAAAGGCTGTGATATGTGTTGTTCTGTCTGTATGAAAGTGCACATAGAAGACCCTTGCTGCTTAGCAGAAAGAGTAACCTATGTGGCGGCAGCAGGTTTCCTGCAAAGAAATATGTCAGAATGACCATATGTTTGATGTCCAATAGCCGATGATATGAAAATCAATGTGCTCTAGAGGCGTTATTAAATAAAACAAGTTGTACTTTTTAAAATTTGATGCAGTGCTTTTTCCATCCATCCCTGAACAATTGCATAAAATACTAGACTAAAACAAACGAATAGTAAAAAGTGCCATCCCAGGAATGGAAAGCATATGGTCATTCTGACACATTTCTTTAGAGGAAACCCACTGCTGCCACATAGGCTACTCTTTCCGATAAGTAGGAAGGGGTCTTTTATATGCACTTTCCCACAGACAGGACAGAACATACCACAGCCTTTGACAAACCAGTTCTGGACTACTGGTTGGAATGGAAAAATAACCCAAACTGCAAATGGGTCCACTGAGCACGATCGATAGGATGACTCACGCCTTCACAGATGGACACTCTACCGCCTGAGCTATGTTGTGCTTCCACTAAACCAGGAATGGAGCCAACTCATACATTTAGATCCGTATTCTTCCAACTGATCTACCACAATGCATTTGGAAGTCAAGTAGACATGGATAATGAATGTGCTCTCATGGGGTGGTGTGCATGCATTATGGACAAAGATGCATCGAGCTGTGGGATTGGTTCCAGATGAACAGACAAGCTAAAACGTGGCACTGTATTCTGTCAGCAGATACTCGTATAATAAATACAGAAACAAGAGAGCGGTGTGGCATGGTTCGTGTGAAATGGTGTAAGTTGTTGTGACACATTGCACAACCATGAGCGCCGGGCTAAATAGCAACAAGTATCACCTTTGTAAGTCACTCATTTGACTCGGTTGTGGTTCGATCACACAGGAATCCAGCGAGCATTCTTACCGATTAGGCCACCGCGTCTGGTAAGTTTTATATATATATATATCATGTTTTCATCCCACTCATATATTCATATGAGTGGGATGAAAACATTAATAAACTTAAAGAAATTGAACCATCTGTGGGAAAACCACCACATTCTCATGTGGGGGGTCGGCGGGACCAAGTGGTCCTTAGCCGCTGCCGTATTGGCCACTCGTGGCTAACACATGTTTTCCTGCTCAAGGGAGACCCTCCCCCTGAATGTATTGGATGTCAGTCCCCACTGACAGTCAAGCACATTTGACTAAACTGTGTTGATTTGATGGCACTGTGCCAACAATTTTACACTGCAAACAGCATGCATGACCTTTTTACCAAAGTTAAACAAGAAGACATTTTAGCTTTTTCGAGGGCAGCTGGTCTGTACCACCTCATATAGTTCATTAAAACAATTTGTATTAATTAATTCTTTCATCTATTTTATTTTATTACATGATTTTGGGCTTTTAAAAATTAATAAGTGTCTATTGACACCTAACTGATTGTATGCTTTTACATTATATGTAAAGGCGATGGTTGAATAAAAATCAAACAATTCTCGCCGTGAATATGGCCTATGCTGCCGACACGGCGTAAAGAAACCACCAATCAATCAATCTATATATATATATATATATATATATATATATATGTATATATATATATATACAGTAAAATCTTCCTAAATTCACCGATCATGGGACCGACTTTCAATGGTCCATTTAGGGAGGTGGTCGGTTAAGGGAGTGTCTTTATTGGTACAATGGTATTGTATGGGTGATCGCTTGGGACTCAAATAAAGGGGATTGATATAGGGGAGTGCTCGATCTGTGGAGGAGGGTGGTTAGAGAGGTTTTACTGTTTGTACAAAGCGATAGTGCTCCCATATATAGAGTGTAGCACAACATTAATGTTGGTGCTGCTGGTCGATGTTGTGTTAGTAAGGCGAGGCGGAGACGTCAAGTATTCAGGGCAACCCTCCATTACTGGTGTATCTAGACCAAATCAATATGATCCGCTCGTCAAAATAAACACTGATCCTAATCGCAGGCGGGGTTAATAGGGGTAGCGGCTTATTGATGTCGGGTTGCTGGGTTCGAGGCTCGCCATCAGCAGCTCAAGTAGGTCAACATGCACAGCATATAAAGTTGGTTACGCCCTAGAAAAGAAAGAAGGCCAGGTCACATATCGGTTCCTGGATATAGTGATCCACAGGATAGATTAATGTGGGTCAAACGTGGTGTAAGTGTGTTAAACTGCTTTTAAATACATTAAGGTATGGTAGGTTTTGGTACAGACGAAGACAAGACAGAGGTAATGGATCAAGCCTAAGACTCAGGTGCTAAAGACTCACCGTTTCATTTATTGAGTAAAATCGTAGGCGGGATGTGCAGATGGTAGGGGTTGAGGCGCCACCTGGAGGGCAGGAGGGGAATTAGGGGAGCTGCTGGAGGGCAGACCTCCAGCTCTCCAGGTTGCACCCCAACCTCCAGTAACCCAACTACCGAAGAACGTATCAAAAGGAGGCTACATGAGTAGATGCAGATAATAGAATTGTATTAACAAGGCGGGAGAATTACATACATGAATAATATTTGCATAAGTAGTGTATACCTCACATAGCGGGAATAGGGAAGCTGCATATGTTTGCAGCAAACGGGGGTCACATGATGGGAAGCCTCGCACCAAAGTGCAATGCTGGAATTACACCGAAGGATTAACAGTTCATTTGTTTCTGTCAAGTTATTTTCAATAAATTTCTTGTAAATTTTAAAGGGCTGGCTGTAGAGGCTCTGGAAAGGATTAATGTAATTTTAAAGTGCACACATTCCACCTAACCCTTCATCCCCTGGGTAAACAGGACGCGGTGGCCTAATCGGTAGAACCCGGGTGTCGTGCGCGGAATATTGGGAGTTTGGTTACCTGTCCAGTCAAACCAATGACTTATAGAATTGATACTTGTCGCTTCCTCCTAGCCTGGTGTTCGATATTAATAGGATAAGGCAAGGACTGGTTAGCTCAATGTCAGGATAATGTGACTGAATGGAATATCAGAGCAAGGTGCTGGCAGCCTGGTCTCCCAGTGGGCCAGCACTGTAAAGTCATCATGAGTGTGCATTGTGACAATTCGGTACCCATCCTGATATGGCCTTAGATGGTGCCAGGACGTAAAACTCCAACACCAACTAAGCTCCTGGGTACAGGATCCTCATCCCCCTGATTATTGCAATACATTTGTTTCTAAAGTTGATGCACCTGAATGGCCCTGGCATATATTATCTTTTAATTTGCCTGTATCATTGTGTCCACCACCAACGGGTGGTCCACAACTGGTTCATGTAATGTCCTGTCTGTGGGAAAGTGCATATACAAGACCCGTTGCTGCTTTATCGGAAAGAGTAGCCTATGTGGCAGCATCAGGTTTCCTCCAAAGAAATATGTCACAATGACCATACATTTGACATCCAATAGTTGACGTTATGAAAATCAATGTGCTCTAGAGGCATCATTAAATAAAACAAGCTCTACTTTTTTGTTTGTGGAAAAGTGAATATAAAAGACCCATTGCTGCTTATTGGAAAGAGGAGCCGAAGTGGCAGCAGTGGGTTTCCTCCAAAGAAATATGGCAGAATGACGATATGTTTGACTTCCAATAGCCGAGGATACGAAAATCAATGTGCTCTAGAGGCGTTGTTTAATCAAACCAGCTTCTCTTTATTCATTAACCATCTCCCCCACCTTCCGTCAGTTAAACTGAAGCTGCGACCCGGCTTGCAGGGTCGCATCCTCAGTCCTTGCTGGGGATCCAGTAGAACTTTGACTACCAGTATTTAAATAGCTCCACTTTATTTGATGAATCAACAAACCAAAGCATTTAAAATATTCTGATATTCAGCAAGGGGGAATGTGAATGTTCTATTACTGATCGGTGTATGTGACCAGTCGCCGAGTCGATAGAGCGCAGGCCTCGCATGCGGAAGTTTGGGAGTTCGGTTCCCAGTTGAGTCAAATCAATGCCTCATAAAATGTATACTTGGTGCTTCCTAGCCTGCCACTCAGCATTAATAGGATATGGCAAGGACTGGTGAGCTCAGTGTCAGGATAATGTGACCGAGTGAAATATCAGGTCCTGGTGCTGGTGGCATGATTTCCCAGTGGGGCAGTACTATGCAATCACCATGAGTGTGCCCTGTCACAAATCGGTACCCGTGCTGATGTGGCATTAGATGTTGCCAGGACATAAAACTCCAACAATCAACCAGCCGTCCCTGAAGAAAGATACCTGCTGCCACCAGGTGTGTTTGAACGCCAGTCGACAGTGAGGCTCCTAGTGAGGATCCTAGTTGCTTACCGTCCTGATATCACCTTAGATGTTGTAGGCTTTGCAGCCTGATGCGAAGCCGGGTCACTCTCCTGAAAACTGGCCAGAAGTGTCACATGGAGAGTTAAAATCTAATTTTTTAATTCTTTACATTTTTTGGTTGCAAATGAAAGCTGGAAATCTCCCCTTTACATCTATGTAAAATATAAATTGATGAGATAAAAAATAAAGGTGTAGTCCATGCTTAAGCTATCTCATATGGCAGTATCACATGTGTTGCTCAGACATTTAGGACATCACACAGTCTGCTTAATACAAATCTAAGCAGAATTAAATAATTTCATACGGAGAAGCATATTAATCATGGTGTAAAATATTCCGATAAAACGCATTGGTGGGGAATGTGAAATGGTCTATAAAGGAGTACACATGGTCTATTAATGTAAATGATGTATAGGGCTAGGTGCATGACTGTATTTATGTAGTTGCTGGTGACGCTTTACTTGTAGTCAATAGTCATTGTGTATTAGATAGATAGTGTGAAAGGGGCACTACTGTTAATGTGTAAGGAGCTCAAGAACTCTACTCACTTCCCCCTCCCCCAACTGTTAGTCACGGATCACCACACACACCGAGCAGGCAGGTGCAGGCCAAGTAGCCATGGTGACACCGGAATGCTTACTATTCATTGCTGGAACTAGAAATGCTTGTTGCTGATTGGAGATAATGGTCAGTGTAATATATGTAATACCCGAAGTCGCCAGCCGGGTACAGGGTAGGTAGCCCGCGGGCAGGTCACGTGGACTGCGAGTGAGCAGCGACTAATAAAGCACTTGTATACTGGTAGTCGGAGTGTTCACATGTTGTCATTACATGGTGTCAGATGTTGTCATTACAGTCAGTGGTCAGATGGTATGCCATATCAGATCCATGTACCACTATATAATAATAAACCTGAGGGTGCAAGCTCTCACTCTAATTTCACTCTTTATACTCTTCCTCTCTCTCCTTGCCTGTATTGATTTCATATAGCCTGCCTACACAAACTACAGCTGCCAGCCGACGACTTTACAATGGCATTATATACAGAAATATACAGTGATTATATTTATAAAAAAAAGTAATTCCCAGCCATGGTTTATTCACTGAATATCTAGTGTACAATATTTGTGTTGTATCCAGACACCACTGGCTACATCTGTGACGGATATTTGTAATGTTATTTCTGAAGACATCAAATAATTTCTTTTTAAATTTAAGCATGCATGCATGTTAATAAATACTTCCTTTTGATTTGGGAACTGTTTTGTTTGATATATCAATGCAATACAAGATGTTAGTAAGGATCCAATCATGTCCCATATGTCATGTTACAAATGGCTGACTATAAAATGTTTTTTTTGGGTACAAAAACACTTCATAACTAAAAAGACCAACGTTGCAGGCGGTTTATTTTATTTTCCTTATTTTGTACATCAAATCATAACATAATCATGAAAAGTATAAGGAAAAATATAAGTCGGACGTTTTTGTATTGATGTTTTAAAATCCCATCCCATGCTGACCTTTTTCAGGAGAGTGACCCAGCTACTCAAAATCTTGGTGGGGTACGAAGGGCTCCATATTTTCGTGACGGCTGATGAAAATGGCAAACATTGCACCCAAAGCGGGAATAGAACGCTCATCTCTTGAAGTCTGAGCCAGTGTGCTAACCATTTCATCACCTAGGCTCCCTGATGTCACCACCCTACCCATGCCTATATATCTATGTGGCTCCTTGCCCGAGAGGTCAATGCAAACTATGATACTATTTTTGATACTGTCATAGGACCTTTGGGAAATCGTCACGAGTGGAATAGCGTAACGCGTTTTTTCATCTAAATCTGAATCCCAAATCCACATGGGTTGTTGGTGTTTTACGTCCTAGAAATATCTAAGGTCATATTAGGACGGGTACCAACTTGTGACAGTGCACAGTCAAGGGCAACTTTATAATGGGAAATCTCTCGGAAATCAGCCCATCGGCACCATGACCAAAATATCCCACACAGTCACACTATCCTGACTCTGAGCTAACCAGTCCTTGCCCTATCCTATTAATCCTGAGCACCAAGCGAGGAAGCGACAAATATCACTTTTATAAGTCATTGGTTTGAGTCGACCATGAACCGAACTCCCGACCTTCCGCATGCGAGGCCCGCACTCTATCGATTAGGCCACCGCGCGCGGTTGGCCGACTGCAATATGATGACAGTGTCGTAGCCTCGCTCTGTCTCTGTCTCAGTGCTTGCTTCCTCTCAGCCGATACATCGCTGGCTCTGTTCGTATTAGTCAAGCCGACGTCACCAGACCACGTGACTGACAGACCATATATGGCAAAGGTACGCGCCACGACGCGCTGGGTGGATATGGGTCAATGCGCAGTTGCGAGCAAAGAGCGGGCAAAGACTATGATCCCTCAGTTAAGACATTCCACTCGACAAAACAATGACAAACATCCGAACGATCTGCTTCGTTGGAGATATCGTTGGTTAGCCATTGTAGTGAACGATGCGGACTGGTAACAATTATAATAATATTATCATCGTGCCAGCTGTCGATTATTTAATTTCAAAGGAGATGTTTATCATCCATATATGATAAAAGAGATAATTCACACTGATAACAATTTTCGTCTCACCGCCAACCATCATTTACCTTCAGGGTAAGATATGTGATCCATATATAATGAAGGGGATAATTAACACTGACAACAATTTTACCGTCTGATAGTGATAGTGGTGCTTGCGCCAGCTCGGCGCTACTCACGTTGGGTTTGCTACACTGCATGCAAACCCAAGTCACCCAGGCCGCTGCCATCAGCGGTTTTGGGCAATAGTAGTGTTCGGTGGACGAGACGCTACTGGCACTGCATTAATAATATTGACATAATGTATTTATATTTCACGATAAAGGGATAAAGCAGACTGATAACAATTTTACCATCCAATGCCAATTGTTAAATATCTTCAAGGGGAGATATATATGATAAACAAATAATCTAATTATGGATTCCGCATATTACAAGTACTTACACGTGTTGTAAAGCACTTTGTCCCCCTTTTTTTTGTGATGAATTTATTTACCCTGCTCATACCGGATAACTGTGTTAACACTTGGTTTCACCACTGGGCAGCACTAATCCAATTTTATTTAAATCTGTTGAATTATGTCTCAGTAATAATGTTGGTTGTATTGCTTCTTATTTCTGGCCTTGTAACTGTTTGTAGATTGCAAACAGTCCAACATCCAGCTTTTACTATACTTTGTTAGTTCATTTAAACATCATTTGTTTTTCTAAGTTACGTTATATATTTAATAGTTTCTTAAACAGTGCTGCATTTTCTGCATTTCGTCTAGCAGCTGGCAGTGTATTCCAAACTTCGAATGAGAGTTCTTACTATGTTGGTGTAAAGTCTTTGCTCCCGTGTAGCGCTCAGTGGGAGATACTGACAATGCTCTGTTTACGAACTAACCAAAGAGCGTCACAGATAGATATAAGAAGCAATGAGAGGTGCTCGCTATGAGTACCATCTGACTCACGTGGTCGCCAGTTAGTTAGGGCCCAAGGCGTTGCTGATGGCAACAACCTACCTCCGTCCCCCCGCCCCTCCGCCCCTCCGCCCCTCCGCCCCTCACCCCTCCTCCACACACATATACACACTGCGCATGCTCGGGAATACTGTAAAACCTCTCTCACCGACCACCTCCACAGATCGATCACTCCCCTATATATCGATCGCTTTATTTGGGTCCCAAGTCATCGCCCATACAGGACCAATGTTGTAAGAATTACAAAAACTCCCTAAACCGCCCAAAGTCTGACGCATGGTGCGACGATTTAGAGAGGTTTTACTGTATATTTATGAAGTTGTTGCAGTGATGTTGCCGTTTGTTTTTCCTGCAACATGCTCGTTTTTATAGCTGGCGTCACTGTACCATTGATCGAGGTGTTTGCTAACAGGTAACTTGTTTGTTTGGGGTTTTATCTCCTGACAACAGCTAAGGTAATGTCAGGATGGCTCTGCTACTTGTGACCGCTTATGGCGACCTCATAATGCTGCGCCACTGGGAGACCAGGCTGCCAGCATCATATCCTGATATTGAATGCAAATAGGTGAAAGGATAAGCCTGTGGATTCTTGTTTCATAACAGGTAGAAATGTGGTGCGGGTGGGTGCTGTTTGTTTGTTGGAGTGTTACGCCCTAGCAACATCTAAGGTCATATGAGGACGGGTACCGACTTGTGACAGGGCACACTTTATTGTGCTGCCCCACTGGTAAATCACCCCACCCACACCACGATGCGATATCCCACTCAGTCACATTATCCTGACACTGAGCTAACCAGTCATGGCCCTATCCTATTAATCCTGAGCGCCAGGCTAGGTAGCGACAAGTATAAATTTGGTAAGTCATTGTTTTGACTCAACCCGGAACCGAACTCCCGACCTTCCGCACGCGAGGCCCGCGCTCTACCGATTGTGTGTGTGTGCGGGTGGGTGCGGGTGGGTGCGTTTGTGTGTGTGGGGGGTGCGGGTGGGTGCGAGTGTGTGGGGGTGGGGTGGATGGTGGCCGTGGTGTGTGTGTGGGCCTGTGTAGTGGGTGTGGGTGTGTGCGGAGTGGGTGGTGGGTGCGGGTGTACGGATGTGTGTGGGTGCGGTGTGGGTGCGTGTGTTGGTGGGGTGGGGGGTGGGTGCGGGTGCGCTGGGGTCTGTGTGGGTGTGGGGGAGTGCGGGGTTGTTTGGGTGGGTGCCGGTGGGTGTGGTTGGGTGTGGGTGTGGATGGGTGCGGGTGGATTTGTGGGTGTGGGTGGGTGGGAGTGTGGTGTGGGGTGTGGTAAGTGGGTCGTTGTGCGAGGGTGTGGGTGGTTGCGGGTCGTGGTGATATGTGGGTGGTGTGGCGCGTCAGTTTGGGTGGTTGTGGGTCTGGATGGGTGCGGGTGTGTGTGTGTGGGAGGTGGGGTGGGTGCAGGTGGGTGTGGCTGGGTGTGAGTGTGTGTGCGCCGGGGTGGGTGTGGGTGTGTGCGGGTGGTGAGGGGTGTGGCGTTTGGGGGTGGTACGGGTGTGGTGTGTGTGGGTGGGTGGGTGTGTGTGGGTGGGGTGCGGGGGGATTGTGGGTGGGTTCGGGTGGGTTGTGGGTGGGTTCGGGTGTGTCGCTGGGTGCGGATGGGTAGGGTGAGGGTATGTGTGGGTGTGGGTGGGTGTGGGTGGGTGCGGGGAGCGTGTGGTGTGTGGTTGTGGGTGGGTGGGGGGGTTGGGTGCGGGGTGGGTGTGTGGGCAGCTGTGTGTGGGAACGGGTGTGGTGTAGGTGTGGGTGTGGGTGTGGAAGTGTATGGGTGTGGGTGTGGTGTGCGGGAGGGAGGTGTGGGTGTGGTGTGGGTGTGGCGTTGTGGGTGCTGGGCGTGGGTGGGTTGCGGTGGTGGGTGGGTGCGGCTGTGTGTGGGAACGGGTGTGGGTGTAGGTGTGGGTGTGGGTGTGGGTGTGGGTGTGGCTGTGGCTGTGGGTGTGGGTGCGTCCGGGTGGGTGTGGGTGTGGGTGTGTGTGGGTGCGGGTGGGTGCGGGCGGCTGTGTGTGGGTATGGGTGTGGGTGTGGGTGTGGGTGTAGCTGTGTGTGTGTGTGGGTGGGTGCGGGTGTGGTTGTTTACGTGGTTTAAGGCTTTTATCGAACTGAGCACCTCACACACCCATAGGGCATCGGTTGGCCATATATACTTAATACCAGTATGAGCTATGTGAGGTGTGGTTGTATGTGTGACGGTGTGACCGGTTCAGGGGTCATGATGGCGTGCACAGGTTATTTGATATGCATTGCTCTTGTGAGTTAGGTTTCACACCCCAAACCCACAACATGCATAATTCACACCCGTTTCCTCCCCTAACTCCCTAAACCAGGCAACCCACCATGAAAAGGCAATGATGGAATGCAATATTCAGCATAAAAACAGCCGACCATCCGGGCACACTTCTGGGTCATTCGCTGAAATTTGCCACTACATATTTGGCTTCCATGTTACGATGGTAATACTTATTGTTGTCTTCCTTTGTTTGGTAGCAAGTTAAATACTTATCATTTTCTCTGTGTATTCAATATGTTAGCAATACTACATGTATTTAATCTAACCCACACCATATATCACAAATATGTTAGCATGATTTTGGGCTGAAGTGAAAATCGTAAAATTTACACATTGACGCGATGCATTCCGCAAACTCTTTTCAAATTGTTGTTAGTGTAACGCCTGAACTTGTTTGCTTAATTGTAATCAATAAACCCTTGTATGATTGTATTATATACGCTAATATCATGTTCTGTATCTGTGTTTGATTTCTACATTTACAAGTGATATTAACATATTTCTCAATTTGTATCAAATCAAAATCAAAAGCTGAAATCGCTGTTGTTGTTTCAACACTGACACATATACACAACAAGGAAACCGTCATACGAAGATAAATTCTGCTATTATTTGGAGCGTGTGTTTTTGCTATTAATATAACTATTATTCTTACTGTCGCTTTCCATGTTACCGGTTTCCATGTTACACTTTCCTACCCAGTTTCTGAGAATGACCCAAATACAATTCACAAATTCATCCAGAGAGGGGTGGCGGGAGGAACTAGATGCTGTGGCGAGTGGGATTTTTAATGAAGGAACGCTTCAACGGACAATTAGGTCAACACAACCTGATAACTAGGTTAATTCCTACTCAGAGGCACCTGTGCTCCTATTTCCTGCCAAGGCCTATTTAGCTCGCTCATGAACACCATGCAACTGACACCAAAGACCGTATAACACTAAGACGGCTCACTCAGCCTGTACTGTATAATCAAAATGATCAAACCCACCACTTGGTGCACTGGCTGTTCTCTTGGTTAAACAGGTGCTATATTATATGTATAAATGTATATATGAATGTGAAAGATGTGTGATGATGGCGATGATGATGATGATGCTGATGATGTGTATTTGTTCATACCAATTTCATATTGATGTGTATTCATACTTACCTGTCTCATGTATAATATAATTGTATGTGTTTACATGTGAAACACCAACCATCAGCCGGGATGATCAAACCCACCACAAGGTGGCACTGCAAAATGTACAAAACCATGGGAGAGATAGGGAGTGAGCCGTCTTAGTATTATAGGGTCTTTGCTGAAACCCAATATGAGAGGCTAGCAATGTGCAAACCCCAGTATCCAGTTTCTTTGTTTGTTGTTGTTTTATGTCCTAGCAACAGCAAACGTATTATCAGTACGGGTATCAATTTGTGACAGTGCACACTCATGGTGACTTTTACAGTGCTGCCCCACTGGGAAATTAGGCTGCCGGCACCATAACCCAATATCCCACTCAGTCACATTATCCTGATACTTAGCTAACCAGTCGTTGCCCTAGCCTATTAATGCCGAGCGCCAGGCTATGAAGCAACAAGTATAAACTTGATAAGTCATTGGTTTGACTCAACTTGGAAGCAAACTCCTGATCTCGCGCATGCGAGGCCCGGGCTCTACCGATACACTTTTACTACACGCCAATATTTATGCGATTTCAATTGTCGAGGAATTAGTATCGCGACTAAGTGGGCAAATCTATTTTAAGTGATACAGATCTGATGCCAGCCAAATAGAATTTAAAGCATCACACTCAGATGAAAGCATGTAATTGTTCAACAATCAACACAGCTACCTAGATGTAAGCCTACACATCGAACTTACTTACAGGTGTACTTATTAAACAGTCATTTCTAAATAGAAGCAATATCACTATTTTTAGTTCAATGTAATAGAATGATTGAAAGTTATGATGTCAGCAAATCATTGCACCTGCCAAAATTATATGATTATATACATCTATCATTGTTGCGTGATGAAAATGGGAAATAGTGTGCCTATAGGGGGAATCGAACCCACATCTATTGCATTCCGGGGCAGTGTGCTAATCATTACACCACCTAGGCTCTCTGATGTCATCACCCAACCCACACCAACCTGTCTATGCGGCTCCATGCCTGATAGGTCAGTGTAGACTACTACAGATGTCCCCGTGGAATTGTAAGTCTCTTAATGCTTACAATTACATAAATACGGGTAACACACTTACATATATACATACACAGGGTAGATTCAACAACTATACAGCGCATAGTTTGTACAGGATCCTGGTCATGGCTCTAATGTCATGTGGAGTGATGACAATGGGAAATATTGCACTTAGACCGGGAATTGAACCCACTTCTCTCGCATTTCGGACCAGTGTGCTAACAATTACACCACCTAGGCTCCCTGATGTCACCACACTACCCACGCCTACCTGTCTATGCGGCTCCTTGCCTGAGAGGTCAGTGCAGACTGCTACATTGCTTTAAAAGGGTCCTGAATAGCTTGGCTCAGGTGAGAGTCTGTCAGATCTCATGCGGCCAATTGTTGCAGATTCATGAAAACAAGAAATATCAGTAGAGTGTGCCACATTAATTCTCCTAGCTGGGTTCCTGGATTCCTGGGTTGCTGGGTTCCTAGGTTCCTTGGTTATTGGGTTCCTGGATTGCTGGGTTCCTGAATTGCTTCATAATCACTGGGCGGAAAATGTGAATTATTGATATATAGAAAAAAACCTCCGATGCTACTGACACTTGTCAACATCCGGTGGAGGTGAGGAGGGCTGCAGGTGGCGCCACTGGGACAGTGTTGAGTCTTACAGAGTATAGCGTAATAATAATTCCCTTATGTATCTCTATACTCGCATAATGCTTTATACATCACATATATACAGTAACACCTCTCTAACCGAATACCCCCACAGATCGACCACTCCCCTATATCGAACGCAGTATGTGGTTCCCAACAATACCACTGTAACCAGTCCTTGCCCTATCCTATTAATGCCAAGCACCAAGCTAGGTAGTGGCAAGTATCAATGTTGTAAGTCATCGGTTTGATTCAGCTGTGATTCGAACTCCCGACCTCCCGCACGGGAAGCCGGCGCTCCTTTGAAAGGGTCTTGAGAACATACACAAACAAATACGCACAACCTTTTGTATGGACTGACTCAACGACACTAAGACGGCTCACTCCCTATCTCTCCCATGGTAATGTAAAATTTGCAGCGCCATCTTGTGGTGGGTTTGATCAGCCCAGCTGCTGGCTGGTGTTTCACATGTAAACACATACAAGGCCTCATTCATGTTTTAGTGATGTAATTGGCCACCAGTGAGACTATCGTGGGAGGTAAAGCGTAGGTGTTTCTGATACCGGAAACTAGTCGAACACATCCTTTTTGATCAAATCATCTATTGTCTAAGTACTGGGAAGCAATGTGTGAAAACTTGGCTATGATTGTGCTGGGATCATCAGTGTCTTAGTGCGATTGTAGTATTTTGGAGTGAATATTACATTAAATCAAGTGTGCCTATTTAGGATAATCAGAATTGTTATTGAATAATTGTAGTAACAAAACCCAATTTTAGCAAACAATAATAGAATGATTAATAAGGTGTGATGCAATATACTATTGAGATTAATATATTATACATGATATAGGTAAGTATGAATACACATCAATATAAAATTGCTATGAACAAATACACATTATCATCACTGTTCTTTCTTATACATATAATATAGCATAACATATTAATACAAAGAAAACTTGCATCAGTCCAACAACACAAGCGATATGTTTTAGAATTACATGTTATTTATTTACATTGCAGAAATCATGTGAGGTATAACCGATAACTGTTTATGCTACAAAAATGTCTGAATTGTTCAAGATGCATACTTGAACTTTCCTGAATTATTTCTTCAGAAATACATATATGATAGATCCCAGATGAAGTTGTTAGATATTGTGGTCTTATTATTTTTACTGACGATAGAGCCACCATTATTCAAAGCAAGGTTATTTCTTAAAGTAGTTAACAGATTCCAAACATTCCAAACATTCCAAACATTCACTGAACCCTTATTAAATGATAATATAATTGTAAAATATATTGCTTTAATATCATGCCGTTTGTTTCAAATACTTCATATAGTTATTGTTAAATATGTTTTAATTTCAACACCTTCTTATTCCGCTTCTTCTCAGGACACGATTCAGCATTTGAAATGTTGGAAGTTTTTAATGCATGATGCATGCATACTTTCATGTAAAGTGTGCTGATCTTTAGAATGTTGATCTGGCACTTCAGCTTATCACACGTACTAAGTGATTTACAATTCTATTCAGTATGAGACACCAAGTATGTTATGATATTCATCCATATACTATCAAAATGATCAAACCCACCACCTGGTGCGCTAGCTGTTCTCTTGATTACACATTACAGGCTGAGATATTGTGTATGCAGGTATTACAATACCTCAGGGAGTTTGACGCCCCTGCCATGCAGAGTTGTAAACCACTTCCTGGTGGTACAGGTTCTTGACAGAACCGAAGGCTAAGGGAGCAAACCCTAAACACAAAACCATGTCACTGTGGCAGCATTAAAGGCGGGTGATGTATGGAACTCCCAACATCTCCCGACCAGCCACTGCAGGGACAAATAGTTTGGCGTCTGTCTGGACATGTTCTTTCTGGTGTGAAACCTCTATTTGCTCCCCGAGAGAGTGCCGCTGGTAACATGCAAAAGCCAGCAGCACTTCAATAGTTTTGCAGGCAGCTTTCATGAAATGTAGAACCGCACAAAAATGGAGAGCGGCAGTCAAGTAATGAAAGCAGTCTTTGTCGCATCGCGACCGACAGCATGATGATCATGATGACAGTCTGAGTGAGCCGTTTAGTGTTATATGGTCTTTGACTGATTCAAACACCTGTTTTTTTTAGTGATTATTTGTTTATTCTGCTCCTAAAGGCTAAGTGCATGCATTTATTTTCAGCACTGTGCAGTAGTGGTCATAATTCATACGGATTGATTCATCGATCATTTCTGAAAACCTGTTTGGTTTCCCAATTTTGTGGTTTTCCATTATATTTGTTTACATAAGTAACATCTGTAATACCTTGTACCCATGCAATTAGTGTTTAAATCTAGATATACTATATATATTTTGTGTTCGGGGGGGGGGGGTAGGGGGGGGACTTTGTTCACACCTTTGAAGGTTAGGTTTGTGGAAAATTGGTATGAGTTTCAGGTACAACATTTTCTTTGTTGTCGTTTGCAGCTCATTTTGCTTTAGAGACACCTCCCCCTTATTTCAACGGCGCATCTTGTCTGGGACTAATTGTTACAGTGTCTCCTATTGGTTTGTTATATTTAATAGCCGACTTCCTGTTTATCCCTAATGTATTACTTAGTACATATTCCTGTTCTATTTATCTATGCTGATGCGATCTGCACTGACCTCACAGGCACGAACTACATAGGTAGGTAGGCGCATGTCCAATGTTTCTATCAGTCAGCCTGTATAGACTATCTGTTCGGACGCTCTCCCCGGAATGGCAGATGTGTGGGTTCGAATACCGCTCTAGGCATACCCCTCCCTTTGTCTTGTTTACAATCGCACACACATGGCAATGGAATACAGGAATAGTTGTAATGTCTGATTTCAACCTTCTATTGTTGTTCACACCATCTCGCCATCTCATCCATAAATAGTTCATATGCACCATGATTGCTAAGGCCGGAAGACCAGTGCCTCCGAGGTGCTGAACAAATATATTGTTCAACTGAAATTAAAATAAAGAAATGTTTTTTTGAATGTGGCTAGCAGTGCCATGTGTAGTCGATCACTAGATTTGGAAATTATAACTCATCAAATTGACCCACGTAAAGAAATCGAAAAAGTAAGAATAGCTATTTTCTATTTTAATGTACATTGATTGCAGTACGTGTTCACACGATATTACTCTATATTACTTCTATCAATTATTAATAAAACTTTTCTTTTTCTATGGGAATTTGTTTCCCTTGACCACAAATATATGACTGTGAACTTTCTAATTTAATGAGTGTCTATTGGCACATAATTGATTGTCTGCTTTTACACGTAAAAGCGATGGTTTGAACAAAAAACAAACATTTCTCACCGTGAATATGGCCTATGCTGCCGACACGGCGTAAAGCAACCACCAGTCAATCAATCAATCTATATTACTTTATTAAAATAAATAAATAAACATTTTAATCAACATTAAACAAAGTTGCTATTTCTAATCGCCTAGTCATTAAAGCCGACATGGAATTGTGGATATAAATAGTTGACACTGGGGAGGAAAAATGGAAGTTTGCAGCTTGTGGAAACCACAGACGTCATTCTACATTCTGAGAATAGTGAACAGGGTAACAACACTGAGAATACTAATAATGTTACCATGAGGATACTAAGGACACAAAGAATAGTAAGTACTGAAAGAATACCAAGGATAGTAAGAATCGTAAGAATAGCAAGAACGGTAATAACAGTAATAACAGTAAAAACAGTAAGAACGGCAAGAACAGCAAGAACAGCAAGAACAGTAAGAACAGTAAGAAGTGTAAGAACAGTAAGAACAGTATTAACTGTAAGAACAGTAATAACAGTAAACAGTAAGAACAGTGAGAACAGTGAGAAAGGTAAGTACAGTACGAACAGGAAGAACAGTAGGAACGGTAAGAACAGTAATAACATTAATAACTGTGAGAACAGTAAGAAGAGTAAGAAGAGTAAGAACAGTAAAACAATGACACCAGTGAGAACAGTAAGTACAGTAAGAACAGCAGGAACAGTAAGAAATGTAAGAACGGTGAGAACAGTAAGAACTGTAAGAACAGTGAGAACAGTAAGAACTGTAAGAACAGTGAGAACAGTAAGAACTGTAAGAACAGTGAGAACAGTGAGAATGGTGAGAACAATGAGAATAGTAAGAACAGTAAGAACAGCAAGAACAGTAAGAACAATATGAAGGGTAAGAAGAGTATGAACAGTATGAACTGTAAGAACAGTAAAAACAGTAAGAACAGTGATAACAATTGATAACAGTGAGAACAGTAAGAACAGTAAGAACAGCAAGGACAGTAAGAACAGTAAGAACAATACAAACAATACAAACAGTAAGAACTGTAAGAACGGGACGAACAGTACCGACAGTACGAACAGTACAAACAGTACACACAGTATGAATAGGAATATTAGGAATACTAGGAAAACTAGGAAGAACAGGAAGAACAGGAAGAACTGAAGGAATAGGAAGAATAGGAAGAATAGGAAGAACAGGAATAAGTGAAGAACAGGAAGAAATGGAAGAACATGAAGAAATGGAAGAACATGAAGACAGGAAGACCAGGAAGACTGGGAAGAATAGGAAGAATAGGACGAACATGAATAAGAGAATAACAGGAAGAAAAGGAAGAAAGTGAAGGAGAGGAAGAACAGCAAGAACAGCAAGATCAGGACGAAAAGGAAGACCAGGAAGAACACAGAGAACATGGAGAACACAAATGACACGAATGACACAAAAGACACACAGGACAAGAAGGGCACAAAGGACACCAACAGCAACACCACCAAGAACACCAACAACAATACCAAGAACACCAACAACACTAACAACACCAAGAACAGCAAGAACACCAACAGCACCAACAGCACCAAGGACACCAACAACAACAACACAAACAACACCAACAACACAAACAACACCAACACCACAAACAACACCAACAACACCAACAACACCAACAACACCAACAACACCAACAACACCAACAACACCAACAACACCAAACAACACCAACAACACCAACAACACCAACACACCAACAACACCAACAACACCAAACAACACCAACAAACACCAATCAACACCAACAACACCAACAACACCAACAACACCAACAACACCAAAACAACAACAACCAACCAACACCACACAACACCACAAACACACCAACAACACCAACAACACCAACAACACCAACAAACACCAACAACACCCAACAACACCCAACACCAACCAACAACACCAACACCCCCCAACAACACCCAACAACACCAACAACACCAACAACACCCAACAACACCCAACAACACCAACAACACCCAACAACACCCAACAACACCAACAACACCCAACAACACCCAACAACACCCAACAGCCAACATCAACAACACCAACTACACCAAATCACCAACAACACCAACATACCCACCCAACAACACCACAAACACCAACAACACCAAACACAAACACCACCAACAACACCAACACCACCAACACCACCACCCCACACCAACCCACACACCAACAACACCAACAACACCAAACACCCACCACAACACCAACAACCCAAACCCAACACCAACACCACCAACACACCAACAACACCAAAACACCAACAACACCAACAACACAATACACCAACAACACCAACAACACCACACCAACAACACACCAACAGCACCAACAACACCAACAACACCAACAACACCAACAACACCAACAACACCAACAACACCAACACCACAACAACACCAACAACACCAACAACACCAACAACACCAACAACACCAACAACACCAACAACACCAACGACACCAACAACACGAACACCGCCAACCATACCAACAACACCAACGACACGAACACCACCAACCACACCAACCACACCAACAACACCAACAACACCAACAACACCAACAACGCCAACAACACCAACAACACCAACAACACCAACACCACCAACAACACCAACACCACCAACATCACCAACACCACCAACAACCCCAATACCACCAACAACACCAACAACACCAACACCACCAACACCACCAACACCACCAACACCACCAACACCACCAACACCACCAACAACACCGACACCAACAACATCAACAACACCAACAACGCCACCAACACCAACAACACCAACATCATCAACAACACCAACCACACCAACACCAACAACACCAACAACACCACACCCCCACTAAGCACCACACCCACACTAAGCACCTTACCCGCACTAAGCTGCACACCCACACTAAGCACCACACCCACACAAAGCACCACACCCACACAAAGCACCACACCCACATTAAGCACCACACCCACAGTAAGCACCACACCCACACTAAGCACCACACCCACACTAAGCACCACACCCACAGTAGGCACCACACCCACACTAAGGACCACACCCTCACTAAGCACCACACCCACACTAAGCACCACACTAAGCACCACACCCACACTAAGCACCACACCCACAGTAAGCACCACACCCACACTAAGGACCACACACCCACTAAGCACCAGACTTACACTAAGCTCCAAACCCACACTAAGCACCACCCCCGCACTATGCACCACACTCACACTAAGCTACACATGAAAGCTGCCTGCAAAGGTGTTGAAGTGCTGCTGGCTTTTGCAAGTTACCAGCGGCACTCTCTCAGGGAGCAAATAGAGGTTTCACACCGGCAAGAACATGTCAAGACAGGCGCAAAACTATTTGTCCCTGCAGTGGCTGGTCGGGAGATGTTGGGAGTTCCATGCATCAACCGCCCTTAATGCTGCCACAGTGACATGGTTTTCTGTTTAGGGTTTGCTCCCTTAGCCTTCGGTTCTGTCAAGGACCTGTACCACAAGGCAGTGGTTTAGAACTCTGCAAGGCAGGGGCGTCAAACTCCCTGAGGTATTGCTATACCTGCATATCCCATTACTTACCCACCTATTCACCTTCTCCTGTGTTCATGTTATACTGTTCAAGCAACCACCCACTTCCATGAGTGCATATCAAGTTGTACCCACACATAACGTGACAGTTCACCTGATGCCATTCATTAGGATTTGCTCATATTTTCTATTATTTCTCACTAACTATTTATGTAGGATTTGTATTTGTACTGCAACGTCCTTTCGAACTCTCCATCCCATCTTTCACATCTTCTCCCCCACCCTCTCCCTCTGTCCATCCTCCCCCTCCCCTTCCCAGTTCTCTCACCCTTCCCATCTCCTTTTCGTCACCGCTCCCCTCTCCCTCCCTTCCCCCTCTCCTCCCATCCCCTCATCCTCCCATATTGCAGCCCTTCCCCATGCCCTCCTTCCTCTCCCCCTTCCCCTCTCCTTTTCGTCACCATTCCCTCTCCTCCCCTTCAAGTTCCTCTCCCTCCCTTCCCCCTCTCCTCCCCACCCTCCCCTACCTCACCTCCTCCCCTCCCTTCCCTCCTCTCCCCATCTACTCCTCCCCTCTCCCTCTCCTGCTCCTTCGGGGCTGCCGTACCAACTGCACGCTGATGATTTCATCAGGAAACATCGAGCATCCTTGCACACACTGCGAGGAAGAACAGTTGAAGGTGGGCGGCCTGAGAACATTCCTACTTTCCATGCACTACTTGGTTTACAGAGAAGCAACACAAACTAGACGGACTGCGGGGTGTGAAAATATACGGATTTTCGGTTCGGAATTATATATTGGCAGCGAGCATTATTATCCTCGGGCGACGGAGTGGGGACCAATGTTATGTAATAGAAAAGCAATGGGTGCCCCACTTGCTGTGTGACATATTAGGCTATGTGAAAAATATGTTAATACATAGTGCCTGAGATTATGACGAGATATTCCTATATAAGAGACAGTTAATGTTTGGCGAAATGTTCCCTCTATGCACCAGTAAGGGTGCAAGTGGAGGAGAAGGACATTTTTAATATATATATTTATTGTAACTGTCCGCAACTACCTGTTACCACAGGGCCGATGGGCAAGCACACCAGCCTCATCTACATACAGTATGGACACCACCTACAGCTGGGTGAGGGACAGCTAACCATATTGGAGGTGTCGCCACCCAGGGTGTGGAGGGTGCCTGATTGGCTAGCTGGGGGAAGCCCAGTCACATGTGCCCCTTTTCCCCACCTGACCACACTAGCCTCATTCTGATATTGATTATTCTAGACACACTTCTGGGTGGACTCTTGAAGTGACAACACTCTACTCCTGACTCTGGAGTGAGACACCCTCTTCTCTTGAGCAGGAACCCAGACACTCTGTCTGATGCTCCACCTTTCATATACAAACTGAGCTGTGTGCAACAACCATGGGACTCCGGTTCAATGGGCTGTAGGCACTGATTCTAATACATACTAAATAGAGTAATGAGGCTCTGTGTGGACAGAAGGTAAGGGGTCAGGGTGATAGGTCACAGGAGTTGATACCAATAAAGGACAACTTCTTCACTGTCAATCTTGCGTGACTTGTCTACCGTTTCTTCCTTCGGAGAGATACAGTAGATATAATACAGATAAGTATGTTGGAGAGGGGCATTAGGTGTGATCTGACAGACAGTTGTCAGAACGCACATGGGAAGAGTTTGTGGTATAACTGGGGCTCTGACGGCCGGGCTTCCAGTAATATTACAGGGGTTGCAGATACACAAGCACACACAGAAACACACACAGGAACGCATGCAAATACAGGAACACATGCACACACAGGCTCACATGCACACACAGGAACACATGCACACATGAACATATGCACACACAGGAAGACATGCACACACAGGCTCACATGCACACACAGGAACACATGCACACAGGAACATATGCACACACAGCAACACATGCACACACATGCTCACATGCACACACCGGAACACATGCACACATGAACATATGCACACACAGGAACAGATGCACACACATGCTCACATGCACACACAGGAACGCATGCACACATGAACACATGCACACACAGGAACACATGCCCACACAGGAACATATGCACACACAGGAACACATGCCCACACAGGCTCACATGCACAGACATGAATGCATGCACACAGGAACACGCACATGAACACACACAGGAACATATGGACACAGGAACACACATAGGAACATATGCACACACAGGAACACATGCACACACAGGCTCACATGCACACACAGGAACACATGCAGACAGGAACACACACAGGAACACATGGACACAGGAACACACATAGGAACATATGCACACACAGGAACACATGCACCCACAGGCTCACAGGCACACACAGGAACACATGCACACACAGGAACACATGCACACACAGGAACAGATGCACACAGGAACACACACAGGAACACACACATGAACACATGCACACATAGAACCACACACATGAACACAGCGACACAGAAACACACAGAGTAACACATGCACATACAGGAACACACACAGGAACACATGCGCACACAGGAACACATGCACTCACAGGAACAAACGCGCATACAGGAACACAAGCATACACAGGAACACATGCACACAAGAACACACACATATATCCACATGCACACACAGGAACAGATGCACACACAGGAACACATGCACATACAGGAACACGATCATACACAGGAAAACATGCACACAGGAACACACACATATACACATGCACACCCAGTAACACATGCACACACAGGAACACACCCAGGAACACATGCACACACAGGAACACACCCAGGAACACATGCACACACAGGAACATACCCAGGAACACACGCACACACAGGAACATACCCAGGAACACACGCACACACAGGAACACATGCACACACAGGAACACACCCAGGAACACATGCACACACAGGAACACACCCATGAAAACACGCGCACACAGGAACACACCCAGGAACACATGCACACACAGGAACACACCCAGGAACACATGCACACACAGGAACACACCCAGGAACACATGCACATACAGTGTGTGTTGTGGAGATGGAGCTGGCCGTGTGTATGGGGGATGTGTGGTGGAGATTGGCTGTGTGTGTGGTGGAGATGGAGCTGGCTGGTGGGTGTCGCGGATGTGTGGTGGAGATTGGCAATGTGTGTGGTGGAGATCGAGCTGGCTGTGTGTATGGGGGATGTGTGGTGGAGATTGGCAGTGCGTGTGGTGGAGATGGAGCTGGCCGTGTGTATGGGGGATGTGTGGTGGAGATTGGCAGTGTGTGTGGTGGAGATGGAGCTGGCCAGTGGGTATGGGGGATGTGTGGTGGAGATTGGCAATGGGTGTGGTGGAGATGGAGCTGGCCGGTGTGTATGGGGGACGTGTGGTGGAGATTGGCAGTGTGTGTGGTGGAGATGGAGCTAGCCTGTGGGTATGGGGGACGTGTGGTGGAGATTGGCAGTGAGTGTGATGGAGATGGAGCTGGCTGGTAGGTATGGGGGCTGTGTGGTGGAGATTGGCAGTGTGTGTGGTGGAGATGGAGCTGGCCGGTGGGTATGGGGGCTGTGTGGTGGAGATTGGCAGTGTGTGTCATGGAGATCGAGCTGGCCAGTGGGATTGGGGGATGTGTGGTGGAGATTGGCAGTGTGTGTGCTGGAGATGGAGCCGGCCGGTGGGTATGGGGGATGTGTGGTGGAGATTGGCAGTAACAAAAGAAAATGTTGAAACCTCACTGATTTAATCTAATGTCGGCGGAGCTACGTATAACAAAAGAAAACTTCAAAACCTCAGTGATTCATTCTAATGTTGGCATCGCTAACTGTAAAAAAAATTATTTTTGAAAACTCAGTGATTCATTCTAACGTCGGCAGCGCTAAGTGTAACAAAAGAAAACGTTGAAAACTCAGTGATTCATTCTAATCTTGGCGGCGCTACGTGTAACAAAAGAAAATGTTGAAAACTCAGTGATTTAATTTAACGTCAGTGGCACTAAGTGTAACAAAAGAAAATGTTGAAAACTCAGTGATTCATTCTAATGTCGGTGGTGCGAAGTGGAACAAAAGAAAACATCGAAACCTCAGTGATTCATTCTAACGTTGGCAGCTTAAGTGTAACAAAAGAAAACGTTGAAACCTCAGTGATTCATTCTAAGTGTAACAAAAGAAAACACACACACAAATATTGATACACATAAATTGCTTGGACTGATAAGACAAATAGAAAATGACATTTGGGGCAATATTTCTCTGATCAAAATCCCTATATAATAACGGACAGTTGAACAATATTGGAGTTTCAGTTTCAAGATGGAATTAGTACCAGCATGCTTTGCGTTAACGAGTCATCGAGCAAGTTGGCGAGGCTAATATGTGTAATTTGCGAACGAAGCTAATGCTCTCTCTGCTTTCCTCGCTTTACGTTTCCCTGTATCACGCTCTCTATCTCGCTGACTCTGCCTGTGCACTTCGCTTCCCCACCCTCCCACCCTCTTCCTGGGTGGGGTGAGCGCTGATCTCTCCTTACCTCCAGCTGATTCTGAGACAATTGCCCCTGCCAGCATTTGATTATCCTGCTCGCCCTTGCCGGCACTTGAACTGGCGGGTCCTAGTCACCCACTTGATCAGCCTGCTTCAGGCCCCGAGATGATTATTTACTTGATTAAACCTTTCACAGTTAGAGACTTTCCTCTGTTTTCTGTGCCGAGTGAAGCGAATTAATCAGTCACTCCTCCTTCAATCTGTATTGGATTACAAACTAATTTATGTATTTATATTATATATAATATGTGGCATTCTCTTCGGTGGAGTGATTAAAGTATCTGACTTTTCCTAGATCGGCCTCCTCATCTGAACGTCGATGGTTCCATTCTCCAAGCCATCACCTCTGCCAATTTTGTATTTCCACCGCTGTGCATAACTTACAGTGTCATCAATAGATTGATTGATTGAGTGATTGATCGGTGGGTGCTTTATGCCGTGGCAAAGTGTCATCAAAGGCCAGTTGCTCTCATGCCATGTGTACGTGGTGTGGGAGGTTAAAAATCCCTTAGGTCAATAAAATTGTAGGGTCGACCATGGTGAAAATAAGACTATTCAGACTTATCCATAATAGGCTGAATAAATCTTCAATAAAAAAAGAGTTTACAGAAAATAAATACAGTCTAATGTACCATACGAACATAATTATATAATTATATTATTATATAATAATATTGGCATATTATTTATTATTATCATTATTATTATGTCCGGCCAAAGCCCTACAGGCCAGTGCTTACCTGCCCAACTATTATTAGTGGCGCCACCTTCGGCAGAAATCCGAACTACTCCGGGCGAATATACACTTCATTTGTATCTGAAATAATTGAGAATGCAGAATAATTTTACGGGTGATTTCAATATAAGATTATCGCAGTTTGACGTAGCCAACACCTTTATAGTGCTGCCCCACTGGGAGTACATGCAACCAGCACTATAATCCGATATCCCACATGATCACATTATCCTGATACTGAGCTGCCCAGTCCTTGCCCTATCCTATTAATACTGAGAACCAAGCTAGGTAGCGACAAGTATGAATTTTGTAAGTCATCAGTTTGACTCGACTGGGAAGAAAAGTCTCGACCTTCCGCACAGGAAGCCTGCGCGCAAGCGATTTCACCACCGTGTCCGGAAACGCTGTACCCTAATAGAAAAGTAAAGTCAACTCCTTGCATGATCAACAGTTCTTATCGTCATTCATCACGGCTTCAATTTAATACTGAATTACGAGGCAATTGGATGTGATTTGCACACTGTTGTCAATTGTATCATTAATCTCGCGCCTGCACAAATACAATGCGAGTTATGTCCACGTAGGCCCGACCCTGTTGACACTGTTAAACTGATTCATCTGCACTGCGTGTATTATTTTGGTGCCATGCACTATAAGCGCCACAATGTCGTCTGCTCGGCAAACAAACAAGCGTACAATAATAACACAAGGAAACCACACCAACCATCGTAGTATACTTGTTATCAAATCTGCACCAAAGTATATGTTATGTTATGTTATGTTATGTTATCTAGCTACTGCACGAAGGATTACGCCTGTATGTCCAGATCTTCATCTGTATCTGATAAATACGTAGAGGAGTTATCGGTATTTCTCAGAGCCCCCTCATAGTTGTACTCCAGGTCCTGATTTCTCCACAGTTTGTTGAGTTTCCGTTCAAATGCCTTAAAACTTGGTGCTTAGACAACAGCACTTGGCAGTTGGTTCCACATCTCGGTTATTCTCTGCATGAAGAAGTGTTGTCAGAGTCTCGTCTTACATCTAGATTTCTGTAGCTTGTATTGGAGACCTCTGGTATTTGAGTTTCTATTCTCATGTTACGGAAGCTCTGGTGCTGGCTCTTCATCATATACCCATCATACTATCTTGTAAGTCTCTATGGCATTAAATAGTATTTAACTGCATTCAATTATACTACCAGAATAGCTTCATATTTCACCGTGTATATTAGTACAAAGTTACCCTGACACTGACAATATACAAAGACACTGACAATATACAATGTACACTCTGTTATCTCTCAATGCTGCTGGGTACTGCTCTTCTTTTTTCTTCCTTTTTGTTGTCTTTGTCTCAAACTATTGTTGATCTTAGACTATTATAAATGTGAAGGAATGTAACATGATATGACCGGTAGACCAGCGCACTGAAAAAATACCTTTATTATATGAATAAAATGATATACATTAGTGTAGCTAAGGCATCGTCCTATGTGTCTTCAGTTCTAGATGGTTGGTTATTGGAGCTTAACGTCCTGGCAACATAAAGGGTCATATCATCACATATAGCACACGATCAGGTTATCTGGTGTGACTAAATCTCATCCCCCAACACAGTCAAATCGACCGAATGTCTTATTTTTGTTCTTTTCTTGAAGATTTATACTGCCTATCATGGATAAGTCTGAATAATGTTGTTTTCACCATTAGACAGTTGGTTGATAGAAAGCCGGAGCCTACACTTCTACCGACCCAAGGGATGCTTAACCTCCCGCACCACATAAACATGGTATGAGAGCAACTGGGCTTTAATGATGCTGTAACTTATACACAGCGGTGGACATCCAAATTGGCAGAGGTGATGGCATGGAGAATTAAACCACCAACCTTCAGATTAGGAGTCAGACACTCTAACCACTGCGCCACAATGAACACAATGTGGTGATTTCTCACCGAAAACAGATGTGTGTTCCCACCTGCATAGCAGACGACAATTACCGCTAAGAGCAGAGTCTGATTTAGAGCAGACGTGAAAGTGCGCCAAAAAATACCACTATACATGTACTGACAATTCGACTTGTAACTGATCAGAATAGCCGGCTTCCAGCTTCAATCCGGCAACGTAAAACCGATGTAGTGTAATTGTTAGGAAGCTCAGTTACGGAATAACAAGGATGTGGGTTCGAATCCCGATATGGGTAATTTGTGCCCAAATACTTTCCTCATTTGCACAACGGCACTTCTTCTTTGTTTGTCATGGGGAAATGAAAGGAAGGGCATTCATCACCGACGACCGCGGTATGGTCACGACGAAGAACCCAGTTCCAACCCCACCACCACCATCGCTTCCTTAGGCGCGCTCCCCACGGATACGACGCGCGAGCTGGATGTCTTTGGGCATGATGGTCACACGCTTGGCGTGGATGGCACACAAGTTGGTGTCCTCGAAAAGACCCACCAGGTAAGCCTCGCTCGCCTCCTGGAGAGCCATGACGGCAGACGACTGGAAGCGCAGGTCGGTTTTGAAGTCCTGAGCGATCTCGCGCACCAACCGCTGGAAGGGCAGCTTGCGGATCAACAGCTCGGTCGACTTTTGGTAACGACGGATCTCACGCAGAGCCACGGTACCCGGACGGGAACGATGCGGCTTCTTCACCCCCCCAGTGGCCGGCGCGCTCTTGCGAGCCGCCTTGGTGGCCAGCTGCTTCCTCGGGGCCTTGCCACCGGTCGACTTGCGAGCTGTCTGCTTTGTACGGGCCATGATGACACCGAGTGTTGTTTGTTGACTGCTTGTTAATTATAGCTTGCCATATTTAGTTGGTTGGTTGTTTGAGTTTTACATCCTGGCAATATCAAGCATTGTATCAGGCCGGGTACCGCGTTGTGACAGTGCACACTCATGGTGACTTTATAGTGCTGCTCCACTGGGAGATCAGGCTGCCAGCACCATGACCCGATATTCCACTCAGTCACATTATCCTGACACTGAGCTAAGCAGTCCTTGCCCTATCCTATTAATGCCAAGTTCCAGGGTAGGAAGTGACAAGTATCAATTTTATAAGTCAGTGATTTTACTCAACCGGGAACCAAACTCCTGAATTTTCGCCCGGGAGTCCCAAGCTCTACAGATTTGGCGTTTGTGGTCAGTCTGGTGGAGATAAGTGGAGTGTCCAGGTTAAGTGGGAAGCTGAGGGGGCTCGGCTTAGGATGACTGTGATTGGGTGCTGAGAGAAGTCATGGGAGGTGACGAATTGGCGCGGTGTAGAGAGGAGGCGCGGCATGATTGGCATGTGGTATTGGTTGCGGCTCCCTTTCTGGGGATAGCTCCCCCCATCCACCACCCCCACCCCACACCCCCACCTTGTCTAATGTGCTATGCAATGACCCCAATGTTGTATGTAACGATGGCTCTAGAGCACATCGATGTTTATGATCGGCTATTGGACATCGAACATATATGTAGAGTTTAGGCGCAAAGCCTTGTAGACGCCGATCCAAAAATGTCAGATTTGTTCCTCAAGGTAATTTAAATTATCACTAATTCACTTGTCTTATGATGAAATGATGATGCGCAGTGAAGGAGGAAGTCAAGGCAGGAGTGGGAAGAAACACACTTTATTAAGTAAAGTGTGGGGGGGGGGGGCAATGTACAATGGTGGGTAGGTAAATGTACAAGGATAATAACGTGCAAGAATGAATGTCAATGTCATGTTAGGGGATGGGCCCCGAAGAGCCCTCAGCCCTAAGTGGTGTAGGTAAGATAGTAAGGGTGGGTGGGTGGAGAAAATTGCTCGTGAAGTGTATCTGGCAGGGGTAGGAGGCGGAGTGGAGAGGGACGGCTGGGAGGCAGCTTATAAGGAGGGGAAGGAGAGGGGGGGTGTTATGCAACCCCAAAGGCCGGCGGCGGAGGAAGAGAGGAGGGGGGGGTACTCGTCCTTCACTGCGAATCAAGCGCAATGCAAGCATTACGACCGATGAAACAATGAACAACAAAAATAGCAATATAAACAAATTACTAGTTTGATGGTTGGATTCCAATGTTTATCTCTATTTTTGGTTTGGCATTTATGGGGTTTTGCACCTGAACTCTTCATGTCATCATTCTACCATATTTCTTTTGAAGGAAACCCGCTCCCACCACATAGGCTACTCTTTCCAATAAGCAGCAAGGGGTCTTGTATATGCACTTTCCGCCAGACAGTACAGCACATACCACAACCTTTGATGAACCAGTTGTGGACCACTGGTTGGAACGGAAAATAGCCCAACCTGCAAATGGGTCCACTGAGAAGGATCGATCGGATGACCGAGACCTTCACAGGTGGACACTCTACCGCCTGAACTACATCCTGCTCACAGCAAAACAATTGGTCGCTACATTAAAATGGCATGTGATTCAGCAGGAACAACACCCCTCCACCCCTCCACCCACTTTGCTTTGGACTCTTCTTCAGGTGGATGGACGAGCCCACTTTCCATCTAATAGTTTTTCACACCTATTCTCGCACCATCACCTGCCAGCTGCTTCTCTTCACTTATCGATGAACCGGAAATATGTACACTTCTACTAGTCCTTGTCTTTCCAGCCCACCCACCCACCCTACCACGAATTGGATCTGTCCAGGTTCCGCAAGGAAATCATATATTGGGCTGCTAGACACGATCCACCACCAGGGACTGCGCTTGGCCCTTGGGGCCTTCCGCACCTCACCAGTTCAGAGCCTTTATGTCGAAGCCAATGAACCATCCACTTTAAACAGGAGAATCAAACTGGCCTTTGCAATAATTGTAGTCAAGATTAAAAACTAATGCATTGATCCTGCACACAATTGTCTATTCGAGCAACATGACGAATCCAGATATGAAGCCAGGCCAAATTACATCCGGCCACTGAGGCTCCGAATGAAACCTCATTTAGAGGCCTTGGGCGTGGATTTGGATGTGTTGGAGGATGCCAAAGTCCCAGAACATTCCCCCGTGGTCGTTGAGAAAGCCATCGGTTATCCTCCGACTCACGGAACTGAGGAAGTCTGGGACACATCCACTCGAGTACCAAGGACTGCATGCAGAGATTCAAGGCCAGTTTGCAGACCACCTCTCCATATACACTGATGGTTCGAAAGACCAAAGCCAGGTAGCTGCTGCGGCAGTCTGCTGACGGGAAAAATTTGGTGTACGTTTGCCCGATCAGAGCTCGATTTTCACTGCAGAAGCCCGAGCACTCCTTCTCGCGTTGGAGTGTATCGAGGTATCCAACCACACTAACTATGTTATATACAGTGATTCTTTCTCTTGCCTCCTGGCTGTTGCTGGACTGAAAACGAATCACCCTATTCTAGCAACGGTCATTTATAAAATGAACCAACTGACAACGGATGGGTATGACATCCACCTGTGCTGGGTGCCTGGCCATGCCGGCATACAAGGAAACGAACGAGCTGATAGGGCTGCGAAGAAGGCCCTGAACTGTGATCTTGAACCGTGTCTGATCCCTCACTCTGATGTGAAACCACTAATAGCCACCCACATAAAATCCAAATGGCAACATGAGTGGGATGAAAACATCAATAAACTTAAAGAAATTGAACCATCTGTGGGAAAGCCACCACAGACTCATGCGGGAGGTCGGCGGGACCAAGTGGTCCGTAGTCGCTGCCGTGTTGGCCACTCGTGGCTTACACATGCTTTTCTGCTCAAGGGGGAACCTCCCCCTGAATGTTATTGGGTGTCAGTCCCCACTGACACTCAAACACATTTTACTAAGTTGCGTTGATTTTTTGGCCCTGCGCCAACGGTTCTACACTGCAGGCAGTAGGCATGACCTTTTTACTAAGGTAAAACAGGAAAACATTTTAGCCTTTTTGAGAGCAGCTGGACTGTACCACCTTATATAGTTTACTAAATGGATTCTATTAATTATTAATGAAACTTTTCTTTTTCTATGGGAATTTGTTTCCCTTGACCACAGATATATGATTGTGAGCTTTCTAATTTAATTAGTGTCTATTGGCACATAATTCATTGTCTGCTTTTACATGTAAAAGCGATGGTTTGAACAAAAAACAAACATTTCTCGCCATGAATATGGCCTATGCTGCTGACACGGCGTAAAGCAACCACCAATCAATCAATCAATCAATCAATCAGGATCTGTCCAGGGATGGGCTCGAGTGCTTCTCTCCCCCTGAAATAAACACTTGTTATTTCCACTGCCTTGTTTTGTTGTCCCTTTCCTAATCTCCAATTCTCTCTCATTGAACTTGAATTGATAACCAGACTTAGAAGTTCAACAATCAACCAAATCTTATAGAATACCTTTTTCACACAGCGTGAACCAGATGGGGTGGCCGAATGAGTTGAGCATCCGTATCCTGTTTTGGGAGATCGCAGGATCTGAACCCATGGATTCGTGGGTTCGAACCCTGGTCGAGTCAAGCCAATGACTTAGCAATTGATACCAGGTGCTTGGCATTATTAGGATAGGTCAAGGACTGGCTGGCTCAGTGTCAGGATAATGTGATAGATTGGGATATCAAGTCATGGTGCTGGTGGCCTGGTTTCCCAGTGGGGCAGCACTATGAAACCACCATGAGTGTGCACTGTCACAAGTCCCGTCCTGATATGACCTTAGATGTTGCCAGGATGTAAGTCTCCTACAAGTAGCCAAATCTTGTAGAAGACCTCTTTCACAAAGGGTGCTACACACTTAACAGCTATCCACAATGTTAGTTCTTCCTCTGCCACCAGATAGCAGGTTGGTGATCATCATCATGCTGTCGGTCGCGATGCGACAAAGACTGCTTTCATTACTTGACTGCCGCTCTCCGCATTTCATGAAAGCTGCCTGCAAAAGCATTGAAGTGCTGCTGGCTTTTGCAAGTTACCAGCAGCACTCTCTCGGGGAGCAAATAGAGGATTCACACCGGCAAGAAGATGTCCAGACAGGTGCAAAACTATTTGTCCCTGCAGTAGCTGGTCGGGAGATATTGGGAGTTCCATACATCAACCGCCCTTGATGCCTCCACAGTGACATGGTTTTCTGTTCAGGGTTTGCTCCCTTAGCCTTCGGTTCTGTCAAGAACCTGTACCACAAGGCAGTTGTTTATAACTCTGCAAGGCAGGGGCGTCAAACTCCCTGATGTATTGCAATACCTGCGTACCATCCATTGGTGGTGGAAACCATGTTATAAGACCTCTTCCACAAAGCATACTGCATAGTCAACTGCTACCCACAACATCAGGCCTTCCAGTGGCACCAGGGGGCAGGCAGATTGGTGAGTTGGTTGTGGAAATCACATATTGGCACAATTCAAAAAGCTGGAGTTATATACTTCTGTTTTCATTTGCGCAGGGTTTTAAAATAGAATTCAATGAAGTCAAGCTTCGATGAACTGAATGAACTCAATAACTTGTGGTTTTCCGTGCCTTTCCTGATAAGCACTCATTGACGTTTGTGACATTTATTTCTTACAGTTAATGACTGACAGGCATTGTTTGGATACAGACTTGCAGTGTGCCATCAATGCAATTGTTTATTTGTTTGTTGTTGTTTTATAGCCTAGATATATATGAGGTCATATCAGGATGGGTACTGACTTGTGACAGGGCACACTCATGGTGACTTTATAGTGCTGTTGAACTGGGAAATCAGGTTGCCAGAACCATGACCCGATATCACACACAGTCACATTATTCTGACACTGAGCTAACCAGTCCTTGCCCTATCCTAATAATGCCGAGTGCCAGGCTAGGAAGCGACAAGTATCACTTTGATAAGTCATTGGTTTGACATCTTTCGGCCGACTACGCCAGAGACTCTGGAACAACCACCATGTGTCCATGATGGTCAAAGGCAAGATCTACCGTGCAATCGTGCTATCCACTCTACTATACGGAGCCGACAGGTGAAAAAGCTGCATGCATTCATGATGCGACATCTGCATTCAATCATGAGGCTATACTGGAAGGACAAAGTGACAAATAAGGAAATACTCGAACGGATGGGGCTGCCCTCTATGGAAGATCTTCTGATCAAAAAGAATCTCCAGTGGACTGGAAACCTCATGAGGATGTCATCAGACAGGTGACCAAAGCAGATCATCTATTCTCAACTGTCTTCGTCTCCGGTTCAAGGATACCATCAAGAGAAACCTGAAACTGAGAGACATTAAGACCGACTCATTGACATCACTCTCACAGCAGAGAGCTAAATGGAGAGTGGCAGTCAAGTAATGAAAGCAGTCTTTGTCGCATCACGACCAACAGCATCATGATGATGATGGTTTGACTCGACCGGGAACCCAACTCCTGAACTTCTGTATGTGAGGCCCGCGTTCTATCGATTAGGCCAGCGCGCCCGGTAGAATGCAATGCCAATGTGCGTAGTGATACATCTTCTTTGTGGCATCCCGCTGAGCTGACCTAGATAACATGAGCCGGAGCTGCTCTGAGCAGGTGAGTCGCTGCAGTGGAGGTCAGCCCGTGCAGGGTGCTAATTGGATCCGGTTGATGATGCCCGTCTTACATTCGCACCTGGTGTAATGTGCCATATACAGTCAAACCTCTATAAATCGACCGGCCACGGGACCGACTCTAAGTGGTCCATTTAGGAAGCTGGTCGGCTTACAGAGTTAGAATATTCTTAGAATCGTATTGTTGGGACCCAAATAAAGCGATCGATATTAGGGGAGTGGTCGATATGTGGAGCTGGTCGGTTAGAGAAGTTTTACTGTATACATACAAATTAGGGGAGACACAAAAATAAGAAAGAAATGTTTAGAGAAAATTCTAGAATTATGCAGTACCATATCATGCATATTCACCAAATTTATAATATTGTTATTGAACTGGAATTGTATACCACTATTATTATGACTAACAATTCATTGATATTATGTATAATTCTTTTATTATCGAACACGATTTAGATGCAGTTACTATTCCAACCGATAGTTCCATTTATGTACCGACAAATTGCATTGAACGGCCGCCAGACCAGTTCTCTGACACTGACAAAAGGCATTATTCACTGAATAAACTAAAAAAAATTATAAAAAAAGAAAATAGTGTGTATAAAAGGTTATATCGGTATAAATTGCGTAGAATAAATATCTGGTTCGAATCGTGTTCTGTTCCGATTTCTAGAGACTGTTATGGCAATTAGTAATCCGTATTTGTATTAAACCAATCGGGTACTCCGGAATATTCGCCACGGGGATGCACAAGTGGCGCCACCACCGGGCTTTCTTGGCGGCCCGCCTCACTTTGCTGCAGTCAGTTCTATAACCTGTTCATTATGTATACTATATGTAAATGCATGTACAAATAATACTATATATATGTTATATGTAAACATTATATTATGTTATGTATAAATTCTTATGCGTATATTATGATGCAATGTAATTATCCTGTATCTCTATGTAAAATATTCCGATAAAACGCATTGGTGGGGAATGTGAACTGGTCTATAAAGGATTAAAACTGGTCTATGAAGGCAAATGATGTATAGGGCCAGCTGCATGAATGTATGTATGTAGTTGCTGGTGACTCTTTACTTGTAGTCAATAGTCATTGTGTATTAGATAGGTAGTGTGAAAGGGGCACTACTGTTAGTGTGTAAAGAGCTCAAGAGCTCCAGTCACTACCCCCTCCCCCCCCCAACTGTTAGTCACGGATCACCACACATGCACACACCAAGCAGCCACACCGTATGGTGGTGGTGGGTAGATCACAGTAGCCATGGTGACACAAGAATGCTTACTGTTCATTGGTGGACCTAGAAATGCTTGTTATTCATTGGAGAGCATGGTCAGGTGGTATGCCATATCAGATCCATGTACCACTATATAATAATAAACCTGCGGGTGCAAGCGCTCACTCTTCCCTTCTCTCCTTGCCTGTATTGATTTCATATTAGCATGCCCACACAGCTACAGCTGCGAGACGACGACTTTACATCTAGATTGTCATCCCCGACCACCTGTGACCTTTCCTTGTAAGTTTGTTGTGTTGGGTAGGTGGTTGCTGGTGGTTGGTGTGCGGCCTGGAGCGCAGGCTGACTGCTCCAAGCAGCTCTACTCCCTTCCTTCCCTCCAGGTGGCACCTCTGTCCCCCTTCATCTGCACACTCCTCCTCCGGTTTTTGCTTAATAAATGATGTGGTGGGGGCCAGCAAGAGCTATTGGCTCTATCCATCTTTCTGCCTTGTCTTCCTTTCTTATGTAATGTAATAATAATATATGTAATTTGATATATGTAATGTATGTACAAATGATATAAATCGTGGACAAAGTGAGTGAGCACCGCCAGAAATGTTACAGCGTTTGAAGGCAGGGAGCGACACAATCGGCCAGGTTGCATAATAGATGAACAATTTAATAACAGATCAGTATAATAGATGACTTAGAATATAATAAGGTGTGAAAGCTTCCGATTATTTATACTTGTACAATCCTTATACATCATATACTTTCGTATCCAGATGGCCGAAGGATATCTCTGTGACATTTATTTCAGTGACGGACATTTCACAATCAACATTTCACTGAATCGACATAATTATTGCGGTCTCCTTAATTTTGTTTGTTACTATTTCAAACATTGTATCCTAATTTTATTTCTTCGTTTTAATGTTGTTTGTTATTTGTATTTACCTGATGACGTGGCTGAGATGATATAGTTGTTGAGAGTGTTCCAATGCCACAACGCTCCACTCCGAATGGCAGACTTACAGGTTCGAATCCCAGGCCAAATTATATTTATTTGCATCTGAATGCATATTAAGTCACTCTTTACTCCTGGCCTGACGATCACCAGTCCCTCACCACTTGACCTTGGCGCGTGACCTTGCACCCCCCTCCGCTCCACACCCCCAACTCTCCTCCTGTACCCTCGCTTGATTGCTGGGCCGGGTGGCGGTGTCCATCTTGTCCTGGCCGGACCCTCCAGGGTCCAGTTAGACTGAGCGGCCATTGCTCCTCCAGGGTCTGCGAAGGTGACGTCATCTTGATTGATTGGTTGTTGGAGTTTTACATCCTGGCAACATCTAAGTTCATATCAGGATGGGTACTGACTTGTGACAGTGCGCACTCATGTCGAATTTCATAGTTGGTTGGATGGTTGTTGCAGTTTGGCGTCCTGGCAACGTTTAAGGTCATATGAGGACCGGTACCGACTTGTGACAGTGCGCACTCATGGTGACTTTATAGTGTTAAACCACTTGGATACCAGGCCACCCTGACCTGATATCCCACTCGGTCATATTATCCTGACAGCGAACATTATCCTAATAATGCCAAGCACCTGGCTAGCAAGCGACAAGTATGAATCTTTAAGTCATTGGATTGACTCGACTAGGGTTCAAACGCTCGGCTTTGAATTCCATGATCTACCAAAACAAGAGATGGAGGCTAAACTCATTCGGCCATCCTGCCTGGTCCATCATGTTGAAAGTGAGGGATGGGAGTGAGGGTTACAGTGTGGAGGTTGGGGGGTCAGGGTGGCGGTGGCGCTGTGTTGTGGGTTGGTGACCGAGGTCCAGGTTACATTTCCCATGAGACACAAAAGGAAGGCGGGTAAATGACGCGACAAGAAACTATGAATAATTAACTCCTACTACACCAGCAGGACCAGACCCGATGGCCAAATGAGTTGAGCGTCTGTCTCCCGCTTTCGTAGATCGTGTGTTTTGAACTCACAGGTTCAAATTCTGGCTGAGTCAAATCAACGACTTAAAAATGTATACTTGTCGGTTCTTAGCCAGGTGCTCGGCATTATTAGGATAGGGCAAGTTCTGGTTGGTTCGGTGTCAGGATAATGTGACTGAGTGGGATACCAGGTCATGGTGTTGCCGAACTGTTCTCCCAGCGGGGCAGAACTATAAATTTGCCATGAGTGCACACTGTCCAAGTCTGATATGGTCTTAGATGTCAACTAAAGCAAACATAAACAGGTTTTAAAATAATAAAATACAAAACAATAATAATGAATAAAATATTAAATAAATAAAAATACACTGATAATTCATGCAACCTCTTAGAAAGTATAGATGCTAGGCATCATACACTCAGGAGGTAAATTTGAAACTTCAAAGCAAATCTATTGACCATTAACACAACTAGGTGAAGGCAGTCAGGGAATATAAGTATAGATAACCGAACAACTATATAACCAATTGCAGAACTAACTGATTCACAGAGGGTAAGGCTATGTAGGAGAATGCTTACAAACAGAGAAAGAATGCATGCAGTAGCAAGCTACACAACTGAAAGTAACACCAGAAGGAACCATGAGACTATTACTGTCTAGCGGTGGAAATAAGTCATTAGACTTAACCGTTATGGGCAGCATAAATACACCATCACCAAAAGGGAGCGGGATGTAGCTCAGACGATATAGCGTGTTCACCTGTGGAGCTGTCAGTCATCCAATCGATCCTACTCAGTGGACCCATTTGCAGTTTGGGCTATTTTCTGTTCAAACCAGTGGTCCACAACTGGTTCATCAAAGGCTGTGGTATGCGCTGTCCTGTCTGCGGGAAAGTGAATATAAAAGACCCCTTGATGCTTATCAGAAAGAGTAGCCTATGTGGTAGCGGGTTTCCTCCAAAAGAAATATGTGTGAATGACCATATGTTTGACGTCCAATAGCCGATGCTGAAAATCAATGTACTCTAGAGGCATCATTAAATAAAACTAGATTTATGTTTTACATCACCAACAATAAAATAGATGTTGCCAGGATGTAAAACTCCAACAACTAACCAACCTACACCATCAGACGGCATCCTTCAGTGACGTCATCGGGAAGGACCTGGGAACGTTAGATAACTACGACGAATCTTTATAAATCGGTCACGGCGAATATGTGTTAACTGGTTCCCACTCTGCTTCAGGTGAAGAAACCAATAAAACATCACAACATGTTTTTCTTTGTTATTACTTTATTCGATTAAGTGTAGTGAATTTCAATCACAACCAATTGCAGGGTCTGTACACATGTGAAGATATGGAATTCAAGGCTTTTTCAAGGCTTTTCAAGGCTGTGTTTGATAGGAATTCAAAACTATTTTCATTTGGATTTCAGGAAAAAACAATAATGATGAATCACGATTTCGGACTAATTTAGATCAGTGGGGACAGTTTGATGGAATGCAAGGCTTTTCAAGACTAATTACCCGGGAACGTTAAATAACTATGACGAATCTTTATAAATAGGTCACGGCAAATATTTGTTAACTGGTTCCCGCTCTGCTTCAGCTGAAGAAACCAATAAAACATCACAAAATGTTTTTCTTTGTTATTACGTTATTCGATTAAGTGTAGTGAATTTCAATCACAACCAATTGCAGGGTCGGTACACATGTGAAGATATGGAATTCAAGGCTATTTCAAGGCTTTTCAAGGCTGTGTTTGATAGGAATTCAAAACTATTTTCATTTGGATTTCAGGAAAAAACAATAATGATGAATCTCGATTTCGGACTAATTTAGATCAGTGGGGACAGTTTGATGGAATGCAAGGCTTTTCAAGACTAATTACCAACAATAGGTTAAATTTCAAGGTTTTTCAAGCAAAATAAACGAGTAAGTGCCAGACGGGGTATCGGTAGGTCATGGTCACAAGTATGTCACAAGTTGGTACCCGTCGTGATATGACCTTAGACGAACCAGGACGTAAAACTCCAACAACCAACAGTTTCATTTATGTACCAACAAATTGTACTGAACGGCCGGAAGACCAGAGTTCTGGAGCTGACAAAAGGGATTATTCACTGAATACACTACATTTTAGTAAAAGTTATAAAAAAAAAGGATTTTAAACATGACTGTCAGTAAAAATCCCCGTCGTTACAACAATAATAGGAGAGAAAACCCCTAAATCAAATGCTTGTTCCTTCAGCACCACAACCAGGTAACACATCAACAAGCGTCCAGATGGTTGCCATGGTAACTCTATCAGCTATGACCCCTTCCCACACCCGCGACACCCATTGGACGACCCGTCAAGTCTCATTTGCTATTGGTCCATCCGCCTTATACCTAACACCCATCCCCATCCCTCACCACCACACAAATCCCCATCCCTCACCACCACACACATCACCACCACCTCCCACATCCACTGGACGCGGTGGTCGAATCGATAGAGCGCAGGTCTCCTGTGGGGAAGGTCGGGAGTGCAATTCCCTCTCATGTGAAATTAATGACTTACAAAATTGATACTTGTTGCTACCTAGCCAGGCACTCGGCATTAATAGGATAGGGCAAGGAATGGTTGGTTCAGTGTCAGGATAATGTGACTGAGTGGGATATTAGGCCTACACTCTATCGATTCGGCCACCACGCCCGTTGTTTAAAGCATAGGGGGCGACGGGAACTGATCCTGATTTCCCGTGTGTAAATTGCCACATCAATTGTTATACCAATATTATTTGAGCACGGCGTGCTATTGTCTCTAGTTATGTAACATTATATTCACCGTAGCCACCGCACCATGCTATCATGCCTGCCGAGTTGTCTGAGCAACAGCCCACATGCACTTGCTATCCAGACCGCACTTCTTCCACACCTCTCTCTATCTCCTCTCTGCTGGCCATGCTCCTCCTTGATAATGTCTGAAAAGAGTTCCGGGAGGGGGAACCCGCCAGCATTTCACTTTCTACTCTTACTCTGTCTGTGTCTTTAGCTCGCCGGCTGATCACGATTGAGCAAAGAGACACCACGTTTGACTCAGGTCTCCTCATTTCTCTATCCTATACTGTACCCTTTTTTTCTCTCCTGGGCTTACTTCTGTCCCTGATCAAGGGAGTTGTTTGCTTGGGTGGGGCCCTTTATCTTATCATTTCTCTTGCTTTATTCTTGTTGCTGGAACCTGCTGAACCCACCTTTAGCCGTCCCTTCCTCCTGAACCCTTACTGCGGTTGCTGGATATGAGTGCTCTGCTACTCCCGGAATGGAGAGATTTGGGGCTGCCTCAACGATTCATCATTTGATTGTTGTAAAGACATCCCCAGCTTCTACAACTGTCCCACCAGAAGATTAATCTTCAACAAAGATTGGACCGATTTATCGGGGCCCTTCTATATTGCTGCAGTTCTGCAGCCGGTAACCGTCGTAAGGTTACAAAGCAAAGTAATGGCCAGTCGGAGGGGCAATGTCCTTCCTTATAAACAGAAGGACCTTAAGAGGTACCAGCCAAAGTTATACTCATCCAACTATCATCGCGGTGTTGTGCTACCTATACCGTCCTAAATAGTCTGAAGTTATACTTACAGAGTCGCAGCTTCAGAAGGACCAGTGGAACTGGGAATGTCCGCACTTCGATTGTTTGTTTATTTATTTATTTGTTTGTTGTTTTATATCCTAGCAACATTTAAAGTCATATCAGGAGGGGTACCGACTTGTTACAGTGCACATTTATGCCAACTTTATAGTGCTTCCCCACCAGGAGACCAGGTCACCAGCACCATGACCGGATATTGCACTCGGTCGCATTATCCTGATAGTGAGCTAACCAGTCCTTGCCCTATCCTATTAATGCCGAGTGCCAGGCTAGGAAGCGACAAGTACCAATTTGATAAGTCATTGGTTTGATTCTACCATGAACCGAATTCCTGATCTCCCGCACGTGAGACCCGCGCTCTGCCGATTCGGCCACCGTACTCAGAAGACACATACTTTTAGCACACATGACCGACGATGTGTTCCCCCTTCTGGGACTTATCCTGGGCGTCCCTCGAACAAGGTCAAGTTCATCCATAGGAAACTGCCTCCGGCTTGTCATGTATTTGGGCAGCAATCAATACCAGAAACCCCTGTCTGCTCCCTCTATTATTTTGTTTGATATAGACGCATGCAAATAAAGACGCAAAACCATGTATTTAAATGCTTAAATGGAGTGTTATGCAGTTATTGCCCCATATTAGATTTGATTTGTATTAATGTCTGAAGCTATTCTCCAGTCTACATGCATAAAATGAGATTGCCAATATATTTCTAATTCACGACACGGAGACAGCTGTAGGCATATAATGGGTTTATTGGCCAGAAGGGCTCTGGAACGTACATGTTATCATCAATTCTGTTCAATTACATCATGTTATCATCAATGTTCAGGTCAGGTTTTCATCATGGTATCTTCAATGTCCAGGTCAGGTTTCATCATGTTATCATCAATGTACAGGCCACATCTCATCATGTTATCATCAATGTTAAGTTCAGTTATCATCAAGGTTTTGGTCAATCTCACCCGATATGGTCCGGCTTAGATGGTAGGGCTGGACTCAAACCCTTAACCCTACACATGTCTTCTTCTTTATAGGTGTGGGTGGCGGGGGGAGAAGAAAGTCATGGGTGGTTCATGAATGTCGTCAGGATCGGTTGTGGTGAATTCAAATATGGCGGGCTACTGACGCGGCTGCGGTGGGTGGGGGCTCAGTGTAGCCTGCTGAATGGATTTTTGTGTACTTCTGGTTCGCTGTTAATCGGAAGGTGGCGCCATCTGGCTGTGGGGGGTTGCTTGGCATTGTAGTGTGCGGGGCGCCATAGTCTATCGTGTCGGTTTATCGGCAGGTCTTCTCTCCTGCGTGAATTAGACATGTTACGAGCAACATGCACAATGCCTGATTTCAACTGACTTGTCTATATTGCTCACACCATCTCATCATCTCATTCAGAAATAGATCATAGGCACCATAATTGTTAAGGTCAGAAGACCAGCACCTTGGGGCTGAAAAAAGATATTATTCAACTGGAATACAAATTTGAATAACAAATAACTCACGAACTAATTGACGGACATCTATCGGTGCACATTATAGAGGTCTGGGGATGGAGGGGGCAGCCCTCTATTTAGGATGATACCACATTTACGATATTAGGGTTTGAACCATAGCATTTCCGGTCAGTGGAGGCTGGAACAATTTGAGGAAGCACCTAAAACGAGGGGCCGATGTTCTGAAAAGGGTGCGGACTAAAATTAGGTTTGGTTAGCTTAGGATTTGGGGGTAGGATCTATATAACTTATATGACCTCTATTACCACCATTACCTATATTACCTATATTACCCATATTACCTATATTACCTATATTACCTATATTACCTATATTACCTATATTACCTATATTACCTATATTACCTACATTACATATATTACCTATGTTACGTATATTACCATATTACCTATATTACCTATATTACCTATATTACCTATATTACACCTATATTACATATATTACCTATATTACCTATATTACCTACATTACCTACATTACCTATATTACCTATATTACCTATATTACCTATTTACCTATATTACCTATATTACACCTATATTACCTATATTACCTATATTACCTATATTACCTATCTTACGTATATGACATATATTACCTATATTACCTATATTACACCTATATTACATATATTACCTATATTACCTATATTACCTACATTACCTATATTACTTATATTACATATATTACCTACATTACATATATTACCTATGTTACGTATATTGCCATATTACCTATATTACCTATATTACCTATATTACCTATATTACACTTATATTACCTATATTACCTATATTACCTACATTACCTATATTACTTATATTACATATATTACCTATATTACCCTAATAGCTATAATACCTATATTACATATACTACCTATATTACCTATGTAACCTATATTACCTATGCTACCTATATTACCTATATTGCATATATTACCCATATTACCTACACCAGACGGGTGGCCGAATGAGTTAGAGCATCCGTCTCCCGTGCTGGTAGATCGTGAGGTCGTGGGTTCGAACCCTGGTCGAGTCAAACCAATGACTTAAACATGTATACTTGTCGCATCCTAGCCAGGTGCTCGGCATTATTAGGACAGGGCAAGGACTGGTGTGCCCAGTGTCAGCATAATGTGACTGAGTGGGATACCAGGGCATGGTGCCGGCGGCCTGGTTTCCCAGTGGGGCAGCACTATAAAATCGCCATGGGTGCACACTGTCACAAGTCGGTACCCGTCCTGATATGACATTAGATTTTGCTAGGACATAAAACAACAACAAACAAACCTATATTACCTATTATACCTATATTACCTATAATACCTACATTACCTACATAACCTACATTACCTAAATTACCTACATTACCTACATTACCTACATTACCTACATTACTTATTAAACCTGTATTAGATGTAATACCTGTAATACATATATTACCTGTGTTACCTGTATTACATGTTACATGTTTACCTGTATTAGCTGTATTACCTGTATTACCTATACTACCTATATTACATAGTATACATGTAATGCATGTAATACATGTATTACCTGTATTACCTGTATCACCTGTATTACATATTATACATATATTACCTATAATACCTTATACCCGGTATTACCTATATTACCTATATTACCTACATATCCTATATTACCTGTATTACCTGTAATAACAACCCAGTATCGAGGACTTTGTATTTGTTTATGCGGGTATTGAAAACACATTGGAACATGTTCACACATCTGCCGTCTTCCCATTACGGGACTAGCATCTTAACCATTAGGTTACCTGGGCTCCCCGATCCAATCAACCTACCCACGCCCACCTGCTCTACTTGTCGCTGCGTAGCATGGCTCTTGGAATTACTAGGATAGGGCAATGACTGGTTAGCTCAGTATCATGATAATGTGACTGAGTGGCAAATCGGGTCATTGTTCTGGCGTCCTGATGTCCCAGTGAGGCAACACTATACAAGTCATCAAGAGTGCGCTCCTATTTTCATATGACCATAGATGCTGCTAGGTCATAACACCCCAATAAAGAAGCCAACCTGCTCATGTTAGTGAATCTCATAATAGGCTAATATTTAAGGCTATCACCCGGAATGACATGAAAATAGATTTGAATCCCACTCTAGTAATAGCGTTCCCGTTGGCTTCCACTCCCCTGCAATGTAAGCTCTGTCCATGACACTTGTGCCGAGGCCAGAATGTCGTGCATGTTGAACAATGTGTTGTACTGAACCTTCCCTTTGTATTCAAGTGTGGTACCTGTGTATTTGTAGCTATCAGTATGAGACTTAGGATTCTGTTGGAACAGTTGTGTAGTGAGTTGCACTGAAAAAGGGAAGTTGATCTGGTCGATATGGATATCTGGATTGGACCAGGGAACCTAGATAAACTAATGATGAGGATGCTCACCCCAGAATGCCAGATATGTGAGTTCGAGTCCTTCTGGAGATAGCATGAAGCCCTGTGTTACATCACCTCACACAGCATATTTTTACGTGATGACAACATCTAAGGTCATATCAGGACGGGTACCAACTTGTAGCAGTGTGCACTCATGGTTACTTTATAGTGCTGCCCCACTGGGAGACCAAACTGCCAGCACCATTGTCTGATATCCCACTCAGTCATATTATCCTGGTACCGAGCCATCCAATCCTTGCTCTATTCTAATAATGTCAAGCACCTGGCTAGGAAGCGACAACTCTCAATTTGTAAGTCCTCTGTTTTACTTGACCAGGGTTCGAACCCACGGGTTCAAATCCCACGATCTATCAAATTGTGAGATGGACACTAAACTCATTCAGGGATCTCGTGTGGTGTGTATATATGGGGAGTACATGTGCAAAACCATGTAAACGGCAATCCAAACATTGAGTTAAACATAAGAGTCAAACCTTCAAATGGTTAAATTTGTCAGATTCCTATATTTGTGTTCATTGCTCCAGAACAATTTCATCATAGGAAAAGTGGAATTAGTGAGAATTAACATTACCCTCACATCAAAATCTTATATTTTAATTACATTTTTGGATTGGTGTTTACGGGGTTTTGCGCCTGAAGTCTTGATCTGTACATTGACGTATATATGTATATATATATATATATAGATTTATATATATATATATATAGATGTACATATCCTCCTGTGAGACTGAGACTGGTCCACATCCGAGGTAGGTGAGATGTGTGAGATGGCGTCACCGGTAAAGTGTTGTATCTTACAGAGAATAACAATAATAATAAGTAATATTCCCTGACGTATCTTTATACTCGCATAATACACTATACGTCACATATATATATATATATATATATGTGTATGTGTGTACATTAACCAGTTTCACTCTCTCTCGGCTTGATCTGCCAGGTCATGCTGGTGCAGATCGGTCAGCAATCAAGTGTGCACTAAGCAGTTCATGTTGAGCAGTTTCCCCTATAACAGTGCAAGTCACGTGATTTTAGCACGCATTCCTTACATCAAATTGTGTTGCTGCTAAAGCCCCAGTCAGACCTCACCGGGCATGAACAGAAAACGGACACTGTCCGCTGAAATACGGCAATGTACGGTTTATATATGATACCCATCTGGTGTGTCCGTTCTATCTCCGGTGGTGTCCAGCGGTGTCCGGTACAAGTTTTGAACATGCACAAAACTTGTACCGGACACCGCCGGACTGACGGGTATGGTTGTTGTCCGTTTTAAGTCCGTTTTGTCCGTTTCATGTCCGTTACTCATTCATTAGGTGTCTGGTTTGTATCCTGAAGAGTCCGTTGACGGTACTTGGGGAATTTGGTTCGTCGGTTTTTGGCGCATCTGTGGACAGTCCGGTAGATGTCTGGTAGGTGTCCGGTAGGTGTCCGGTTGGTGTCCTGTTGGTGTCCGGTCCATCCGTTTGACATTTGGTTGCCATCCAGTTCTTGTCTGGTGCTCGTCCGTTGGCTATTCATTAATGTACGTTTCTTGTCCATTTAGCGTCCCTTTCGTCCGGCGGCCGTTTGAACAATTCAACACCAAACACTACACGACTAGACAATGCTTTGTTCGGTGGTGCCCGGTCGTCAGTCCGGTAAGGTCTGACGGGGCCTTTAAGAAATAAAATGTTCATATTCTAAAAATAGCATTTGTAAAAAGCATAGAACTGCAAGCACTCATCACATACTTGGACTAATCATCCTAGTCGGATACCGGGCGTGCTGGCCGAATCGGTAGAGCGCAGGCCTCCCGTGCGGAAGGTCATGATATTGAATCCTGGTCGAATTAAACCGATGACTTACAAAATGTATGCTTATCGTTGCCTAGCCGGGTGCTCGGCATTATTACGATAGGGCAGGGACTGGTTAGCTCGATGGCAGGATAATGTGACTGAGAGAGATATTGGGTCAAGAAGGTGCTGGCAGCATGTTCTTCCAGTGGGGCAGCACTATAAAGTCACCATGAATCCGCACTGTCACCAGTCGGTACATGTGTTAATATGGCCTTAGATGTTGCCAGGGCGTAAAGCTCCAAGAACCAATCGTAGACAGACCAAACCCTACCTTCAGGGTTGGGCCTGAAAGCTGCAACGTCTGCTGGATTTGAGTTTCTGTCATTCATTGCGGGACCATATGTATTTATATATGTGATGTATAACCAATTATACAAGTATAAAGATCCGTAAGGGAATTATTATCTTCTTTTCTTTCTTCTTTTCTTGAAGATTTATACTGCCTATCAATAGCCCTGTTCACACGGGGCAGTTAATTCGAATCATATATATCGACTTGCCTAGTTCGGCTCACATTTGGCATGTGAACGCGCATCTGAGTCGATTTAGGGCTGATTCGAATCATATAAGCCGGAATTTATAAACCACCTCTGTAGGTGGTTTATATGAAGCCAATTTTATGAATTGACTTATATCGCCCGTGTGAACGCAACCGACTTACTTGAGGCGGATTAAGTACGTGACACTCGAGACCTGAGTGTGTTGACTTTCCCGTAAATTTGCTGTATGAAACTGCTAGCTGTGCCCAGATATTTTTTTCATCATTTATTTTTAGGGTTTCACTGCCCAGCACTAGTTTTGACCGTTCCAAACCAATAGGATTCGGTACATACATATCTAGGTCGAACCCACTCTCTCATGGTGACGTCGCCTAACCGAAAACTGGCACTGGTCAGACTGGACTTGCTCATGCGCACATATCGATTTCCGGCCCAAGTACTTCCCCATGTGAACAGGCGGCTAAATCGATTCATATGATTCAACTTGTCTAAATTGCTTTACATTTTCACCGTGTGAACACCCCTATGGATAAGTCTGAATAGACTTGTTTTCACCATTAGACAGTTTGTCGATAGAAAGCCCGAGCCTACACTTTTACCAACCCAAGGGATTTTTAACCTCCCACACCACATAGACATGGTATGAGAGTAACTGGCCTTTGATGACGCTGTAAGTTATACACAGCGGTGAAAATCCAAATTGGCAGAGATGGGGGCCCAGGGAATCGAACCACTGACCTTCAGATTAGGAGTCCGACCTAGAAAAAAGTCAGACACTCTAACCACTCCGGCACAGAGAAAACCACACTACGTTATACTCCATAAGACCCAACACTTTTTTTTTTTTTTTTTTTTATTGAGGCTGTATTTATACTGTCCATAGCATATAAGCCTGGGTATTCAGGCTTGTTTTCAATGCTGGCCAGCTGTAGTGTTGGTGTTGTCTTATCACACAGTAGCTGCTGATAAGGTATTTGATTGCCTGTATTTCAGTAGCAGATAGATAGTTGGTTGGTCTGGTTAGTACTATAGTAGTCTATGTTAATTTTTTTGGATTTTCTTGGCATATATGTGCTTTATTTTTTCTACTCTTATTTCTAGACTAGCCTACTCCTATTTACATATCATAGGCTTGTACGCAGCTGTGAGGTGTGTTATCTGGGTGCTTTTGGTATGGTTACCTTCCATTGGGCGTCTCGCTGGTGGGCCGTGACATGTATCACCTGCCCTTTTGCGGTGCAGCTTAGTTGGGGGTTCCTAGCCTTATTTTGCACAGATATTTTTTGTATGTTTTTAGGTCAGGAATTTGTCGTTCCTTTACTGTTTGGGCATTCCACACCTTGGCAGCCATTTCTAGCGTGCTTCTCTCGTGAGCTTTTATTTGGCTTCTGGTCTGCTTTAGTAGTGGCGCATTATTTGCTCTAGTTGCCCTTTGTGGTTTTGTTAGGAGTTTATTGTCTTGACTATAGCTGTATGCTAATGTTTTCAGATGAATTATTCTCCTATTTTCTAGCAATTTTACTTTGGTTCTTTTGTGTATGTCATAGGTGGGGTGCAGCTTGTCTACTCTGAGGCAGATTTTCAGGGCTCTGTTCTGTAGTGTTTGCAGTTTTTTTAGAAGTTCTTTCTTTGCACCCATGTAGTTTACATCTCCATAGTCAAAATAGGGTAGCACCATGCCCTTGAAGATTTTTATTGACATTTCTTGTGTCATGTAGTCTCTTAGCTTTGCAAATAGCCACAGTTTGTGGTTTACCTTTTGGACAATTTTGTTTATACATAGGTTGTAGTTTAGTTGGCTGTCCAACTCAAGGCCTAGGTATTTGTAATGGTCTACATTTTCTAGTGTTTGGCTTCCTAGCTTACAGTGTAGTTTTCTTTCTGGCATTTGTTTATGCGAGAAGAGAACTGTTTTTGACTTGCTTGTGTTGATGGTTATTTTGTTGGACTCACACCACTCATCCAGTTTTAGTAGGAGCTTGTTTAGTTTAGTTATTACCTCCTCTTCTGTGGTGCCGTTTGCATATATTTATTTTTTTTTTTTTTTTTTTTTTTTTTTATTGAGGCTGTATTTATACTGTCCATAGCATATAAGCCTGGGTATTCAGGCTTGTTTTCAATGCTGGCCAGCTGTAGTGTTGGTGTTGTCTTATCACACAGTAGCTGCTGATAAGGTATTTGATTGCCTGTATTTCAGTAGCAGATAGATAGTTGGTTGGTCTGGTTAGTACTATAGTAGTCTATGTTAATTTTTTTGGATTTTCTTGGCATATATGTGCTTTATTTTTTCTACTCTTATTTCTAGACTAGCCTACTCCTATTTACATATCATAGGCTTGTACGCAGCTGTGAGGTGTGTTATCTGGGTGCTTTTGGTATGGTTACCTTCCATTGGGCGTCTCGCTGGTGGGCCGTGACATGTATCACCTGCCCCTTTGCGGTGCAGCTTAGTTGGGGGTTCCTAGCCTTATTTTGCACAGATATTTTTTGTATGTTTTTAGGTCAGGAATTTGTCGTTCCTTTACTGTTTGGGCATTCCACACCTTGGCAGCCATTTCTAGCGTGCTTCTCTCGTGAGCTTTTATTTGGCTTCTGGTCTGCTTTAGTAGTGGCGCATTATTTGCTCTAGTTGCCCTTTGTGGTTTTGTTAGGAGTTTATTGTCTTGACTATAGCTGTATGCTAATGTTTTCAGATGAATTATTCTCCTATTTTCTAGCAATTTTACTTTGGTTCTTTTGTGTATGTCATAGGTGGGGTGCAGCTTGTCTACTCTGAGGCAGATTTTCAGGGCTCTGTTCTGTAGTGTTTGCAGTTTTTTTAGAAGTTCTTTCTTTGCACCCATGTAGTTTACATCTCCCAAGGTCATACATAGACATGTAACTAATATTCCTCATATATTGTCATCTATTGAATATGATCTACTAGTATAATACCCAGGGGGCAAGAGTGGTCAACCAGACACGGTCTGCTATAAAAGGTTGTTGTATACGGTTGGAATCCTTAGACCTTCAGCAACAACTTCCAGGTGGACAACCTTTCCAACATGCTACTATAAATGTGCAATTCAAGATGGTATCCAAGATGGCCACCATATTTTGTAATTTCCATATCGTCATCAATTGTTATCTTATTTTCATGTGTAATACTTTGTTTCTCTGGTTTTCAAGGTCAGGGAAACTATTTATGATGGTTTCAGAGTGATATGATGTGTTTTATGCCATCTGTCTCATAAATATCATGTGGACAGAAATGTCTAAAACTGTGTGATATGTAGCGGTGTGGCCATTGTGTAGTGTGCATGTATCAATTCAATTATTTATTTCAGACTCAGGATTATGGTAGTTACATAATGTGGTCCATACTGAGTAGGTAGATATAAAAATTAATGTGAATAGGATATAAGTAATAGTATGAATACTACCATGCTAACCAATATCAAAATGTTTGTCTACATTCAGTAGTTTGTACCAATGTCTCCATATGGCAGACGTAAATCTGAGATCACTCTCTTCTATTTTTACAAGTCCCTGTATTATAACATTTTCTGACTTGTCAAGTTGATTAATAAATTTGAATATTAGATTCCTGATAACAGCCTGGAAGGCTGGCACATCAATATTGGCAAACAACTGACTAGCACTGTGATACCTAGGTAGACGGAGTAAGAACCTCATGTCATTATATGCTACATTCAGTTTTCTAATGCTATATACATTCTATATTTCCACCAAATCTGTGCAGTATACAAGGGAGTACAGAAAGTTCTAAATATATTTACCTTGACATCAGCTGTACACATATGAAATTTCCTGATGAGCATATAACTTGTGACACTGTCTATTAATATCCCTGTCATCTCTAAAGTCATCAGTCATTGACTTCAGTAGAGATTGACAGGGGAGCACCAGTTAACATAATATCAGGAAATACAGTATCCTGGTCATATTTTGATCGAATGATCATTACCATACTTTTAATAGCATTGTATTTGATATCAGCTTCTATGCCATATTCAGAGCATATATTAAGTAGCGTTTGCAGTCCACTACTATATGGTGAGAATATTACCAAGTCATCGGGATAGATAATTTAGAAGTTATAATCCATTAATACATCCAGTTTTACACTGATTTAACCTTTTCGACAAGTCATCCATATAAACATTAAATAAATAGGGGGACAATATCCCTCCTTGATGTACACCATTACTGACTTGGAAGGGTTGACATGGCATCACCCCACCTGACTACCATTGATTGGTGCAAATACCAAAATATTAATATCCTGATGAGATAGCCTGGAGTACCACGCTGCACTAGTTTTTCAAACAGTTTTGCATGTAGTCTAACATATCAGAAATTTGCATGTAGTGTATCATATCAATAGT
>CM059191.1:3877412-4384912 GCA_030323885.1 Branchipolynoe longqiensis
CCCACTCACTCACCCACTCACCCACTCACCCATCCACTCACCCACTCACCCACTCACCCACTCACCCACTCACCCACTCACCCACTCACCCACTCACCCACTCACCCACCCACCCACTCACCCACTCACCCACTCACCCACCCACCCACTCACCCACTCACCCACTCACCCACTCACCCACTCACCCACTCACCCACTCACCCACCCACTTACTCACTCACTAACTCACCCTCTCACCCACTCACCCACTCACCCACTCACCCACTCACCCACTCACCCACTCACCCACTCACCCACTCACCCAATCACCCAATCACCCACTCACCCAACCACCCACTAACTCACTCACTAACCCACCCACTCACACACTCACCCATTCCCCCACTCACTCACCCACTCAGCTACTCACCCACTCACCCACTCACCCACTCACCCATTAACCCACTCACCCATTCACGCACTCACCCACACATCCACTCACCCACTCCACACTCACCCAACCACTCACTTAGCCAATCACCCATTCCCCCACTCACTCACCCACTCACCCACTCACCCCCACCACCCCACTCCCCCACTCACCCACTCACCCACTCACCCACTCACACCCCCACTCCCCTCACCCACTCACCCACTCACCCACACACCCACTCACCCACTCCACACTCACCCAACCACTCACTTACCCAATCACCCAATCAGCCACTCACCCAACCAGCCACTCACTCACTCACCCACTCACTAAACCACCCACTCCTCCACTCCCCCCACTCGACCATTCCCCCCGTACCGACTCACCCACTCACTAACTCACCCAGTCACCCAGTCAACCAGTCAACCAGTCACCCACTCACCCACTCACCCACTCACCCACACAACAACCCACTCAACCACCCACTCAACCACCCACTCAACCACTCACCCACTCACCCACTCACCCACTCCACACTCACCCAATAACTCACTCACCCACTCACCCAACCACCCACTCACCCAACCACCCACTCACCCACTCGTGCACTCCCGAACTCGCCACTCCCCCACCACCACACTACCCCACTACTACGCCACCCCACTCACCCACTACCCCACATCCCCACTATACCCACATGCCAAACGGGATGACAAATTGGGTAGGGATCACCTACTTCCCGTCCAGGAGATGTTATCTTCGATCTCCGGCCGAGTCAAACTTTACAATACGGTTATTGCGAATTCCCCTGAGGTCCCAGTAACGACTGATGTGTGTCACTGACTTACAATGAAGCATATCCTTGATGGCATGGGGATATGATATCATGATACCATTTATTTCATGATGGCATGGTGATATGATCTCATGATAACATTTATTCCATGATGTCATGGTGATATGATATCATGATAACATTCATTCCATGATGACATGGTGATATGGTGATGGTGACATGATGACATGGTGATATGATAGTTTCATCTTTTGCGCTTCTGTGCATTAGTGCCATCAGGTGTAGGTCCCTTCGCTCTGAGAGAGTATCCAATTTTGCTTTCTTGTGCAGTTCAGCCACACTGAGTATCTTGTCTTGGTAAACTGTTCTCAGTGCTCGGTTCTGAATTTGTTGCAGTTTGATCTTTTGTTGTTTTGTTAAGAGCTCATATATGATGGCATTGTAATTTATAACAGGCAATATTGTAGTCTTGTACATGAGCAGTGCAGTGTTTTCACTTATGAATTTCCTTAATTTCCTAAAAGTTGTCAGTTTTAGTGCCAGTGTTGATTCAGTCTTGCCAATTGTCGGTTCCATTTAAAGTGGACTCAAGAGTTGTGCCCATGTATTTGTAGGAGTCCACTTCACGAAGTAAGGTTCCACCCATTTGTAGTCGGATTTGAGGGGCTCTTGTTTTTCTGAGTTTCGTCCCATAACAGTAAATAATGCTAGTTTATTTTCATGGCACCATGTATTCACCTATCTAGCACCATGTCTCTCTCGGCTGCAGTGGCGGAGTGGTTAGAGTGTCTGACTTTTTTCTAGGTCAGACTCCTAATCTGAGGGTTGGCGGTTCGATTCCCCATGCCCCCAGCTCTGCCAATTTGGATTTCCACCGCTGTGTATAACTTACAGGGTCATCAAAGGCCGGTTGCTCGCATACCATGTCTATGTGGTGTGGGAGGTTAAAAATCCCTTGGGTCGGTAAAAGTGTAGGCTCGGGCTTTCTATCGACAAACTGTCTAATGGTGAAAACAAGCCTATTCAGGCTTATCCATGATAGGCAGTATAAATCTTCAACAACAACAACAAAGGTAACACTATATCTCTATTGTGTACTGTGAGTGCTGCGTCATCAGCAAATAATGTAAATGTTGCTCTTTCAGATACTAGTGGTAGGTCATTAATACAGATTAGGAATAGCAGGGGTCATATGATATCATGATGGCATTTATTCCTTGATGGCATGGTGATATAATATCATGATAACATTTATTCCATGATGGCATGTTGATATAATATCATGATAACATTTATTCCATGATGGCATGATGTTGATATGATATCAGGATGCTTCCAAAATGTGTGAAATCACCAACGTCTAATTTGGGGTCTACCTTAAGCTGACAATACAGTGTTTTCAGGTCAATTATTTTCTGGTAAAAAGTATGTCATTCTTCAGAAAAAGCACTTGTCAATGTTGAATCACTGGTGTTTCGGTGATACACACTGGTAGCCATTTAGGCTAGATTTGTTTTATTTAACGACGCCTCTAGAGGACATTAATTTAGAAAATCATGTTAATGATGAATAAAGTAAGGAACTCGAATAGGATGAGGGATGAAAGATGATATACATTGGTATTTGTCGATCGATGAAGGTGACTTAACAATGTTTATTTGTTGTTATTTAGCTTGGCGTTTAGTATTTAAAACTGTTCAACAGGGAGTTGTTGAATCAGGAAGACAAATTAATTATGTGTGATGAAATTTCTCTTGCTTCATTTGATGAATGTATCCAAAGAGAAATATACTGTAGGATACCCCCTACTAACATAAGACGCCATGGCAATAACTAACCAAAACACATTCACCAGAACCGAAGCGCGTTGACTGTTCGCCAGAAGATCCTTTCGTGATCCTTTTGTAAAGACGCGATGATCGAATGAATTGAGGGTGTCCCTCCCGTTCTGGTAGGTCATGGGATTCGAACCCACTGCTTCGAACCCTGTTAGAGTGAAACCAATGACTTACAAATTAATACCTGTCCTTACCTAATCTGGTGCTCGGCATTACTAGGATAGCGCAAGGAGCAGTGGAATGAGGAAGACCAATTGCAACCGATTGAAATTGCCCCTGCTTAATCAACTAACGCACAAAAAGCTTCCAATTGGAGTATGACACTGCAATTGTGTAGTTCTTAATCGTACCCGACTGCAGTAAACACCATCCTACACTCTTTGCTCTTTGGGTGCGTACACTTAGTGTTGCTTACGGCCAACAGAATCAGCAATCTGTCCGCCATTGTTGCTGGCGTATTGATATGGATTTATCCCAGTTTGTGTCCGCGTTGTGGGTTTCTATAATGGTCTGCCCGGTCTCTGAGAGCGCTTAGTCCTGCCTCCCTCCTCCCTCCTCCCTCCTCCCCCCGCCCCGTCCTCCCCCGCCCCTCTCTCCCCTCCCTCCTCCCTCCCCCATCAGTCCCTCCCCTCCCCTCGCTCCACTACACAATACCCGCCCACGCATCGCGTCCCGCGAGAATACACGTTGCCAGACATACTCACTCACCGCGCCCACAGGAGGATCCGGTTCCAAGGTGATATTCATTCACCTTTGCTTCTTTTTTTCCGCTTGTAAAGTCTTTGTGTGTTGCTTTGTGATTGTCCCGTTTTGTGTGGTTTGTTTTCTGGTCTGCGCCGTAGGCTGGGTTGGCACTCCCCTACACCCCACCGGCCGCCCTCCCCCTCCTCCACACACCACTCCACACAGACCCATCCACACATACCCCCCTCCACACACACCTCCACACACACACCTCCACACCCGGCTGCACAACCATCCTCGCCTACCACACACAGAGACTCACTCACACCTAGTAACCCCAAGTAGTACCCCACGTCTGGGCACACGACTTCCAGACAAAGTCATCTCTGAAGTCTACATCACATGAGAGCACTCTCACTACCTCCTCATACTCTCCTACCTTTGCACATTGCTACACTCTATCACTACCTATATGCACACACCTACTACCATACATACTGCCACGTATTGCTACATCCTGCCACATGCTACCAATTACTGTCACATAGTGGCACACACTGTCACATATTGTCACATACTGTCACATTTGGCACCTAGTGGAACATAATGCCACACACTGCCACATAGTGGCATATACTGGCACATACTGTCACATACTGTCACATTTGGCACATAGTGGAACATAATGCCACACACTGCCACATAGTGGCAAATACTGCCACATACTGTCACATACTGTCACAGTTGGCACATATTGGAAGATAATGCCACACACTGCCACATATTGGCATATACTGTCACCTAATGGCATATACTGTCACATACTGTCACATACTGTCACATTTGGGACATAGTGGAACATAATGCCACACACTGCCACATAGTGGCATATACTGTCACACACTGTCACATACTGTCACATTTGGCACATAGTGGAAAATAATGCCACACACTGCCACATAGTGGTATATACTGTCACATGCTGTCACATGCTGTCACATACTGTCACATACTGTCACATACTGTCACATACTGTCACATACTGTCACATACTGTCACATACTGTCACATACTGTCACATACTGTCACATACTGTCACATACTGTCACATGTGGAACATAATGTCACACACTGACACATAGTGGCATATGCTGCCACATAATCGCATACTGTGGCAGGTGCTGCCACATACTGTCATACGCTGCCACATAGTGGCACACACTGCCACACACTGCCACATACTTCCACATACTGCTACATGCTACCACTCTCCCACCACCACCTCATCCCTCATCCCCCCATCCCCCCATCCTCCCATCCTCCATCAGCCATCCTCCTTCCCCCATCCCCCATCCCCCATCCCCCATCCCCCACCCCCAGCCCCCACCCCCCAACCCATGCTCCTACACCTACACCCGGACGTACTGTCCCACACATCGTTACTGTTGTCATTATTGTCCCCCCCCCCCCCCCCCGCCACTGCCTGGTAGCCTGCACCCCTCCCCACACACACACTCACACCGTCCCTCCGCTGACGGGTAGTCTACTAATAGTCGTGATGGCCTCTGTGGTGGGCGTGTTGGGACACGGTACTAACAACTCAATGCCATTAATATATATTAAAACCTCTCTAACCGATCACCTGCACAGATCGGCCACTCGCCTATATCGATCGCTTTATTCTATACATTAAAACCTCTCTAAATCGACCGACCATGGGACCACCTTTAAATGGTCGGTTTAGGGAGTTTTTCATTTCGTTACAATGGTATTGTATGGGCGATTGTTTGGGACCGAAATAAAGCGATCGATATAGGGGAGTAGTCGATCTGTGGATATGGTCGGTTATTGGTCAGTTTTCGTCAGGAATTTGGAATTTAAGTATATATTCCATGTGGAATCACCCGCTTTCGGATTCCCAATAATGTAACATTGTATTCCTTTGATGGTTTTATAGTGCTGCCAAACTGGGGTAGTATGCCATTGGCAATATCATGCACTACCCCACTCAGTCACCTTATCTTATCTTTAAACCAACCACTCAATGCGATTTCATGCACTATGTCATTGCCTCCAGCATTAATGCAGTATTTGGTTTTACTCAGCCAAAGATCGAACTCACGACTTCCCGGGCAGTAATTGGACACTGTAAGTCTATGACTACGCTATCCAAAGCTTGTTGTATTTAACAACGCCTCTAGAGCACATTGATTTTAATCATCGGCTATTGGACGTCAGACTAATATGCTGTCCTTTGATCTGCATGTAGTAACATTAATAGACTTGGTTAAAGATCGAATCTAGTATTATAATTTACAATGCAAACAAAGGGCTACTGCTAAAAGATTGACAGTCTTTATTCAAAATAAGTTCAGATAGTAGCCATGATACAATGCAAAGTAACAACCTAAGACAAGTATTTGCAAGATCAACTTTATAGTCTCAATGTATATCTATCTATATGTGGTATACAAATATGGAATTCACTTGATGATAATATCAAATGTTCAAAAAACATCTATATGTTTCAGCAAATGTATAAAAAGAAAATTGTTAAGCTTTACCAGAGAGAAAACACATAGTAGTCTAGTACATATATATTTAGATGTAATTTACAGTATTGAGGGTAATGTTGATATGCTTTTTACTTTGATTATTTCTATGGTATAAGTAATGTATATGGTTTATTTTTAAATGGAGAGCACCTGATATGAGTCATAGGTATTGGACATATGCTGTCTCCTTTTTCATGTGAAATGATTACTGATATAAATATCCACTTTTGTGTAAATTGATCATGTCAAAATAAATATGTTAGTATTATTATTGTCGTGGGGGGTGATGAAAATGGGAAATATTGTGCCTAGAGCGGGACTTGAACCCACATCTCTTTGCATTCCGGGCCAGTGTGCTAACCATTACACCATCTACGCTCCCTGATATCACCACACTACCAGTCTATATGGCTCCTTGCCTGAGAGGTCAGTGCAGACCACTACACTCATCCCCCTGGAATTTTAATGCTTACAATTACATACACACAGGCACTGCACTAATGCATACATACACAGAGTAGGTTCAACAACTATACAGCGCATAGCTAGTACAGTATCCTGATCATGGCATCAGTGTCATGGGGGTGATGCAAATGGGAAATATTGTGCCTAGAGCGGGACTCAAACCCACATCTCTTTGCATTCTGGGCCAGTGTCTTAACCATTACACCACCTAGGCTCTCTGATATCACCACACTGCCCACGCCTACCTGTCTATGCGGCTCCTTGCCGGGATCGGTCAGTGCAGACCACTACACTATTCTTGGTCATTCTGACATATTTCTTTGGAGAAAACCTGCTGCCGCCACACTGACGTAGGCTACACTAGACTATTTCGCCAGTTTAGATAGTTTGATGCTAACAATTTGTTCCTCATAATGATAATTAATATCTTCTGTAGTCTAGTCCAAATAACACCGATAGCACACTGACTAGAATACTTACTTGGCTGTTGCTTGTTACATTATCCAATTATTAAAATAAGGTGAAACTATTTGGACTGGTCCGATATCAACTTTATCGGGCCAGTTTTTACAACGGCTATTCTCACTAACCATGCCTTATTACTACCGATAGAACACGACATAATACAAAAAGTAGGTCACTTCCGGTGGTGCTTACTAATAGCAGACGACATGTTAATAGCAGCAGACGACAACCGAAAAATCACCCGCCCTTTTATTCTGCGCGGGAAAACTCCCCGCCTTGTAATGTGATGTTTGCGATACATGGTACGGGGCATTATCATGTATCTTCCCATTATCACGTGATGTACAGCTTGCCATTCTGTTCATCATCGTTAGTATCAGTGGTAGTATCTGTGTCGCTGGTTGGTGTCGGTTGGAGTGGTGTTGGTTGGTGCAAGTTCCCTGCGAAGTGTTTTAAGCATTCTGTTTTAACTTTACAGAGGTCGCTTGTTGGAGTTTTACGCCCTGGCAACATCTAAGGTCATATCAGGATGGGTACCGACTTGTGACAGTGCATGCTCATGATGACTTTATAGGGCTGCTCCACTTGGAAATCAGGCTGCCGGCACCATGACCTGATACCCCACTCAGTCACTATTATCATGCCTACAAGCATGTACAAACCATGTTTTTCACTTTATTTCACATGTACGAAGCTATTTTGCAATTCGCTTCAGAAGTAAGTAGGTTGGTTGTTGGAGTTTTACATCCTGAAAACATCTAAGGTCATATCAGGATGGGTACCGACTTGTGACAGTGCATGCTCATGATGACTTTATAGGGCTGCTCCACGTGGAAATCAGGCTGCCATGACCCAATATTCCACTCACTCACATTATCCTGACACTGAGCTAACCAGTCCTTGCCCTATCCTATTAATCTCTAGTGCCAGGCTAGGAAGCAACAAGTACAAATTGTATAACTCATTGGTTTAACTCGACCGGGAACCGAACTCCCGACCTTCCGCACGCGACACCCACCCTCTACCGATTCGGGCACAGCGCCTCGTCACGTTACAGACGTTACATGCTATGGGTATTTAATTCAGGAAAATGTTAGTCTAATATGAAGGCTTCGAATGCAAAAAAAAAAAAAAACACGCTTTGACAAATGGCATCTTGGCCGAAATGAAACAATGACCACCATATTTTTTTTATTTTTTAATTTTGTCTTGAAGATTTATCTACTGCCTATTATGGATACGTCTGAATAGACTTCTTTTCACCATTAGACAGTTTGTCGAAAGAAAGCCCAAGGCTACACTTTTACCGACCCAAGGGATTTTTAACCTCCCACACCACATAGACATGGTATGAGAGCAACTGGCCTTTGATGACGCTGTAAGTTATACACAGCGGTGGAAATCCAAATTGGCAGAGGTGGGGGCACGGGGAATCGAACCACTGACCTTCAGATTAGGAGCCCAACCTAGAAAAAAGTCAGACACTCTAACCATGCAGAAGCTGCCACATCCGCTATATATTCCACTATGCAATATGAAATTGATAGGCTTCAACTGGACTTGTGGAAAGCACAACAATAAATTATATTTTACAGAAAACAGCTAAAATGGAGTTGACACCTGAACGCTTAATAGATGTCACTGTCATGAAGTCACTAGAATGTGGTTCGGTAATGACTCGCAAAATAGCCCATTACATGCACAATACAACCTGAAAGACCTGGCTTCGACATACTTGTTGGTATCATAATAGTGCACACAACTCAGACGGGCGATTTCAAATGGGCCTCAATTTTTAGTTTTGACCCATTCAAAATCAGCCTGCCTACACTGTCAAACACTTGCCTATTTGTATGCAGAATTTGATCAATGCCCATCTTTATTGCGCATGTGATTCTTGGCCGTTCTTTCTACTTAATTTAATACCGTAGGAAGTCACTGTGATGCACTAACTTCTAACGACCAGACGGGGTGGCCGGATGAGTTGAGTGTCCGTCTCCTGTTTCGGGCGATCGGGGGATTGGAAACCATGAGTTTGTGGGTTCGAACCCTGGTCGAGTCAAAGCAATGACATAAGAATTGATACATGTCACTTCCTAGCCTGGCACTCGGCGTTAATAGGATATGGCAAAGACTGGTTCACTCAGTGTCAGGGTAATGTGACTGAGTGGGATATCAGTGCATGGTGCTGGCAGCCTGATTTCCCAGTGGGGCAGCACTATGAAGTCATCATGAGTGCGCACTGTCACAAGTCGGTACCCATCCTGATGTGACCTTAGATGTTGCCAGGACGTAAAAATCCAACAATCAACCAACTTACGTCTGTAGCGAATTGCAAAATAGCTTCGTACATGTGAACTAAAAAGTGAAAGAGAGTTGTTGTCCTACTTGGAGGCATCATAATAGTCCACACGGGTCAGGGGATCAATTTCAAATCGGCCTCAATCTTTACCTTTGACCCATGTGAAATCACTCAGCTGATAGACTGGGGCAGGTCCATGTATGTATATCAATACACACCTTTACTGCACATGTACTTATTATTGGATGTTGTGTACTCTTTCTACACAATCTAATAACACTGCTGGAGCGGGACGTAGCTCAGGCGGTAGAGTGTCCACCTCTAAAGGTGTGGGTCTTCCAATCGATCCTGCTCAGTGGACCCATTTGCAGTTTGCACCATTTTCCGCTCCACCAAGTGGTACACAACTGGTTCATCAAAGGTTGTGGTATGTACTGTCCTGTCTGTGTGAAGGTGCATATAAAAGACCCCTTGCTGCTTATCGGAAACACTAGCCTATGTGCCAGCAATAGGTTTCCTCCAAAGAAATATGTCAGAATGACCATATGTGTGATGACCAACAACTGATGATGTCAAAATCTAAGTGCTCTAGAGGCGTTGTTAAATAAAACAAGCTTTACTTTTAAAATAATAACACCGCCCTACATACTAGAATGGCACTGTTATGCACTGAGGTCTTTAGTATTATCAGTAAGTATGGTGGTGTTCTCTGTGGCAGAGTGGTTAGAGTGTCTGACCTTTTTGTAGGTCAGACTCCTAATCTGAAGGTTGGTGGTTCGATTCCCTGTGCCCCCCATCTCTGCCAATTTAGATTTCCACCGCTATGTATAACTTACAGCATCATCAAAGGCCAGTTGCTCTCATACCATGTATATGTGGTGTGGGAGGTTAAAAATCCTTTGGATCGGTAAAAGTGTAGGCTCGGGCTTTCTATCGACAAACTGTCTAATGGTGAAAACAAGTCTATTCAGACTTATCCATGATAGGCAGTATAAATCTTCAAGACAAAAAAAAGTAACTACATACATAAATCGGAAATGTAGCCATGCATAGTCGTACATGTGGGTGGGTACACCCTTAAATGGGCCCTTAGCCTTCGGCTTCAGCTAATTTGAAATATCTACACCCATCTAATAGGACCCATTCTTACATCCTATATATGAACCATGGTATATCCCCCTATGTATGACAAATCATGCCTTTTGATAATGAGATCACGTGTTTCGTTACAGCTGATCCTATTGGATGAGGCTCGGGTTCATCAGGGGTGTTTATCTGGTTGTTCTCAACATGGGGGCGGGGCGGAGTTATTTCAAATTGACCGAAGTCGAAGGCTGAGACCCACTTAACATTAATCACATCAGTCATTTGGGGAATAATATATGTAGGCAATACCTTTTTGTAGGACCGGACGCGGTGGCCGAATCGGTAGTGCGTAGGCCTCCTGTGCGGAAGGTCAGGAGTTCGATTCCCTGCCGAGTCAAACCAATTACTCATAAAAGCGATACTTGTTGCTACCTAGCCTGGCACTCTGAATTATTAGGATAGAGCAAGGACTGGTTGGCTCATTGTCAGGATAATGTGACTGGGTGGGATATCAGGTCATGGTGCCAGTGGTGAAGTACTATACAGTTGCCATGAGTACGCACTAAAACAAGTCGGTAGCCGTCCTGATATGACCTTAGGTGTTACCCAGACGTAAAACTCCAACAAATAAACAAACACGCAACAAAATCGGGGAGTGGGTCGCTGGGAGGGTGAGGGGAGGTTCGACAACTGTCACTTGAAAATCAATATCAAGACCTACTTAACGATGACTTGAAATATGGACATTTGTGATTAGATTGTTTTCAATGAACTGGTCTCAGTCTACTAACAATTAACAAACATTGTGATTAGATTGTTTTCAATGAACTGGTCTTAGTCTACTAACAATTAGCAAACATTGTGATCAGATTGTTTTCAATGAAATGGTCTCACTCTACTAACAATTAACATCCATAAATGACCAGGAACAAGCATTATACATTAAATAAACAAACACGCATAGAGGCTATGTAACATTTTAAAAATAATTAAAAAGGAAAGGTACTTCTCTCCTTTCACGGTCTGCTTATTATGGTTTGTATGCTGATTTTGGATCCAGTTGCGAGATATATTTGATGCGACGGTAATAACTGTTTGACTAACTCTCTAACTAACTAATTAGCAGCTAACACGCAGCCCATGTTGCCTCGGTTTAATGCATCCCAACAGCAGGACACCGAACGAGGTAATGCATTCCTAGAACAGACCGCTGTCTGCATGTGAACACGTCTCTACGGGAGGATCCTGCATTAATTCAACAGGACGCGACCTGCATTAATTCAGCAGGACACAACCTGCATCAATTCAGCAGGACGCAGCCTGCATCAATTCAGCAGGACGCGGCCTGCATCAATTCAGCAGGACGCGGCCTGCATCAATTCAGCAGGATGCGGCCTGCATCAATTCAGCAGGACGCGGCCTGCATCAATTCAGCAGGATGCATCCTGCATTAATTCAACAGGACACAACCTGCATTAATTCAGCATGACACGACCAGCATTAATTCAGCATGACGTGGCCTGCATCAATTCAGCAGAACGTGGCCGGCATCAATTCAACAGGACGCGGCCTGCATCAATTCAGCAGGACGCGGCCTGCATCAATTCAGCAGGACGCGGCCTGCATTAATTCGGCAGGATGCGGCCTGCATCAATTCAGCAGGACGCAGCCTGCTGCAATTCAGCAGGACGTGGCCTGCTGCAATTCAGCAGGACACGGCCTACATCAATTCAGCAGGACGTGGCCTGCATCAATTCAGCAGGACGCGGCCTGCATTAATTCGGCAGGACCCGGCATGCATCCATTCAGCAGGACGCTGCCTGCATCAATTCAGCAGGACACGGCCTGCATCAATTCAGCAGGACGCAACCTGCATCAATTCAGCAGGACGCAGCCTGCATCAATTCAGCAGGATGCGGCCTGCATCAATTCAGCAGGACGTGGCCTGCATCAATTCAGCAGGATGCGGCCTGCATTAATTCGGCAGGACCCGGCCTGCATCAATTCAGCAGGACGCGGCCTGCATCAATTCAGCAGGACACGGCCTGCATCAATTCAGCAGGATGCGGCCTGCATCAATTCAGCAGGACACGGCCTGCATCAATTCAGCAGGACCTGGCCTGCATCAATTCAGCAGGACGTGGCCTGCATCAATTCAGCAGGACGCGGCCTGCATTAATTCGGCAGGACCCGGCCTGCATCAATTCAGCAGGACACGGCCTGCATCAATTCAGCAGGACACAGCCTGCATCAATTCAGCAGGATGCGGCCTGCATCAATTCAGCAGGACGCGGCCTGCATCAATTCAGCAGGACGCGGCCTGCATCAATTCAGCAGGACGCAGCCTGCATCAATTCAGCAGGACGCGGCCTGCATCAATTCAGCAGGATGCGGCCTGCATCAATTCAGAAGGATGCGGCATCAATGTACCACAGTAACAGCATATTACCGGTGGCAGAATAGGTAGAGCGCAGGCCTCGCTTGCGAGAGATCAGGAGTTTGGTTCCAGGTCGAGTCAAACCGATGACTTATCAAATTGATACTTGTTGCTTCCTAGCCTGGTGCTCGGCATTAATAGGATCGGGCACAGACTGGTTAGCTCACTGTCAAGATAATGTGACTGAGTGGGATATTGGGTCATGGTGCTGGCAACCTGATTTCCCAGTGAGGGAGCACTATAAAGTTGCCATGAGCGCGCACTGTCACAAATTGGTACCCATCCTGATATGACCGTAGATGTTGCCAGGATGGGAAACTCTAATAACCAACGAACTTAATGCAGCCCTATATCAGCCTACTGCCTGTAGTAATGTATCCCGTCCCCCTTCCCCACACAGGACACCATCTACCTGTATGCATCTCCACCACAGGATGTGACCTCCATTCACGTAGGCAGCATTTCTACAAGGCAATGAAAGCTAACCGTCATATTAATTAAAGTTGCATAGTCCGATGGTTTTGAATTTCTGTATTTTTTCTGAGATCGATCACTACTATCTACTTTACATTAGTTCAAAGTTACTTTTATTTTAAATGGTAAACTTTTGAGATATTTTGAGTGTAAACATGGACATTTAGTTTTGGCATGTTTGCCAAAATTCTGACACCATAGACTTCTGCAGTAACAGGTTCTGTTAAATTGATTCAGTATTGCCTTCTACGCAGAAACAAATGCTTAATAAGTGCATCAGTATCTAAGTTAGATATGTCAAATCAAATCTAGATAATTGGTTTGGTTTCGAAAATTTGATATTTCATCGGACTATGCATCTTTAATACACGTTGACAGAGACAAAGACAATAAATAGTCTAAGATATTTTTTAGTGATTGCTTGTTTATTGTGCTTGTAACGGTTAAGTGCATACACTTGTTTACGCCGCTGTCCAGTAGTGGTCTTACTCCATATGGATGGATTTCCTTTAACAATAATTTCTGTAGCCTAAATAGTAATGGACAGATGGATCAGACATTAAAACATATACATGAAAGCCGCATAGTCCGATGGTTTTGAGTTTCTCTCATTTTCTGAGATAAACATATTAGGTTGTTCATTAAAATCTACCTTAGTTTAGTTTGAAGTCACTTCTATTTTAAATCGCTAACTTTTGCGATATTTTAAATGGAAAAATGCTAAATTAATTTTGGCAAGCTTGCCAAAACTCTATCACCATAGGCTTCTGCAGTAACAGGTTCTATTAATTGACTCAGTATTCCCTTATATGTGACGACAAATGTTCAATAAGTGCACCAGCATCTAAGTTAGATATGTAGAATGAAATCTAGATAATTGTTTTGGTTTTGAAAATGTTCTGTTTTCATCGGACTGTGCAGCTTTAAGTATTTGCCTCTAAATCTAGAAGCTGGTCCACTATTAGTTAAGAAGAGTGTCCAGAACATAGGTTTATTGTGAATGGCTTATAGTTGCATAGTCCGATGGTTTGGCGTGTCTGTCATTTCTCTGAGATAAAGATATTCAATTGATCGTTGTAATCTACCGTACTTTAATTTGAAATAACTTTCATATTAAATTACCAACTTTCGAGATAATTGAAGCTCAAACATGCTAAATTAATTGGTTGGCCAGCGTGCCTAACCGCTAACACCATAAGCTTATGTAATAATAAGTTCTATTAAATTGACCCAGTTTTCTCTTCTATGTGGCAACAAACGCTTAATAATGTTGGTTCGAGGCTATACAGTTACAAGTGATAAATAAGAAGCAATAAAACCAACATTATTACTCAAACAAAATTTAGAATATTTGAGAAAAGCAGTCTAAACAAGTGTGAACATACTAGCCCCAGTCAGACCTCACCGGATTGAGGAACCGGACAGAAACCAGACACTGTCCGGTGAAATACGGCAATGTATGGTTTATATATGGTTGGCATCCGGCGTGTCCGTTTTGTGTCTGGTGGTGTCCGGTGTGTACGGTAGCAAGTTTTGAACATGCACAAAACTTGTACCGGACACCGCCGGACTGAGGTGTACAGTTGGTGTCCATTTTAAGTCCGTTTAGTCCGTTTTGTCCGGTTCATGTCCGTTACCCATCCGTTATGTCTCCGGTTTGCTTCCTGCCAAGTCTGTTGACGGTGTTTTTTAAAATTATTTAATATTTTCTTTTATTGCAGGAATTCGGTCAGTATATGTTTTCAGCGCGTCCGTGAACAATCCGGTACATCCGTTTGACAATCGGTTTCCGTCCGGTTAGCATCCGGTGGATATTTGTTAATGTATGTTCCTTGTCCGTTTAACGTCCGTTTCGTCCACCGGCCGTTGCAATATTTCGACACATTTCAGTACATTTTGATACCAAACACCACCGGACTAGACAATTCTTTGTCCGGTGGTGTCCGCTACTCAGTGCGGTAAGGTCTGAACGGGCCTTGAACAGGGTACATAAATTCATCACCACCAGTAAGGTCATCATTATCTAAGTTAAATATGAAGATTCAAATCTAGATAATTGTTTTGGTTTGGAAAATGTGGTGCTTCATCGGACTATGCAGCTTTAAGGAACATGCTGAGAAAGGTGTGTCTCGGCATTTGTTTTGTTTTGTTTGTTTTGGGGGAGTTTTCAGTTGCATTGGTGCGCTGAAGGTTGCAAATCTGCAGCACTGTATGGGCACCACGGAAAGCGGTCACATGTGGTCAGGAGTTGGCTTCCAATGGGTAGTGGTCAGAGCAATTGGGTGGGGGGATGGGAGGGGGCAGGAAGGAAAAAGGCAGCATAAGAGCCCAACCACAGTCCTCTGAGAGGGTCGGGGGAGGCTGGGTGGTTGGTGTAGTTTGACACCCCAGTAAGACCCTAGGCCATACCATGATGTGCACCGACTTGTGACAGCGTGCACTCATGGTAACTTTATAGTGCTGCCCCACTGGGAAATCAGACCGCCAGCACCATGACCTGATGGCCGACACAGTCACATTATCCTGACACTGTGCGCCCAGTCCCTGTCTTGACCTCATAATGCCAAGCGCCAAGCAGCAACAGATACCTATTTTATAAGTCATTACTTTGACTCAACCAGGATTCAAACTTCAGTCCCTCTAGATTCACCGGTATGCACAGTAATCTAGGCATTTGGCTAACCTTCACCCCCCCCCCCTCCACACACACACTTACGCGCGTCCCTCACATTCCCACGATCGTTATCGCGTCTTTATCGAACATAAACCAATGTGTTACTGTTAGGTCTGAGATCTGGGCCGACTTCCTGCCCCAACCCGATACTACCTGCTGGCATCTATCAAAGGGAAACCTCCCGGTCTGACCGCAAAGTTGGCTTTAAAAACCTACCTTATTAAAGCTGCATTGTCCGATGGTTTTGAGTTCCAAGCATCTTTCTGAGATAGATATATTAAATTGATTGTTAGAATCTACTAGAATTTAGTTTGATGTACCTTTTGTTTTAAATGGCTAACTTTGGAGAGATTTGAAGCAGAAATATACTAAATTTATTAGTGTGTGGTATAATAAATGTGGATAATCAGAGGTTGTATATAAGGTTTATCATTATAATCTAGCTTACTTTAGTTTGTGCTAACTTTAATTTTAAATGGCTAACTTTGGATATATTTGAAGTACAGACATCCAGCATTAATGTTGGCAAGCACACCGAAACTCTGACACCAGAGGCTTATACAGTAACATTATCTATAAAAATCGCTCAGTGCTCCATTCTACATGGCAACAAATGCTTCTTTTTTTTTTTTTTTTTTTTTTTAATTGACAAGGTATTTACTCTGCCCATAATGTATAAGTTCCCGTGAGGGTGCTTCTTTTCAACGCTGGACAGCTGCGGTGCTGTCTGTGTCTGCTCAGGTCAGCCTTCTGCAATTTTGGTTGTTAATAATAGCCTATGTTAGTGTTTTTGTAATTTTCCCGGTTTATTTTTCTAGTCTGAATATGATACCTTAGCCTACAATGAACATCTACGCTTGCGGGAGAGGATCCGGTTCCATTCAGAATTTTAGATTTTTTGATTTGTTGCAGCATCCTTTCACCTAAAATTAATGACTGGATCAGTGTCTAAGTTTGTTATGTAGAATCAAATCTAGGTGAGTGTTTTGGTTTTGAAAATGAATCACTTCATCAGACTATGCAGCTTGAAACAAGGGCTTTATCTGTTAGCACTGGTAGAAATTGAACCCCCCTCCCACCGCCATTAAACATGTCCTCATCTACGGAAACCGGACGCGTAAAACGGAGAGTTATGCGTGTTTAAAGAAGGAGAATGAGGCGATATATACACAAACTGAAGGGCTTACCTCCTTCGCTACCTCCTTCGCCCCCCCCCCCCCCTCCCACAAGACCACTCCCACATAACATCAGGACAACGCCTCCCCCCCCACACACCACTTCCCGGGAATCCTCCCTGACCACTGTCACAAAGCTTAAAGCTGCATAGTCCGATGAAAATCAAATTTTCAAAACCAAACCAATTATCTAGATTTGATTTGACATATCCAACTTAGATACTGATGCACTTATTAAGCATTTGTTTCTGCGTAGAAGGCAATACTGAGTCAATTTAACAGAACCTGTTACTGCAGAAGTCTATGGTGTCGGAGTTTTGGCAAGCTTGCCAAAACTAATTTTCCATGTTTGCACTCAAAATATCTAAAAAGTTTACCATTTAAAATAAAAGTAACTTTGAACTAATGTAAAGTAGATACTAGTGATCACTCTAATATATTTATCTCAGAAAAAATACAGAAAATCAAAACCATCGGACTATGCAACTTTAACCTGAGTGAGTAAAACCAATGACTTGAAAATGTATACCTGACGCTACCTAGACTAGCACTCTGCATTACTAGGATATAGCAAGGAGCCGTTGAATGGGGAAATCCAATTAGCTGCAATTGAAATCCCCCCCACTCCCCTTAATCAACTAATGAAGCAAGAAATGTGCAGACTACAACACTCGTCCCCCTTGAATTGTAAGTCTGTTATGTGGTTTATATAAGGCCGTGTAATGCTTATAGATTACATACATACAGGGAAAGCACTGACATATACAGGGTAGGTTCAAAACCCATACAGTGCAACGCTTTATACTAGTATCCTGTTCACCGCATCAGTGTTGGGGAGGTGATGCAAATGGGAAATATTGCGCCTAGAACAGGTTTCGAACCCACTTTTTCCATTCTGGGCTAGTGTGCTAACCATTAGATCATCTAGACTCCTTGATGTCATCAGCTTATCGACACACACCTACATATGGGGCTCCTTGTCTGAGAGGTCGGTTGTTGGGAGTTTCATGTCCTGGCAACATCTAAGGTCATATCAGGACACGTACCAACTTGCGACAGTGCGCACTCATGGCGACTTTATAGTGCTGTCCCACTGGGGAAACCAGGCTGCCGGCACCATGGCCTGGTATCCCACTAAGTCACATTATCCTGACACTGAGCTAACCAGTCTGGGAGTAGTTCCGCCGGTGCCCGACAAGGGGATGGCTGTCTGGCACGGGTGCCCGTCTGAAGGTGGTCTGATGTATCTGGTGCCAAGGGAATGGAGAGGGTTTGAGAAGAGATTACTCCAATTATGGGGCGCAGCACCTGAGGAGGAGCTGCTCACAGACGTGTGTGTGGGGGGGGGGAGGTGTGAGTGTCTCACGTGGTGAGGGCGAGCAGATCGGCGACCAGACAGGGGACAGGCCGGGTGTGAGGCGTGAGCGATAGGGGCGGACGGAGGGGGGGCGGGGAAAAGTGGGGGGTGATGGGGGGGGGTGGAGTGAGTGGGAACTGGAGGAGTCGGGGGGGGTGGGAAGTGGATGGGGGGGGGGGATTTGGGAGGTCGGAATTGGGGGGTTGGGGTTGGGGAGGTGTGAAGTGGACGGGTGGGGAGGTGGTAGGTGGAGGGGTGGGGGGTGGAGGTGGGAAGTGGAGGGTGGGGAGGTCGGAATTGGGGGGTGGGTGGGGAGGTGGGAAGTGGAGGGGTGGGGGAGAGAAGTGGTAAGTGAGGTGGTGTGGGGTATGATGTGAGTGAGTGGTCGGTTACGTGGAGGAGAGTGCATGAGTGAGTGGATGGGTCTGAGTGGGTGGATTAAGGTTTGAGTGGGAGGGTGGGGTGGTGGGGTGAGAGTGGGAGTGGTAGAGTGGTGAGGTGAGAGACGGAGTGTAAAATATTCAGATAAAACACATTGGTGGGGAATGTGAACTGGTCTATAAGGGATTACAAATGGTCTATAAATGATGTATAGGGCCACGGACATTAATATATTATGTGGTGCTGGTGATCCTTTACTTATATTAAATAGTAATTGTGTATTCTATAGATAGTGTGAGAGGGGCACTGCTGTTAGTGTGGAAGGAGCCCAACAGCTCTACTCACAACCCCCTCCCCCGAACTGTTAGTCACGGATCACCAAGCACCCAGACACAATAGGGCAGGTGAGGCCAAAGGCATGGTGGTGGTGTGTAGATCACAATTTTCATGGTGGACCTAGAAATGCTGTTAATTGATGGACCTAGAAATGCTTACTGTTCATTGGAGGTCATGGTCAGGTGATATGCCATATCAAGTCCAGAAACCACTATATAATAATAAACCTGAGGGTGAAAGCTCTCTGTCTTCCTGCACACTCTATACTCTGCCTTTCTTATACTTGCCTGTAGTGATTTCCTATTAGCCTGCCTACACAACTACAGCTGCCAGCCGACGACTTTACAGGAGTGTTGGGTGGTGTAAGATATTAATGTATGTGGGGTGGTGGGGCGAGAGTTGGGTGAGAGTTGGGTGAGAGTGGGGTGAGAGTGGGAGTGATAATGATGTATATGGAATAGTTGTATGATTGTCTGAAATGTGGTGAGAGTAGGAGTGGTAGTGGTGGGGTGAGAGTGGAAATGAAATGTGGAGTCAGTGAGTGGCTTCGTGAGTGAGTATGAATGGGTGAGTGGGTGAAATATGCACACACTAATCCACGCATCCGTAGACCGCTCTACCCATTCTCCACACCATTCACCACCAACTACCTACCCAGTACTCCACCACTTGACCAACTACCTACCAAGTACTCCCCACGTGACCAACTACCTACTCAGTACTCCCCACGTGGCCAACTACCTACTCAGTACTCCCCACGTGACCAACTACCTACTCAGTACTCCCCACGTGACCAACTACCTACTCAGTACTCCCCACCTGGCCAACTACCTACTCAGTACTCCCCACATGACCAACTACCTACTCAGTACTCCCCACGTGACCAACTACCTACTCAGTACTCCCCACCTGGCCAACTACCTACTCAGTACTCCCCACGTGACCAACTACCTGCTCAGTACTCCACCACGTGACCAACTACCTACTCAGAACTCCCCACGTGACCAACTACCTACTCAGTACTCCCCACGTGACCAACTACCTACTCAGTACTCCACCACGTGACCAACTACCTACTCAGAACTCCCCACGTGACCAACTACCTACTCAGTACTCCCCAATGACCAACTACCTACTCAGTACTCCACCACGTGACCAACTACCTACTCAGTACTCCCCACGTGACCAACTAACTACCCAGTACTCTACCACGTGACCAACTACTTACTCAGTACTCCCCATGTGACCAACTACCTACTCAGTACTCCCCACGTGATCAACTACCTACCCAGTACTCCCCGACGTGACCAACTAACTACCCAGTACTCTACCACGTGACCAACTAACTACCAGTACTCCACCACGTGACCAACTAACTACCCAGTACTCCACCACGTGACCAACTACCTACTCAGAACTCCCCCACATGACCAACTACCTACTCAGTACTCCACCACGTGACCAACTACCTACTCAGTGCTCCACCACGTGACCAACTACCTACTCAGTACTCCCCACGTGATCAACTACCTACTCAGTAATCCACCACGTGACCAACTAACTACCCAGTACTCCACCACGTGATCAACTACCTACTCAGTACTCCCCCACGTTACCAACTACATACCCAGTACTCCACCACGTGACCAACTACCTACTCAGAACTCCCCCACGTGACCAACTACATACCCAGTACTCCCCACGTGACAAACTACCTACTCAGTACTCCCCACCTGACCAACTACCTAGCCAGTACTCCCCACATGACCAACTACCTAATCAGTACTCCCCCACGTGACCATCTACCTACTCAGTACTCCCCCACGTGACCAACTACCTACACAGTGCTCCACCACGTGACCAACTACACACCCAGTACTCCACCACGTGATCAACTACCTCCCCAGTACTTCACCATGTGACCAACTACCTAACCAGTACTCCCCACGTGACCAAGTACCTACTCAGTACTCCACCACGTGACCAACTACCTACCCATTACTTCACCACGTGACCGACTACCTACTCAGTACTTCCCGACGTGATCAACTACCTACCCAGTACTCCACCGCGTGATCAACTACCTACTCAGTACTCCCCACGTGACCAACTACCTACTCAGTACTCCCCCACGTGACCAACTACCTACTCAGTACTCCCCATGGTATCAACTACCTACCCAGTACTCCCCACGTGACCAACTGCCTACCCAGTACTCCCCACGTGATCAACTACCCACTCAGTACTCCCCAAGTGATCAACTACCTACTCAGTACTCCCCCACGTGATCAACTACCTACCCAGTACTCCCCGACGTGATCAACTACCTACCCAGTACTCCCCACGTGACCAACTACCTACTCAGTACTCCCCCACGTGACCAACTACCTACTCAGTACTCCCCGTGGTATCAACTACCTACCAAGTACTCTCCACGTGACTAACTACCTACCCAGTACTCCCCACGTGATCAACTACCTACTCAGTACTCCCCACGTGATCAACTACCTACCCAGTACTCCCGACGTGAACAACTACCTACCCAGTACTCCCCGACGTGATCAACTACCTACCCAGTACTCCCCACGTGATCAACTACCTACCCAGTACTCCCCACGTGACCAACTACCTACCCAGTACTCCCCACGTGATCAACTACCTACTCAGTACTCCCCACGTGATCAACTACCTACCCAGTACTCCCCACGTGACCAACTACCTACTCAGTACTCCCCACGTGATCAACTACCTACCCAGTACTCCCCACGTGACCAACTACCTACCCAGTACTCCCCACGGGACCAACTACCTACTCAGTATTCACCACGTGATCAACTACCTACCCAGTACTCCCCGACGTGACCAACTACCTACCAAGTACTCCCCACGTGACCAACTACCTACCCAGTACTCCCGACGATAGCGACCAGACACAGCTGGAATACGGTGGTCAGAGCCCCTCACAGGTGGCGCCGCTGTGGCTAATCATGTAACTACACATGGCCAGTTGTTTATATTCCCATAATAGATTATAGAACATATATATTTCTGTATAGGATAGGATGGCCGAATGAGTTAGAGCATCCGTCTCCCGTGTTGGTAGATCGTGGGGTCGTGGGTTCGAACTCTGTTTGAATCAAACCAACGACTTAAAATTGATACCTATCACTTCAAAGCCAGACGCTTGGCATTATTAGATTATGACAAGGAGCAATGGAATGAGGAAGACCAATCACCCACGATTGAAATTTCCCCTGCTTAAGCAACTAAAAAAGAAATATATATATATATTGATGATGAGACTGAAATTGTGACAACACATTATTGCCACATTGGTGGCACGTGGCAGGCAGCCGCAGTCTAGCAAACACTAATTCCTACAAAGAGATATTGACAACTGGGCCGGGTCTCCTGTCACTGTCTGAGAGTCCAGCCTTTAAAGCACTTTACAAATAAGACGCGGATGGTTTGGGGACTTTTTTTTAATGGGGTCAACAAGAAAGACGCGATAGCCGAATGGGTTGAGTATCTGCCTCTCGTTCTGGTAGGTCGTGGGATTCGAACTTGCGGGTTTTAACCCTAGCTAAGTCAAACCAATGACCTAAAAACTTATGCTTGTTGCTACCTAGCCTGGCACTAGTGTGTTGATATCAGGGAGCCTAGGTGGTGTAATGGTTAGCACACTGGCCCGGAATGCAAAGAGATGTGGGTTTGAGTCCCGCTCTAGGCACAATATTTCCCATTTTCATCACCCCCATGACACTGGTTGCCGTGAACAGGATGCTATACAAGCTACACGCTGTATAGTTGTTGAACCTACCCTGTGTATGTACGTGCATTCCATTGCCTGTATGTATGTAATTGTAAGCATTAAAAGACTTACAATTCCAGGGGGGACGAGTGTAGTGGTCTGCACTGACCTCTCAGGCAAGGAGCCGCATAGACAGGTAGGCATGGGTAGTGTGTTGATATCAGGGAGCCTAGGTGGTGTAATGGTTAGCACACTGGCCCGGAATGCAAAGAGATGTGGGTTTGAGTCCCGCTCTAGGCGCAATATTTCCCATTTTCATCACCCCCATGACAACTACTGACGCCGTGAAGAGCAGATGGTTCAATAAACCAAGGGTGAAGCATGCACTGAATTGAATCTTGGTGTTCTTCCATGTGTGGCTGTGAGTCGGAGGGCCGTGGGCCATCACAGTATTAACACACTTAGCCGTTTGGGCAGGGTAAATACATTGATAGCTTTCTGTAGCCAGAAGACAGTTGAGAATAGAGGATCTGCTTTGGTAGCCTGTCTGAGGACATCCTCATGAGGTGTCCAGTCCACCGGAGATTCTTTTTGACCAGAAGATCTTCCATAGAGGGCAGCCCCATCCATTCGAGTATTTCCTTATTCGTCACTTTGTCCTTCCAGGTTAGCCTCATGATTGAATGCAGATGTCGCATCATGAAGGCATGCAGCTTTTTCACCTGTCATCTGTACACTGTCCAGGCCTCGGCTCCGTATAGTAGGGTGGATAGCAGGATTGCAGGGTAGATCTTACCTTTGACCCGAATGGACACATGGTGGTTGTTCCAGAGTCTCTGGCGTAGTCGGCTGAAAGATGCGCTAGCCTTGGCCATCCTCCTCTGTATCTCAGCATCAATGCGTCCATCACTTGATAGCGACAAGTATCAACTTTATAAGTCATTGTGTAGAGTCTTATGCTCGGATCTGTGGCTGTGCACATAGGCTATGAGAAAAACAATACAGACAAAGAGAAAGGAAGAGAGTAAAGTGTGTGAGAGAGAGTCCAGCCCTCTGGTGTATTATTACATGGGTTCTTGGTAGAGTAAAATTGGGTTGAATCGGCCGTTTTTGAACTCCTGACCTTCCGCATGCGAAGTCTGCACTCTAACCGATTCGGCCACCAAGTCCAGTCGACGTGAGACACGATGACTTAATAATTAATATGTGTCGCTTCCTTGACGGGCGTTTGGCATTATTATGACAGAACAATGACTGGTTAGCACAGTATCAAGATAATGTGACTGAGTGGAATATCAGGTCAGGGTGCTGGTGGCCTGGTCTCCCAGTAGGAAAGCACTATGAAGTCACAATGAGTCCGCACTGTCACAATTCGGTACCCGTCCTGTTATGACCTTAAATGTTGCCAGGACGTACAATTGCAAACACACAAACAACACCCAGTGGGGCAGCACTATAAAGTCGACATGATTGCCCACTGTCACAAGAAGTCGGTTCCCGTCCTGATATGACCTTTGCTGTTGCCAGGACGTACAACTCCAACGAACAAATCCCAGTGGAGCAGCACTATTGAGCCACCATGAGTGCGCACTGTCCCAAGTCAGTACCCGTCCTCATATGACCTTAGATGTTGCCAAGACGTCAAACTCCAACAACCACCCAACCAGATAGCTGTGTGATGGGCTGATTTAAATTGGAGGCGTCGAATCGCTTTTCTGCACTGGAGGTAATTACGGGTGTCTGAACGAGGGTGGAAATGGTGAGACGGTGGCGGTATTGAACACTGACACGCTCGTCATGTATAAACCCGCCAGGTGGCGTGAGAGACGGCCGGATCGCTCGTTAGAAAGTTGCAAAATCTGTACTAGAACGACAACGCGACGGTCATTTCGTAAGGGAATTAGAGGGGAAAGGGATGGGGTGTGGGGGCGGGGTGGGGGGGGGGGGGGGCACACGAGAAGCGAGATGCCATTAAAAGCGAATGTCTGCATCCTGAACACAGGCCCAATGGGGTGGGGGGGGGGGGGATGGACCGCGCCAAAGAAATAAAAGGTAAAGTGAAGCTTGTTTTATTTAACGACGCCTCTAGAGCACATTGATTTTTATCATCGGCTATTGGACGTCAAACATATGGTCATTCTGACATATTTCCGGAGTGGGACGTAGCTCAGATGGTAGAGTGTCTAGCTGTGTTGGTGTGGGTTATCCGATCAATCCTGCTCAGTGGACACATTTGCAGTTTGGGCTATTTTCCGCTCCAACCTGTGGTCCAGAACTGGTTCATCAAAGGATGTGGTATGCGCTGTGCTGTTTGTGGGAAAGTGCATATAAAAGACCCATTGCTGCTTATCAGAAAGAGTAGCCTATATGGTGGCGGGAGGTTTTGTCTAAAGAAATGTGTCAGAATGACCAATTGTTTGACGTCGTCCAATAGCCGATGATAAAAATCAATGTGCTCTAGATTGGGAGATGAGGCGTTTGGTTAGCGGTCGAGTGAAATCAATGACTTATCAATTTGATACTTGTCACTTCCTAGCCTGGTGCTCGGCATTAATTGGATTTTTGAAACGACTGGTTAGCTATATAGGATAATGTGACTGAGTCGGATGTCGGGTCATGGTGCTGATGGCATGATCTCCCAGTACGGCAGCACTAGAAATTCACCACAAATGTGCACTGTCACAAGTCGGTACCCATCCTGATATGGTCATAGATATTACCAGGATATAAAACTTGAACAACCAACAAACTATATCCACATATGTTTGTCGATCTCTAACGCAGAAATCTTTTGCTACTTTGGAATGAGCGTCAAACCATTAGGCTACCTAGGATCCCTGATGCAATCATAGTAGCCACGGCTACCTATGTATGCAGCATTTCATCTGGGGATCTAAGTACACATCACCACCCACCCCAATGGGCCCCCCTCCCCTGCCACCACCCTTAACCATCATGAACAAACCAACAACACACCGAACATCCTACACAACTATCAATCTGTTTAAACACATTGAACATTACATAAGACAGACAAAATGCTTTGACAACTATAAACTTAGCTTGTTTTATAAGAGAAAAATGTAATCCACAACGATTGTTTGAGTTGCCCCGAGTATACACCTTCTACTCGGTGCTGCTCCCCATTTTTGTATGAACCGTAGTGACTGGTGCTGTACATTATACAGCAGAAGCCACTCCCTTAATTCTACACGATCGGTGCTGTGACTAATACAGCACTGATCAAACTTAGATTATTTAAAATGTCAATTCCAATAGTTAGATGGCTGGAAGACCAGTGCTCCGACGCTGACAAATGTCATATTCAGATGAATAAATACTTTACCAAAAAAAATAATTACACTATGTTTCTCTCTATTTCCAGTTCACAGTTCTTATATATCCTGCATCCTAACAAACTGCACTCAATATCCCTATAGATAAGGTCACTCGGTGTGATGACCTTACATGTTGCCAGGACGTAAAACTCCAACAAGCAACCAACCAACCAATATCACTATTACTTGCCTCTCTCTTCCATCAACCTCTCACTCCCTCTTCACTTCCCTCTCACTTCTCTCCAACTTCCCTCTCACTTCCCTTTCAATGTCCTCCCAATCCAGCCTCTCTTAATCTGTCCCCTTCTCCTGCCTCTCTATTCCTCTCCCACTTCACCACTATCTCTTCCATTATCTCATCCTTTTTGCTTCCTATGGTTCGTAGCTGTTCCTCTCCCCACCTCTGCCTTCCATTCGTCCCTTGCCTCCCCTTCCAACTCTCCGAACCCTTACTCAGTCTCCTCCTCTCTTCTCTTCCTCTCTTGAACGCCTCCACTCCTTCCCTCCTACCCCTTCTCCCCCTTCTCCCCCGTCTCCCCCTTCTCTCTCTTCTCCCCCTTTTCCGCCTTCTCCCCCTTCCCACCTTCTCCCAATTATAAAATAAACCAACTGACAACGGATGGGTATGACATCCACCTGTGCTGGGTGCCTGGCCATGCCGGCATACAAGGAAACAAACAAGCTCATCGGGCCGCGAAGAAGGCCCTGAATTGTGATCTTGAACCGTGTCTGATCCCTCACTCTGATCTGAAACCACTAATAGCCACCCACATAAAATCCAAATGGCAACATGAGTGGGATGAAAACATTAATAAACTTAAAGAAATTGAACCATCTGTGGGAAAGCCACCACAGACTCATGCGGGAGGTCGGTGGGACCAAGCTGTCCTTAGCCGCTGCCGTATTGGCCCACTCATGGCTTCCACATGCTTTTCTGCTCAAGGGGGAACCTCCCACTGAATGTATTGCGTGTCAGTCCCCGCTGACACTCAAACACATTTGCCTAAGTTGCGTTGATTTGTTGGCCCTGCGCCAACAGTTCTACACTGCAGACAGTATGCGTGACCTTTTTACTAAGGTAAAACAGGAAAACATTTTAGCCTTTTTTGAGGGCACCTGGACTGTACCACCTCATATAGTTTACTAAATAGATTCTATCAATTATTAATAAAACTTTTCTTTTTCTATGGGAATTTGTTTCCCTTGACCACAAATATATGATTGTGAGCTTTCTAATTTAATGAGTATCTATTGGCACATAATTGATTGTCTGCTTTTACATGTAAAAGCGATGGTTTGAACAAAAAACAAACATTTATCGCCGTGAATATGGCCTATGCTGCCGACACGGCGTAAAGCAACCACCAATCAATCAATCAATCAATCAACCCATTTTTCTCTCCTCTTCCCCTTCTCCCTCCTTCGCTCCTTCCCTCCTTCCCTTCTCCCCTTTCACCCCCGTCTGCCCCTTCTCCCACTTCTCCCCCTTCTCTCCCTTCTCCTCTTTCTCTCCCCTCTTCCCCTTCTCCCCTACTCACCCTCCTCCCCCTCCGCCACCTCCACACCCTCCTCCCTCTCCCTCCTCACCCTCGTCTCCCTAGTCCACCTCCTCCCCTCCTCCCTCTCCTCCCCTTCCGCCGCCTCCTACCCCTCCTCTCCTCCTCCTCATCCCCTCCTCCCCTCCTCCCTCTCCTACCCTTCCGCCGCCTCCTACCCCTCCTCTCCTCCCCCTCCTCCCCTCCTCCCCTCCTCCCCCTCCTCCACTCCTACCACTAGCCCACTTTGGTACGCGACCACCGTGCCCCAAATCTCCGGAGCCTCTACCCAATCACCCGTAAACCGCCCACCACACTTACCTTTTCAGGGGCAAGGCCTTTCCCTTCGCCAAAGAAAGGGTTAGGGGTTGGGACGAGGAGACGGTGAAGGGTGGAGTGGAGAACTGTAATATCCAATTCATTACTGTACCCTACATACGCCGTAGAAGGAAGCGCGCAAAGGACTCCCTTCCATACCCCTTTTATTTTCTTATTTCAAAGCAGCAACAATAAAACTATAATTCTAAATAAACACATTTTCCTTTATTCTCTCCTTTGAGTTGAATATTTGCATTTGTCTCGTGAAGAGCGTTAACTTGCTATCCGAGATTAGCAGGTACAGAAGGAAACTTCCCGATGTGGATGAATCGTAGACCTGATGTCAGAGCGAGGTTGGTTGGTTGTTGGAGTTTTATGTCCTGGCAACATCTAAAGTCATATCAGGACGGGTACCAACTTTTAAGGGTACCCACTTATGATGACTTTATAGACAAATTCCCAAATACTAACACGCATACACACATGTACACACATGCATACCCACACCCACAAACACCACCCAATCATCATCATCATCATCATCATGCTGTCGGTCGCGATGCGACAAAGACTGCTTTCATTACTTGACGCTGATCTCTATTTATTTTGTGCAGTTGTACATTTCATGAAAGCTGCCTGCAAAATAGTTGAATTGCTGCTGGCTTTTTCAAGTTACCAGCGGCACTCTCTCGGGGAGCAAATAGAGGTTTCACACTGGCAAGAACATGTCCAGACAGGCCCAAAACTATTTGTTTCTGCAGTGGCTCGTCGGGAGATGTTGGGAGTTCCATACATCAACCGCCCTTGATGCTGTCACAGTGACATGGTTTTCTGTTTAGGGTTTGCTCCCTTAGCCTTCGGTTCTGTCAAGAACCTGTACCACAAGGCAGTGGTTTACAACTCTGCAGGGCAGGGGCGTCAAACTCCCGGAGGTATTGCAATACCTGCAATACATGCATACCCGACACATGCACATATCCCCACACATGTCCACACATGCCCACACATGCCCACACATGCCCACACATGCAACTACATCGGACTTGCACACCTGCTAACAATGCCCAATGCCCCAATGCCCAATGTCCAATGCCCACTGCCATCCGTACTGGCCGTTGAACCAGAGGCACTAAATCATTGAGTGTCGCTGATTAAACTTAGCCATGCCTCCCCACCCATGCCCCTCGAGTCAGGATCCCCCACCCCCAGCCACCCGCCCCCCAGCCACAATCCCTCCTAACCCCTTCCTCGCCCCCACCTCGCCCCTACCACCACCACACCTTCTCTTTCAGGAACTTTACTAATCCACCTCGAGATACATGCGCGCGCGCCCCCTACTCATTGAACATTTATTTCCCCACCCACTCACCTCCTCCTTCACCCCAGCTCCTTCCCTGCCTACACTGTTGTTTCGCGCGTATAATATTTGGGGTGCCCTCTCGGCAACCCTCGTGTGTCTCCACTGGGTTCTTAACCAGGAAGCCCTAACTGAGTTACTCCGAGTCGCTCTCCGCGTCATCTGCTCACTTCACCGCAGCGCGCTAGCTGGTTTTGTTCATTAACTTACAGATTAACTTAAAGATCCTCTTCTGGCTGATCTAGGCCATATTTGGCCTCTAATGCCAGCTCGTTATGGCAAGAAAGAACTATTTGTGTGCACACATATGGAGGTAGACAGGGGTATGAAGTCATAACTTTGAAGTGAGAGGCGGGATACCATTGGAGTGGGTTCCCAGGTGGCAGGAAGTGGAGAGTGCCCGGTTTCAGGGGGGCCTGCTGAGAATAAGGGCTGTTGGGAAGTGAGAAATGTCCAGAGAAGGACACTAAAACACATTAGGGACTATTCTTTATTTATATACACATAATACATATATAGCATATACTTCTGGGTGTCCTCTCCAATATAAATCCAGCCTTCTCTCAAATACTTTTACCATGGGTGCTTCAACCACGTGGTCTGGAAGACTATTCCTTGGATCCGTTACTCAACAGAAACATGATTTCCTGAGCACCTGGTTGGTGGATTGTTGGAGTTTTTCGTCCTGCCACATCTGAAGTCATATCAGGACAGGAACCGACTTGTGACAGTGCGCGCTCATGGCAACTTTAAAGTGCTGCCCCACTGGGAAATCAGGCTGCCGGCACCATGACCCGATATCCCACTCAGTCACATTATCCTGTTACTGAGCTAACCAGTCCTTGCCCTACCCTATTAATGTTGAGTGTCAGGCTACGAAGCGACAAGTATTAATGCGTAAATCATTGATTTGACTCCACCGAGAACCGAACTCCCGACCTTCCGCACGCGAGGCCCGCGCTTTGCCGATGAGGCCACCGCGCCCGGTTCCTGAGTGCCCTCGTAATACTGGAGATCATGTGTGTGTCCCAGACTCCAATCATGAGACGACTGTGCCGACTACACGGCGGGTCCCACTTTACGCAATAAGTTGGTAGTGGACGCTGTGGCCGAATCGATAGAGCACAAGCTTCCGGTGCGGAAGTTCAGGAGTTTGAATCCCGGCTGGAGTCAAGCCAAGCTGGTTTTTTTCCTGTTCATATATTTATTCAGAATGCATTGGAAGTATCGTATAGACTTGTGTCTTATTAAAATTAGCTTCAGTTTGATGAATCAGTAGCACAGCATCAGTGCATGTAGTTGTGCATTAATGCATGATATAGTAGAATTAATGCTGAATGGTTTATTATCAGATTTGTAAATATACATTTATATATTACATAGCGCCGACCTATCCCTACTATCTCAGGTTTACACTGAAAGTACCCAGCGTCCTTCCCTTCTTCCATAATAGGCTGGTGTCTGCCTAATCAGTGCTTTTTGCAAAACAATGGAATGGGCAAATTCCGAGGTTGTGGTTTTCTCCATTAATGTACCTCTAAACTTCCTCCTGAGATTACAAATTAAAAGTAATAGAATCCTGATTTTATTCTAGGCCTAACTGAGAGCATTATCTTTTTATTTTAATTATGCAAAGGGCAAATACATCAGGAACAAAATATAAATAAACAGTGCTAGTAGAGTTAGTGATTCTATATTTGCCTTAATTCTGGGTGTTTCCCCCCCCCCCCCCTTTCCAGGCATATTGTATTTAAGGTAAATCCCCAGCTAAATAAATACTTGTGAATTTCAAATGGGATGTTTCTATAATTCTGTAACAGATTTCACTTGTCTCAGTTATTTACAGAATAACACATTTTGAATTGAATAGTAATACCAATAAAACTAGCAAATGTACTGAATCTAAGTTCAGTTTGTTTTTGTCAGTGTGTGTGCCTCTACAGTCCTAAATATAATTTAAGATATTAATCTTTTATCCAGCATTGCATTTACATCAATATAATCAGCACATCTTATGCCATGTGCATTTAGATTTAGACAAATCTGGGCACTCATACTAGTGTTAGAGCCATAGCCAGTGTCAGTTTTACTTATTTTATTCATGTTTTTATTCATATCATATGGTTAATGACATATGTAGAAATAGAAAATGAGTAGGGTTAATCAGATATTGGTTAAATACTTCTTTGAAACAAGTTTTTGTTGATGCATTATAACATAGTAGTCAATAAGAGTAAGTTACAGGTCAAAAATTGCTGTGAGGTCAATAGCATAATAGTCAATAAATCAGTTAAATGTCAGTAGTTGGTGGATCATGTTGAAATTTGACTCAGGCCCTCAACCCCATCGCGTTTGTGTGTTTGTCGTTTGTAGGGATGGGTGGGCGGCTGAGTTGAGGTGGTGAGTTGCTCGTCCGGCTGCCGTGGTGGAAGTGATGTTTGGTGGGTCTCGGGGTGCGAGGATGGGTGGCGTGACATCATAGGTCTCGTGAGAGACTCGGGCCCATGCGAAATCCGGTAGGGGTTTGGGTTTGGATTCAAACCCAGGTGGTGCAACCATGGAGACTGCTTGTTCGCGCACCACCAAGGATCACTTCCACCATGGCAGCCAGATGTAGTCAGACATGTGACATGGTAAAGTAAACAATAACCATGCAATACAAATATCAAACAGTAACGTGCTAAGGTGGCATTTGGTAAATTATATAAATGAATTATGATAACGTGTAAGTTTGTCTAGTTTGTTTTGATTGCAATTTATTATGAGGCCAGTCAATCATAGGTGTGGGTGGGTAAAAAAGAATAGAATAAGAAATATAGAAACACTCAGAGGGTGGTAAAGACTGACTTATAAGAAATATTGTATAGGTCAGAAGTTTAATATTCTGGCTGTCTTCTGTGTACATCAATACATTTGTCACCAAAGAAGGGCAATATTTTCTGATAATGCCTCAGGTTGAATAAACGGTTCATTGAAATGATGCAATAAATCACAGAAAAACAACTCAGTGTTGTGTTTATTTTATTTGTAACCTAGTTTAATGTTGATCAAACTATATAAAAACAACACATTTGTTATTACATTTAAATGATTGAAATACCAATCTGAAGTCCACCAATACGCATTTCTGGGTATGATGCTCAAGATAACCCTCATTGGGATATGGAGCCAAACACTACCTATGTCAATGAACCACTTAACAATATGAGATTTAATGATGAAGGTTAAGAATGTAATTACATTTAAGAAAGAATAATCAGAACTGTTAGCATTTACCTCATAGTAAAGTGACTAGCTAGTCTATCACATCGCAAAGAAGTCTGTGAAGTCCACGTTCAAAGTAACAAACACACTTTGGTCAAGAATTATTCCCATAGGATGTACTATAGTAGGGTGCACATATCTGGAAACAGCGTTTCGGTAAAGTGACTAGCTCTTGGCAGTATCTAGTCTCTGATGGTCTAGAAAATACTGTCATTTAAATAAATACCTTGCACATGGGTTTGCTTGAATAGATCAAAGACAATATCTATTTACATTTCTGCACTGTGACACATGCATTAATTAGCTTCACTTCTGTGTTGTCCTTATCCATACAGCAGTTGCCATCACAGGACCTTCATCAATGGCATGTCATGTGTTGTTTTTATATCTCTATGTACAGGACAATTTTCAAACAGCTGTGGGCAACTCTGTAATGGGGGGAAAGAAGTGAAAGCTGTTGTTACTGCCATATTTTAAGGGGTTTCATAGAAGAAGCATATATACAGCTATATATACCAGCATACTACGCTTTGCTACTAAATTTCTCTTTTTAATTTAATGCAATTTCAATTTGATATATTAGAACTGTTTTATGGTGGAACATTTGCAGGTTCCTCTCGAACTGCTCATGTTCTCTTTAATAGTATATTTTGTTAGATCTCCAATTTAAAATTAAATATTAAAAGGACTGTGCCATATCATTGCACCATTATGTATGTATATAGGATAAGCTTGATATGCCAGGCATCACCCAGTTTATCAGGCTGAGCACACCCAACACCGTCATCATATTGTACACAACATTGGTTTTATGTGCAGCTTATAGCTCTTATTACCAAATTATCACCAACATTAGTTATGGCCTAACATAGTCAACATGAGATTCAAATATAAATAAAATCAAATGTGTTCGATCCCGAACAAATAATTCATAACGCTTAGTTGATTTGTTAAAAATCATATTGAATGGGGTATCATATTTTAGGTAAGCATTGACAAATGTGAGATATTTCTGATAGGGGATTTCAATGCTGACTATGCTAGCAGTCTGGCAGAGACTTACCAGACACATGGAAGACAAAAGCATACATGTGACCTATATCAATACTCCTCTACCAGGAATAATAATTGAACAGACAATATGTATATGGCCACATAAATGTGTTCCTCCAGTCATTTAAATACCTAACTAATCATCAACATGGGTTCAGGTAAGACAAATTCACCACCAAAGCTCTTGCATCCCTTCTAGATGAACTAGTAACAAACATAGATAATGGTGAATTCAATTTGTCAGTGTTTCTTGATTTCAAGAAAGCATTTAGCACTACAGACCATCACTTGGGCCTACTACTAAGAAAATCAAGAAAGCTAGGAGAGGACCAACAAAAATAGAACATATGTAATGCATGGATCTAAGACCATGATGGCGAGAACACGGCCAATATACCTGAAAAAAGGGGGTTTTGGTCTTAACAGGGTTGACTCCTATAAATATCTGGTAATGACACTTAACTCTAAGATACCTGTTGGACATCAATTAAGCAAACCTAAAGCTAATGACTCTTAGAAAATTGAGGGACTATGCTAGTGAGAATGCACCCTTAATTGTCACTTTACAGGACAATAATATTACAAATTAGGGGGCCTATGCTATGACACAAAGATGGTCATACAAAATTATCCTGTAGAAAATATTGTGACCCAATTCAAACTGGAACCTAACCCAGCATCCATTGCAAACACAACCCATTCAATATAATCTCTAGACATGAAATGGCCAAGTATATTGACACATGAACTACCATAAACCGATACTTGGGACAGTCTTTAGGATATTGTAAATACAATTATTTATGACTTCACCGAAGTGCTATGGTAAGATATTATAATGGGAATACAGTGGTATGCATCACATGTGGTTAGTTGTCTTATTTCTAGATGTCTTTTGTATATATAGGCCTACCTGGAATATGCTTGCATGTGATACATATCTTATGGACTGCCTGAAACATCCAGGCAGCCCGGGAGATCTGAAGAAGCAGGGAGTTGCGGCCCTTTCTGGTGGCTAGCACATGAACTGTGACCATGTTGTCATAGTTGACTGCTATGTGGCCACCGGCATTAGCTGTTGGTGACTAGGGTGTGGAGGGAGATGAGGATGTTCGCCGCCTCGAGTTGTGTGATACTGTCAGAGTTGCCATCCTCGAGCTGGGCGGAGTATGCTCATTTGTCTTTGGCGCCTCCTATCCCTCCCATGCAGGCGTCAATGACGATCTCCCTGTGTGGGCTGTAGGGGGTATGAGTGAGGTCCCGTTTCAAGTTGCCACAATCTCATGCAAGTCCTATGTTGAGTTGAGCAATAGCCCTGAGTGTCTTTTTCATGAATCATCTATGTTGTTTGCAATCATTCAGAAATGATGTCAAAATTGATGTGAAACACCAATGTCCTATTAATTAAAGATTCTGTTGAATAAAAATGACAGTCCTAATGTCAGGAACATATAGAGGTTTTGTCCAGAAAGGGAAACTGTTTTTTCACTAAAATTACAGAACTGAAAACTGTCACACACTCACAGTGAGATGACTGGCTGAGACTTGTGAGTCACAATAAGTTTGAAAAACTGGATCTAAGCTCTTAGACTTAGGACCAGTGTAGCAGGAAATCGCAAACCCTGTAAATCGCAAACCCCCACTTGTGATTTCCTAGGAAATCGCAAACCCCCATACAATATATGGGCATTGGGAGTTTGCAATTTCCTAGGGGGGGGGGGGGAAAGGGGGGGTTGTGGGGGGGTAGCAGGGGGGGGGAGGGGTTTGGGGTGGGGGGGGGGGGGGGGGGTGGGGGGGGGCGGGGGGGGGGTGTGTGGGGGGGGGCGAGGGGGGGGGAGGGGGTGGATGGTGAGGGGGGGATGAGCGAGGGGGAGTGGGTGGGTGTTGGGTGGGGGGGGGGGTGCGGCGGGCGGGGGAGGGTGGGATGGGGTAGTTTCATGAGTTCGCGGGGGGGGTGGGCAGGCTGGGGGGGGGGGTGGCGCGGGGGGCGGCGGGGGGGGGTGGGTCGGGGGGGGGAACGGTGCGGGGTGTTGGTGGGGGCGGTGGGGAGGGGGTTGGGGGGGGGGGGGGTGGGGGGGGGTGTGTGGGTTGTGGGGTGGGGGGGGATGGGGGGCGGGGGGGGAGGTGGGGGGGGGGGGGGGGGGGGGGGGGGGTGAGGGGGGGGGGGGGGGGTTGGTGGGGGGGCGGGGGGGGGGGGGAGGGGTGGGGAGGGGGCGGGGGGGGGGGGGGGGGGGGGGGTGGTGGGAGGGGGGGGGGGGGGGTGAGGTGGGGTGGGGGGGGGGGGTTCACATATCCCCCCTGGACATCACACACCCCCCCCCCATGTTTGGCAGTCTTAAAGCAAGCACATGTGCTTTGTGCAGGTTTGTTTTGCTTTTATAATTCCCAAAATGCACCGTGACGCTGGAATTACAAACTGGTCTATTGTAAAAATTGTATTTGTGTAAGCATGATTAAGCCACATTTATTTTTATATAAGGGGGATCCCTCACAAGATAGATTAATTGATTATTTTAAATTCCATGCCTGTCACTGCAATCGCTCACAAGAAAGGATAGGGGAACAGGTCAATTTTTGTCAAAGATACTAGACTATATCATTAAGAAAAGCCAGTACAACTATTTGTATAATTATCCTACGTGATGCTGAAGTGACTAAAAGCCAAGGGACCAGGCTAGCGTTTTCAGCTCATGTGCGGTCGGAATTACGAAGTGGACTATTGCAAAGATGTTTTCATTAGGATTAATCCATCTTCATCCTTCTTGAATCCATTTTATCCCCCCAGATCTGGTAGAAGTTCAAAGTCAAACATACAGTTGCCATGCTTGGGGAGATAAATGCTATAAAACATGGGGGTTTGCGATCTCCAGGGGGGTTTGTGATTTCCCAGGATTTGAAGGATAGATTCCAATGTTTATCTCCATTTTTGAATTGGTATTTACATAGTTTTGCGCCTGAAGTCTTCATATGGCTTTCTACAAAGTCCCGCCTTAGTGATAGCTCATGTCTCATGAGGGGTATGTAATAGTGCTGCCTCACTGGTATACCATACTGCCAACATCCTGATATGACTCCCGACTCAGTCACATTATCCTGATCCAACCTTTCCCTGTGGACTATTGTGCCCGCAGTGCCAGGCGAGGTAGCGAGAAAGTGTCAGTGATGACCTGCTTCGGGTTGATTTGTTGGGGATCGAACCCAGAACCACACATCCGGAGATGGGTCCTTGTACAACTAGGCCATCCTCAACCCCGACCTCACCCTAGTACATATGATCCGTGTTACTCTGGTCCACCTTGTAATATATGTTGATGTCGACATATTGCTTGTTTATTTTCTGAAGATTTACATCCTAGCAAAATATTCTTTCATATCAGGCCGGGTACTGACAAATGAAAGTGTGCACTCATGGTGAATGGCTTTATATTGCTGCACAGTTCGGAACACAATGCTGCCGGGACCATGACCGGATATCCCACTCTGTCGTATTATCCTGAGCAAACCAATTATTGTCCTCTCTATCCTAGTTATACCGAACGCCAGGAAATATAACGACAAGTATCAACGTGGGAAATCCTTGGATTTGATTCAGCCCAGATTCAACCTCATGACCTTTTATATAGCAGGTTGGATGGTTGTTGGACTTTTACATCCTGGCAACATCTAAGGTCATATCAGTTCTGGTACCGACTTGTTACAGTGTGCACTCATGGTGACTTTTTAATGCTGCCCCACTGGGCAAATCAGGCCGCTGGCACCATGACCCGATGTCCCACTCAGTCCCATTATCCTGACACTGAGTTAACCAGTCCGTCCCCTATCCTATTAATGCCGAGCACCAGGCTAGCAAGCGACAAATATCAATTTGATAAGTCATTGGTTTGAATCGACCAGGAACCGAACTCCCGACCTTCCGCACGCGAGGCCCGCGCACTACCGATTCGGCGACTGCGCCCAGTTTTGTACAGAAAGTCAGCATTCAGCAGCTCAGCCATGACCTCGAAGTCTATATTAGACCTTTACTGTGTCAGCTTGGGCTGAGCACGGCATTACAATAATTGATTCTTAATGGGCCTTCAGGAAGGAACTTTGCCTGTTTGCCTCAGCCATCCCCTTGAAGGCTATGTTAGGCCTTTAGTGTGTCGGCTTGGGGTGAGCATTGCATTGTAATAATCGATTCTTAATGGGCCTGCAGGAAGGAATTTTAGCTGCTTGCGTTCTACAAGTCACCCTGCCCCCCCCCCCCCCCCCCGGTCACGTGATGCATTGCATCTTGTTGTGTAGTACTTTCTGAATGTCTTGAAAATGTACGCAGGTGGGTTGGGAGTGGGGAACCGGGGGAGGGGGAAGGGGGAGGGGGAGGGGCAGGGGGAGGGGAGGGGAAGGGGGAGGGGAGGGGGTTGAGGAGATGTGGGCGTCAGGGAAATTGGGGTGTAGGCATGGGGGTGAAGGAGTGGGGGTGTAGAGATGAGGGTGTGGGTGTATGTGTGTGGAGATCAGGAGCTGGAGGGAGTGAGGGGTGTGACGGTTAGAGGTGTGAGGATGTGAGTGTGAGGATGTGGGTGGGGGGGGGGGAGATGAAGAAGTGTCGAGCTGAGAGGGATGGGTAAGTGAGGGAGAGTTTCATGTCTCCTGAGGGGTATGCAATAGTGTAATGTGAAGTGAGAGTGAGGGTGAGGGTGAGGGTGAGGGTGAGGGTGGAGGGTGAGGGTGAGGGTGAGGGTAAGGGTGGGGTGAGGGTGAGGGTAATGGTGGGGTGAGGGTGAGGGTGATGGTGGGATGAGGGTGGGGGTAGGGTGAGGGTGAGGTGGGTGGGGTGTGAGGGTGAGGGTGAGGGTGAAGGTGAGGGTGAGGGTGACGGTGAAGGTGAGGGTGAGGGTGAGAGTGGTGGTGGGGGTGAGGGTGGGGGTTTAGGTGAGGGTGAGGGTTAGGGTGCGGGTGAAGGTGAGGGTGAGGGTGAAGGTGAGGGTGGGGGTGAGGGGGGGGGGTGGGGTGAAGATGAGGGTGAGGGTGGGGTGAGGGTGAGGGTGGGGGTGAGGGTGGGGGTGAGGTTGAGGGTGGTAGTGAGGGTGAGGGTGAGGGTGAAGTGAATGTGAGGGTGAGGGTGAGGGTGAGGTGAGGGTGATGGTGAGGGTGATGGTGAGGGTGATGGTGAGGGTGAAGGTGAAGGTGAGGGTGAGGATGAGGTTGAGGGTGAGGGTGAGGGTGAGGCTGAGGCTGAGGCTGAGGCTGAGGCTGAGGCTGAGTCTGAGGGTGAGGGTGAGGGTGATGGTGAGGGATGTGGGTGAGGTGTTGGGGTAAGTCGATGTTGGAGTGAGGGTGAGCGGGGTGAAGTGAAACCCGGTGAGGGGAGTATGGTATATATTGATGTGTATGTGTGTGGGTGGGGGGGGGGGCGTGAGTGGGAGGGAGGAGGGGGGTATGTGCTTTGCCGTTGGGGAGTTTCCTTTTCGCGCCCCAGAAAGCTGAATGAAATCAATCTTACAGTCTGCTAAATGCTGCCGGGAATGGTGTCAGCCGCGGGAACTCATCACAGTCCGGTGTTGGCGCATACTGGGAGGGCGGGGGCGGAGGGGGGGAGGGGGGGGGGGAGGGTTCCCGCCCGCTCCAGGGAAGGATACACCGCTTGTTAATGGTGGATTTCCGCAAGGATGTAATTTGATTGGACGCCCTCTGAGCTCTGAGCACCACAATAGTGTCGCGACATATTGTGTGTTTGTTTGTTGGAGGTTTAAGATCCTAGCAACATCTATGGTGGATGAAACTCTTGTTGATTTTGAACTGTTATACACGTGAATGAATGTAACATAATATGGCCGTAAGACCAGTGGCTCGGCGCTGAACAAAAATTGCTTTATTCCCTGATTAAAAAATGATCATTTACCAACGAAGGAAATAGCAGGAATAGCTTCCATGTGTGACCTTACAAACCAGGATTTCACTAATTTGAAATTTTGAATAAATCATGGGAAAACAATTAAATATTTATCAAATCATAACTTTGGAACTATTCAAGGGGTCTGGATATATTCTATATCAGTGGAAGCAGATTGAAATATCCGTGTAGATATGTAAATTGTAATATTGCGCCATTGAATAAAACAAACTTACTTTGAACTACCTAATATTTATCCTGACACCGAGCTGACCAGTCCTGGGACTATCCTAATTATGCCGAGCGCAAGGCTTGGTAGTGACAAGTGTAGTCGTCTGCACTGACCTCTCAGGCAAGGAGCCGCATAGACAGGTATGCGTGGGTAGTGTGGTGACATCAGGGAGCTGGTTTAATGGTTAGTACACTGGTCCGGAATTCAAAGAGGTGTGGGGTCGAGTCCCGCTGTCGGTGCACTATTTCCCATGGTCATCACCCCCCCCCCCCGCCCCGCCGGGATCCTATACACGCTACGTGCTGTATAGTGCATTGCATGTATTTATGTAACTGTTAAGTGCCTGTCACACCTTACCGGATTGAGTACTGGACACAAATGGAAAAATAATTTTCTAGTCCGGTGGTGTTCGGTATCAAAATGTACTGAAATGTGTTGAAATGTTGCGCTTTCAGGTCAAAAGTGGCCAGATGAAACAGGTGTTAAATGGACAAGGAACGTACATTAACAAATAGCCAATGGGCGATAACCCAATGATAACCGGATGACACCGGATAAGAACTAAATGTCAAACGGACACGTACTGGACTGTTAACGGACGCGTGAGAGAAAAACAAAAAACCGACAGACCGAATTCCCACAACACAGTCTGTGGACTATTCAGGAAGCAAACCGGAGATGTAACGGATGGGCACCGGACATGAAATGGACAAAACAGACTAAATGGACTTAAACCAGACACCAACCGTACACCTCAGTCCGGTGGTGTCCGGTACAAGTTTTGTGCATACACACCGGACACCACCAGACAGATATCGGACAGGCCACGTATTTCAATGGACAGTGTCCGTTTTCTATCCGGTACCCCAATCCGGTAAGGCGTGACTGAGCCTTAAGCATTAGAATACTTAAAATCCCAGGGGGACGAGTGTAGTATGCAAAGAGGTGTCGCTTCGAGTCCCGCTCTAGACGCAATATTTCCCATTTTCATCAACAAAAGTATCAATTTGGCGCGACAGAACGCTGTGTGTGTATTAATCATTCATCCCATCAATATGCTGCCCTTCAATTGATGATGCCTTTGCATGTTCGTGTCTGCACCAATATCATTTTGCATGATTCCACTTTTTATATCTCCAAAGTAAGCCATTTTGTAAAAGAAGTTCAACTAATTGGACTAAAATGAATTAGATAATTATGAGCAACCTAACCTCTCACCAGACCAATTGGACCAATTGGTACAGCACGCGCTTCCCATGCTGAAGATTGATAGTTCGAATCCCAGTGTTGCGGATTCCGAGGGACACCAGTTTGCCAGGGAGACTTCCATTCAAATGCATTGTCAACAGCCGTGAGCAAATCTTCATACAGAAAAAATCTAATATCTCTAAAATTACACCACCTAGAAACAAATCGCTTCGTACACATATAGAAAACATCTTTACCATTAAGATTATATTAAATTGATAAGGTTAGGATTCTTGATTTCTTTTAATTTTGAATAAAACTAATGTTTTTCACTGCGCTTACCGTCCAACTCAAGGCATTGTCAATGGCCATGAGCAATCGTCATACATAAAATACAGGAAAAGTTAAATATCTCTGAAAGGACACCACCTAGAAACAAATCGTTTGGTACACATATAGAAAACATCTTTACCAAAAACATTATATTAAATTTATAAGGTTAGTGACGATGCTGTTCGATTTTGATGTATGCGCAGAAGCAATGTGTCCCTGGCAAACTGGTGTCCCTGTGAAACCGCAACACCGGCTGAGTCAAATCAATGACTTACCAAATGTATACGTGTCGCTACCTAGCCTAGCACTTGGCATTAATAGGATAGGACAAGGACTGGGTAGTTAATTGTAAGGATCATGTGCCAGTAGCTCAATTTGTTGATTGTTTGATTCCAATGCTTATCTCAATTTTTGGATCCGCGTTTATGGGGTTTGCGCCTGTACTCTTCAAATTACAATGTTATACAATATATTGAATAAACATTTAAATACAACTAAAGTATATTCTTCTTAGCACCTCTGTACTGTTACATATTTTATTTGTTGTTGTTTTATGTCCTAGCAACATCCAAGGTAATATCAGGACGGGTACCGAAGTGTGACAGTGCACACTCATTGTGAATGTATAGTACTGCCCCACTGGGACACCAGGTGGCCAGCACCATGACCTAATAGCCCACTCAGTCACATTATCCTGACACTGAGCGAACCGTTCTTTGCCCTGTCCTAATAATGCTGAGTGTCTGGCTAGGAAGTGACAGGTATACATTTTTAAGTCATTGGTTTGACGCGACCAGGGTTCAAACGCCACAAACCCATGGGTTTGGATCGCCCGATTTCTCAAAACAGGAGGCGGCCGCTCAACTCATCTGGCCATCCCATCCGGTATGTGTTACACACTACTAAATTAGAATATTAATTTAATTTTCGTGTGAATTCGTTGTCTGGTTGTATCCATGTCATGCCCAGCGTCAAGTAGCTGGCCGCTAAAATAGGGACACATTTTTAATGGCCGCGAAAATATCATTGTCCACTTTTTTCTTTTCCTTTGTGTACCTTAAGCTATTCCAGGCTACACAAGGAATCTCTTAAACTCCTAAAAGCAATCTTCCTCTACTTGGCCAGCATTGAATAGTAGACGAGCATGGGTCCGTGGTACCACAGCGCAAATGACACATCAAATTAGAGCACTTATTAACAAATCGCCGATCATTTCTCCCAACGTCAAAATAGAAATAGAAACGCATTGCTATAGGTTTGTTTGTTGTTGTTTTCCGTCCTAGCAACATGTGAGGTCATATCAGGACGGTTTGCTTGATATAGGTTATTATTTTGCTTCCCTTTTACTTTTAGATGTCATTGAAGACATGTATTAGTCTACAAATATCTCGATCACTATCGGTGTGTTCTGTTTCATAAAGAAAACACCGTTAACTTTAACAAACCGCCAATCGAAATCATACTGCCATTATATAAGTATCCACCATAGATTACCGTAGGCCCAAATTCATTATGCATTATCTCCACCCACCCCCCCCCCCCCAACTCCAACCCACCCACCCCTCTATGTCTTATCCCGCTTCCTCCACTAACCGTTTTCTTGCCGTTAAAGCGGTAACTTGTTTCGTGTATTTGTTAGTAATTGGCGCTCGCCTGTTTGAGAGGGTGACGAATGGTCACTTGGGGGCGGGTAGACCCGGAGCCTCAGGTGGCAGCTACAAAGGCAAAAACCCACGTAGTTTCCCACCGGCCGGCCGCTACACACTTGTTCCTCCCCCCACCCACCCTCCCCGCCGAGCTACTCCCACGCTCACACCCACACCCCCACGCACACACACACCCACGCACACACCCACACCCCCCCCCACACACACATCCTCCTCCCGCCCCAACGTCGCTGATTCAATACAAGGCGAACACCCCTTATCCTAACCTCCACTCCTCACACCCTCCCCTCACACCCTCCCCTCACACCCTCCCCTCACACCCTCCCCTCACACCCTCCCATCACCATTCTCATCACCATTCCCCTCACCCTTCCCTCACGGTGCCCCTTACGTTCCCCTCAACGTCCCCTCAACCTCCCCTCAACCTCCCTCTGGCCTCCCCCCACCCTCCCCTCACACCCTCCCCTCACCCTCCCATAACCTTCCCCTCACCCTCCCGCCCACCGGCTCCTCGCCCTCCCCTCATCCTCCCCTCATCCTCCTTCACCCTCCCTCACACTCCCCCCTCCCCTCACCCACCCTTTACCCTCCCCTCACCCTTCACTCACCCTCCCTTCACCCTCCACTCAGCATCCCCGCATCCTCCACTCACAGTTTTCCGTCCCCCTCCCCAAACCCTCCCCTAACCCTACCCACACCCATCCCTTACCCTGCACTCACCCTGTTCTCATCCTCCCCTTACACTCGGGATACCCTCCCCTCACTGTCCCCTCACCCTCCCCTCACCCTCCCCAAACCCTCCCCTCACCCTCCCCTCACCTTCCCCATACCCTCCTCAAACCCTTCCTTCCCCTCCCCCTCCCCCTCCACTCACCCTCCCCTCACCTTCCCCATACCCTCCCCTCACCCTCCCCTCACCCTCCCTTCCCCTCCCCCTCACCCTCCACTCACCCTCCCCAAACCCTCACCCTCACCCTCCCCTCACCCTCACCCTCAACTCACCCTCCCCTCACCTTCCCCAAACCCTCCTCAAACCCTCCAATCATCCTCCCTTCACCTTCCCAATACCCTCCCTCACCCTCCGAAAACCCCTCCCCAAAACCTCCCCACACCAGACGTCATCGCGCACCTACCCCCATTACGCATGCGCCGAACACTCTCCCGCCAATTTCATGTAATTTTGGTAATTTTGGTGCCAACTGAAAAAGGGGAGAGGCGATCTCTCTTTCTCTTTCCCTCTCTGTCTGTCTCTGTATCTGTCTGTCTGTCTCGCTGTCTCTCTGTCTATCTCCCTCACTCTCTGTAGGTATCTCTCCTGCTGTATCTCTCTCGCACTCTGTCTTGGTTTGAAGTTATCATCTTGCATTTCTTTCCCGGTTTCTCGTCATCTATCAACATCGCTCTCTCACTCTCTCTCGCTCTCTCTATTTCTCTCTATCTCTCTCTGTTACAATTTCTCTTATGTCCCTGCCTCTACCGCGTTGTTTTGTGTCTGTCGTTCTCTCTATTTAACTGTCTCTCACTGTCTCCTCCTAACACAAGGTGTGGATATGCAAACACCCATAGCAGATTTATATTTCACTGCGGAAACGATGGGAGGTGGTTCGGATACCTTCGTTTTGTAGGGTGTGCCTTTGTTGTTGTTTTTATTTAAATGTTCTCTTTGCTTAAGTAAAAGTATGTGTGTAATGGGTCAGACGAGGTTCTTACCATTGCCACACCTTATTTTTATCTTACTTCATATTGATTACACCTAGGTTATATATATATATATATATATATATATATAAATATATATATATGGGTCAGTATCACGAAAAGAGGCCAATCGGTGGAAGTTGTCAGCGTCGATCATTGGATGTCGGTGTCGATCGTCATAATTATAGTTAAGCATTGACAGAGGTCTTGGAAAGTCCTTAAATTTATCCTGAATGTAAAGGTAGAGAAAATACAACAACCTTATTTGTTTCTAGGATAATTTAATATAAAACAAAGAAATGCACTGCACTTTAAGAATTGCGATGCCGACATCTGTTAAAGTTGTCGGCGTCGATCATTGGATGTCAGCATCGATCGTCATAATTATAGTTTAGCATTGACAGGGGTGTTGCAAAGTCCTTAAATTTATCCTGAATGTGAAGGTAGATAAAATACAAAAACCTTATTTGTTTCTAGGATAATTTAATATAAAACAAAGAAATGCACTACATTTTAAGAATTGTGACGCCGACAACTTAAATAAACCACCGATTGGCCCATTTTCGTGAGGCTGTCCCATATATATATATATATATATATATATATATATATATATATATATATATATATGAGGCTCCACCTCCATACATTTATATATATATATATATATATATGTATGGAGGTGAGCCTCATATGTATTGTAAAATTCCTCGAGCTAGTGGAGGAGAGGCCCCACGCAGGAGGCGTAGATGTGCATGCTGTTACCCCCCCCCCCCCAGTGAGGGGGGGGGGGTAGTGCCACCCACTCCAGCTATTATTACGTGCGATAACAGGCTTATCACTATCCATATATATAGATATATATAATATATAATATATATATATTTTGATTTTATATTCATATAGGTATATAGTGTATATAGGTACGTAATACAGAGAAGTGTATACCTATCTAAAACAGCTATATAACACATGTGTACCTATTTACTACCTATGTATACTTATATAATGTATTACATATATATGAGTATACATTTTTTTAATTATTTTTTATTTGTTATTGAGGCTGTATTTATACTGTCCATAGCATATAACCCTGGGTATTCAGGCTAGTATTCAATGCTGGCCAGCTGTAGTGTTGGTGTTATCTTATCATACAGTAGCTGCTGATAAGGTATTTGATTGCCTGCATTTCAGCAGGAGATAGATAGTTGGTTGGTCTGGTTAGTAATCTATGTTATTTCTTTTTGATTTTCTTGGCATATATGTGTTTTATTTGTTCTACTCTTACTACTAGACTAGCCTACTCCTATTTACATATCATATGCTTGTACGTAGCTGTGTGGTGTGCTATCTGGCTACTTTTGGCATGGTTACCTTCCATTGGGCGTCCCGCTGGTGGGCCGTGACATATCACATGCCCCTTTGCAGTGCAGCTTAGTGGGGGTTTCCTAGCCTTATTTTGCACAGATATTTTGTGTATGATTTTAGGTCAGGAATTTGTTTTTCCTTTACTGTTTGGTCATTCCACACCTTGGCAGCCATTTCCAGCATGCTTCTCTCATGAGCTTTTATTTGGCTTCTGGTCTGCTTTAGTAGTGGCGCATTATTTGCTCTAGTAGCCCTTTGTGGTTTTGTTAGGAATTTATTGTCTTGACTATAGCTTTATGCTAATGTTTTCAGACACATTATTCTCCTATTTTCTAGCAGTTTTACTTTGGTTCTTTTGTGTATGTCATAGGTGGGGTGCAGCTTGTCTACTCTGAGGCAGATTTTCAGGGCTCTGTTCTGAAGTGTTTGCAGTTTTTTTAGAAGTTCTTTTTTCGCACCCATGTAGTTTACATCTCCATAGTCAAAATAGGGGAGCACCATGCCCTTGAAGATTTTTGTTGACATTTCTTGTGTCATGTAGCCTCTTAGCTTTGCAAATAGCCACAGTTTGTGGTTTACCTTTTGGACAATTTTGTTTATACATAGGTTGTAGTTTAGTTGGCTGTCCAAATCAAGGCCTAGGTATTTGTAATCGTCTACATCTTCTAGTGTTTGGTTTCCTAGCTGACAGTGTAGTTTTCTTTCTGGCATTTGTTTATATGAGAAGAGAACTGTTTTTGACTTGCTTGCTTGATGGTTATTTTGTTGGACTCACACCACTCATCCAGTTTTAGTAGGAGCTTGTTTAGCTTAGTTTATGGTCTACTGTATCGAATACTTTGCTGAAGTCAATGAAGGCTGCTTCAACTAATTGGTTTTGGTTCATTGACGCAAATATGTCATTTGTTAGGTTAGCTATTGTTTTAGATGTGGAGTGCAGTTTCCTTTAAACCCCCTTGTCTTTCGTTTAGTATATCGGTTTTTTCCAGGTGTTCATTTATGTGTCTATGTAGCACCTTTTCAATGAGCTTGCTTGGGGTTTGAAGAATCGATATTGGTCTGTCTCCACTTTTGTGAATATTGGTAATGGTTGCCATTTTCCAGGCTGAGATAAAACGCCCCTGTTCAAAGGAGATGTTGAATAGGTCTACTATAGTGGCCGGGATGGCTCCACAGTATTTTGGTTGGTATTTCATCTATTCCACTTGGTTTATTTGTGTCTATTTCATTTATTAATTTGTGTACTTCTATTATATCTGTTTTGCAGGTGGAGATTTCATTCTGCACAGTTCCTGATCTATTTTCCCACCTTTTTTTGAATTTTTCTGACAGCTTTTGTCCTATTGTGGCAAAGTGCGTATTCAGTTTGTTTGCTGCATCTTTGGCTGAGAGCATTGTCCCTTCGTTATCTTGGAATTTGTGTGCTCTTCTTTGTTATTTTTGGGGACTAATAGGTTTAGATTTGTCCAGAATTTGTTTGCGTTGCTTCCCCAGTCTTTGTCCTGCTTTATTATGTATTTCGTTTTTGCCATTCTCACAGCTTTGAGAGAGTTGTTTCAGGCGATATGGTAGGCCAGTTTGTCTTCCATAGTTTCTGTGAGCTTTGCTTTACTTTATTACCCAGTTTACTTTTGGCTATGATGAGCGTTAGCAGGTCATTGTCTACCCAGGGGTCCTGTTTTTTAGTATTCTTACGTTCTTAATGGGGCACATCTCATCAGCTGATTTTCTTATTTCTGTGATGATGTTGCCCCAATAGATATTAACATCATCTCTGTTTTGTGTGATGTTGTTTATGTTTTGGTGCAGATGATTTTTTTAATGCATCTTCTGAGTAGTTTTTTAGGGACCTGCCCATCTTATATTCATAGTGATTTGTGCTTTTTAGTTTTTTCCTTGTTACATATATTAGCTCATGATCACTTATACCCCAGCTCCTGGTGCCCCATTTAGTGGCGTGGTTTGAGTTGGTTTGTATTAGGTCAATTTTTGTATTATTTTTACTTAGCCTTGTTTTTTCAGTGATGAGCTGTTGTAGGCCTAAGATTTTGATTGTGGTTTGCAGCATTAGTTTGTTTTTATCATTGCTCTTGTAATTTACATTAAAGTCTCCTAGTATGAAGATTTCTGCCTTTGTCAGTTTTTGTATGGTGTTTATGCTCTTTTCTAGGGCTTCAATGAAGAGTTCAATTTCCCCTGATGGACGTCTGTAGAGGCTTGCTATGGCTATATTTGCTTGCTTTTCATTTTTTATTAGGCACCATCGTAGTTCTATGTGTACATTTTATAAGTTAGCTGTTATTAGGGCTTAGGGATCTAGAATGTTGGTGTCTTTGCAGTAAAGGACAACACCTCCACCCTTTTTTGTTTGGTTTAGAGTGTTATTTTGCTGTCTATCATTACATACAAGCCTATATCCGTTTATATTTAGGTAGTTATTTTGGTGTTTGTCAGTGAGCCAAGTCTCTGATAGTGTTAGAACATCTAGATTGTCTTTTTTCAGATGCATTTTTATTATGTCTATTTTGTTGGATGCACTCTGGCAGTTTAGGTGGGCAAAGTGCATGCCCCTTCCCAGTTTGCATTCAATTTCTTCTACCATACTTGTTTTCTTTAGGATAGTGGTTGCTTGATTAACACAAGTTTTGATTTTAATTTGAGTTTATTTTAGTTTAGTGATTTGTGAGTTCAGGGCATATGTGCTGGTGCATACAGAACACATGGTCCCTAAGAGTAGACGATAAAAAGGGGAAAAAAAGAAAAGATGTCCATGTCCGCCTCCGTAGTTACCTGTGTGCATGGGGGAAGGCATGGGCACTATATCATGTAGTATTTGTTTATTTTATTACTTATGTTTTAGGATTCAGTTAGTGAAATTTCTAAAAAGTTTGTGATACTTATGGTTTGGAGCCCTGGTGTTCTTCGCAGTTCGCCGTTATTTGTCAGTGTTTGTTAGGCTTTCCTTGACTTTTTGAAGGATGTCTCCCATCTTGTTTTTGTAAAGTTGCTTGACCGTTTCACCTTTGCTGGCTGAGTCTAGAAACCAACCTGAGCCCCAGTATGGGCACTTTGTGCATTCGCTGAATGCATTTCCTGGGGCATCTATTAGCTTTTTCTTTAGTTCCTCGTTTTGGGTGAATTTTGCATGGATGATATCCTCGTTTGTTTTGCACCATTCCGGTGTTCTCCATATTTTGTTTGCCATCGCCTTCATCATATATGGGTTGTCTGCATTGTCAATCATCCTCATTATATCATGTTTCTCATGGAATTTGGCCATTATCGAGCAGTAATATTGCTCAGCTGATGTGTATTTTTTTCCATCTTTTCCTGTGATGTTGTTGTGACTCATCTGTAGTCCTGATGTAGTTCGCTCCAGGGCTGGGAAGGATGAGTCTAATTCCTAGTTAATAGGTTGTGTGGACATGTTGTCCATTCTCTAAGTCCAGCTCTCTAGCCCCCCTTGGTCTACCCAGGGGTCCTGGGCTAACTGCTCTTTATCACACGGGGCACTCGTGCACCTAAGAGTCTTGTAGGCAAAGCAGGCTCGTGCCTATAAGAGTGGCTTGTGGTTGGTACTTACCACAAAATCGCGTGGCCTCCAGTAAATACCTGAAGTGGCGTAACGCCAGGTACACAGCCAACAATTCTCTGTCGAAGGCGCTGTATTTCCCTTCTGGTGGGCGGAGGTGCCTGCTGAAGAAAGCGATCGGCTTCCATTTGCTTTGGACATCCTGCTCTAACACAGCCCCTACCGCAATATCCGAAGCATCGACTGTGAGCCGGATGGGTGCATCAGCCTGTGGGTGAGATAGCATCACAGCCTGTGCGAGTGCTGTCTTGGTATCCGAGAAGGATTGAAGCATCAGGTCTGTCCATTCAATGTGTTTACTCTTGGTCGCCGTTGCTGCAAATAGAGGTTGGAGTGTGGCAGCCACGCGTGGCAAGAAACGGTGGTAATACGTTACCATACTGAGGAACTCTTGAAGGCCCTTGACTGTATCGGGTGCTGGAAACTCGGCGACAGCCTGCACTTTAGATGGAAGGGGACTGGCTCCGTGTTCATCTATGCGGTGTAAAAGGAATTCCAGGGCGGGTTTCCCGAACTCGCATTTCGCCACGTTTACTACAAGTCCATGTTCTACGAGGCGTGTGAACAGCTGCCATAGGTGGTCGTAGTGTTCCACGCTCGTGGGACTGGCCATGAGGATATCGTCGAGGTAAACGAAGACAAACTCCATTCCAGTGCATACCTTGTCCATTAGTCGTTGAAATGCCTGTGCTGTGTTCTTTAGAACAAATGGCATACGGACAAATTCAAAGAGGCCGAATGGCGTTATGATGGCTGTCTTAGCCACGTCTTCTGGAAGGACTGGGATCTGGTGGTATCCGCGCACCAGATCGATTTTAGAAAAAATGTGAGGATTGAGGAAAAATCCTGCATGTGCGGCACTGGGTAGCGATCCGGCCGGGTGGCGTCGTTCAGCCTACGGTAATCGGCGCAGGGCCTCCAACCGCCTGATCGTTTGCTTACCATGTGCAGCGGCGATGCCCAAGGGCTGTTTGAGTGACGCACTATACCCATGCGTTCCATTTCCTGGAACTCGTCTCTCGGCAGATGCGGTTTATCCGGCGGCAGGCGGCGAGCACAGGAGTATACCGGGTTCCCGGTGGTGGTGACGTGATGATGTACTCCATGCTTCACCAACTCCGTGGAGAATGTTGGCGTGGTGACTGCCGGGAACTCCATCAGGATATGCGCGAAGCCCTCAGAGTGCGGTGCGATGGTGCTGAGATGGCCAATAGGGTTTTGCTCTAGACGCAAACGGAGAGTGCGGAAGGTGGTGGAATGTATGGTACGCCGTCCTTGGAGGTCCACTAGGAAGCTGTGCACAGCAATGAAATCGCTGCCCAGCAGTGGTCTGTCTACTGCTGCCACGGTGAACTTCCACTGGAATTGTTGGCCGGCAATGCGTAGCGCGACTGAGCGGGTACTGTAGGTGCGAATGGCGGTTTTGTTAACTGCCTGCAGGGACGGGTGTTCATCTGGTAAGGCCCTGTCAGTGGCAGGAATGACGCTTATGGCCGCTCATGTGTCGACGAGGAAACGCCACTGGGATATCGCATCATGAGCATACAGGAGACTGCTGCAGTTGTCGCCGACCGCCAAGACCGTCATTGGCTGTCGGCTTTGGCGTTTTCCGACCACTTGCAGCCCGGTTCGTACTTCTGGGGATTCTCCCTGAAGCGGGAGTGGTAGTAACAAAGGTTCTGATTGGCTGCTTTGGCTTTTTGATGCGCTTCAATCTCGGTGCGATGGTGGCAGCCGAGATGGTGTTGGGCTCGACGGCATGTATGGTCATGTGGCTCGCCCTGTGGTGTGCCATAAGCTTGTCAGCTTGACGGGCCACCTGGCGTGGGCTCTTCATCCTCCAGCATGATCCGAATGGTCCCTGGCAGGTGCTCAAGGAATATGTGTTCGAAGAGCATCCATGGGTGGTATTCGTCAACCAACGCCAGCATGTCGGTCATTAGCTCTGACGGCTGGCGGTCTCCCAATTCGCCAATTTCCATCAACTGCCTTGCACGTTGCCTGCGGCTGGGAGTGTAGGCGTCAAGGATGTGGCCCTTCAGATCCTAGTACAAATCCTCAGTGGGGGGGGTCGTTGAGAGTGTCTCTCAGGCATCTCAGGCATCTCGCGGTGTCTCGGTCTATCACTGCGACTACATGGTGGTACTTCGTGAGGTCCGCAGTTATCTTCCGCAAGGCGAACTGTGCCTCTACTTGCTTGAACCACATCCGGGGGTCCTCAGGCCAGAATCTGGGCAGCTTCACTGCCACTGCGGTTATCGGTTCCTCGTCCCCTATGCTGGTTCGATGCGGGTACATGGATATAACAGTTATGTTGTGTAATTAAGGACTATGTGCACAACTTAAGCGTGTGCACGCGGCGATCAATGCATGCTTCCGTTGTGCATAACACGCCCCACTATCCACATCTGTTGTTTGCAAGTGTGTAGAACAATCTATCCAATGCAGTGTTGTTCCCCTGTGTGAGTGCAGAGTAGCACTGAAGCAACACATGGGGAAGAAGACCAGGGTAGTACCTGTGGGTTTACTCCAATATGGTAAATAACTCCTGGCTAGGTGTCAGGTCCTGTGTGATGTCGTCACTCAGGCTCGGGGTCACCAGTGTTGTGACTCATCTGTAGTCCTGATGTAGTTCACTCCAGGGCTGGGAAGGATGAGTCTAATTCCTAGTTAATAGGTTGTGTGGACATGTTGTCCATTCTCTAAGCTCTCTAGCCCCCCTTGGTCTACCCAGGGGTCCTGGGCTAACTGCTCTTTATCACACGGGGCACTCGTGCACCTAAGAGTCTTGTAGGCACAGCAGGCTCATGCCTATAAGAGTACCTGGGGGATCCCCTGCCTCAGCCTGATTCAATACTGGGCCCTACCTAGGCCGCCACAATGTCACACTTATACATAATGCATATATATGTGTATATCATTGTATAATACATATATATATAACTTTGTATGCATAATTATATAAAATAGAGATATGTGTATGATTATTTAATACATATGCATATGTTTATATAATACGTATATACAGTTATGCATTATATATATGATTGCATATTATTGCACACTTCAGAGCGAAGACCAAGACTACTCGGATACTGGTGAGAGAGCTGCTATTCACAGATGACAGTGCACTAGTTGCCCACTCTGCTGAAGAGATCCAGAAAATAGTGGACGCTTTCTCAGATGCCTCAAAGAAGTTTGGCCTGAAGATTAACATCAAGAAGATGGAGGTGCTGTACCAACCCAACTCTACAAGAACCCGAAAGGAGGATATCATGGTTGATGGAAACAAGCTGAACTCTGTTCCAGAATTCACCTACCTCGGAAGCACTATATCAAGTGATGGACGCATTAATGTTGAAATACAGAGGAGGATAGCCAAGGCTAGCACATCTTTCGGCCACCTACACCACAGACTCTGGAACAACGGCCATGTGTCCATGCTGGTCAAAGGCAAGATCTACCATGCAATCATGCTATCCACCCTACTATATGGAGCCGAGGCCGGGACAGTATACAGACGACAGGTGGAGAAGCTGCATGCCTTCATGATGCAACATCTGCGTTCAATCATGAGGCTAATCTGGAAGCACAAAGTGACAAATAAAGAAATACTCGAATGGACGGGGCTGCCCTCTATGGAAGATCTTCTGATCAAAAAGAATCTCCGGTGGACTGGACACCTCATGAGGATGTCATCAGACATGCTACCAAAGCAGATCCTCTATTCTCAACTGTCTTCTGGTTACAGAAAGAGAGGGTGCCATCGTCTCCAGTTCAAGGATACCATCAAGAGAAACCTAAAGCTGAGAGACATTAAGACTGACTCATGGACCTCACTCTCACAGCAGAGAGCTAAATGGAGAGCGGCAGTCAAGTAATGAAAGCAGTCTTTGTCACATCGCGACCGACAGTATGATGATGATGATAATGCGGTATATATCACATATAAAACAAGTACAAATATATATCCTCCCTGCAAACATATAAGCACACATTCATGATTAATGTTAGGTATCCTTCTATCTTGGTGTGTGTGAGGTTCGACATAATGCACCTCGTATTAATTCCCACCACCCCATACATCACGTGACATAAAGCTTACATAACCGACAGGCTGCTGGCGGCCGACAAGGCACAGCTGCAGATAAGCAACGCTGATACATCTGCGACAAGATAAGGCTCCGTGTTATCTGCGCAAGGCAAGCCACCAGTCACCATGGCGACACCAAAAAGCGCGGGAAACTGTCGCGTATACGAGCCATGCTTGTTGGATTAATTCAATGGAGAAGACAATCAAATTAAACTGACAGCAGTCATGGATAATTGAAGTCTTCCAGCTTGAACGACGTGTGTCTTGGAGTGTGGGTCTGTGTGTGTGATGGTGGTGTGTATGTGTATGTGTGTCTGCGCATTGCATCATGGGTTGCAGCGGAGTATCAGAATGTCCACCTCAGGCTCAGGCGGTAGAGTGTTCACCTGTGAAGGTGTGGGTCATCCGATCGATCCTGTTCAGTGGACCCATCTGCACTTTGGGATCTATTCGGTTCCAACCAGTGGTCCACAACTGGTTCATCAAAAGCTGTGGTATGTGCTGTCCTGTCTGTGGGGAAAGTGTATATAAAAGACCCATTGCTGCTTATCGGAAAGAGTAGCCTATATGGCGGCAGCGGGTTTCCTCCAAAGAAATATGTCAGAATGTTTGACGTCCAATAGCTGATCATCAAAATTGATGCCCTCTAGAGGTGTCTTTAAACAGAACAAACCTTTTGTTGGATCATGGGTTGCTGCTTCCTGAAGTGAGGCTTCACTCAATTGTCGTCTGATCTGCGCAAGGAGACCAAATGTTGTCTGATGCGGGAGAAGTCGGGTGGATGGTGTTTTGTGATTGGTGTCAGTGAAATTGGAAAAGGCCGGATTGGTTTAGTGCGTTGAGTGCTCCATCTCCCGTGCGGCAGATCATCGAAGAGGAATAGAACTTCCGGCGGAGCATGCGCAATCAACTAAAATTCTCATTGCGCATCAAGTCTGGACGTGAGTACTAATTTGGTCACTGACCATCATGGGTGGTTCCAAAATGTATTTTTTTTTCTTTGGCAGGGAAGTGGAAATGCAAATGAAAAACCCGAGAAATAGATGCAATTGTGAGATGGAGAAGTAGTCTACTGAATCCAGGCGACGCTGTGGAGAGTTACATGGACTGTACAGGGTAAGACCTGTTACAGTGGGAGCAGAATATCACCGTACACTCACAGACAAAACATGAAGGGCCAATCCCATGATGAAGGAGATGAACATGTGTTTGTTGTTTCTATACTTCCTAGCAACACCACAGGTCAGCTTGGGGAGAGTGTGTCTTGGTGTGTGTTTGTTGGTGGTGTCGATGGTGCTGGTGCGCATGCGCGTGTGTATGTGTGTGTCCGTGTGTGTCATACCCAGGATGGGTTCCGATTTGTGACAGTGCATACTCATGGTGACTGTATAGTGCTGTCTCACTGGGAGACCAGGCCAGCGGCACCCTAATCCGATATCCCGCATATTCACATTATCCTGATACCGGCAGGCTGATGGCGGTCTGTTCTAACCAATCCTCTTCCTATCCTATTAACGTCGAGTGCCAGGTTAGCTAGCGACAAGTATCAGTTCGAAAAGTCGTTGCTTTGATTCGACTGGGATTCAAACTCCCGCCCTTCCGCACGGGAAGCCTGCATCCTACCAATTTGGCCACCGCATCCGGTGGAGTCTGAATAAATTAGACTTAGTTCCTTCTTCACTCAACAGATGGCGTGATACAGCGATATCGCTGTAAATTCTATGAGGTGTGTAAATAAGTACTAAGTCTTGCATAATTGTCGGTTTTACTACCCGATGAAATATTGATTCCTTCCGTTGATTCTAGGAATGCCACATTGTGCATGCATTAATATGTTAATATATATATAAAATGAATTATGTGGGTATAAATGATGTTGGTGTTCCCTATTATATGTCACTGATAGAAAAATAAATAAAAACATTTAATATTTATTTTATCACCACCATTTCGCTTAGTAACCTCTCTCTCTATAGACCGGGCGCGGTGGCCCAATCGGTAGAGCTCGAGCCTTGCGTGCAGAAGATCGGGAGTTCGGTTCCCGATCGAGTCAAACCAATGACTTATAAAATTGATACTTGTTGCTTCCTAGCCTGGGGTTCAGGATTAATAGGATAGGGTAAGGACTGGTTGGCTCAGTGTCAGGATGATGTGACTGGGTGGGATATTGGGTGATGGTTCTTATTTCCCAGTGGGGCAGCACTATAAAGTTGCCATGAGTGCGCACTGTCACAAGTTTATCATCATGCTGTCAGTCGTGATGCGACAAAGACTGCTTTCATTACTTGACTGCTGCTCTCCATCTAGCTCTCTCCTACATTTCATGAAAGCTGCCTGCAAAAGTGTTGAAGTGCTGCTGGCCTTTGCAAGTTACAAGCGGCACTGTCTCCGGGAGCAAATAGAGGTTTCAAACCGGCAAGAACATGTCCAGACAGGCGCAAAACTATTTGTCCCTGCAGTGGCTGGTCGGGAGATGTTGGGAGTTCCATACATCAACGGCCCTTGATGCTGCCACAGTGACATGGTTTTCTGTTCAGGGTTTGTGCCCTTAGCCTTCGGTTCTGTCAAGAACCTGTACCACAAGGCAGTGGTTTACAACTCTGCATGGCAGGGGCGTCAAACTCCCTGAGGTTTTGCAATACCTGCATACCCTGTTTGCATACAAGTTTGTATCCATCCTGATATGACCATAGATGTTGCTGGGACATAAAACTCCAACAATGAACAAACCTCTCTGTTCCTATGGAAAGTTTGTCCATATTCTATGGACGGAGGTTCGCTTGTTTGTTTGTTGGTGTTTTACAACCTAGCAATATCTACGGTCATATCAGAACAGGCTTCGAGTTGTGAGAGTGCACACTCATTCTGACTTTATCAGTGCACACTCTCCTCATCATGATACTGAGATAACCAGTACTTGCACTATCCTAGTAATGCCAAGCACCAGGCTAGGGAGTGACAAGTATCAATTTGGTAAGTCATTAGTTTGACTCGGCTAGGATTAGGCTATAATTGTAACGTACCGCACAGGAAGCCTACGTTCTACTGCTTCGGCGACTTCGCCAGATACAAGCAATATAATACATTTATTACACTTATGTTCATATTGTGGTAGTCTGCACTGACCTGTCAGGCAAGGAGTCACATACACAGGTGGGATTGAAGAGGGCAAGTACATGAGGGAGAGTAGGTGGTGTAATGGTGTAATACTTACAACACTTGCCCAGAAGGCAAGAGGTCTGGGTTCGAATCCTGCTCTAGGCATAATAGTGTCCATGTTCATCACTTCACAGGACAATATACACATATAGTAGTAATATGTTTTTAAATGCATCTGTAATGTTCTTACAGTATCATCGCTTTACAATATTCGTGTAGATTTACATACATGTCCTGTATATAATGTATGATGTGGATATAAATAACTTAAACACCAATGTGATGTGTAGTTCTAACCACCAACTGACATGCACTGCTTACTCTGGGCAATTTCGATCTCTCCCCCGTTACTTCCGGCCTGGAACTGCCAACTCAGGGACTTTCAAACACATACACAATAAAACCTCTCTAACCGACCACCTCCACACATCGGCCACTCCCCGATACCGATCACTTTATTTGGGTCTCAAAAATACAATTGCAAGATTATTCTAACCTCTAAACCGACCACCTCCATAAACGGACCACTTAAAGTCGGTCCCATGGTCGGTCGATCTAGAGAGATTTTACTGTATATAAATATACATGTACATATATATGTGTATTATAATGTATTATAATAATATAAAGGAACGGAGCAATTCCAATAGTGCCTAGTGGTTTATATATCTATAAACAGTTGGCTCCTGGTAAACAGAATAACAAGAGACTGGAGTGGTTGAGAAGAGTATATATTCCCTGGTGGGAATATGTTAATTGCCCACCTACAATTAAAAATCTGACCATCCGAGCAGGTCTGGAGGCGGTAGTGACCAGACACAGCTGGTATCAGGGTGGCCAGGAGCCACTCACAGGTGGCACCATAGTGGCAGAAGCAGGAACTAACTCTTATGATAGTAGGATAGTAGGTAATAACTAATATATAGAAGAGAACTGATAAATGGTAGTGTCCTTGTTTATATTCCCATAATAGATTATAGAGCACATATGTAAATATATATATTTGTGCATATATCTATGTAAAGTTCTCCATCAAATTACAATAAACAGAAAGCTAATATGATTTTGGAAGCAAGTAACGGCTCATTTGGAAAAGATGCCTAGCCCTCATCTTAGAAAATGAAAAACCACGTGATCTGGTTCGGGGACACGAGAAGGTAAGATGACATATGTAATGTTCCGGAAGTCACGCGAGAATGCTGGTGGAGCAGAAGCACAGCAGTGGTTTCACTCATCTGATTGGTGGAAATTAATATGGCCAGACTGAGAGATCTGCACTCCACTATTTATTTAGACCTATCGATGTGCGTGTATGATCAATATATTTAAGACACTGGATGGGTTGGTACTTGCTTTGCATCCTAACAACATCTAAGGTCTTATCAGAACGGGTACCGACTTACGACAGTGCGCACTCATGACGACTTTATAGTGTTGCCCCACTGGAGGACGAGGCCCCCAACACCACGACCCTATATACTACACAGTCATATTATCCTGGTACTGAGCTAACCAATCCTTGTCCTATCCTAGAACTGCCGAGAGTCAGGCTAGGTAGCGACAAGTATCAATTTTATAAGTCATTGGTTTGACTCGGCTGGGATTCGAACTCCCGGAAGCCAGCGATCTACCAATTTGGCCAGCGCGTCCTGTTGTGCGGTGCTGGATGGGATGACAGTATCGGTAAGAGTGTTAGTTTCAATGTGGATGGTGGGTAGTTCGAAACCCGGCCGAGTCAAAGCAATGGCTTACAAACGTGATTCTTGTCGCTCTCTAGCCAGGCACTCAGCATTAGTAAGATAGAGCAAGGACTGGTTGGAAGCACTATAAAGTCACCATGATGGTGCACTGTGACAAGTTAGTACCGGGCATGATCTGCCCTTAGGTGTTGCTAGGATGGAAAAAAACACACAAACAAGCTATTTTGGGGAGTGGGCTGGTTGCCTTAAAATTATGTATGAGAGGGACATCATGTTATGGTGATATTGATAGGCTTCTAAGTGGGGCAACACTATATAGATCATAATGCAAGAGTACTGTTACAAAGAAGGTGACGCGAGGTTAGGTATTGCTGGAGACAATGGTGTTCTTCATGTCACATTCGCGGTTATTGCTGGATGTTCCTTCTTAGAGGTATTGACAATCGAACAAATATTAAATAATGCAGTCAGCTATCTGAACAAAATACAGAAGTAACTAAAAACGATCAGACTTTGCAACTTTATATCTACTTTGTTATATTATTATGACCTAGATCATCATGATCAAGGCCAAGTACAAATAGCTGACATTCGCAAGGCATTCTCAAAGTAAACTGTGTTTTATTTAATGACGCCTCCAGAGCATATTGATTATCATCGGCTATTGGATATCAAACATATCTGACATATTTCATTGCAGGAAACCTGCTGCCGCCACAAAACCTACTCTTTCCGATAAGAAGTAAGAGGTCTTTTATATGCACTTTCCCACAGACAGGACAGCACTTGCCACAGTCTTTGATGAACCAGTCGTAGACCACTGCTTGGAATGGAAAATAACCCAAACTGCAAATGGGTCCACTGAGCGGGATCGAATGGATGACTGAGACCTTCACAGGTGGACACGCTATAGCCTTAGCTACGTCTCGCCCGCAAGGCATTCTGAATACATCGATTGGTGTCCGCCAGGCATTACACCTATCCCGTGCATCCCCACCACCACAGGGGTCTGTGCAGGTGTTTGTTGTACCTCGCCAGTGTAGCTGCTTCTAACTTGCCGCCATTGTTTTTACGCCTCTCTCACGCTCCCTCCTCCACCGCCTCCTGCCTCCTTTTTTCCTGCCAACACAGCTGTCATACCAAACACCAAGCTCGGCAAGCGACATCAACATTTTGTTTTGGCTTTCTTTTGTATTTACCTCCCAGCTAAACATTCTTTTCTTCCCCGTCAGAGCGCTTACTCTCTCGTAGCCAAAAAATAATAAACAAGCCATTCAAAAAAGATGGCGGTCCCCGCCAAACCAATGTTGTCTGCTCTGCTTCCCGTCGCTGATAGCAACCATGGAAACGGGGTCGTGTGGGATGGGGAGCGAAGCGACAGTTTGTTTTACCTGTCGATACAGTGTGGCGCCATTCTTCGCTGTGACTTTATGTTGTTGTGTGGTTTGATTTAATGTCGTCTGCTATGAGCAAAAGTCGTCTGCTTTGAGTAAAAATCGTCTGATCGGAGTGAATCTCGTCTGGTATGAGTGAAAGTCGTCTGGTCTGAGTTAATGTTGTCTGCTGTAAATAAAATCCGTCTGCTCTGAGTGAATCTTGTCTGGTACGAGTGAAAATCGTCTGGTCTGAGATAATGTCGTCTGCTGTGAGTAAAATGTGTTTGCTATGAATGAAGGTCGCCTGGTGTGAGTGAAAGTCCTCTGTTTTAAATGATGGTTAGTCAGTTGATTTTTTTAATGTTAAGTCCTCGCAACATCGAGGTCATATCAGGACAGGTATCGATTTGTGACAGTGCACACTCATGACAACTTTATAGTGCTGCCCCACTGGGAAATCAGACCACTAGCCCCATGACCCGATATGCCACTGAGTCACATTATCCTGTCACTGACCTAACCAATCCATACTCTATCCTATTAATGCCGAGCGCCAAGCTAGGAAGCGACAAATATCAATTTTGTAAGTCATTGCTTTGACTCGACCGGGAATCGAACTCCCGATTTCCCGATCTTCCGCACGGGAGGCCTGCGCTCTACCGACTCGGCCACCGCATCCGGTGTTCATCTGCTTCGGGGAAAAGTCGTCTGCTCTCGGGTAATGTCGTCTGCTTTGAGTAAAAATCGCCTGCTCTGAATAAGAAAAAGTCTGTTTTGAATGAATCTCGTCTGGGATGAGTGAAAGTCGTCTGCCCTGAGTTTGAGTCGTCGCCTCGTAATGAATGTCGTCTGCTTTGAGGAAAAGTCAATTGCTCTGAGGGAATGTCGTCTGCTTTGATGAAAAGTCATCTGTTTTCGATCAATCTTACCAGAACTAGCATTTCTTCACTTACAGTGGTATAGTTTGACCGGAAGTTTATTGGTTGCCATGGTTTTGGAATATGGCATTCAGTATGCACTCACTTCTATATAACAGACAACTTTAGTTTCCTTCTGTGAAACTATCCATTTTTATTTTTACATCAGCCAATCGATTATTGGAAGTCGAGCAAACAAACAATATTTCCAGTAACTTACGCTGGTCTATGAATATCGACATTTAGTGGCGGTATGGAATGGGTCATGAGGGGAATATGTCTACTTGTGGGGGGAATATGGGAGGGTCATGGGGGGAACATGTCTCCTGGTAGGGGGGGAATATAGGGGGTCATGGCAGGAAAATATCTCCTGAGTCATGTTGTGGCCGTGTAGTGGTGAACGGGCAGGGATGGCAGAAGGTGGCCTGGGAAAGGCTTTGTCGTCAGGCGTGTGGAGGTGGTGTGGAGGTGGGGTACAGGAGGAGAAGGGGGGGATGAGTGATATACACCTACTAGATCAGCATATCAACGTTGATGTGCATCGCTTAAATAGCTTGGCGCCTCAAATATTTACTGCTGCATTCCCGCCAAAATATCTTTCAAACTGAACAGGTCGCCCTAGAGTCGGCAATTAATTTATTTTCATTTTGTTTGTGATGAATTGATTTACCCTGCTCATAACGGATAAGTGTGTTAACACTTGTTTTTACCGCTGGGCAGCACTAGTCCAATTTGATTCAACTCTTTTGAATTTTGTTTTCGTAATAATTTTGGTTGTCTTGCCCCTTGTTTATGGCTAGTAGCGAGCTGTTTGTAGATTGCAAACAGTCCAAAAAAACAGTTTGGGTTGGTGTGTGGAATCGTTTAAAATTGTTTTTATTTCGCACTGACTAGAAAGCGGGTGTGGGTTGTGGGTTGTAGGGTGTGGGGTGTGGGGTGTGGGGTGTGGGGTGTGGGGTGTGGGGTGTGGGGTGTGGGGTGTAGGGTGTAGGGTGTGGGGTGTGGAGTGGTGTGTGGAGGGTGGGGGTGTGGTGGGGGTAAGTGGAGGTGAGTTGAGTTGAGGTGGCGCTGGGAGTACGAGGTGGGTGTGGGGGGGGGGGGGCTGGGAGTACGATGTGGGTGGGGGGGGAGGGCTGGGAGTACGATGTGGGTGGGGGGGGGGAGGGCTGGGAGGAGAAGTTGATATTCGGGATGCTGTGAATTCGAGGCGTGGTCTGGGAGACAGGAAGTTGCACAGGAAACTGTGCAGGAAGCTGCGCAGGAAACCCCTCAGACGCTGACATTCAGGACTGAGGTAGTGTTCGGCAGTGATTTGAGAGACACTTGGAGTGAAGCAGTGACCCACCGCACTGTCCTGCATCCCTCACCCAGCTAACCCTCATCTCCCATCCCTCATCCACCTTACCCACCTTATCCACACCCTCCACCACTCACCCCCCACACACCTAACCATCAAACCCTCCATCGCTCATCCCTCCATCCATCATCCACCTAGCACTCACCCTCCATCCCTCATCCCCACACACCTAACCCTCATCCTCCATCTCCTATCCCTCACCCAGTTAAGCCTCATCTCCCATCCCTCATCCACCTTACCCACCTTATCCACACCCTCCATCTCTCATCCCCCACACACCTAACCCTCACCCTCCATCCCTCATCCCTCCATCCATCATCCACTTAGCACTCACCCTCCATCCCTCACCCCCACACACCTAACCCTCATCCTCCATCTCCTATACCTCACCCAGTTAAGCCTCATCTCCCATCCCTCATCCACCTTACCCACCTTCCCCACACCCTCCATCCCTCATCCCTCACACACCTAACCCTCACCCTCCATCCCTCATCCCTCCATCCATCATCCACTTAGCACTCACCCTCCATCCCTCACCCCCACACACCTAACCCTCATCCTCCATCTCCTATCCCTCACCCAGTTAAGCCTCATCTCCCATCCCTCATCCACCTTACCCACCTTACCCACACCCTCCATCTCTCATCCCCCACACACCTAACCCTCACCCTCCATCCCTCATCCCTCCATCCATCATCCACTTAGCACTCACCCTCCATCCCTCACCCCCACACACCTAACCCTCATCCTCCATCTCCTATCCCTCACCCAGTTAAGCCTCATCTCCCATCCCTCATCCACCTTACCCACCTTACCCACACCCTCCATCCCTCATCCCCCACACACCTAACCCTCACCCTCTATCCCTCATCCCTCCATCCATCATCCACCTAGCACTCACCCTCCTTCCCTCATCCCCCAGACACCTAACCCTCATCCTCCATCTCCCATCCCTCACCCACCTAACCCTCATCCTCCACCCGCACCCACCTAACCCTCACCATATATCCCTCATCCATCACCTTAACCGTCATCCCCCAGCCTTCAACAATATAGGGAAAGGACATAGACCATACACTCCACACGCCCCCTAAACGTTACATACTATTTGAAAGGCCCCTTCCGATGTGACAAGGATAGTTCAAGGACTGGTTGGGTTAAGTATCCAGATAATGTGAATGTATCAGTCACTGCCTTAAGCTGTTATAGTACCAGTGACATTCGATCGCGCTGGGGCAGCACTATCCAGCCATCATGAGTGCACACTGTCACAGCCATGGCCTGACCTACTACATTAAACATCACTTACTCACTTGCTCACGCCACTCTCTGTGGAGAATAGCATCAGTAAACATGTCAGATCTGTTCCGAAGTCATTGCTTCCGTCACTGTTGCCTGGGTACAATAGATTGCCTAGTTCTAAAACCTTCGCAAATAGAACTATAACTGTGACTTGCACCCACCTCCCCAGGGAGAAATACCACAGCGGCTACTCTCACTGCATCAGTGGATTCTCTAGATGTATGTTAATGGTGATATTTAATAATCTATTATGCCAATATTTGTTAGGCTGCAGTGTTACATACCTCAGCACTGCTTGTTTTCTTCTACGTTGTTCTTATGTGTATTTGTTGGTAGTTATAATACTAATAATTAATAATATATTTATTTCCACATGATCAATGTACACACAAGTTGATATTTATATCAGTGATTTTTTCACATGAAAAAGGAGAAAGCACAAGTCCAATACTTATGAGGTGCTTTCCCCATTTTAAAAATAACACCGATACATTGCTTATACCATAGAAATAATAAATAGAAAAATTAAAGTTAAAAGCATATCAACATTACCCTCAATGCTGTAAATTACATCTCAATATTTATGTACTAGACTACTATGTGTTTTCCCTCTGATAAAGCTTAAATATTTTCTTTTTATACATTCGTTGAAACATATAAATGTTTTTTGAACATTTGATATTATCGTCAAGTGAATTCCATATTTGTATACCACATATAGATATACATTGAGACTTTAAAGTTGTTCTTACAAATACTTGTTACTCTGCGTTGTGTCATGGCTACTATCTGAACTTATTTTGAATAAATACTCTAGATTTGTTGGCAGTAGCCCTTTGTTTGCATTGTAAATTATGCCGTTTGCATATGTGCTGGTTTAGGCACAGCTGAGCGACATGGATAGCTACTCAAATGCATCCATGCAGGCCTACTTTTTTCTGGGTTGGCTGCATGTGGATGTAGACTGCTACAACCACCTCGTTTCATTCACAATTTTGACTTAATGTATGATTGGTAGACCCTTTCATGGGTCCAGCCAGGGGATTTCTCGCTGGAAACTATATTCATTATTGTTGTCCTTGATGGAAGAATATAAATAATAGGGTTAATTTACCCTGTCCATAACATATAAGTTCATGATAGAACTTGTTTTCAATGCCGAACAGATTTAGTCATTAGTTTGTGGGTTTTGTCTAAAATGATTTATTAGTAATATTAACAAGTGTTTTCATCTCGGACCTACCTACGAGCTTCCTGGTCCACAATTACCATTCTTGAGGGGTTCTTGAGGGGTACTACATGAACATACCAAAACTATAATGGTTATGTTCTCCATTGGTACCTGGTTCTCCATTTGGTATGCGGGTAATGCAGTACTTCGGATACCTTAGTTGCTAAAATACCTCAGGGAGTTTGACGCCCCTGCCTTGCAAAATTCTAAACCACTGCCTTGTGGTACAAGTTCTGGTTATTAATAGGTTAAGGAGCAAACCCTAACAGAAAACCATGTTATTGTGGCAGCATTAAGGGCGGTGATGAATGGAACGCCCAACATCTCCCGACCAGCCACTGCAGGGACAAATAGTTTGCGCCTGTCTTGACATGTTCTTGCTGGTGTGAGACCTCTATTTGCTCCCTGAGAGAGTGCCGCTAGTAACTTGCAAAAGCCAGCAGCACTTCAACACTTTGCAAGCAGCTTTTATGAAATGTACAACCACACAAAGCGGCGGTTAAGTAATGAAAGCAGTTTTTGTCGCATTGCGACTGACAGCATGATGATGAAGATGATGGTTCCTGGGGTAGGTCGTTTTATTTTTATCTATCTATCTATGTTCATATATAGATAGGCTAACGGTTAGGAGTCCAACTCCGGAATGACAGATATGTGGGATCGAGTCCCCGCTGTAGGCATGCTGTTCTGCTGTGGAACAGCTTCCACAATATTACATAAGCATCTGTTTGTGGAACTCTCCTGTCTCCTCCTCCGCAGCTTTTTCACCAGTGAGAAATTCTTTGGCAATATACACATATATATAGCCTGTTACTGCTCTGCTAAGGAGGCAAACTTGCCCCTTGTTAGAAGATTGGGCAGTTTCCGGCGGATGTGTTCGAGGTTAATGTGAGTGACATGTTTAGCCGTTTTCTTTTGTGGTTGGTTGGTTTTTATTTGCTTCTTCTGCTCGGGTTGATTTTTATTCGCTTCTGACGTTTTACATGTAGTGATAATGTAGGTATAGCATAACCAGGGCATACACCATAGCATTCCTCACAGCTATCGGGCATTGAAAACAAGCACCCTCACGGGAGCTTACACGCTATGGGCAGAATAAATAAAAAATTAAAAAACATCGGCAATTTTAGTCATATGTATGTACATGCATAGGGATATAAACTAATTTATGCAAAGGCAGTTTTAACTACATATTATGCATATATAAATATATACACATATAATCCCCCGGTGCGACTGGCGGTTTGGAACGCCCGGTAGTGACAATGAGAACCATATGGCGGTGCCACCGTCAAGCAGAGGAGGAGGAATAGAATAATCGGTTCAACTACACTAAAATAGATAATAATTCGCTTCCGCGCCTTTATACTCACATAATTCATTCTACATCACTATACATATATAGATGAAGGCACCATTAAACCTATAAGATAACTTCTGCTTACATTCTAAATACTATGTAAATACTCACATTGATCTGACTAATATTGATCTAGTTATATGACACTACTGTTACCATATTGCTATGGAACTTTTGGGTTTCAGAATTTCCTTGTGTTACATGGTGCAAATTGTGTATTCAACAGGTATTGTACACCTTATTCTACATACCTTTTGTGTAAATAACCCTGAATTGAAAAATGGTTGGAAGACCAGTGCTTCGGCACTGACAAAAGACTTATTCAGCATATTTACCACCAAAAAAAATGCATTAATATGAAAACAGGTTTAAACCCATACCATATATATGTGTATTCAAAAGGAACTTTAATTGGAAACATTAATTCGTACAAACACAGTTTAAATCGTAGCTGTTGGAAATTCATTAATACGAAAGTAGTGTTAGGGCTTATCGTACACATCTACATCGAAGGGCAATTTTAACTATAGGAAATTAATTCGAATGAAAGCAGTCTTGATCCTTAGGTACATATAAAGGTAACATTACCTATAGGAAAATCCAGTGTAAACCATTAGCATGCATATGTACAAAGAAAGCTAACTGTACCTGTAGGAAATTCATTCATGTCAAATCATTTGAAACAGTCATATATAGATCTACACATGGAACTTGAACTGTAGAAGATTCATCAATATGAAATGGGTTTAAACAGTCCTTATTCATATATGTCATCATCATCATGCTGTCGGTCACGATGCGACAAAGACTCCTTTCATTACTTGACTGCCGCTTTCCATTTAGCTCTCTGCTGTGAGAGTTACGTCCATGAGTCGGTCTTAATATCTCTCAGCTTCAGGTTTCTCTTGATCGTATCCTTGAACCGGAGACGAGGGCACCCTCTCTTTCTATAGCAAGAAGACAGTTGAGAATAGAGGATCTGCTTTGGTAGCCTCTATTTGCTCCCTGAGAGAGTGCCAGTGGTAACTTGCAAAAGCCAGCAGCACTTCAACACTTTTGCAGGCAGCTTTCATGAAAATGGAGAGCGGCAGTCAAGTAATGAAAGCAGTCTTTGTCACATCGCGGCCGACAGCATGATTATGATGATGATGATATGTACCACATATATTTATCTTTATAGCGAAATGGGCCGATAGTAAGGGGGTGAGGGGCAACTTGGAGGGGAGGAGGAGAATTAGGCGAGCTGCTTGGAAGCAGACCTGCTGCTCTCCAGGCTGCACCCCCAACCTCCAGTAACCCAGACTACAAAGTAGCGTATCAAAGGTTACGGGAGCAGTAGTAGAAGACAATAACATATAACAATAAGCAGGATCATTACATACATGAATAATATTTGTATAAGTGCTTTATACCTCACATGTATGTATCCATATATACTGATCTATATATATTTATATATGGGATGCATATATATATATTTGCTGTATAAGCATTATACGAGTATAATTATCCATAAACTGATTGTCCTTGAACAGTGCCTCTGCTTGGCACCTTACTTGACACCTCACAACTATTGAGACTTAACAAGTCAAGCAAATGGGCAAACTCTCTGCCTTGCCTGGTGCAGCCACCTGGCGTATTCAGCTGTCATGATTCAGCCTCTTGCCTGTAGAGTTCAGGGGCAAATCCCCATAAACGCCAATCAAAAATATTTAGTTTAAATAACAGACCGAAAATAATTGTAATCCTCATTAAATTCTCACTTTTCTTATGATCACTTGATTATGGAGCAACAAACAAAAAAAGTAGGAATTCAAACAAATTTATTTTTTGAAGGTTTGATTCCAATGTTTATTTCAATTTCTTTGATTTCACGTTTATGGGGTTTTGCGCCTGAACTCTTCATATATATTATATAGATGGTGATAAGCACCTTATGGCCTGTAATAATCTCTGTATGGCCTCCTGTTCTACCGCCCCCCCTGTTGGGGAGGGGGGCGGCATGTACTGCTCCACCTCCTGCGCGCCGCTTGACACTCCACTCGCTCGGAGTATATATACATGTATATATATATATATATATATATATCAGCAGGGATGGGTATATACATATATATATATATATATATATACCCATATATATATACCCATCCATGCTGATGTAGTACGCGCATTTCGGGCGGAAATCGCTCGACGCCCCGGCCACTTCCGGTCGCGGCGGCCGTTGCCGGTAGAGGGCGCTGGGGTCAAGCGGATGGGGCGCTCCGTCTCCCAGGTGGCGCTGTGGCCGCCCTGTCCCTCGGCAAAGGTCAGGTACTCGAACATCATAGCCAGCACACCATCCCGCAGCCGCAGCGCCATCTATTCAGGCGGCGCGCGCAACCGGAAGTTCAACCACCGCCCGCACTTCCGGTGAGGAACGCCAGGCGGCGACTCATGTTTTGGGGGATTTACCCCCCCCTCTCTCCCAGCGCCCACTGATTGCTGTCCTGACTGCTGCGGTATAAGGTGTAGGTAGGCCTATGGGTGGGCATTGTTTTGTCTGTGTCCTGGCAACATCTAGGGTCATATTAGGGCGGGTAGACTTGTGGCAGTGTGCGCTAATGGCGACTTTATAGTAGTTTTTAGTATGGCTCCAATGGAAGACCAGGCCGCCATCACCATGACCTGATATCCCACTCAGTCACATTATCCTGACACTGAGCCAACCAGTCCTTGCCCTATCCTAATTTTAAGTCATCTGTTTGACCCGAGCACAAACCCAAAGTGTATCGCATCTCTCTCTCTATATATATTTATTAGTTTGCCAACATAATGAAACAAGAGGAAGACATGATAGCGGGTGAGAATGTGTTATCAGCGATACAGTGAGTAGCGGTTACAGTGTGCAGGGGTGGTGGCGCCACCATCGGAGCTGGGGTTGGGGATGCTGGAGCAGTAGATGACGAGGAGCTCCATGGAGCTGAGTGACTCATGAGGAACAGGAGGGATATTCCAAGTTAATATACGTGGTCTTCTCTGTGGCGGAGTGGGCAGAGTGTTTGACTTTTTTCTAGGTCAGACTCCTGATCTGAAGTTCAGGGGTTTGATTCCCGGTGCCCTCTCCACCTCTGCCAATTTGGATTTCCACAGCTGTGTATAACTTACAGCATCATCAAAGGCCAGTTGCTCTCATACCATGTCTATGTGGTGTGGGAGGTTAAAAATCCCTTGGGTCGGTAAAAGTGTAGGCTTTCTGTCAACAAACTGTCTAATGGTGAAGACAAGTCTATTCAGACTTATCCACGACAGGCAGTATAAATCTTCAAGAAATAAAAAAAATTCTTATTCAGCATATATATTTACCTAGGTGATATATAAGTAATAGGATGTGGTTTGCACATCAATGTGTCATGCTCTGTGGAAAATGTCTTAAATATAACAGGACTTACATCAGCCTGCTATCTGATCCCAGTGAAAGAACTTGTATCATAGGTGGAAGAGCACTGGGCAGTATCCTACGTCCATCCTGATATGACCCTAGATGTTCCTAGGACCTAAAACCCAAACACATAAGCATGCTACATTGAACAATTATCATAGAAGTTTCCACCGCTCTGATGCCAGTAGAAGAAACACTACTAGTGTTACGGGTAACATCTCACTGTGCAGTTCTCTTAAATAGAAGATTTCCACCACCACCATACTCTCTGGTGGTAGTGGCAACAATGAATGTTGTTGCCAGAAGCTCAGTGAAATAATTATGTGGGCAAGTTTCCATGCTGACAATTTGCCTTGATTTTTCCACTGCTCCTTGAAATATGTAGGAACAAAATAAATTCATCCTGCACAGAATATAAAATTAAAAAAACCTCTAATATCATAATATTTGTGTACTGTCAACCCTTGTTGGTAATTCGATGAACTTTAACTGCAGTGCCCCGCCCCCTACTACTCACCCTCTTCCATTCACACCCTCCCCCTGCCATTACTGTTGCCCCCACTCTTGTTGACCCCATTCGCCATCCTCATTTGACCATCGATGTTGCTAGGACCTAATACCCCAACAAACAACGCTACCCCATTTCCGCTCTTCTGTTCACCGTCCTGTATGGTCATCCGAACCTTCACACCTCCCTCCCCCAGTACCTCCCCCCCTCCATCACCCATCAACCACGCACCATATGCTAGCAGCTGGCCCAACTCTCCTTGACCTCATTCTCTTAATTCGCTCTACTTCTCCTTAAGCACTTCCGGTTCCAATTATCTATATTGCTCCCCAAGGCTGCAATTTGTATCCTTCATTATCCCAGCTCCCCCGACCCCATCTTCACTGCACCTGCTGGCAACATCTAACCTCACATTATCCTGATACTGAGCTAGTCTTTGCCTTATCCTAGTAACGCCGATAACCAGGGTAGGCAGCGACAAGTATCCCTTTTGTAAGTCATTGCTGTGACGAGGATGGGTTTCAAACTCACGACTTTCCCCACAGGAAGATGATATAACAACATCTTCACGTAATACCCCTGTCACACTACGACGTAACGAACAAACGTAAGCCTGACGTGATCACTTTTCGTCATTACGTTGACGTATGTTGGGTTACGTTATGATTATATCAGAATGACGCTAGACTGACGTCGAGCTATGTCAGATTATGTCGTGTTACGTCGGCGCGCGTCAAAGTTTTGAACCTGTTCAAAACTTTCGACGTAACTAGAACGTAAGGGTTTACGTTCGCTGTACGTTCTGTACACGTTCGGCGAACATCAATGAAACACTGGTCACTACGTTGCACTACATTGCATTATGTTGCATTATGTTGACCCACATTAAAGATGGCGGGAACATGCAGTCCGCGTTGTGAAAATGTTGGGATAACGGACGCCTATCGGATGTCCAACGTACGTTTACCGTTTTGCCAGCGTTTCATGACGTAAGTAACGTAAGGTAACTTAAAGCAACGTAGTTCTGGTGATCGAATAAATTTAATAACGTCCCGTCAGCGTAATTACATTGTCCTCTCTCGTCCTCACTATGCTTTACTAACGTTATGCTCTCGTCAACTACGCTGCATCCACGTTCAACTTGTGCCCAAATTTGCATACTACGCCGAGAAGTTCAACGTTCTTCACGTTCTCCCTATGCTGACGTCATCACGTCATAGTGTGACAGGGCCTTAACACAGATCATATCAGAGTTGCTGTGCTCAATGTGTGTCCTGGGCCCGAGACGCCAGCGCAATGCTGCCTTCAGTGTATTACATCACCATCAATAGCGAACAAGCCCACAAGCACTATCGAACATGGTGCTAACTACTCACATTCGGACTAACAACACTGCCCAATGATCTGCGCATGCGTCTCTGGCTTCTTTTGTAATGCTATATGTTGAGTAACTGGTTATTCAGGCCCTTGAATGACTACTGCAGTAATTACTAACAAAGCCCTGAGCTCCTGCCACCCCCGCATCCTTGCTTGCTCTTCTGTGGGATTTTCCCCCCTACCACCCACCCCAATGGGCTGCCCTCCCCTGCCACCACCCTTAACCATCATGAACAAACCATCAAGACACCAAACATCCTACACAACTATCAATCTGTTTAAACACATTGAACATTATATAAGACAGACAAAATGTCAACTCTAAACTTAACTTGTTTTATAAGAGAGAAAATGTAACCCACAACGATTGTTTGAGTTGCCCCAAGTATACACCTTCTACTCGGTGCTGCTCCCCAATTTTGCATGACTAGTGATTCATGCTGTACATTATACAGCAGGAGCCACTCCCTTAATTCTACAGGATTGGTGCTGTAACTAATACAGCACTGATCAAACTTAGATTATTGAGACTGTCAATTCTAATAGTAAGATGGCCGGAAGACCAGTGCTCCGGAGCTGACAGATGTCATATTCAGATGAATAAATACTTTACCAACAAAAACAACTCATTATACCAGTATTACTTGATGTGAAGTGCATTGTTCTGATCTCCGAATATTGTCCTCACCATATATTAATAGCACTACGCTCTGCACACCAACCTTGAGGCAGTTGGCCAATGGCCGGCATGCTACTACTAAGCGGCCTATTGTATCATTGTCAATGCCTCATAAGTTCACCTCCGTATTATCGCCCAATAGCGCATTGACATTTAACATATGCCCTCTGCCAGTACTGAGACTAGATTAGGCTTAGTTATGCGCAACCTTCAGAAATGTTGACATGGTGATATGGTTCAGTATGGCTATCGCAGGTGCTGGTAGATAAAGTAGGCTGCATTGTTGTTAGCTGGTGCGTGCTATATTTATCGTCATGCTTGATGTGCTATTGTTGTTAGTAGCATGTGTGTATGTGTGTGTGCAGGGGTATTGTGGTGGTAGTGTGGGGGGTCATTAACTGGAACACTGGTGTAGGTGATCATGAGGAATTCATATTAACTTGTGTCATGGATAATGCATCAGGTAGTGGTGCACTACTATTTTCTGGATCTGCTGAAGAGATCCAGAAAATAGTGGACGCTTTTTCCAATGCATCAAAAAAGTTCAGGCTGAAGAATAACATCAAGAAGACGGAGGTGCTGTACCAACCCAACTCTACAAGAACCCGAGAGGAGGAGATCATGGTTGACGGAAACAAGCTGAACTCTCTTCCGGAATTCACCTACTTCGGAAGCACTATATCAAGTGATGGATGCATTGATGCTGAAATACAGAGGAGGATGGCCAAGGCTAGCACATCTTTCAGCCGACTATGCCAGAGACTGTGGAACAACCACCATGTGTCCATGCAGGTCAAAGACAAGATCTACCATGCAATCATGCTATCCACCCTACTATACGGAGCCGAGTCCTGGACAGTGTACAGACGACAGGTGAAAAAGCTGCATGCTTTCATGATGCGACATCTGCGCTCAATCATGAGGCTAACCTGGAAGGACAAAGTGACAAACAAGGAAATACACGAACAGACGGGGCTGTCCTCTATTGAAGATCTTCTGATCAAAAAGAGTCTCCGGTGGACTGGACACCTCATGAGGATGTCATCAGACAGGCTACCAAAGCAGATCCTCTACTCTCAACTGTCTTCTGGTTACAGAAAGAGAGGGCACCTTAGTCTCCGGTTCAAGGATACCATCAAGAGAAACCTGAAGCTGAGAGACATTAAGACCGACTCATGGACATCACTCTCATGGCAGAGAGCTAAATGGAGAGTGGCAGTCAAGTAATTAAAGCAGTCTTTGTTGCATCGTGACCGACAGCATGATGATGATGATGATGATTGGTGCACTGATAAGTATGCATAGCAGCACTAATGCTCAGGCGGTAGAGTGTCCACCTGTTACACTGAGCTGACCAGTCCTTGCCCTATCCTATTAATGGTGAACGCAAGGCTAGCAGGTGACAAGTATCAATTTTATAAGTCATTTGTTTGGCTCGACTGGGAACCGAACTCCCGATTAGCGCACATGAGGCGTGCGCTCTACCGATTCTCTCAGCACGCCAGGTGACATACATTTTAGGGAAGGTTTATTATGTATCTCCTGTGTATCATAACTAACTCGTGGTTATGTGGTAACGTGGTAACGTGGTAACAGAGTCCCTCACTAAACATTTATATCTACCTCTGTCATTCTCCACAAGATACAATCTTTATTAGTGTCCTATATGCTACCGATCTGACAAGGATAGACTACTTGTATCGCAGTTGGTGACGCCAGTCCAAGATTGTCAGCTTTCGCTACTCCTGCTACATTCAACTTGTCGCTTCCTAGCCTGGCACTCAACATTGATAGGATAGGGCAAGGACTGTTTCGCTCATTGTCAGGATAATGTGATTCAGTGGGATATTGGGTCATGGTGCTGGCAGCCAGCACTATAAAGTCACCATGACTGGACACTGTCAGAAGGCGCTACCCGTCCTGCTATGATCTTACATGTTGCCAGGACGTAATACCCCAACAACCACCCCAACACCGGACTATGCAGATTTAAATAATGTCATGAGCAGCTCACTAGGGAGCGCCACGCGTTGCACATACTCCGGAGGCGGGAACAGCTCATCCCTCTCAGTCGCCTTCACAAACACTCGCCCTCCCCCCTGCCCACACCCCCACCCCCACATCCCACCACAACCTCCACACCTTTCCGATCTCGTCACCGTCACTGCAGCCCTTTAACATCTCATGTGTCAGCAAGCCGGCAGAGGGAGGGAGATGAGGGCCTCAGGGTCGGGGTAGGGGTGGAGGGGTGTGTGTATGGGGGCTGTGGGGTGAGGGGGGGGGGGCTGATGCCCTTACCTGGATGTGGAGTTGTCTTTTGATCAGTGCACATCCCTGGAGTGGAGGGGCCGCCGAGATAAAGTGGCTAGACACAAATAGATGCTCCAGTGAGTGAGGCTGTATGAGTGCCGATAGGGCGGGGGGGTGGAGGAGGGGGGGGAGAAGGGACGGGGCGGGGGGGGGGAGGAGGGGGAAAATGGGAGGAGGGGGATCTAGGGGGAGGAAGAGGAGGAGGGGGGATGGACGAAGGATTGGAAAGGAGAGGGGGACGGGGCGGAGTTGGGGGGGGGGGGGGCGAAGGGGAGAGGGGGGAAGGGAGGAGGTGGGGGCGAAGGGGAGAGCGGCGGACGGGACAGGGGTCGGGTGAAGATGGAGAAAAGGGGGACGGGTGTCGGTGGGTGAGAAGCGGAGAGGGGCGGGGCAGAGGACGGGGGAAGGGAGGAAGGGTACGGGCGAGGGTGGAGGGTGGGAGGAGGAGGAGAGGGAGGAGGAGAGAAGGGGGGTGTAGGGGGGTGGGGAAAGGCGGACGGGGTGGAAGTAGGGGGAGGATGATGAGAGAGGGAGGGCGAGGCAGACGCGGGGAAGGAGGGGAGAGGAGGAGCGTGGGAGGAGGGCGGGAGGTGTAGGGAAGGAGGGCGGGATGAGGAAGGACGAGCGGGGAGCGGCCGGGTAGGGGGGGGGGGGGTGAGGTTAGACGTGACTGTGTACATGTTTGTGTGTCTCAGATTCAAGTAGCAGAGTGTGGAAGATGGGAGTGAATTATTAATATATGTGTAAATGTTAGTTAGTGTGGGTTAGTGGTATGTGGTAGAGACGAGCGAGTAGGGCTGCGGGAGGAGAACTGACTTATGCTCTTACATGTTGTGTCTGGGGTTTAGCAGTAAGTAGCAGATGGGGATAAGTAGCCATGGGTATGTGTTAACATGGTTTAGCAGTGAATTGTATATAGGGGTGAGAGTGGAGTGTGTGTATATGTGTGTAATGTGTATGTATGTGTGCAATGTGTAATGTCCGTCTGGGTATGTGTACTGGCACAAACCAAAGCAGAACCAGGCAGGCCACTGGCATGCATCCGAATCACCCTGAAATACGAAATGGCTAACCATACAACACAGCCATCCCACCTAGTCACAGTCCTGAAGGGTCCAGGGGAGTTCTGGCACACTGGTGTACTATCTAAGGACAGGGCATGGGTGAAAGGATGCTGTAATAAACCACAATGGGATGGGATCCTCTCCCACAGGCCTGTATGTCATCCGCGTAGATGTACATAGTAGGCTAAGTTATCATATACAGGTTAGGAAAAAACTTGAAAATTAAAAAAAAACTAATATAGAAACTACTAACACCCAAAACTGCAAAGGTTGGCCCGAGAAAGATCAGGTAAAGACTCCTGAGTGCGGGACCAGACCAATCCAGTACCACAGCTGTCCAGCGTTGAAAACAAGCACCCTCACGGGAGCTTATACGTTATGGGCAGAATAAAAAACTTGTCACAAAAAAAAAAGAAAATGTGTATGTATGTGGGTAGTGTGTATGTATGTATGTATGTATGTGTGTAATGTGTATGTGTGTGTAATCTGTATGTATGTGTGTAATGTGTATGTATGTCTGTGTATATGTGTAATGTGTATGTTGTATGTATGTATGGGGTGGGTATGTGTGTAATGTGTAATGTGCATGTATGTGTGTATATGTATGTATGGATGTATGTATGCACTGTGTAATGTGGATGTATGGGTGGAATGTGTGTATGTGTCAATGTGTATGTATGTGTACTGTGTATGTATGTGTGTAATGTGTATATATGGGTGCAATGTGTAGCTATGTGTGTGATGTGTATGTATCTAATGTGTGTATGTGTGTATTGTGTATGTATGTGTGTAATATGTATGTGTGTATGTAATGTGTAATGTGCATGTATGGGTGGATTGGGTATGTATGTGGCAATGTGTATGTGTAATGTGTATGTATGTGTGTAATGTGTATGCATGTGTGTAATGTGTATGTGTGTAATGTGTATGTGTGTGTACTGTGTGTGTATGTATTGTGTATGTATGTGTGTAATGTGTATGTGTGTAATGTGTATGTGTGTGTACTGTGTATGTATGTAGTGTGTATGTATGTGTGTAATGTGTATGTATGTGTGTAATATGTGTATATGGAATGTGTATGTATGTGTAATGTGTAATGTGTATGCATGTGTGTAATATGTAGGTATGTATGTATGTATGTAATGTGTATGTATGGGTTTAATGTACAATGTATAGGTATGGGGGTATTGCTATGTGTGTGTAATGTGTATTGTGTATGTATGTGGGTAAGGTGTATGCAGGTGATGTGTATGTATACATAGTATATATATGTGTGTGTGCTGTATAATGTGTATATATGTGGGTAATATGCATGTATGTAATGTAGATGTATGTTTGTAATGTGTAATGTGTGTTATATGTATGTATATGTGTAAATGTGTATTCATGTGTCTAACATGTATGTAGATGTGCATGGTGTATGTATGTGTCTAATGTATACTGTGTATGTATGTGTGTAAGATGTATGTATGTGTGGAATGTGTCTGTAGGTGTAATGTGTAATGTGTATGTGTGTATTGTGTATGCATGTGAGTAATGTGTATGTATGTGTGGAATGTGTAATGTCTATGTATGTGTGTACTGGGTGTGTATGTATGTACTGTGCAATGTGTAGTTATGGGTGTACTATGTATGTATGGGTGGAATGTGTGTATGTGTATGTATGTGTGTAGTATGTGTGTTTGTAATGTGTATGTGGGTAATGTGTGTAATATGTGTAATGTGTATGGGTGGGTGTAGTGTGTATGTGTGTAACGTGTATGTATGTTTGTAATATGTGTGTATGTGTGTAATATGTATGCATGCATGTAATGGGTAATGTGTATGCATGTGGTAGTATGTATCTATGTGTGTAATGTGTAATGTGTATGTATGTGTATATTGTATATGTGTGTGTAATGTGTATGTATGTAATATGTATGTATGTATGTGTGTAATGTGTATGTATGTATGTATGTATGTAATGCGTATTTATGTATGCACTGTGTATGTATGTGTGTAATGTGTAATGTATATGTATGTGTGTAATGTGTAATGTGTATATATATGTGTAATGTGTATCTATGTGGGTAATGTGTGTGCGTGTGATATGCATGTATATGTGTAATGTGTATATATGTGTAATGTGTATATATGTGCATAATGTGTAATATGTATGTAGGTGTGTAATGTGTATGTGTGTGTTATGTGTATGTGTGTGTAATGTGTAATGTGTATGTATGTGTGTAGATGTGTGCAATGTGTAATGTATAACATGTATCTATGTGTGTAATGTGTATGTATGTGTGTAATGTGTATGCATGCGTGTAATGTGTATTGTGTATGCATCTGTGTAGTAATAATAGGTTGTCTTATTTTATGAGTAATTATAAACCGACTAAGCCAATATGAACTCCTAATTCCAGTTATATACTATACGCCATGACATTGGACATTCTGGCAGGTGAAGTAAATCCGCCATTTTGGTTTCCGGGAGTTGAATTGAGAATTTAAACAAATTAGGAAAATGAAGTAATATAAAATTGAAAAGACGAATCAAATTCGATATTTGCAATTCCCATGAATGGTTTGGTTTAGCTGGTAATTATTTGAAAGATAGGTTCCAATGGTCAGCGCTTGCTTTACACCCATCATGGCAATGTTCGATTATAGCGGTCCGGACCATTCAAGTCATCCGAATTGTCAGGGTTTCAAATAGAACACCCCGATGTGAACCTAAAAATACACGAGCCGTGTGCAAAACGATCCGACCCCAATGCCCCACGTCTTGGCTGGGGGTGTCAGGAGCATTTATGCCGGTGCCTGGTGAGACCTAGATAACAGATTCACCCCGTACTGACAGTACAGGGTTAGACCTAGATAAAAGATTCACCCTGTACTGACAGTACAGGGGTGAAAACCAACCCATTAGAAAAGCTGGCAAAGAATTTTGACATGCTGGGGAAATTAACTGAGTGAATAATGTCTTAATTTAAGAAGCAATATTTATTCTGTATGTATGTCTTCATATTTACCCGCTAGTTTTGAGTTGGAAAATATAATAAAACATATACTCTAATGCAATTTAAAAGTGAAATCGCCGGCGTTCTATCGCCACCATCTTGTCTTTTTGCATTCTCTCTGATTTCACCAACTCTGCGCCGATATATGTAGCTATTTGATCCTGGAATGAGAGTTTCTACTTCCTGTTCCATACTAAAGCTATTTTCACCCGTATTTACACTATGTTATCGTTCACCCGTGTACTACAAGTACACCCACAAAAAATCCACCCACATAAAATCCAAATGGCAACATGAGTGGGACGAAAACATTAATAAACTTAAAGAAATTGAACCATCTGTGGGAAAGCCACCACAGACTCATGCGGGAGGTCGGCGGCACCAAGTGGTCCTTAGCCGCTGCCGTGTTGGCTACTCGTGGCTTACACATGCTTTTCTGCTCAAGGGGGAACCTCCCCCTGTATGTATTGGGTGTCAGTCCCCACTGACACTCAAACACATTTTACTAAGTTGCGTTGATTTTTTGGCCTTGCGCCAACGGTTCTACACTGCAGACAGTATGCATGACCTTTTTACTAAGGTAAAACAGGAAAACATTTTAGCCTTTTTGAGGGCAGCTGCACTGTACCACCTTATATAATTTACTAAATGAATTCTATCAATTATTAATGAAACTTTTCTTTTTCTATGGGAATTTGTTTCCCTTGACCACAAATATATGATTGTGAGCTTTCTATTTTAATTAGTGTCTATTGGCACATAATTGATTGTCTGATTTTACATGTAAAAGCGATGGTTTGAACAAAAACAAACATTTCTCACCATGAATATGGCCTATGCTTCCGACACGGCGTAAAGCAACCACCAATCAATCAATCAATCAACAAGTACATGGTGAATCTTTTATCTAGATTAGACCGGTTATGCAAAGCTACACTTTTTTAATGTACAAGTATAACAATCCAGATCAAAATAGATATGTAGGTAAATTATGCAATAATAACATACTTTAAATCCCATGTAGTTATGTTGGTTATTAAAGCGGTCTGCATTGTGGTTTATGCAAATGTTGCAGTGTTGCGGTCTGCGGTTTATCTATTTACCAATCATATGGTCACCGCAAGGCATAGGTCACGATACGGCGTCTTACAGTTTTTTGTTGCCGCACCACCACATGATCAAGAAACTAAGACACCATGCATCCTTTGAAGATATTCAAGATACAAAGATCAAAAGGCCACCAAAAGGCACTCAAAGAAAAGACAGGAGTTTGAAGACTGCTGATGGAGGGGAAGTTGAAGAAACAGATTTGACAGTTGAGTTGTTCGCTATTTTCCGAAGATAAGATAACTTCAACTTAAAACAACCGCAATCACTTGCGGCGAGCAAAAAACCGTACGGTCGCCGTACGGCGACCGCAACCCACCGTACGGTCGCCGTAGGTCTGACTGATGCAACCGACAAGCACGCCCTAACGTATTTGTAAGTAGTGGAGGTGGGTGAGTGGGGAGGAAAAAGGGGGGAGGATGCATTGACTGTTATCAGGTGGTACCGTTTTGGTGGATCGTGGGATTCGAACTCATGGTTTGAACCCTAGTCGAGTCAAAATAATGACATCAAAATTGATACTTGTCAAATCCTATCCTAGAACTCGACATTAATAGGATAGGACAAGGTCTGGTTCCCTCGGTGTCAGGATAATGTGACTGAGTGGGATAGCAAGGTCATGGTGCAGGCAGCCTGGTCTCCCAGTGGGGCATCACTATCAAGTCACCATGAGTGTGCACTCTCACAAGTCGGTACCAGTCCTGATATGACCTTAAATGTTGCCAGGACGTAAAACTCCAACAATCAACCAACCAGGTTGTAAAGTGTAGATGTAAGAAGTATAGAACAACTAGTGTCTGCAGCAGGCGATGCCTGAGTTATGGGCCATGTCGCCGTGCGTTGGTGTGACTCTGAAGGCCCGGGTCACATTCACGTTAGTGGGCGTAGTTGAACGTAGTGGAGGCTCACGTAGTTGAACATAGTTGAAGGTAGTTGAAGGTAGTTGAATGTACCGCCATCCATACTTCTCCGTCATGCTAACTTGGTAATAACGTGAGTGGGGCGTGAGTTCCGATATAATCTTTGGACATGTTCAAAAGAGCGCTATGTTAGAGGCTAACATACTGTGGTGAAGTCTCCATTCTCTTAATGTACTCTAGTGTACTCTAACATACTCTAGCATAATGTAGCATACTTGGACATAGTTGAATGTAGTTAACCATAGTGGAGGATAACATGCGTTGAACGTAGTTGAATGTAATTGAAAGTAGTTGAACGTAGTTGAACGTAGTTGAACATAGTTGAAGACACTCCATGCCATAACATATTTATCCGTACTAGAACCTGCCATACCTTAACGTTTTTCACCATTGTTTAACATACTTACACCACGTTTGACCTATGTTAATCTATCATACGTTCAACTACGTTCAACTACGTTCACTAACATGTATGTGACCAGGGCTTTAGTGTGAGTGGTGGGTACTGGAGTGAAAGTTTAAAGCTGCATCTTCTGATGACGCATCACATTTACAAAACCAAAAGTATTATATTCTAGTAGTCTGTACATGAGCTCTACTACCACGTGGTAGCAGCGGAGACTACGACGTACACCAGCGCAGTACCACTATACTGCGCCAGGTGGTGGCACGGGAAGCCACTGGGCAGACCCAGACTGTGCTGCCCTCTACTGCGGCTGGCTGACCCCCCCCCCCCCCCCCCCCCCCCCACACACACACCTATAGAGTCGATGTGGGATCTGGCGAGTCAGGGGGCGGGTCAGACAACTACTGACGCTGCGGAGAGCAGATGGTTCAATAAACCAAGTTGAAGCGTACTCTGATTGAATCTTGGTGTTCTTCCGTGAGTAACCGCGTGAGTGAGAGTCGGAGGGCCCTGGGCCACTACAATATCAATTTGACAACACATAGCTAACGTACATACTGCTGCACTTATCAAGCATTTGCTGCCACATAGGAAGTAATGCGAAGATAATTTAATAGAAATTGTGTCTGGTGAAGCCTATGGTGTCAGAGTTTTAGTGTGCTTGCCCAAATAATTTTACATATTTGAATTTCAAATATCTCAAAACTTATCCATTTCAAATAAGTTACTTCAAATTAAACTAAGGAAGAATATAATCATCAATTTAATATATTTATCTCAGAAGAAATGACCAAACCTCAAAACCATCGGACTGTGCAACTTTAAACACAGCAATGGATTTGTTAGCGTGGGTGGGTGGGTGAATAATATATAATGAATAAGTAGTGATTGTGTGATTAGTGGGTGATTGTGGAATCGGTTCGATGTGACTGTGCTGTGTTTTTTTGTTTTTGTTTTTTTGGTAAAGTATTTATTCATCTGAATATGATATTTGTCAGCGGCGGAGCACTGGTCTTCCAGCCATCTTACTATTGGAATTGACATTCTAAATAATCTAAGTTTGGTCAGTGTTGTATTAGTCACAGCATCGATCCTGTATAATTAAGGGAGTGGCTCCTGCTGTATAATGTACAGCACCAGTCACTTCGGTTCATGCAAAAATGGGGAGCAGCACCGAGTAGAAGATGTATACTCAGGGCAACTCAAACAATCGTTGTGGGTTACATTTCTTTTCTTATAAAACAAGCTAAGTCTATAGTTGACAAGACATTTTTTCTGGCTTATGTAATGTTCAATGTGTTTAAACAGATTGATAGTTGTGTAGGATGTTTGGTGTGTTGATGGTGTGTTCATGCTGGTTAAGGGTGGTGGCAGGGGAGGGTGGCCCATTATGGTGAGTGGTAGGGGGGAAAAACCCACAGGAGAGCAAGCGAGGATGCAGGGGGGGGGGGGGCAGGAGCTCAGGGCTTTGCTAGTAATTACTGCAGTGGTCGTTCAAGAGCCTGAATAACCAGGTGGGCTCTATATGCATTTCTGAAGGCAAGTATTGTTTCTGTTTCTCTGACTCCACATGACACTACCTTTGTAGATTGGTGCTCCGATATATATATTTTTGAAGGGTGTGGTACATTTGTTGTTAATGTCTTGGTTCCGGACAAATATAAACAGTAGGTGGAATATAGGGTTTGGAGCGGGTAGCGTCTGGGAGAGGGTCTATGAACAGTGACGTCAGTGCCGCCATCAAAGCATCAATTGAGCATGCATACCTACCTGTACTACATCTAGCAGCGCGCAAGGACAGCGATTGGATACAATGCCGCCAGCACCATGTCCCGATACCCCACTCAGTCAGTCACAGTGTGTGTTGAAAGTGGGTAGCACTATTGCGTGTATGTGGAGGTGTACATTGGTTGCTTGTTGGAGTTTTACGTCCTGGCAACATCTAACATCATATCAGGACAGGTAGCGACTTGTGACAGTGCACACACTCATGCCAACTCTTATAGCACTGCCCCACTGGGAGACCGAACCACCAGCACCATGACCTGATATCCCACTGAATTCCATTATCCTGACACTGAGGAAATCAGTCCGTCCCTATCCTACTAATGCTGAGCGCCAGTCTAGGAAGCGACAAGTATCAATTTTAATGTCATGATGTGGGCTGTGGTGTTTGATATAATAACTAAGGGGCACATGAAAGGGAGAGCATCAACGAGTCTTAGTGCATTTATCCTACATCTGCTCTTTGGTCTGCGTAGCATAGGTAACCCCCCCCTCCACCACACACACAGACACATGCCAACCTCCAGCACCCCCCCCCCCACCCACACAGAGGCATCCCTGGTAGACACAGCTTTGTTCCCAGGCCTCTCTAGTTCCCAGTATGCGGCGCTGCTCTGACACTAGCGCCACCTTGCGGCAGTGAAGGACGAAAAGTGAGCAGAGCCTGCAGTGTTGGTGGTGTTGATTGGCTGAGACGTAAACATCCCATGGTGGTGGTGAGTGGATAAGACAATAACGCCCCCTAGTGGTGTTGGTGGATGGGACACTAACGAACCTTGATGGTGGTGGGGAATGACATCCTAACGCCCCCTGGTGGTGACACTGAGATTCTAACGACCCCTGGTGGTGGTGGGCAATGACACAGATGCTAAGGCACCCTGGTGGTGGGGGAACGAGGATCAGACTGAGACACTATTGCTCCCGGGTGGGAAGTGACACATATACTAACACACCCTGGAGGTGACAATGAGACACTAACGCCCCCTGGTGGGGGTGGTTGGGAATGGAACAGGCGCTAGCGCAGCCTGCTGGTGAGGGCAGGAGGACGAGACGGAGAGCTCAATGCCCCCTGGTGGTGGTGACGCTGGTTGGGAATGAGACCGATGCTAAAGCCCCCTGGCGGGCTGTGAGTGTGGCTCAATCAGTGTTTGTGTGGCGTGGTAAGTGCGTACCAACTGTAAGGTGGGCAGGCTGAGCATCAACAGGAGTCATAGATCCAGGCACGCGACTCATACCAGACCTCGTCACACAGCATCAGGGGCGGCATAGGGACCCGGCACTTCCCCTCTAAACCATGCACACAATAACTCACATATTCCCAGACGGGATGGCCAAATGAATTGAACGTCCGTCTCCCACTTTGGTAGATCGTAGGTTTCGAAACCACTGGTTTGAACCCTGGTCGAGTCAAACCAATGACTTACAAATTGATACTTGTCGCTTCATAGCCCAATTTTGAAGAGCTCTTTTCCAAAACAAGATCTCATTTTTTGGATTGGCACTTATTGCCATATTGGAAAAGAGGTCTTCATATCGAGAGAGCGGCGGTTATAATATATATGTGTAGTATAAAGTTTAATAGTGTGACTTACATTCGTTACACATTTGGGTAAAACATGGAATACTTGCCTCATTTATATTCACATAAAGGTTTCTTTTATTTAACGATGCCGCGAGAGCACATTCATTTTTATCACCGGCTATTCGACGTTATATTCACAAAATGCTTGCTGTAGCATACATATCAAGGCATGCATATATATTATATAGATTATGCACACGGCGACTAGCATATGTGAGTTGGTATGCAGGTCTGCATCACTAAAGAGACGGTCCGACTCCCACAGGCCTGTATGCTATGGCTGGAGACTGTGTAGAACCACCTGCTATTGGCTGACAAATGTACCACGTGATTGTAAGTGAGCCTCTATATGGATTAATACACGCTCCAAAATAAACACATGCGCAGACGCACTGGGCGCAGTGGTCTAATCAGCAGAGCGCAGGCGTCGCATGCGGAAGGTCGGGAATTTAAGTTCCCAGTCGAGTCAAACCAATGACTTTAAAATTGATGCTTGTCACTGCCTAACCTGGCACTGGACATTATTAGGATAGGGCAAGGACTGGTTGGCTTAGTGTCAGGATAATATGACTGCGTGGGATATCGGATCATGGTGCCGGTGGCTTATTTTCCCAGAGGGGCAGCACTATAAAATTGCCATGAGTGTGCACTGTCACAAGTCTGTACCCATCCTGATATGCACTCAGATGTTGCTAGGATGTAAAACTCCAATGAACAGACAATGTCAGATGCCACGTTGTAAGTGTGAAGTAAAAACTTAAAGCCATCTATGCTTTAGTTCAGTAAGCTCTGACAAATCTTTATCGTTGTCATATACTAGTGTTCTACCAATTTGGATTTCCATCGCTGTGTATAACTTACAGCGTCATCAAACGCCAGTTGCTCTCATACCATGTCTATATGGTGTGAGACGTTAAAAATCACTTGGGTCTGTAAAAGTGTAGGCTCGGGTTTTATATCGACCAACTGTCTAATGGTGAAAACAGTCTATTCAGACTTGTCCATGATAGCTAGAATAAATCTTAAATAAAAATATGTTAAAATGGTAAATAATGCACCAGAGCAAATGCAATACCAAACGCTCTAAACGTGCAAAAGCAGGTCTTCAATATCTAGTATTTCACATGTCACAGGAATCAGAATCTCTAAATAACTAGTATGTACTGGGAAATGAACATTGCTTATATAGTTAGTATGGCACCAGTTTCATTGGAGTACAAACTAACCATTACATCACTCAATAAATGAGTTGTATTGACTAGAAATAAAATAAATTTGTTCATCATAACATTGCCATGAGTTGTTAATGTGATAAATGGATGGCATCTATTTTAGACACATGTGTCATGTACATAGGTCAAACTGTTACGTCATATATGTAGTGTCCCAAGTTACGACCATGTGTAATCTTGTAGTGGTTGCTCTGGGTGGCCATCTTGGATTTTCAATACCTGCACCTTGGGCAACCATTAAACCTCACCTAGTGTATCAAGAAACCTTGATTTCACCAGAAAGATGTGTTATTCATTCCTTTTAATTCAAATACTATCATAGTTACAACCATTGAAACCCTTGTACTGATTGCTATGGGCAGCCATCTTGCATTTCCAGGTGACCTAGATTGCTCACACCCAATGACTTGGGCAACATAGATCTAGTGGGTAAAGACAGATTATTCATCCTTCTAGGACAAATACTTTTAAAGTTACGGTTATTTGAAATGTTGAACCGGTTGCTAGGGTAGCCATCTTGGATTTCTGGTGACCTAGATTTAAGGCAACCTTAAAAACTCCTTTAGTGACTTGATTTGGTGAGGAAATACACCAAATTCATTCCTCTAGCCGAAATAACTTTGGAATTATGATCATTAAATATTTCACGCAGTTGCTATGGGCAGCCATGGCCATGTCTGTTTCCAGGTTGTGCACGTTTTCTCAAAATTCCACCTGGTGCGGTTTTAAAGCTATATATGTCTCTTACTCAAAACAATATTCAAATTCTCCTCTTCAGAAGGTGCATACGGGTCTCTATGGCAGCCTCTGGACTAAGAATTTGAAACCGTCTTCTTGCCCTTTGCCCTTCCTTGGCTAGTTCCTTAAATGGTTTATGTCCATTAGTAGTTATAGACATGGTGCAATCTGTACTGTTAGGTGTGTTGCTGATGTCGCATGTGGTGGTATTTTTTGTTGGTAGTGGTAGTGGTATTGTTTTTGCTGATGTTGCATGTGGTGGTGATTTTTGTTGATAGTGGCAGTGGTAGTGATTTGTGTTGATAGTGGTAGTGGTTTTGCTGATGTTGCATGTGGTGGTGATTTGTTGATAGTGGTACTGGTAGTGAGTTTTGTTGATAGTGGTAGTGGTTTTGCAGGTTGCATGTGGTGGTGATTTGTTGATAGTGATACTGGTAGTGATTTTTGGTGATAGTGGTAGTGGTTTTGCTGATGTTGCAGGTGGTGATGATTTGTTGATAGTGGTAGTGGTACTGATTTTTGTTGATAGTGGTAGTGGTTTTGCTGATGTAGCATGTGGTGGTGATTTGTTGATAATCGTAGTGGTAGTGATTTTTGTTGATGGTGGCAGTGGTTTTGCTGATGTTGCATGTAGTGGTGATTTCTGTTGATAGTGGCATTGCTGATGTTGGATGTGATGTTAGATATTGGATGTGGTGGTGTGTTCTTTTACTGTTGTAGTATAAATGGTGTTGCTGATGTTTGATGTGTTTTTTGTTGATACTAGTAGTGCTAGGGGTGTTAATGATGTTGCATGTGGTGGTGGTTTTCGATGATGGTTGTAGTGTTTGTGGTGTTGATGATTTTGAATTTGATGGTGGTTTTTGTTGATGATTGTAATGTTAGATGTGTTGATGATGTTGGATATGGTTGTGGTTTGTGTTTGTTGTTCCAGATTTAATGGTGTTGCTAATGTGATATTGTTTTTTATTGACAGTGACGGTGTGTCCGGTATTGATGATGTTGGAGGTGGTGATCCGTTTTTGACAGTGGTAGTATTGCTGGTGTTGATGAGTGCCACCATCGGAGCTGAGGTTGGGAAGGCTGGAGCAGTAGATGACTAGGCCAGACTCCATCAGTCCAGGAACTGAGTGAGTGCTGGCTGAAAGGAGGGATATCCCGAGTTATTATACTGGTATAATTCTTATACAGTATACATATATACAGTGACTACCCGTTAACACAGATAGAGGACACAACAATGTGGTCTCCTTATTGAGTATTTACATGGTCCCTAAGTGAGTTTCAATTGGAGTAGTTCATAATAAATCTCGCCATGGACGTCTACCGGTATTCTATGTCCAGCCCTTATCTCCTGTCATGGTGGCAGGTGAAGGGGCGACATAGCCAGTGGAAAGGTCATCATCTCTCTTCTTCTTTCTCGTCATGTCTAAAATAAGCCAGAGGAAGTTGAGCGTGAAGAGTTGAAATATCAGAATCGCTCAATTATATATGCGGATATATAGCGATTATATATATATATATACCCTATTTGTCCCTGAACCTAAATATCATCATTATATATATATATATATATATATATATATATATATGTGATGTATAAGCATTATGGTAGTATAAAGGCACGAAAGGGATTATATGTTTATTTCCTACCTTATTACTGATGGGGTGGCTTACTTAATGTATGCCCCCCCCCCCTCCAACCACGTGACCGGTGGCTCCACCGCCGGAACGCTTCTATGCTGGACGCTACACTGTCACTTGCGCCTGAGAAATTATATATATATAAAGGCCAGCTACAGAACAAATGAGAGACAAACAATGAAGGTAGGTTGAGAAAAAATCCCCGGTGCGAATGAACAGTTGGGCGTGCCGTTTGGGATTAATAGGGGCGATGGTGGCGCCACCTATCGCAGAGTTTGGCAGGCTGCAGGCATCAGTAGCAAACATAGGGTAATAATAATATTATAATATATGTCCCTTATGCGCCTTCATACTCGCATTCTACTTATACATCATATATATATATATATATATATATACATATATATATATATTATATATATATATATATATATGTATACACATATATACATCAAAACCTCTATACCGACCCTCCACAGATCGACCACCCCCATATATCGATCGCTTTATTTGGGTCCCAACAGTACCATTGTAAGGATATTATAACTCTCTAAACCGACCACCTCCCTAAATGGACCACTTAAAGTCGGTTCCACGGTCGATTGATTTAGAGAGGTGTTACTGTATATGTATGGATGTGTGTCTATGGACGTGTTTATTGGGTTTTACCTCCTGGCACCATCTAATGTCATATAAGGACAAGCACATAGATACATCTTCCTGCATACATCTATATATATATATATATATATATATATCAGTATATTTATTTATATGAGTACAAACTAAGACACCTTTCTCGGTATATATCAACACATAGAGACGTGTTTGTTTGTGTTTGTTTGTTGTTCTTTTACGTCCTAGCAACACACAAGGTCACATCAGGGCGGAATAGAGATATGAGTGTCCATACACGTACATGTGTGTATATATTAATGTATATATTCATTTTTCTATAACCAAATATGTGTGAACATATCAACTCTCATGAACATGGAGAGGACCTCAACGTGATAACCACCCACCTACTTCTGCTGCCCTCCATCTCAATAACTAGGTTACTGAATTTCACGATATGTGACTGACTAAGATATCGACTCATAGTGCAACAGAGTGTCCCAGTGTGCAAGCACTATAAAGTCATATACAGATAAAAAAAACTGTGGCCAATTGGTCTTCCTCATTCCACTGCTCATTGGATTAGCTTAGTAATGCCAGGCACCAGGATAGGAAGACACAGGCATCGATTGGTAAGTAATTGGTTTAACTCGGCTGGGAATCGAACCCACAACGTGACCCACATGAAGCGAGCAGTTATCTGCTTCATGACAAATCGCTACCAGTGTTAATGTGACCTTTAATGTTGCTAGTATGTCAAACCCCCACACAAACCGATGATGCAGGTCTATGTAGGTTTACGCAAGTCCATACAGATCTACCCAGGTCTCTGTAGGTTTATACAGGTCTATGCAGGTCTATGTAGGTTTATTCAGGTCTATGCAGGTCCATACAGGTCTACCCAGGTATATGTAGGTTTATACAGGTCTATGCAGGTCTATGTAGGTTTATTCAGGTCTATGCAGGTCTATGTAGGTTTATTCAGGTCTATGCAGGTATATGTAGGTTTATTCAGGTCTATGCAGGTCCATACAGGTCTACCCAGGTATATGCAGGTTTATATAGGGTTATGCAGGTCAATACAGGTATATGTAGGTTCATTCAGGTATATGCAGGTCCATACAGGTCTACCCAGGTATATGTAGGTTTACGCAGGTGTATGCAGTTATATACCGGTCTATAACGGTATATACAGGGATATACAGGTATATTCAGGTACATGCAGGCTTATACAGGTCAATGCAGGCTTAAGCATGTGTATGCAGGTTTATTCAGGTATATGCAGGTATATGCAGGTCCATACCAGTATATGCAGGTATATGCAGGTATATGCAGGTACATTCCGGTATATGCAGGTATATGCATGTCTATGCAGGTCTAACCAGGTACATGCAGGTTTATTCAGGGATATACAGTTATATACAGGTCCTATTCAGGTATATGGCGGTCCTTGCAGGTATATGCCGGTCTATGCAGGTATATATAGTATATGTAGTCTATGCAGGTATATGTAGGTATATGTAGTATATGTAGTCTATGCAGGTGCATGTAGTATATGTAGTCTATGCAGGTATACGTAGTATATGCAGGTATATGCAGGTATATACCGGTATATGCAGGTATATGTAGTATATGTAGTATATTCAGGTATATGTAGGATATGTAGTCTATGCATGTATATGCAGGTCTATGCCGGTATATGCATGTATATGCAGGTATATGTAGTATATGTAGTTTATGCAGATATATACCGGTTTATGCCGGTCTATGCAATTTTATACAGGTCTGTGCAGGTATATGCAGGCATATGCCGGTATATGCCGGTATATGCAGGTATATGTAGTCTATGTAGTTTATGCAGGTATATGCCTGTCTATGCCAGTATATGCAGGTATATGCAGGCATATGCCGGTCTATGCAGGCATATGCATTATATGCAGGTATATGCATGTACATGCCAGTATATGCAGGTATATGCAGTTATATGCCGGCATATGCGGGTATATGTAGTCTATGTAGTTTATGCAGGTCTATGGAAGTTGATAAAAGTCTATGCCGGTTACTGTGGGGTTATGCGGGGTGAGATGACACACTTCTCAGGTCGGGTGAGGCCGCCTTCTCTGAGAGCTGCTGATAACCTCTATTACTGTAGCGGGTAGGTAGGGGCAGGGCGGAGACGTCTTGTCCCTAATGGCCCTGTCACATTACGATGTTTCGGGCCAACGCGGGTCGACCTGCGCCGACGTGTTGGGTTTTTCGATGAAACGTCGGTACACGTCCGGTACGTTAACGGTACGTTACCGGGGCGTTTCCGGCGCGTCGGTACATAGCAACGTGTGTACCGGCACGTCGGCGGCCGTCGGCGCGCGTCGGTCCGCGGAGAAAGTTTTGTGCTTGCACAAAACTTTCGACGGGCCGCAACGCGCAGTAGCGTGTTGGCGGGTGCATTACGGACGCGTTAGCAACACGTCGAACCCGTTATCGGCGCGCCTGCAGAACGCTGGCAGGACGTTGATCAATGTCGGTTAACGTTGGCATTTGTTTCGCCATATTGCGAGCGTTCCGTCGGCGCGTCTGCAATGTCCCACCGGCGGGTTCCCAGCGTGCCGTCAGCGTGTTATCGGCGCGTTGTCGGTGCTCCGCCAGCGTTTCTCAGCGCGTTGGACGTGTTCCCGGCGCGCCTGGACCCGTTGGCGGTGGGTCTGGACGTGCTGCCGGCGTGGAGGCAGCGAGTTGGTATTGTACCAACTCGCTCCCTCCACGCCATCAACGCGCCGACGGCGCGCCGACGGCGCGCCGACGGCATGCTGGCGGCACGCTGGGAACCCGCTGGTGGCACGTTGACACTTTCGTCCGTCGCGCGTCGAACCTCGTTGGCTGCGCGCTAATACTATGCTACTAACCCGTCCAGTTTTCTGCCAAAACGCCGAAAAGTTGGACGTCTCTTGACGGGTTGCAAATATTTTGTGCGTTGCCGGCACGCCGGCAGAAACGTTGTAATGTGACAGGGGTATAAGGCCTGTGTGGGTGGCGAATCGTCTGCGCTCATATAGTCACATCCCTCTGTGTGTGCCGGACGCGGTGGCCGAATCGGTTGGCTGGTTGTTGGAGTTGTATGTCCTGGCAACAGCTAAGGTTATATCAGGATGGGTACCGACTTGTGACGCTGTACACTCATGGCGAATTTATGGTGCTTTTACATCCTACCAACACCTAAGATAATATAAGAATCGGTACCGACTTCTGACAGTGTGCACCTATGGCGACTTTATAGTGCTGCCCCACTGGGAGACTGGGCCGCCAGCACCATGACCTGCTATTCCACTCAGTCACATTATCCTGACACTGAGCCAACCAGTCATTGCCCTGTCCAAATAATGCCGAGCGCCTGGCTAGGAAGCGACAAATATCAATTTTGTAAGTCATTGGTTTGACTCGACTGGGAATTGAACTCCCAACCTTCCGCACAGAGGTCTGCGCTCTACCGAATTGGCCATGGCGCCCGGTCTGTGAACCACATATGTTCTACACCATAATCACAAATGGCATCTATTTCATACCTCACTAAGAAATCTCCATCCCAGTTGCCAACCATTTCCGCCACCTACATTCCCAGAATGCACCTCTAACCATCCCACCGGATGTGGTGGCCTAATCGGTAAAGCGCGAGCCTCGCATGCAGAATGTCGGAGGTTCGGTTCCCGGTCGAGTCAAACCAATGACTTTAAAATGTATACTTGTCACTTCCTAGCCTGGCGCTTGCCATTATTCGGATAGTGCAAAAACTGGTTGATTCAGAGTCAGGATAATGTGACTGAGTGGGATATCTGGCCTGATGTCCCAGTGGGGCAGCATTATAAAGTCGCACTGTCACAAGTCGATATCCTCCCTGATATGACCTTAGATGTTGCCAGGACGTAAAACTCCAAAAAACAACCAATCTAACACACCACACCACCGTAAACAACCTTACCAACAATACATCGATCAGAAATCCCCAATGATGCCTTTCACTCCAAACCCTGGAGGAAAGGAAAGAAATTAAACAAAGGACATCAAAACAAGTTGAACCAAGCTGTAGGGTAATTATATATGTGGTGCATAATGTATTACGCGAATATAAAAAGTGGAAGGCTTGACGATGTAGACTCGCTACTAATCGTGTTATCAACGCAAATGCACATATAAATCACTGCTTCCGGGTCGATTCCTAGCGGCGGAATTGTGTAGTCAGTGGCGCCCTCTACGGCGGATTTCTGCAACTACCAAAGTTCACTCTCCCTTCGATAAAAATTCTTTGCAATTTGTGTGTGTTACTCTTTTTTTTTGGTGACGGGAAGATATTTTCGGGAGGAATTATTTATGATGTCACTGCAATGCAATAAGACAGTTATGTTTGCTATGTAATAACTTACACTTATGGGCAAATCAGTGTAGGTATTTACTAGAAACCTTAATTGTGATTAAATCCACTTATTTGCATATTTACTATATACATGTATTTGAAAATATGTATATATTATTTATATTCTTCCAGGGAGGAACAACGAAACATCTATATAGTTGGACGAGACAATACTCTGGCTGGTACCTCTAAAGGCCCCTCCGTTTAATCAATAGTTTGAAGTCAATGCAAACAATCAATAGTTCAAACATCAAACAATCAATAGATATAAGATCAAAATAAATCAAAAGTCAAAATTCCAGCCGACTGGAGACCGAGTGGGAGCTGTGCCGCCCGAAAACGCCTTCCCCCACAATTCTTCCTCCTGATTGGAGGATAGCCTGCGGCTCACCGGAGCAGCAGCTGGGGGAGTAAGGCAGGACAGCGCCCCCCCCCCCCCCCGGGGAAGGATGGCAACAGCTCACAGAGCAGCAGCCGAGGTAGCGCAGGCGACACAGCACCCAACCACCCCCACCAGTGGCGAGAGGTGAGGCCCTGCAGCCTAAATAATATGTGCATAACTAGTTATACTGTACATACATTTTTAGAAACAAGGGAAGAAGGAAACAATGTTTAAAGACAATTCTAGAACCACGCGATACCATATAATGCATATTCACCGACTCCATGACACTTTTGTCAAACTGGAATTATATGCAGTTACTGCTACAACTGATATTTCATCTAAAATATGTATAATACTTTTATTAGCAAACATGATTTGCATGCAGTTGCTATAATAAGTTATAGTTTCATTTATGTACGAAGGAATGTTTCTGCACTGCCAGAAGACCAGTGCTCTGGCACTGACAAAAGGTATTAATCAATGAATAATGTTTGATTGCCTGCATTACAGTAGCAGGTAAATGGTTGCTTAGTATGGATAGTAAGTAGTCTATGTTAGTTATTTTGGATTTCATTGGTATATAGTTAGTATACAAATATACGGGTATAAATCATTGGTATGAGGTTTTCCTATTACTATTACCATTCTTCTTATATTATATTTAAGGTCCAATTACGGACGAATGTTGATTAACTGCGGCATACTGGCTTACGGTGGCGCCGCCACCAGCAGTTCTTGTCACTTATCTCTCTCGCCATATTGATCATCCTGCTGCTATATTTTCTACTCTTATTACTAGACTAGCCTCCTCATATGTACATATCATAGGGGTGCCCGAGGTTATTAGATGTGTTATCTGGTTAATTTTGGCATGGTTACCTTCCATTGACCATCCCGCTGGTCGGCTGTGACATATCACATGCCCCCTTGCAGTGCGGCTATGTGGCTGTTTGGGATCATTGCCTGAAAAGAGAGTACACCCGAAGTTCAAAGACAAGCCACAAGTTCGGAATAGCAGCACAACGCTTGCAATGCATGCATGAGTCCAAATTACACATAGTTCACACGGAACCTAGCAACTGAAGCTGGCAACATTTCCAGCACATCCTCTAGAAGTGTAGAAAACAGAGTTGTAAGCTTTATGGTGGGAACAGATTGCTAGCCTGGGATTTGGCATTACTAGGATAGCATATGACTGCTTTGGATAGTGTCAGGTAAATGTGACTGTGTGAGATATCGAGTCATGCTCCCGGCAGTCTGGTCTCCGAGTGGGGCAGCACTATAAATTTCCATGAGCGGCAACTTTCACAAGTCGCTCGTTAACCGTCCTGATAAAGCAAAGCTTGTTTTTTTAAATGATGCCTCTAGAGCACATTGATTTTTATTATGGGCTATTGGACATCAAACATATGATCATTCTGACATATAGGGTCATCATCATCATGCTGTCAGTCACGATGCGACAAAGACTGCTTTCATTACTTGACTGCCGCTCTCCATTTAGCTCTCGGCTGTGAGAGTTGTGTGCATGAGTCAGTCTTAATGTCTCTCAGCTTCAGGTTTCTCTTGATGGTATCCTTGAACCATATTGGGTCCTCTTTCCCATAAGGAACACAGGATCCTTTATACACACTTTCCCACAGACAGGACAGCAAATATCACATCCTTTGATGGACCAGTTGTGGACTACTGGTTAGAATGGAAAATAACCCAACCTGCAAATGTGTCCACTGAGCAGGATCGATCAGATGACCGACACCTTCACAGGTGGACACAGTACCGCCTGAGCTACATCCCACTCATAACCGTCCTGATATGACCATAAATGTTGATAGGATGTAAAACGACAAACATAGGTGCACAACAGTTACCGGTTAATGTTCCCTGTGTAGATAGCATCCATCACGCAGCCGGGACCTTGGTCAGTACACGAGAGAAGTAGTTCTCAGCGAGCTGACCCAGAATCAGGACAATATTTAGAGCCAGCGAGCAACTGAGAGCATATACAGTGAGTAGGTCAGAGTAAAAGAAAGCGTTTGTGTCATGTCAATTATGAACTGGGCGCGAGGCTGACACTCTTGCTGGCCCTCCAGACCTACCGTAACAGTTTATTTAAAAGACATCGCATCAATCCTTCTCAATGGATCCATTTTCAATTTGGGTTATTTTCCATTCCAACCAGTGGTCCACAACTGGTTCCTAAAATAATGTGGTACATACTGTCCTATCTGTGGGAAAGTTCATATAAAATACCCCTTGCTGCTGCTTTTCGGAAACAGTAAACCACCACCACTTCCACCACCTCCTAGACCACCACCACCACTTCCACCACCTCCTACACCACCACCACCACTTCCACCACGTCCTACAGACATGCTCCCCCTCATGCTCCCCCTCCTCCCTACTCACCTCTTACCCTCCCCCTCTTCCCCCTCCCTCCTCCCCCTCCTCCTCCCCTCCTCCCTCCCCCCCCCTCTTCCCTCCCCCTCCTCCCTCTCCCCCCTCCTCCTCCCTCCTCCCTCTCCTCCTCCCTCTCCTCCTCCCTCTCCTCCTCCCTCTCCTCCTCCCTCTCCTCCTCCCTCTCCTCCTCCCTCTCCTCCTCCCTCTCCTCCTCCCTCTCCTCCTCCCTCTCCTCCTCCCTCTCCTCCTCCCTCTCCTCCTCCCTCTCCTCCTCCCCATCCTCACTGTATCAAGGTGGCAATGCATCAAGATAGTAATGCCACAATGTAGTGGTGCATCAATTCATCAATCTGTCAGTACATCACTGCATCAATGTATAAATGAATCAATCCGGAAATGCATCAATGCGACAATGCATCAATGCATCAATTTGCCAATGTAACAATGCATCAATGCAGCAATACATCACTGCATCAATGAATCAATGCATCAATGCATCAATGCATCAATGCATCAATGCATCAATGCATCAATGCATCAATGCAGCAATGCAGCAATACAGCAATGCATCATTGTATCAATGCATCAATGCAGCAATGTAGCAATGCATCAATGCGGCAATGTAGCAATGCATCAATGCATCAATGCATCATTGTATCAATGCATCAATGAATCAATGTATCAATGCATCAATTCACCAATGCATCAATGCATCAATGCATCAATACAGCAATGCATCAGTGTATCAATGTGTCAATGCATCAATGTAGCAATGCATCAATGCATCAATGCATCAATGTAGCAATGTAGCAATACAGCAATGCATCATTGTATCAATGCATCAATGCAGCAATGCAGCAGCGCGGCAATGCATCAATGTATCAATGCATCAATGCATTAATGTATCAATGCATCAATGCATCAATTCACCAATGCACTTACTCGAATATTTAGCATAGTCTTCGCGAAACTGTCTATTATTAATAAATAATAACAATTTATTATTGATTCCCACATGATCATTGTACAAACAAATTGGTATTTCTATCAGTAATATTTCACATGAAAAAGGAGGAAGCAGTAGTATCATACTTATGAGGCGCTTTCCCCAGTTAAAAATAGCACATGCACATTACTAAAAGAAATACTATGCAAAATAATGAATAATAATAAATGAATACAATAAAAGTAAAAAGTATATTAACATTACCTATAATACTGTAAATGACATCTCGTTGTTGTTGTTTATGTACTAGACTACTGGTATTTTCACACCAGAACATATTAAGGATTTTCTTTTTATACATTCATTGAAACATATAATTTTGTGAACATTTAATATCACATCTCAAACCCTCCCCATGACCACCATCCACCCCCCACTCGCTCCTACCCCCCCCCCCCCCCACACCCTCTCATCCACTAGCGGCACCAATGCTACTACTAGTACAAGTGACATACATTACAACCCGCGGTTGATACAAGCTGTTCATTATTATGGCGGAGCGGGGTCTCGAAGCACCTTTCTCTGCCACCACAATGCGAAGAAGACACAGGAAACCTCATCTGCAGTCTGATTACTTCGCGAGAGAACAGTCACAGATAGTTTCATAGAAATCTACTACAATCCCTCTCCAGCTTTCCCACGTAATCATTGTGCACGCAGGCATTGTTAATAATGCACCGACTCTCCAATGTAATGACTCAAGATACACTGGAAAAAGTTGCTTTTGTGCGGAGGAGACCATGCCCAGGTACAGAAGCAGTAAACATAAGGAACTCTCATCAAGGTGAGGTGAGTCTCAAACTGATAAGACCAATGACCGAGGTGCAGTAGAAGTTGAGGCTAGGAGACTTAATCAGACTGTACAAGGTACAAACAGTTAAATATGTTCAAGACTGTAACCTACAACTGTAGGGGCCTGAAACTCGGCCAATCTGAATCGGACAAAACCTGAAGATTAATTTGAGAGAAACTGTGTCAAGACCATGATATGATCTGTCTACAGGAGACTTGGCTTACCAAACATGATCTGGGAGGCCTGAACTCTATTATACATACCAACTTTCATGGAATTGGCGAATCAACAATCAATAACAGATATTTAATCATACATGGGCATGCCCCTGGAGGGGTGCCATTCTATAGAATACAAAATTTGAACATGTAATAAAAGAGCTGCACTTCAATGTTGACTGGGCCATTGGCATTGAAATCAATATTGATAGTAAGAAAATTGTTATAATAAATGTGTACGCACCATATGAATCTTATGACAATGAAAATGAGTTTATTACTAGAATGCCTCATATATCAGCTTTTGTTGAAGCATGAACTAGATATGACGTGTGTATATGTGCTGGGTGATTATAATGCTGCCATCTCAGATGATCACTCTATGTTCGCTAAATGTTTGCTCAATTCCTGCCAAGATCAACAACTGGTATCACTAGATAGCTTTACTTTTGTGAGTAACTGGGAGGCAGTCTCTTGATTGGACCACTGCGTTAGCTCATCTGATGCTCATGATGCAATACAAATTATTAAAATTTATTATAAATATGCCACCACAGATCATATACCTGTGGGTATGACCTTGAATATAAACAATTTACCTGATACGTCAAAGACTACAAACAGCTGCAGTAAATGCAAAGTAGACTGGTCCAGAATAAAACAAGATGACATTCATAAATATAGCATAAATACTTAAACTCTCTTGCAAAATGTTAGAAGACCCGCAGATGCTCTAATGTGTAGAGAGGTACATTGTAAGATTACTCAACATGCAGATGAATTGAGTAATTTTATGAAGACATTGTAATGGCCCTTAAACTGGCATTTCAGCCATCATATAATTTCCCTAAATGTAACATTCAGTGCCATCCAGGGTGGAATGTACATATAGCAGACCTTCACAAAGCTGCAAGAGAAGCCTTCTTACTGTGGAAGGAACAGGGTAAACCCAGGCAAGGTTTTATTTCTGTAATGAAACAGAGGACACATTCCTGGTTTAGATATTGTGTAATATACATTAAATACAATTATGATGCTATGAACGAGAGATGCCTTAGCCTCTAAACTGCAGAATAATAATGTAGAAAAGTTCTGGAAAGAGGTAAAATTGATAGACAATAGTAAAACACCATTTCCCACAAATATTGAGGGTCCAGTAGGGTGTGAGAAGATAGCCGTGCTGGTTGGTTCAGTGTCAGGATAACGTGACTGAGTGGGCCTGATTTACCAGTGGGCCAGCACTATATAATTGCCATGAGTGCGCACTGTCACCAGGCGATGGCCGTCCTGATGTCACCTTAGATGTTGCCAGGATGTAAAACTCCAACAAACAAATAAACAAAGTCCATATCTATATTGAGATATGTAATGTTGATGGCTGTTGACGCTTTGTGTATGCCCACCCCAGGCTGTCCGTCGGGTGCGGGCGGTGTGTGCAGGGATTGCCGTTTGGACCTGCGTGAACTTGAGGCCAGGTACAAGGAGTTCAAGCCGCAGTCGGGCACGGAAGCACTCGGAGTTAATGGCCCACAAACACGCATGCGCATCATCTTGCTTAATAAAGCAAACACACACTCCTCTCAGTCAATCAACACTTGTCAGGTCCCGTCTGCATTCCTCAGGAGTTCCTTTATTAGTCCAGGAACATAAGCATATCACCCGCAACAAATTGGTAACAAGCTGAAAATATCGGGAAAGATACCTAAAAGTATGACAAATATCATATAAAAAGTCCCCGGAAATCCTCTTGAGCCATCCTGGGAATTCAAGATGGCATCCAAGATGGCTGCCATTTTCATTTTTATCATATCTTCGGAACCAAGCATCCTAGAAATCAAACTAAAGAGTCTAAATATAGGTTTTCACACCCAGGGAATCCAATGAAACCATTTGGCAACTGATTGAACAAACACAACTGTCCAAAATCAAAATGGCCATCATATTTCTGCTGGAATATATGTTTTCAATCAGACATGAGAGCAATGCAAAAAAAGTGTAACTAATTGTAGGTATTCTCACACTAGCAATGCAATTATATCATTCCTCACTTGATTAAAAATACAGAAATAAAAAACAAAACAAGTGTAGACTAATCAATGGCAATCAATATGGCTGCAAATTGGAGAAAAACAGAAACCACAGAATGATATGTAAAGTCTAGGAAATAAAACCACTCATGTCGTATAAGTCAGGAAGTATTTATTAACTGAATAGTATATTAAATAATGATGCACATTATTCTGTTGCATCATGAATGGTTATTGTTATCATCTTAATCCGATGTCGGTGCAATATTGTTGCAGGTTTGACCCATGCATTTGGTGCACAATGAGCTGCAAAACAGTTGAAGTTTTTTGCAGCCACATGACTGCTTGCCACAGCCATCACCTTTGCACCCGCATGATACCATAGTTAGTAAACTGTCAGGGGCAACTGCGATGTCAGTTTCCACTGGTACAAGGTCACCATCCTGTGATCTCCATCCCCATTCTGTTGGTGGCAGCTGATTTTCCATCCATTCCTGGACAGTGTTATAGGTTTGAGATGAATGCTGCTTTGCTGCAGCACTTGTTGGGGGTAGACTTGCTAACTGGAACTCTGAAATCAAGGAGCTTCGACCGATTGCCCACTTGTATGCTATGTAGCAGTATTCATCCAGTGACTTAGAGGCCCCATACATTTTGAGAATGAAGCTTTCACCTGCGTTTTTCACCTCATCATGAGTGCTTCCGCTGTTTGTGAAGGTATTCAACTGGTCATAGTCCTTCTTTGTGTGTACTATGTTGAACGCTTGGCACTTACTTGCCTTGATGATACATTGCAGATACAGTATCGGAGCACGTCACAGCACATTAAGTGCTGTCTGGTGTTGCTGATGGCATTCTGAATTTCACAAATGTTGTACAATCTTGTAGGCTTGCTGCAGCAGAACATGTACATCTCTGTAGTAGTGGTTGCCCGAGCCACCAGCATGACCAGTAAGTTGGTGTCTGTCCCAAGACAATAACTGGCAGCCCCTCTTCCCCTGCTATGGTTAGTGCAGTTGAGATGGTCATAGTATCTGCATCAGCCTCGGCCTGCTTGACATGAATGCCAGCAGTAAGCATTGCATCATGGAGGGTCTGTATTAGTATCTTCTTGTTGTTGCCATCAGCTAAGAATGCAGCTTGAGTAGTGGTGGTTAGCATGTTATCATTGAATATGATATCACTGGATGTACACTTCTGGGCTCTCCTTCTCTGCTCAGCGACCTTTGTTGAAGCGATGCTACCATATCCATCAAACACGACAGTTGATCCTGCACTATAATGTTTCAGTGTGTATGAAAACTATGACTGACATATACCTGAATAGATAGATGGTTGGGCCAAATAACTGCTCTAAGTAGGTGACCACCATGTAGAACAAAAATGCATTGTTCTGGTATGTTGGATTGCTGGGTGATCGTTGATTTTAACATGTCACCTAGAGCACTCTTTGCTGGCTTCCGCATCACACCATCATGGAAAAGGGAACATGGCTGAGGAGCAAGTTCATATGCCAGGAACGCTTCTCTCTCAGAACTATCTTTGAGAACACATGTGATTCTGTTGAATAACAGACCGGGATTTCATCATCATGCTGTCAGTCGCGATGCAACAAAGACTGCTTTCATTACTTGACTGTCACTCTCCATTTAGCTCTCTGCTGTGAGCCACTTTGTCATTGCAGTGTAGCATGATGTCTGTAAACCTTTTACCAGTCATTTTCGATGCCGCTGCATGACCTATTGCTTGAGCATCTTCGCAGTTCACAGATATGTCAGCAACACTGCCAGTCGACAAGGACAGCAGGCGATCTGGTGATTATCCACCAGATGGTGGGTGTGACTGTAACCAGTGCACAAAGATGGCATGATCCTTGTTGTCTCTTGACTGGGTGCTTGGGCACAGGTCTTTATGTTGCTCTGAGGTAGCAGTGTGCACCCATGTAAACTGTTCCAATGCATCACAGATAAGAACACAGCGAGCTAGCGCATGGACCCACTTTGTTAGCATACTGTCTGTGATACCCCAACCTTGGGTCATTCCTCTAGATGTTTTCAGCAAAATTATCAAAAACTGCTTGATTGTCTGGTGGCATTCCAGAATGCATCACAATGGCCGATGGTAAAGAAACCTTTCTCTGTAAATAGTGTATATTTGTCTACTGGCATGGTTTGTTCTAAGGCTTCCATCTGTTGCAAATATAGATGAGCACACTTTGCATAAGGCAGATGCCTGGCAGCATGGAAATGTGGAATCATTTCCCTCACACAGTGGAGTTGGAGTCTCCAGTCCCTTGTCCTTTCAGCATGAATGAAGAGTTGTAGGAGGGATCATTGGCTGATATACTGCAACCAGAGCTTTCCTGTTCTACTCTGACTTGCAACCTGGTCGAGGAGTTTTTAAATGATCTGGCGTAACTGTTTGGTGCATTTCTCATTGGCTACATCAAAAGCATTTTGTTCCTGGTTCAGAAGGGCTTTGTACAGGTTCCCCAAGCGATCTGTGTCGATGTTTTCTAGGCAGCCAGGTGTCTCCATTAAGACATAGATTAGGGCTGCTGAGCTAAGAATGTTAGCATGAAGCACACGGGAGAAGGCATGACCAGTTAACATATGTACAACCGATCCTTTTGCATACACACTTTCCCACAATTCTCCTAGTCCACATCCTGTCATAATCTGGCCAATGCTACCAAGGTACATGGAATTCGCCAAGACGCACACCATTTGTTTTAGCTCCTGTGCAGCAGCTACTATTTCTGCACCCTTTAAGTATGAAGGCTGATCAAATGTTACTGGGTATATGTTCAGGCCATGTTTTTCACATTGTTTTTGTGCAAAACACACAATTTCAGAATATATCTAGCAGCCCAAAGGAAGTCTAGGATGCCAGCTGACTGCAGAGGATGCGCTTTCTGTATGTCAAGAATCTTGAGGGATTCTATTACAACAGACTGTAGACCAGGAATAGCAGGCTTGCTATATGTCTTTATAGGGATATGTCCAAAAGTACCAACACTTACAGCAGATGGTATTTTGATTGTGCGTTTGACAGGTGAGTTCTCAACAATACCAGGTGGTGTTACACAAACTATACCACCCAAACTGTGGAAAGTCTCATGTCCTGTAATTGTACATACATTGAAGTCAGCGTTGTCAAACACAAATTGTGTGAAACCACCCAGACCATATGATGGCTCCTCACCAGATATCAGGGCATGTTCAAACCACTGTACCTCTTTATAATCATCAGCGAAGCTCATTCTGCTGAAAATCTCTATTAGTTCTCATGAAGCATACTTCCGGTGTATATACACAGCTATTCCAAGCAGAAGTGATGACATGAAGGATCTGGGTCTGCATGCTGAAATGATGGCATGTGATATAGCTGTACATATCTCCCTTTGGTAGTCTCAGGATTTCTACCCTTCCCACGACCAAATCGTGCATGAAACATTTCAGAGAATCAGGTATCAAGGTATTTCCACTCTCAATTTCTTCCATTGTATAGTATTCATCACAGTCATATACTCTCAACCGGATGTCATTGAGGATGATGGAGGCAGCCATATCAATGACCTGTTCAGGTTCACTCCTCGCATCAGTTACTTTATCAGTAAGCCACCTTTTATGAATGATTTTGTGTGCGGAGTCGCAAAAACTGACAATACTGGACTTTCCAGTGATGCTTGTTATTATGATATCATTACCATAGTGTTCCTTCAGCTTTTTCTTGAGATACTTCATTCTATACCCATCTTGTTCATTTAATGTGGTCTCCATGTATTCTATAAATGCTGATACAAAATACTAAGATTCATCCTTCTCATCAAGAAATATGCAAAGCTTCTTAAAAGCTTCTTCCCGCACTTCATCAATTGGTATGCCAGTGGATTCAACCTTTTCATTTCTCTTTCGGAGGAATACCTGAGCACAGTCTCGATGATATTTTTGCTTCAGCTGCCACTAAATCAAAGACATTTTGTATCTGCTCTGCAACAGCTCCACCTCATTCATCTTGTCTATCTAAGGCAATGTTTCAAGATGCTGTCCTGGAATTCTAAGGTTTCTATATTACCTAAAGCTCTCCTGCGCTTTATTGTAATTTTGGTCCCACGGTTATAGCTTCTGAACAAAATATACATTGAAGTTTAATGTCAAATGTTGGATTATCTCATCACAACTATGGTGCTAGTTCCTCTTGTTCTGTTTTATCAGCAGACGATTCCTTTCATGAGAATGTATCGTGCTATCATACATATAGTTCTTGCGACACCAACTATGAATTATCAGTGGTGATGTTTCCTCTAGCAACTTCTGAAACCCATCTTCTCATGTGATGCTTGTCAACACAAGTGTCCTGCGACCCTTATCTCCAACAGTTGAAACACGAGTCAAACCCAGCTTTTCACTGCATATCATACAAGGCTCATCCATTATCTGAAATGACAAAAGTAGTTATAATAAGATCACTTGTTGTGGACGAAAGTGGTGGCCATCTTGGACACCATCTTGATTCTGGATAGTTGTGTTTGATTAATTGGTTATCAAATGGTTTTCATTGGATTTCCTTGGCTTTGAAAACCTATATTTAGACACCGTATTTTGATTTCTATGATGTCTGGTTCCAAAGATATGATAAACATGAAAATGGTGGCCATCTCGGACGCCATCTTCAATTCTCGATATAGCTCAAAGAGGATTTCTGGGGACTTTTGTTATGTTATTTATCATATTATTAGGCATCCTTCCTGAAATGTTCAGCTTGTATCAATTTGTTCCAGGTTCGGCTTTTTTTTATTCTATTGCTCTTGGCCTATACTATACATACGAGATCGCCATTCCAACCGCGCCGTGCATTGTGGGATGCGTGGAAGAAAAACAAACCTGCAGGAAGCACATGGCTAATGCTAAGACACTGAGTGGAGCTATGAAATGTGCTAGTTTCAGCTCATCTCAGCTCTTGTTTGAAACATAGAATACCAACACAAAGAATGTATATAATAAATTAAGATGTTAATCTTTTATCTAACATCACATTAACATCAATCTAATCAGCACATTTTATACCATCTGCATTCAGATTTAGACAAATCTAGGCACTCAGACGAGTGTTAGAGGCATAGCCAGAGTCAGTTTTACTTATTTTATTCATGTTTTTATTTATATGCTATGGTTAATAACATTTGTTGGGCTAGGAAATGGGTAGGGTTAATCAAAGATTGGTTATATATTTCTTTGAAACAAGAATTTGTTTACACATTCAACATTTTAATATTTAGAACAAGAATTACTAATCAATGGTAATGTAACCATCAGGGCCTGTAAAGTGACTGAAATTGTATGTTTCTTAGCTCAAAATGCTTAATTATGGAGAGATACGGACGACCTGTGTAGTCTATCGGGACCCCGATCCTTATGGTTGGTTGGGTGTTGGAGTCTTGGGCTCTGGCAACATCTAAGGTTATATCAGGACGGGTACCGACATGTAACACTGCACGCTGATTGTGACGTTACAGTGCTGCCCCACTGGGAGGCCAGGCCGTCAGCAGCATGACCTGTTACCCCACTCAGTAACATTATCCTGACACTGAGCTAACCAGTCCTTGTCCTATCCTAATAATGCTGATCGGCTGGCTAAGAAGTGTCAAGTATAAATTTTATAAGTCATTGGTTTGACTCAACCAGGTTTCGAATCCATAGGTTTGAATCCCACGATCTATCAACACGGGAAGCAGATGATCAACTCATTCGGCCATCCCGTCTCGGCCCCGATCATTATATCTAGCTGTTGATTGGCTGCCTGGCCATCCATGCTGGGAGGGTGTGGGTGTGCGCATGCGCATGCGCGTGCGTGTCAGCGCCCATCAATCTGCGCACGGTGTCGGACCACCAGGGTCGCAGAAGTTTAGCCAGTTGAATGAATATGTGATTAGAGCAGGCTACCCTCGTTAGTAACGGAAGTAGGGCTACCCCGCCCATCCCCACCCCTCCACACCCACACCCACACCCACTCCCACACCCACACCCACACCCACACCCACACCCACACCCACACCCACACCCACACCCACACCCACACCCACACCCACTCCCATAGTCCCACACACTACCACACACACAGTCCAACAGACTCACACACACACAATCCCACACACTTACCACATACACACCTGGATAGACATTGAACAACACAGAGCGACACACACTGTCACACACACACTCCCACACACCCACACATAACCATACACTCCCCCACACACAACCTCACACACTTACACGCACACAGTCTCCCGCACGCACACATTCCCACACACCCACACACACAATCTCACACACTCTCACACACCCACGCACACAATCTCACACACTCTCACACACAGCCTGACACACTCCCACAAACACACGCCCACACACTACCACACACACAGTCGCAGACGCACAGTCCCACACACTCACACACTAAGCACACACACAACGTCCCACATTCCCACACATACAGTCCCATCCACTTACCACATCCCCCCCCCCCACACACGGGCATCCCACAGATTCCCACACACTCACACACACAATCTAAACACACTCCCAGACACAACCCCACACACGTGCCACCCACCCATTCCCACACACTCCGACGCACACACACTCCCACACACACACAGTCCAACACACTCCTACACACACAAACCCACACACTTACCACACACAGTCCAACAACCCCCCCCCACACATCTCCACACACTTACCACACATAGTCCAACAACCCCCCCCCCACACACATCTCCACACACTTACCACACATAGTCCAACAAACTCCCACTCACATAAACCCACAAACTTACCACACATCTGAATAGGCATTCAACAACACACTCACACCTAGCGATAAACACCACCCATCCACACACACACTCCCACCTGCCAGCCACCCACCAACTCACCAACACGCAGCAACATCCACCACAACCCCACACACAACCCCACCCACTTACCCCACACATTCCACCAAATCCCGCCCCCACACAACCCGGTACCCTTACCACACATTGTCCAACAATGTCCCCCACACACACACCCGACACACAGTCCAACAAACCCCCACACACATAAACCCAGACACTTACCACACACATTCCAACAACCCCCCCACACACATACATAACCCCACACACTTACCACACACAGTCCAACAAACCCCCACACACACAACCCCACACACTTACCACACATAGTGCAACACACTCCCACACACACAACCCCACACACTTACCACATACAGTCCGACAACCCCCCCCACACACACACAACCCACCACACTTACCACACATAGTCCAACAAACTCCCACATACATAAACCCACAAACTTACCACACACCTGAATAGGCATTCAACAACACACCCACACCCAGCGATAAACACCACCCATCCACACACACACTCCCACCTGCCAGCCACCCACCAACTCACCCACACGCAGCAACATCCACCACGCGCCCACACACGACCACACACACGTACCTGTGGGGTTTGCCCCCCGCCCACTGCCCACCCCAACGGGCTCCCCTCCCCTGCCACCACCCGTAACCATCAAGAACAAACCATCAACTGAACATTCTACAGAACTATCAGCCTGTTTTAAACACATTGAACATTATATAACTATAAGACAGACAAAATGTCCTGTCAACTATAAACTTACCATGTTTTATAATAGGAAAAATGTAACCCTCAATGATTGCTTGAGTTGCCGCGAATATGCACTTTCTATTCAGTGCTGCTCCCCATTTTTGCATGACCTATAGTGACTGGTGCTGTGGATTACCCAGCAGGACCCACTCCCTTAATTCTACAGGATCATGCTGTAACTAATACAGCACTGATCAAACTTAGACTATATACCTGTCACTTTTCAATTGTAAGATGGCTGGAAGATACAGTCACATTATCCTGACACTGCCCTAACCAGTCCTTGTCCTATCCTATTAATGTCCAGCACCAGGCTAGGAAGCGACAAGTATCAATTTTATACGTCATTGATTTGACTCAGCCCAGAGCCCAACTACCGATCTTGCACACGCGAGGTCCACGCTCTACCGATTACGGAACCGAAGAAGTAAGGAAACAAAAAGTCACCAACACCGGATCGTGGCTGTGCAGGCTTTTATTGCACCTGAAAGGTCAGACGCTGCTCCTAGACTTGACCCCGAGACTTGTGTTGCGGACTGTTAAATACCATGCCCTAGCGGAAGTTCTGACGTCACTACACTTGTATGCACACCGCACTTCCGGAAAGAGAACAGTGACCGATTAGCACGCTGGAGTAGATGGCAACTTCTGGTGAAAACTTCTCGTGAGATTTCGTGTAGGTCTCAGCAATTTAGAGAACTTCTGCAGCCACAGCTGGTTCGGATGTTGATAATTATCGGAAATGATTTGGGAAATATATACTCCTTTCCATTGTATTTTGATGGGGTAAATCTTTGTATTCATCTGATGTTTGTTGTTGTTATCATATCAGGACGGGTACCGACTTGTGACAGTGTGCACTCATGGCACATGTGTAGTGCTGCCCCACTGTGAGACCAGGCTCCCAGCAACATGACCTGATATCCCACTCAGTCACATTATCCTGATACTGAGCTAACCAGTCCTTGCCGTATCCTAGTAGTGCCAAGCACCAGGCTAGGTAACGACAAGTATCAACTTTGTAACTCATTGGCTTGACTCGACCGGAATCTTACTTCCCGACCTTCCGCATGTGAAGCCTGCGCTCTACCGATTCAGCCACTGCGTCCATTCACATTTTCTTATGAATAACTTATTCTTGGCAACTCCATATGAGAATGCGCATCGGGTCGATTGGAACACATTATTAATACAACCGCAAACAGTGTGGCGTTAATGAGATATACATTAGCTAACTTGTGTCGATGAGTTGTTAGTCCGGGGGGACCGGTGGCTAGGTGCTCATGCACCCGCTGTGATTGATTGATTGACTGGTTACCTGACAGCCCAGGTGTGCCAGATTAGTTATTGACCAGGCAGAATCTCTGACCACTCCCTTACCTGAAGCACACACTCCTTGCTTCCTCTGCAGTGCAATATTAATAATTGCTTCATTTTTTTTTTTTAATTAAAAATTGTTTTCCCCTTATATATATGTTTGTATAACGTAGAGCTCTGGCCGAATCGGTAGAGCGCGGACCTCGCGTGCGAGAGATCGGGAGTTTTGGATTTCCACCGCTGTGTATAACTTACGGCATCATCAAAGGCCAATTGCTCTCATATCCTCATACCATATATCTGTGGTGTGGGAGGTTAAAAATCGACGTATCTCGATGTAGGCTTAACGAACGAGTAACGTATCTCAGTGTATCTCAAGGTAATGGCCAAATTTCACCTATGTCAGCTTACACTACGGCGTTACGTTGTAGTGTGACAGGGGTATTACCGACCACTCCCGTATATCGATCACTTTATTTGGGTCGATACAATAACATTCAATGATGACATACGATGGCCCATACAATACCATTGTAATGATTCAAAAGCTCCCTGAGCTGACCATCTCCCTAAACAGACCATTTAAAGTCGGTCCCATGGTTGGTCGATTTAGAGAGGTTTTACTGTATATAACCGGATGTAATGGCATCATACTGGAAGCATGACAGCTGTTGGCTTTTATATGTGTGTGTGGGGCAGGGGGGTGGGATGGGGCAGGGGGGAGAAGGAGTATTTTTTTCCTGAGTAGGCTTTCCTCAGAACATCCGCTTCCAGCTAATACCCCTGTCATACTACAAAGTAATGAGCCAACGTGAGCCTAACGTGGTGATATTTCGTCATTACGTTGATGTACGTTGGATTACGTTATGATGACATCATAATGATGTTAGACTGACGTCGATCTACGTCACATTACATCGTGTTACGTCGAGTTACATCGAAGTTTTGGACATGTTCAAAAGTTTTGACGTAGCTCGAACGTAAGGGTTTACGTTCGCCGTACGTTCTGTTCACCTTCAGCGAACATCAATGACGTTAAACGGACGTTAGGCAAACGTTCCTCACTACATTCCACTACGTTCCACTCATTGACCCACATTAAAGCTGGTGGAAACGTCCATGCGGCGTAATGGGAAAGTCAGGAGAACGTCAGGAGTACATCAGGAGAACGTCAGGAGAATGTCAGGAGAACGTGCATTCAATGTACGTTCAACGTCTCATGACATAGCTAACGTCATGTAATGTTCTTCTGGTGATGGAATAACGTTCATAACGTTCCGTGATCGTCATTACATTGACCTCTCTCGTTGAATGACGGTATCACTACGCTTTACCGATGTTACGCTCTCGTCCACTATGCTGCATCCACGTTCAACTTGTGCCCAAATTTGCATACTATGCCGAGAAGTTCAACGTTCTTCACGTTCTCCCTACGTCGACGTCATTACGTCGTAGTGTGACAGGGCCATAAGGCTGCCTGGACAGGTGGGATGGTGAGGGGTTTTGATTGATTGATTAGTGGCTGCTTCACGCCGTGTCGGCAGCATAGGCCATATTCACGGCGAGAAATGTTTGTTTTTTGTTCAAACCATCGCTTGTACATGTAAAAGCAGACAATCAATTATGTGCCAATAGACACTCATTAAATTAGAAAGGTCAAAATCATATATTTGTGGTCAAGGTGTAAAATATTTGGGAATTTTCGGGGGGTTTATATTTCATGCTCTGAAGACAGGGACCTGCCGGGTACAGGCCAGGTACCTGACTGGTACCTGGTTGTATTGGTACTCTGCAGGCAAGGGCCTGCCGGGTACAGGCTGGGTCACCTGGCTGGTACCTTGTTGTATTGATACTCTGCAGCCAAGGGCCTGCTGGGTACAGGCTGGGTCACCTGACTGGTACCTGGATTTTAATCTATAAATAAGGGTGCATGGCATGTGCAGGCCCTCTCTCACCACTGCCACCAGCCAGCCCAGACTGTGTACATGTGTCTGTAGCCACTTTAGTTTTGGGATTAAACCATGTGAGTACAATATTGTGTTTTTCTTGTGTGATATTTTAGGTACTGAGCCCAACCAGTAATTTTGGAAGTAGATAGTTGGTATATCTAAAGGATATGTGTAGAAATTCTCTGACAACTATGTCAATTTAATACCATCAAATTTCTGAGATAAACAAACTTTTCAAAGGGAAACAAATTCCCATAGAAAAAGAAAAGTTGTATTAATAATTGATAGAATTTATTTAGTAAACTATATGAGGTGGTACAGTCCAGCTGCCCTCAAAAAGGCTCAAATGTTTTCCTGTTTTACTTTAGTAAAAAGGTCACGCATACTCTCTGCAGTGTAGAATTGTTGGTGCAGGGCAAACAAAAATCAACGCAACTTAGTAAGATCTGTTTGAGTGCCAGCGGGGACTGACACCCAATACATTCAGGGGGAGGTTCCCGCTTGAGCAGAAAAGCGTGTGCAAGCCACGAGTGGCCAATACGGCAGTGGCTAAGGACCACTTGGTCCCGCCGACCCTCGCATGAGTCTGTGGTGGTTTTCCCACAGATAGTCCAATTTCTTTAAGTTTATTAATGTTTTCATCCCACTCATGTTGCCTTTGGGATTGTATGTGGGTGGCTATTAGTGGTTTCAGATCAGAGTGAGGGATCAAACACGGTTCAAGATCACAGTTCAGGGCCTTCTTCGTAGCATGATCAGCTCGTTCCTAGGTGAGGAAGTGGTGGTGTGTTGGGGTCTGGGTGAGGGATGTGTTGGAGGTTGGGGTCGGGTGTAGTAGGGGTGCGGTCGGAGTGTGGGGGTGGGGTCGGGGTGGGGGTGGAGGTGATTGTGTCGGGCGGCGCATTGTGGGATGGATTAGAGATGTGTGTGTGAGGGGTGAGAGGGTGAGAGGGTGAAAGGGTGAGAGCGCTTGGTGAGAGGCATGCCAGAGTGGGGTGAGTGGGATGTGTGAGAGAGGGCTGAGGGCGGGGTGATGGTGGGGATGGGGCGGGATACGGACCGGGAGGGGGCGGGGTGCGGGCCGGGAGGGGGCGGGGTGCGGGCCGGGAGGGGGCGGGGTGCGGGCCGGGAGAAGCCGGGGTGCGGGCCGGGAGGAGGCGGGGTGGGGGGGGGGGGCGAGAAGACGCTGCAGCTTGTGCCCTAATTAGGTGGCTGATGCGGCTGATGTGGCTGATGTGGCTGATGTGGCTGATGTGGCTGATGTGGCTGATGTGGCGGATGTAGCTGATTAGCTGATTAGCTGGCTGCGCCAAACCGGCCCCTGGACATGCCATTTACTTCCGGTGACCTCTGCGCACACATGCCACGCGCAGACCATGCGCAGACCATGCGCACAGCGTCCCCTAGAAGACGCACCTGGTGCCTACTAGTCGCACCTTCATGTTTGGTTCACTAACCGGGCATGTATAAGCCTAGTGTTAACCCATATATTGCGCATAATAAGCTCTGTAATGCCCCCGCCCCCCGCCCTCTCCTGGGAGGGGGGCGGGGGGCGGGTACCAGCATGCACTTCGCCCCACCCAGCGCGGGGCGGGAGACGCCACCCATGATTAATAGCAGGACTGATAACTAATCTCCCATAGAGGAAATATGCAGGATGGCAATTCGGAAAGCAACGATTTCAAAAATTGATTATATTGTGTCTGTCTTCTCAGCAGGCTCGATTTTACTAGGATAATCCACGGAATGATGGCTCAGAATCAGGATAATGTGGCTGACTGGGATATCATGTCATCGCATTTGATGGCACAGCATTCTAGTTGGAGGGCACTATAAAGCTGGCAGGAGGGTGTATAGTACCAAATCATTGACCTGATATGTTCTTATATGTTGCCAGCAAGTAAAACTCCATCAATTAACCAACCGTGGAACCGTCTTGATGTGAGCTGTGACGTTGCTAGGACGTAAAACCCCAATTATTCATTTATTCTTCGCCAACTCACACACACACACACACACACACACACACACACACACCCCAGTCAGTTGCAGGAGTAACTCATGCCACACTGTGCATGACATTAAACATGTTCATGCAAAGAAGGCTAATTCACTAAGGCGGAGACTCGACTGGTTATATCGGCGTTTTATTTCGTCATTAAGTGTCTAGTTACAGGCTACAGGAGAGTTGACATGAGCAATCTGAGGTACAATAATGCAGGTGAATGGACTCACACAGCCACCCAATCAGACACCCTCTACACCCTCGGTGGGCGACGCCGTAATAAGGGGCAGCTGTCGCTCAATCCTGACTGCAGGTAGTGTCCCTAATATATGCAGAGGGGCTGGGTGTGCTTGTCCAGCGGTCCCATGGTAACACATACTTGTCAACAGTTACAACAAACATATATCAATGCTTCTCTCCTTCAATGGCACTCTTTCTGGTGCATGAAGGGAACATTTAAATAATTATTAACTGTCTCTTAAGTATGAACTTCACATCACAATCTCAGTTGCTATGTGTTATCACATTTCCACATAGGAGCTTAGGTCACAAAGCGAGTGAGGCACCCATTGCTTCTCTGTTAGAAATCATGGTCCCCACTCCATCGGCCAAGAATAATAATTTTCCTTGTCAATATATAAATCCGAACCGAAAATGCGTATATTTTTACAAACTGACTGACAGATTGAAAAGTGCCCCTTGCTGAAATGCACATCGATCACAGTTTATATATGTCTTAGTTTTCCGGTTCTGTTTTACACAATGCTCCTGAATTTGGACTATAAGGACCATATGTCCTGCACAAAGATATGAACCAAGAAGTCTGGTGGTATTGGACAACTCACTTAAAGGTGCATAGTCAAATGAAAGCATCACATTTTCAAAACCAAAGCAATTATCTAGATTTGTCTACATACTGGTACACTTACCAAACATTTGTGACCACATAGAATGGAATACTGAGGCTTTTGTTTATTTGTTTGTTTAACGCTCCCATCACAAAAAGTAAACATTGGCTATTGGGGATCATACAGTGGTTAAGCATATTTGATTAAAATAAATATATATTTCAAAGAAGTAAAATAAAGCACAGAAACATTTGTCAAAGAGTATAGAACTGTTACTGCAGCAGCCTATAGTGTCAGAGTTTTGGCGTGCTTGTCAACATTAATTTAGCATGTTTACACTTCAAATATCTAACAAATTAGCCATTTAGATTAAACATGTACTACAAGGTAAAGTACGATATATCATAACAATCAACCTAATATATTTATCTCAGAAAATGACAAAAATTCCAAAGCATCGGATTATGCAACTTGAAACACACAAATGCATAGTTTGCCATCTCAAACTGACACGCCCACAATTTGGGGGAAGTTGAGGAGCAATTGCCAGCTCTGGCAATAGGGTTGTTTTGGTTGCTTATTGGGTTTTACATGTTAGGAACATCTAAGGTGAAATCAATGCCGAGTTATGACAGCGCATACTTATTTTTTGTTGAAGATTTTGAAGAGTTATACTGCCTATCATGGATAAGTCTGAATAGACTTGTTTTCACCATTAGACAGTTTGTCGATAGAGATCCCGAGCCTACACTTTTACCGACCCACAGGATTTTTAACCTCCCACACCACATAGACATTGTATGAGAGCAACTGGCCTTTGATGATGCTGTAAGTTATACACAGCGGTGGAAATCCAAATTGGCAGAGGTGGGGGCACAGGGAATCAGATTAGGAGTCCGACGTAGAAACTTATGGTGTCATTTATAGTGCTTCCCGACTGAGATCTGCTACAAAGCTCAAAGGGACAGTCAGATAATGTATATATGAAGGCTTAGCTTATTGGGGTTTACGTCCGAGCAAGATCTAAGGTCATATAGTTCTGTTGCTGGGACATGAAACCCAAACAAAATAAATGTGTTAGCAAATAGTTGCCCTTTGTTCATAGTGGAAACTTGCGGATGGGGAAATGAGTGTTTAACAACGACAAAAGAAGAAATAAATGACCCACAGAAGTATCCCTAAAATCCTACATTTGCAGTAGATTTTGTTGTCATAATGATATTTAGGAACCTGGTTATTTAGCGTGAAAGTTGACAACATGGAATGACATGTTTCTTTCTCCCCTGTGTGTCTCCTCTTACCCTCCCTCCACGCACCCTCCCCTCCCATCCCTTCCATCCTTGTCCCTCCATCTTCCTCTCCCCAACCCCGCACTTGCACTCTGCCCTCTCTCTCCCCTTCCAGCCCCGTGCCCTCACTCTCTCCTTCCAGCCCCATGCCCTCACTCTCCCCTTCTATCCCCGTGCCCTCACTCTCTCCTTCCAGCCCCGTGCCCTCACTCTCTCCTTCCAGCCCCGTGCCCTCACCCTCTCCTTCCAGCCCCGTGCCCTCACCCTCTCCTTCCAGCCCCGTGCCCTCACTCTCCCCTTCCCCCCCGTGCCCTCACTCTCTCCTTCCAGCCCCGTGCCCTCACTCTCTCATTCCAGCCCCGTGCCCTCACTCTCTCCTTCCAGCCCCGTGCCCTCACTCTCCCCTTCCAGCCCCGTGCCCTCACTTTCTCCTTCCAGCCCCGTGCCCTCACTCTCTCCTTCCAGTCCTGTGCCCTCACTCTCCCCTTCCAGCCCTGTGTGCTCACTCTCCCCTTCCAGCCCCGTGCCCTCACTCTCTGCTACCAGCCCATGCCCTCACCCTCTCATTCCAGCACTGTGCCCCCACTCTCTCCTTCCAGCCCCGTGCCCTCACTCTCTACTTCCAGCCCTGTGCCCTCAATCTCTCCTTCCAGCCCCATGCCCTCACTCTCCCCTTCCAGCCTCGTGCCCTCACTCTCTCCTTCCAGCCCCGTGCCCTCACTTTCTCCTTCCAGCCCGTGCCCTCACCCTCTCCTTCCAGCCCCGTGCCCTCACTCTCTCCTTCCAGCCCATGCCCTCACTCTTTCCTTCCAGCCCTGTGCCCTCACTCTCCTTCCAGCCCCGTGCCCTCACTCTCCCCTTTCAGCCCCGTGCCCTCACTCTCTCCTTCCAGGCCCGTGCCCTCACTCTCTCCTTCCAGCCCCGTGCCCTCACTCTCCCCTTCCAGCCCCGTGCCCTCACTCTCTCCTTCCAGCCCCGTGCCCTCACTCTCTCCTTCCAGCCCCGTGCCCTCACTCTCTCCTTCCAGCCCCGTGCCCTCACTCTCCTTCCAGCCCCGTGCCCTCACTCTATCCTTCCAGCCCCATGCACTCACTCTTTCCTTCCAGGCCCGTGCCCTCACTCTTTCCTTCCAGCCCCGTGCCCTCACTCTCTCCTTCCAGCCCCGTGCCCTCACTCTCTCCTTCCAGCCCCGTGCCCTCACTCTCTCCTTCCAGCCCTGTGCCCTCAATCTCTCCTTCCAGCCCCGTGCCGTCACCCTCTCCTTCCAGCCCTGTGACCTCACTCTCCGATTCCAGCCCTGTGCCCTCACTCTCTCCTTCCAGCCCAGTGCCCTCACTCTCTCCTTCCAGCCCCGTGCCCTCACTCTCTCCTTCCAGCCCCATGCCCTCACTCTCCCCTTCCAGCCCCGTGCCCTCACTCTCCTTCCAGCCCGTGGCCTCACTCTCTCCTTCCAGCCCGTGCCCTCACTCTCTCCTTCCAGCCCCGTGACCTCACTCTCCCCTTCCAGCCCTGTGCCCTCACTCTCCCCTTCCAGCCCCGTGTCCTCACTCTCTCCTTCCAGCCATGTGCCCTCACTCTCTCCTTCCAGCCCCGTGCCCTCACTCTCTCCTTCCAGCCCCGTGCCCTCACTCTTGGCCTCTGTCCTCTCCTCTCCCGCCATTCCCACCTCCCTTCTTACGTTCCCCCATCAGTATACCTTCTCTCAACCGTCTCCTTCCTCCGGTCCTCCCTTTTCACCCCCCCTCTTTCTCCTATCTCGCCCTCTTCGCTCTGCCTAATTCCCTCCCCTCTCTTCTCACTATCCCCAACCTCCGTGTTCCCCTATCCTATCCTGTCCTCTCCTCACCTCCGCTCTTCTCCGTTCTCCCCTACTCTCTTCCCCTGTTCTCCCCTCTCCCCTCTCCTCCCCTCTAATGCCATCTCCTCCCCTCTCCTCCCCTCTCCTCCCATCCCCCTGTCCTCCACTCTCCACCCCTCTCCTCCACTCTCTACCACTCTCCTCCCCTCTCCTCCCCTCTCCTCCCCTCTCACCTCTCTCCTTGCCTCTCCTCCCCTATCCTCCCCTCTCCTCCCGTCTCCTCCGGTCTCCTCCCCTCTCCCCCTCTCCTCCCCTCTCCTTCCCTCCCCCCACTCCTCCACTCTCCTCCGCTCTCTACCACTCTCCTCCCCTCTCCTCCCCTCTCCTCCCCATCTCCCCCCCTCTCCTACCCTCCCCTCCCCCGTCCCTCCTTCTCTTCTCCTCCCCTTCGCCCCAGTGCCCCCTTTCCACCTCCCTCCCTGGGGACCAACGGCGAGCAGCAAGGCGGACCTGGCGCATTTGTTCCAGGGTTTTGGGTTCGATCCCAAGGGATATCGTTGCCTGTGAACCCGGACGGCTAGTGGTTGTCAAACAATCGTTCACCCTGGAGGAAAGGCCCCGACATAAGTCACAGCTCTCGTCTGCTCTGGCTAAATGTCTTCTGCTCTGGTAACAGAAGGTCGGCGTCTGGTGCCAAAACAAACCTTATTAGATTGCCCTGTATATATATATATATATATAGACCCATATGTGTGTATGGATATATATGGACCCAGAGGAGTGCATGGTTATATATGAAGTGGGCGTGCCTACTCGCCTTGAGCAATTTGCACACTCGTTCAACGGGCGCGCAAATTGCTTCCGCATGTCCACGCGAGGGTTCTCGGGGGTAAAGCGTTGCTTGGCGACTAGCTAAGCAACGATAGAAGGTCGGGCGTTCGGGGCCTGACCCGGCAGACGTGTTTATGCACGCTCTGTCATTTCAGCCGATATTTGGTCTTTTTCTTATCTAAATTCTAAAACTAACGTAATCAAACCATACGGGAGGGAAAGGGAGTTATCTGCTTCTTTAATAGATATACATATTTCGCTGGTATCCTTGTTAGTTATGGTAAGAATAAAGTCGTGAGCTCTTGTGAAGGTGGATTGGGACGTTCCTTGCATTCTTTGCTATCCTCCAGTATTACTGTAGATTAACCGCTATGGAAAACCTGATATTTGATTGCTTTATATGTAATTAAGGGCCTTAAGCCTAAGCAAGCCTTATGCAGTTACTTAACCCATCTGCGGGAATATAATGACGAAACCATAACACAATTAACGTAATATAATTTAGTCCGTTTTATAGTCTCTCTTCCAAATTTGCGTAAAAGTTCTCACTATATTCGATAAGGGTTTGAATAACTGTCAAAATTTAAGAGTAAACGCATACCCTGTGCTGCGGAATATACTCCTGCAATTCAATATAATATTAAAGGGAATAATAAATATGGACAGATAGAGTAAAATTCTAATTTAGCATGAACATTGACATTGTAGTACTCCACTTAGCAAATGCTACACGGCTTGTGAAAGCTATCTAGATTTAGACATTAAAAACAAAAACTGGGAACCCTGGAATTGACTCCTTCCAGTCTAACTAAAATTTAAACTATTTTTAAATAATAATCCAAGCATTAAGTGCTTTGACTGTTACCTGTGATTTATTAGCATTGAAGCTATGTTACGTCCATGCGAGACCTCTGCGAGGCCTCGGATGGTCACCTTTCCTAAAAAAAATAATAATACAGTATTTTCATACATATATCGGTAGTGCCTGCTGGCGAGTAAAACGCGTACGGAGATGCGCTGTGGTGCATTTCTCTCGTCGACGTCGAAATAAACTCTAATTTAACATAGCAAATAAAAACACTGTCAACGCATATCGCGCGTACGGTGAGCGAGTACTTAGACGCGCGCGAGCGGCACCGTGTTGTCAACCTTGTCGGGCGGTTGCCCAGATGTATTGCATACTTAGACTGGCTGTCGGATCGCTGGAAGGAAAGACAAAATTTTGACATTAGATTATACACCTCTTCGAGAATTCTTGCAAAGTATTACCGTGGAAACAATTTGCGCGCTCGCGCTATTTGCGCGCCCGGGCAATTTGCTTCTCCCGTGCTATTCAGTAACCTTTTTCATTTGGGCCTATGCCATAGCTGGAACATCGATAGCTGGCATGGCCCACCCGTTTAAAGTAGCTTTTCATACATATGTAAAAATGGACCGAGTAGACGCGATTTGCGCGCTCGCAGCTATAGTGCTCGCATTTAATTGCGCGACTCAGGAACGCCCCTTGGGTCCTAAGGACTACAGCCTACAGCCTGCTCTCTGCATAAGGCACGCAGTTTTGCTGTTTATTTATTAAATCTGGTGGTGGTCCAACATTACGGTTGCGCGTGGCGATAACATTACCTGGTCGGGAGTAAGCGTGGTGCGGTGCCCCAATTGGGAAAATGCGCCGGGAGCGTTTAATTACGCGGAGCCCACATGGGTCTTCCCATCGGGAGTACCACGGCTTACGGTGCCCACAAGTGACTTTACGGTCGGGAGTGCAATCTAACTGTACGGTGCCCAACAAGTAAGATCCGGTCGGGAGTATTTTATATATATACGGGGCCCGCCGGTCGCCAGTAATGTGCCCCTCCCTTTTATCTCGCCGAATACTAAGCTATGTGATAGGCACATATAGGCGAGGAAAGAAATCCACCGATTATTTTGGCCAGGGTCGAGTACGCATTGCGCACGCACATATTGAGACAGAATATATTCTAAAAATTTATAAATAAGAAAAGAACCACCCCCATGGACCCAGCATTTTGTGGTCGGCGGGTTTTTGTCCCCTTGGAGTGTAATCCTACAGCCAGGTCTATGTATCTGTAACAGCCCATTGTATTGCAGATGCAGCATCGTCTACTCTTCTCGGGGCTTCCTCCACTGTAATTTTATCACTATGACAACCCGCAGCCTCGTAGAATTTGCCTTGAACTGGACCGACAAATCTCTTCATGATGAATCGTCCGGTTCAGTACGTGGTTGCGGGGTGTAATTACATTTTTCGGTAGTTTAATGTTTTCTTGTACTGTCATCTTTATATTCTCCCCATTTTTTCTAGCCCACGATTTGGACAAGGGTAGTACACGAGTAAAATGCGCAGTAGCGTTCAGTAATTTAAACATTATAACACTATTCCTACAAAATTCTGCTCGGCGCAAGTAAAATGCGCAGGTGATTCAAATTCTGCCAGGAAGCGTGTTGGAGCGCAATTCTGTGCGACACGGATTCGAAGTAAAGTATGTATAGTCCTAGCGACTCGGGATAATCAACCCCTTTTGTAAAATATATTACGTTTTATACGGAATATATCTTCCACCCAAATTGGATATACATAAGCGATATTCCATCTTTGGATTGTCGGCTATGGATATCCCATGTTACAGTTATTGTTGATGTTAGTATTCGCCATACGAATAAACAGAAGAAGAACTTTCCGGCCAGCAGCAACCACCCCAAGTACGTTCGCACCCCGAGAAATCCGCCCAGGAGTATTTTTGTGGGGCTTGATCCAGGTAGGTCGGCAGTGTTCCAGGCCAGTGAGTTGGTGTATTAGCTTGATCAGGACACCGCCGACATGTCGAATGTTATACGCGGAAGCGTCGGTCCCGAGCGGCCGACTACAGCGCCACATTGTTAATGATAAACAGGCTCACGGCTCACCTCCTATATGCCTTTATTAGGAGATTTATTTTCTTTTATATTTATTTGGGTTTATGCCATAGCTGAAACACCGATAGCTGGCATAACCCCACCCATGTACGTGTCTATTAAAATCGGTTATATTCTTCAGAAATTGAAAATATATAGTAAAAAAAAACAAAAAAAAACAACACATTACTCACACAACGCTTCTCAATTTCAAAATAAGAAATACATATCTATATGACAGCTATGGCGGTTCATGATGAAAGGGAGGTCCTGTAAGGAGTCAATCCCCCTGAGACCAAGCCTTAGTTGGCCATCTGCCGTTTTGACGCGGAAGTAAAACATACAACAGTATTATTCGTCCAAGGGACGCTTTATGGATATACCATTACCTGGTCGGGAGTAAGCGTGGGGCGGTGCCCCAATTGGGAAAATGCGCCGGGAGTATTTTTATATATACGGGGCCCACCGGTCGCCAGTAATGTCCTCTTCCTTTGGGGCCGATTAATACAATATACATTTGTGATAGGCACAAATTTGCGCTCGGGAGCGTTGTCTTTACTTGTCATACGGTACACCACGTCATTAGCTACTTGGTATTTTTTAAATTCTCTATAAATATGGTGAGAAATTCCTGGAGAGCAATTTGCGCCCAGGCGCATCTATGAGTACGCTAGTGAAAAGTTTGAAAAATTTGTTCTTGCGCCCTGGCGCGTTTATTCATAAGTGTCTGTGCGTCATCTGATGCACTTATTATAAGTAATAACAAAAATAACAAAAACACAGCGAGAAGTAAAATTTGCGCCCAGCGATAATTTTTCGCTGAACGTGCCGGGAAGTGATCATGTCTTTGTTATTTTCAGGTGCTACTCCCGCGAGCCGTTGTAGTCCCGCCCACTTTGCTATTTTTCAGACGAACGACAATGATTGTTGTTCGTCTGGGGGTGCAGTGAAGTGGGCGTGACTACTCGCCTTGAGCAATTTGCACACTCGTTCAACGGGCGCGCAAATTGCTTCCGCATGTCCACGCGAGGGTTCTCGGGGGTAAAGCATTGCTTGGCGACTAGCTAAGCAACGATAGAAGGTCGGGCGTTCAGGGCCTGACCCGGCAGACGTGTTTATGCACGCTCTGTCATTTCAGCCGATATTTGGTCTTTTTCTTATCTAAATTCTAAAACTAACGTAATCAAACCATACGGGAGGGAAAGGGAGTTATCTGCTTCTTTAATAGATATACATATTTCGCTGGTATCCTTGTTAGTTATGGTAAGAATAAAGTCATGATCTCTTGTGAAGGTGGATTGGGACGTTCCTTGCATTCTTTACTATCCTCCAGTATTACTGTAGATTAACCGCTATGGAAAACCTGATATTCGGTTGCTTTATATGTAATTAAGGGCCTTAAGCCTAAGCAAGCCTTATGCAGTTACTTAACCCATCTGCGGGAATATAATGACGAAACCATAACAGAATTAACGTAGTGTTACTTTAGGGCGGAAATTAACGACATTAACTTAGAACTGATTATCAGTGACAGCGGCGGCATCCCTAGCCGTACGCGTACTTCTGGAATAATTCAGTAACATAAATAATACCCCGAAATGCGAAGGGGACAGCCAGCTAGTTGAAATAACCTAACTTATAGAATTAGGGAAACTTTAGGCCGATAAATGCGCTCGATGGCAAATTGTGTATGTAGACGAAACTCTGGCTGTCCGCCTTTAGCGCGGGGCGGACAACGACGGCGACGGACTAACCGCAGACGGGAGGAGGAGCCGCAGCCGCCCGGGGCAGGCCCAGGAAATTCACATGGAAATTATTACATAATATTACATACAATTAACACGTTAGGCTCGCCTTAAGCGGGGGCAGAATAGCCAAACGGTTAAATATACATGTATAAATATTGATATATTGTTGACTATTTGTGGATGATCTCCTTGTCCCATTCATTATATCCGGTTCAAGGCGGCCGCATGTTTCTGCCAGTTCGAAGGATCTGACATTCATTTATTTATTAAATCGTGGGCGGTGACTCTCTAACTTGATCCTCTCTGGTGTAAAGTGCTAACATTTGTTCACACTGTCCATTAACACGCACAACCCCTTTCCTGGCACCCTCCCCCACACAAAACTGCCTTCCCCTCCAACTTTCCCCCTTCTCCCCCCTTGTCCCTCCCTCTCCCCCTCTCCTACCTCTCCACCTCCTCCCCCTCCCACTTCCCCACCTCCCCTCGCCCTCCCCTCCCCCACCTCCCCCCGCTTCCCCTCCTCCCCCTCGCCGTCCCCTCCCCCATCTTGCCCCTCCCCTATTCCCTTCCCCTCCCCCTCCCCTTCACCCCCATCTCCAAAGCATACAGCGGTCCTTTGGGAGGGCTCATATGCATTTTGTTGATGGGGTGTTCCAGGGGCAGGGGGAGGGGGGATGGGGTTAGAGGTTTCACTGTCTGTGCACCAGCAGCATACTTTCTACCCACGTGACATAGTGGTGTTCTGACGCATGCGCCCGAGGGGCGACATATCCTTATTTGGCGGGAGATATCCCTAAAAGGCAAGACAACACCAATCTCCAGATTTCCTGCTTTTAATTTGTAATCTCCAACAAAAGAATCATTTTACCTTGTTTTTTAAAACAAATGTGTACGCATATTTTTCGTTCAAATTCACTGGAATGCACAATTATGTCGCCATTTTTTTCAACAATTTCTAGGATAGGCCTCTAGACACACTCTGTGAATGGCCAGATACATATGACCAGCGTCAGAGAATGACTCCCACAAATAACCAGTTTTGTGGGAGTCATTCCCACAAATAACCAGTTTGTGGGACTGATTCCTACTAATAACAAGTTTGTTGGACTCATTCCTACAAATACCAAGTTTGTGGGACTCATTCCAACAAATGACTAGGTTGTTGGAATGATTCGTACAAATAACAAGTTTGTGGGACTGATTCCTACAAATGATAAGATTGCGGGACTGATTCCTACAAATGACAAGTTTGCGGGACCGATTCCTACAAATAACAAGCTTGTGGGACTGATTCCTACAAATAACAACTTTGCGGGACTGATTGCTACAAATAACAAGTTTGTGGGACTGATTCCTACAAATGACAAGTTTACAGGACTCATTCCTACAAATGACAAGTTTGTGGGACTCATTTCAACAGATGACAAGTTTGCGGGACTGATTCCTACAAATGACAAGTTTGTGGGACTGATTCCTCCAAATGACAAGTTTGTGGGACTGATTCCTACAAATGATAAGTTTGCGAGACTGATTCCTACAAATGACAAGTTTGCGGGACTCATTCCTACAAATAACAAGTTTGCGGGACTCATTCCTACAAATAACAAGTTTGTGGGACTCATTCCTACAAATAACAAGTTTGCGAATCTGACTCCACCAAATGACCTGTTTGCCGGACGGTCTCTCACAAATGACCAGTTTGAACTCTTGCATTGTCCCAGGCCTAGTTGAAAGCATCTCTTCTATTAGTTTAGCACCAGGCCATTGGGTGTCACCTCAAACAGTGCAAGGTTCGACGCCCAATGTTTGTTTTCCACCATAGTTGTTACTTCTCCTCACAGATTCAATCTTATTTATATATCATGCTTGGTACCGATCGATCCTCGTTTGGAGGAAACACACTGCTGCTGTATAGGTTACTCTTTCCGATAAGCAGCAAGGAGTCTTTCAGATGGACTCTCCCACAGACAGGACAGCAACCTTTGATGAACCAGTTGTGGACCACTGGTTGTAATGGAACACAACCCAAGCTGCAAATGGATCCATTGAGCAGGATTGATAGGATGGCCTACACCTTTAGAGGTGGACACTGTACCACCTGAGCTACGTCCCGCTCCCTTTTAAATATATATATGACTATACACATCCTGTGCAAAAGTGGACTGTCTGACTGAGCAGCACGAATCTAGGTTCTTTGGTTGTTGGAGTTGTATGTCCTTGCAACATCTCAGGTTATTTCAGGAAGGGTACCGACTTGTGACAGTGCGCACTCATGGTGACTATATAGTGCTGCCCCATGGGGAAACTAGGCCACAGTCACCATTACCCAATATCCCACTCAGTCAGATTATCCTGACAATGACCTAACCAGTCCTTGCCCTATCCGAGTAATGCCAAGCATCAAGCTAGGAAACGACAAGTATGAATTTGATAAGTCATTGGTTTGACTCGACCAGGAAGCAAACTCCCGAAATCCTGTAATGGACACTGGCGCTCATCCGATTCGGCCACCCTGCCCGGTCCACGATTCTCGGTCATTCAGTGCGACCTACATGTGCTTTTGTCTGTTTCAACGAGTGAATTGTTGACTGAGCGTGTTAGCCGGTGTAAAGATATCAAATTCCCCTCCGATTCAAGTTCCCCCCCGGGAAATTGAAACGTTTTCAAATTCATCCCAGAGGAATTTGAAAACGTTTTCAAGTTCTCTCCCTCGTTTTAACTTTCCCTCTCCCCATTTTTGGGGAATTTTCTTTATTTTTGTTATTTTTTTTTGTATTTTTCATGACAAATAAATAATACACAGAGAATAGCATCATCGAATTATTACTAGTACAACAAAACATATTTCACCCCAAATGACACAAAAAGTCTCCAAGATGGCTAAGAAAAAAATATTATAGGTCTGAATTTTAAAACGTATTTTTAAGTTGTTTAAACAATTTTAAATTCCCAGAGGGGGGAATTTGAAAATAGGGGGAGGAATCTGAAAACTGTTTTTAATTTCTCCCTGGGAATCTGAAAACTGTTTTTAATTTCCCCCTGGGAATCTGAAAACGTTTTTAATTTCCCTCCGGGAAATTTAAAACGTTTTTAGATTCCCCGGGGGAACTTGAAAAGGGTGGAAATTGAAATCGTTACACCGGCGTTAATGCTTTGCAGCATGGTTTTGTTCTCTCCTTGCTGCAATTCTCAGAAACCTATTTCAGTTAGGTTAGTCAAGTTACTGATGACAAGCCTCGTTTAGCGTCATTATCACTCCTGAGGGCTGACCATTTGAGAATAATGATGCTTTCCACATCCTGATTGTTCCATTCATAACCTAGCAAAATCACTAACATGGAAGTAATTATCATTTGCTGGTTGCTTGTTGGAGTTTTGCATTCTGCCAACATCTAAGGTCATGTCAGAAATCAATTACCAGTAAAGAATATATATAATAGGACATAGTTGTCATTAACTAGTCGCATAATTTAAAATATCAAATGACTATGACAAAGAACATCAAATTTATCCCTATTAACATACGTGCAAAATAACTAATGATGCTGCATGTAAGTACTTGAATCCATGACACAATATACATATAATATTCCTATCATTACTTAGTTTTTTACTAACTGTGAAGAGACGCATCAGTATCTCATCATAATCATTAGTTAAAAATGTAGCTTAAGTTTAATTATTTGTTATTGTCATCACTTGTTCATTCACATCATGGAGACCAATGAGATAAGCATCGCTTTTCTGGGATCCTTTCTGTATGTAAGGAATTTGTATGCATTTATTGTATCATGTCAGTTCATTGTAAACATACCTTGCAGAGAGTTAAAATAAAATAATTGAATTGATTGAATTGATGGGCAATGAGTTGTGACAGTATGCACTCATGGCAACTTTATAGTGCTGGCCCATTTGGAGACCAGGCCACCAACACCATGACCTAATATCCCACTCAGTCACATTGTCCTGATACTGAGCTAACCAGTCTTTGCCCTATCCTATTAATGCCGAACACCAGGCTAAGAAGCGACAAGTATACATTTTTATGTCATTGGTTTGACTCCACCAGAGTTCACGGATTTGAATCCCACGATCTACCAAAACTGGCGATAGACGCTCAACTCATTCGACCATCTTGTCTGGTAAGTATTTATCATCTTATTAAAACAACAAAAAAGGAACAATGTATTTGGCTCATACGTTGCCATGATCTTATAGACCACCGACAATGCTTTGGTTTTCCTAATCTTATTGTCCATTTCGAAGCTGTATTTGCCCAGCTGTCAGTCACGTGACTGCACCTGATGAATAAAACAATGTCGCTTCCTCAAGCACACATTTAAATCTGTTTCCAATTAGAGTCTGACAAAAGGAGCCCGGCTGGAGCAGCTACTTCACCGATCTGCTCGTGAGGGCCTCCCATTTAGCAGGAGCACGCCATTTTGCAGCAGCATTTTGCAGCTACATTTTGCAGCAACATTTTGCATCGGCATTGTGTAGCAGCAATGTGCAGCAGAATGTCTAAGTCACAATTTGCAGCAGCACTTTGCAGCAGAATTTGTAGCAGCATTTTGCAGTAGCATTTTGTAGCAGCATTCTGCAGCAGCATTTTGCAGCAGCATGTTGCAGCAGTAATTTGCAGCAACATTTTGCAGCAGCCGTTTTAGGCAACATCATGCGGCACCAGTCCGTGAGCAGTAGATTATATTCGATGGCAGTTCCTTAATTCTGACATAATTGTACAAGCAATCCTCCTACTTCATCTGAACTGTCTTTTCTGCCTCTGGATATCATTTGAGAACTCGTTATAAATTAGTTAATGTTATTATTAGCATTATTATTATTATTTAGTCGCAAGTAAACCCTTACACGATTATTGCTATTATTATCCTGAATTATTATGTAGTGCTAGAACCTGCATTGATAAATAACACAAATATCCTACCGCTATGAAACTAAACTATATTTCTGAATATATTTATATTTGGTTGAAAAAGCAGTCTCGGTGCTGATAAAAGGTTTGTTCAGCTGAATGAACAATATTATAAATAACATTACAAAAGACAACAAAGACACTGCATTTGCATCATCGGCAGTGGGCAGATGACATTTAGTCAGGAACAGACGATATTTGGTCACAAGGAGATGACATTTGGTCACTAGCAGACAACATTTGGTCACAACCGTGCGACATTTAGTCGTGAGCAGACAACATTTGGTCACAACCAGGCAACATTTAGTTGTGAGCAGACTACATTTGGCCATGACAAACGACATTTGATCGCCATCTGACGACATTTGGTCACGAGCAGACGGCATTTGGTCATGAGCAGATGACATTTGGTCACAAGCAGACACCGTTTGGTCACAAGCGGACGACATTTAGTCACAAGCAGATAGTATTTGGTCATGAGCAGACGACATTTGGTCATGAACAGACACCATAGGGTAAGGAGTAAACAATATTTGGTCATGACCAGACGACATTTGGTCATGAGCAGAAAACATTTGGTAAGGAGCAGACAATATTTGGTCATGAGCAGATGACATTTGGTAAGGAGCAAACAATATTTGGTCATGAGCAGATGACATTTGGTAAGGAGCAGACAATATTTGGTCATGAGCAGACGACATTTGGTAAGGAGCAGACAATATTTGGTCATGAACAGACGACATGTGGTCGTGAGCAGACGATATCTGCATTCCCTCGGCAGTGCATACATGGTAATGCTGCGGTCTGTAACATGGCAACTGAAACTCACCACGCCACATTAAAGCCAGGCAGGAGGGTGTGTGTCAATTATGAACCAAATTAAATTTAAGAACACTCCACACATTGTTTGTAGTTGCATTTGTTTGTTTTGGTTTTTTTTAAAACAAATATTTATATTTTTTTCCCGCGCACACACGCGCTCTCATTCTGAAGAAGAATGAGGAAACGCAACCCCCCCCCCTCAACCCCCCCCCCTCATCCCCACCCCCCTCTCCACACACCCAATAAGCGGACGAATTGCCGGTCAACCACCCGGGTGGGCTAACAGTTTGCAGTCAATACCCACCCGGTTGAACTAACCATTTGCCGCCGACACCCATCTGGGTGAGCTAAGAATTCGCCGATGATACCCACCCGGTTTTGCCAAATTTTCCCGTCAATATCCACCCGGACGAACTAACAGTTTGTCGACGATTAGTGCTAAAATACATACTGACTATTCTCTATTGCATAGCTATTTATAGCACGATAAACAATGGTGATAAAGTACTGCTAATGATGTATTGATCGATTAACGATGGACATATTTTCTACATAGATACATCAAAAGTAATTATATTAAATGAAGATGTGTTCAACGAAGGAACATTATAGACAAATCGGCATCATCAATAAAAGACACATGTTCAATTAAAGTGCAAACACGGTTAATTTTCAGAAATATCACGGAAATATACATAAACTATGATAATTTTCTCTAAAACTAGACCGGGCGCGATGGCTGAATCAGAAAGAGCACCGACTGCCTTCCATTGTGAGAGGTCGTGTGTTTGAACCCCGGCCGAGTCGAAGCAATGATTTACTAAATTGATACTTGTTGCTACGTAGCCTGGTACTCGGCATTGCTAGGATAGGACAAGGATTGGGTTGCTCAGTATCAGGATAATATGACTGAGTTGGATGTTGGGTCATTGCGCTGGTATCCCGGTGTGTGCACTGTCACAAGTTGGTACACATCCTGGTATGACCTTAGATGTTACCAGGATGTAAAACCCCTAAAGCAAACAAACAAATATGTATGACGCAACAGGCTGGCAGTTACACAACATCATGACAGTGAGTGACACAATAGGGTGGCAGTGTGACAGTGACACACCAGGATAACAGTGATAGCAGTGACAGTAAAGTGTGACAGTGACACATTAGGATAGCAGTGATATCAGTGACAGTAACGGGTGAGAGAGACACACCAGTATAACAGTGACACAACAGGGTGGCAGTTACACAACAGGGTGGCAGTGACAAAACAGGGTAACACTGACAGCACAGGTTGACAAAAACACATCAGGATGAGTGACACCGCAGTGGTGCAGTGACACAACATCATTAGAGGGACACAATACGGTGGCAGTGACACAACAGGGTGGTAATTACATAACAGAGTAACAGTGGTACCACAGGGTGACAGTGACACCACATGGTGACAGTGACAACACAGGGTGGCAGCGACACCACAGGGTGACAGACCCACATTGGGATAACAGTGACACCACTAGGTTGCAGTGATACAACATCATTACTGTGACACAATTGGGTGGCAGTGACACAACATGTTGGGAATGACATGAAGGTGACATAACATGGTGGGAGTGACACAACAGGGTTGCAGTGATACATCATGACAGTGACACCACAGGGTTGCACTAGCGTAGAGTTATGACAGGGACACAAAGGTATTACTGTGGCACCACAGGGTTACATTGACACACCAACATGACAGTAACACAACAGTGACACATCATCATTAAAGTGATGCAACAACATGACAGGGACACGCCAGGGAGGCAGTGACACAACGATATGACAGCAACACAGCATGATGACAGTGGCACCACACCACGACAAGGACACAACAGGGTTGCAGTAACCCAGCTTCATGGCAGTGACACAACACCATGACAGTGGAACCACAGGATGACAGTGACACCAACCCATAACCGTGCCACCACATTATGACTGTGATACAACATCATGAAAATGACACATCATAATGACAGTGACACAAAAACTTAGTCCCACAACATGACAGGGACAGAACAGGATTGTAGTGACACAACATCATGACAGTGGCACAACAACCTGACAGTAACACAACAACATGACCGTGACCCACCAACATGACAGTGGCACAACAACATGACAGTGACACACCGACATGACAGTGACACCACAACATGACAGTGACACAACAACATGACAGTGGCACACCAACATGACAGAGAGACACCAACCTGACAGTGCCACAACATTATGACAGTTTCACAACAATGTGACAGTGACACCACATTCTTGCCGCATTCCGTCAGGTGGAGGGTGTGGATAAATTGGATCCAGTTGTAATATTACTGGATGCCCGGCCGTCAGAGCCCCAGATATACCACTTACTCTTCCCAGATGCGTTCTGACAACTGTCTGTCAGTTCACACCTGATGCCCCTCTCCAAAAACTCATCTGTAATATATCTACTGTATCTCTCATAAGGCAGAAAGGGAAGACAAGTCCAGCTGTAGGTGGTGTCCATAATGTATGTAGAATGGCTGGTGTGCCCGCCCATCGGCCCTGTGGTAATAGGTAGTTGCAGGCAGTTACAATACATATATATATTAAAAATGTCCTTCTCCTCCACTTCCACCCTTACCAGTGCATAGAAGGAACATTTCACCAAACATTAACTGTCTCTTATATAGAAACATCTCGTCATAATCTTGGGCACTATGTTGTACCGTTGTAATATTACCCGTTGTAATATTACTGGATGCCCGGCCATCAGAGCCCCAGATATACCACTTACTCTTCCCAGATGCATTCTGACAACTGTCTGTCAGTTCACACCTGATGCCCCTCTCCACCAAACTCATCTGTAATATATCTACTGTATCTCTCATAAGGCAGAAAGGGAAGACAAGTCACGCAAGATTGACAGTGAAGAAATTATGCTTTATTGGCATCAACTCCTGTTCACCTACTAGTGACCTATCACCCTGACCCCTTACCTTCTGTTGACACAGAGCCTCATTACTGTAGTTAGTATGTATCAGAATCAGTGCCTACAGCCCATTGAACAGGACTCCCACGGTTGTTGCACACAGCTCAGTTTGTATATGAAAGGTGGAGCATCAGACAGAGTGTCTGGGTTCCTGCTCAAGGGAAGAGTGTGTCTCACTCAAGAGTCAGGAATAGAGTGTTCGCTTCAAGAGTCCATCTAGAAGTCTTCCTGCTCAGAGTGTCTGGAGCAGTGTGTATAGGGATAATCAATATCAGAATGAGGCCTGCATGGTCAGGTGGGGCAAAGGGGTGCAGATGACTGGGCCTCCCACAACCACCCAATCAGGTACCCTCTACAGCCTGGGGGGGAGGGGCGACGCCCCAATATGGGCAGCTGTCACTCAACCCCAGCTGTAGGTGGTGTCCATAATGTATGCAGAATGCCTGGTGTGCTTGCCCATCGGCCCTGTGGTAACAGGTAGTTGCAGGCAGTCACAAAAATATATATATTAAAAATGTCCTTCTCCTGCACTTGCACCCTCATTGGTGCATAGAGGGAACATTTCACCAAACATTAACTGTCTCTTATATAGAAACATCTCGTCATAATCTCGGGCATTATGTATTAACATATATTTCACATAGCCTAATATGTCACACAGTGAGTGGGGCACCCATTGCTTTCCTATTACATAACCTTGGTCCCCACTCCGTCGCCAATGGATAATAATGCTCTCTGCCAATATATAATGCCGAACCGAAAATCTGTATATTTTTACACCGTGACCAGTGAGCGTGTTCATCTAGATGTGTTGGTGAATGGCACCTTGCCACCCTGGACTCCACACCCCAAGCCCTCGGTATCAGTCGGCGCCCTGCTGCACTAACAAGTCGCCGAGGCGACATTGCAAATTAAACTGAGAGAGAAAAACGCCACACACAAAAGTACAACAACACACTACATAACCTCAACCTCATGAGAAACGTTACATAAGGGCCTGTCACACTACGACGTATAGCCGTTGCGTATGCCGACGTCTGTGATTTTCGACCAACACGTCGGTGTACCTTGTCATACATTGCGTGTACATTGGGCATACAGCGTATACATTCTGGATACGTCGGTATACATTGTCTTATGTTGACACGCGTCGAGGCTCCGAAAAAATTGTGTGCATGCTAAAAAATATCAACGTATGTCGACGTGTGGCTCGTGTGTTGAATGTATGCTGCATGTATGTTCAGAATATGTTGGCGTATGTTGGGAGTACATTAGGGATACATTGGTATATATTGCTTCACCTTAGCTATACTTTCAACTGGTGGGAATGTGTAGTCCGCGTGCAGTCCGCGTACTGCCAATGAATACATTACATACTCATATCACACTTCAAACGTTCGCTTACCATATCTCCAGTGTATTTAATGTATATGCCATACTTCTAGTGATGGAGTAATGTAAGTAATGTTGGTCAGCGTTCTGTGAGCTTATGCGTGCGTTTTGCGAACGTTTTGCAAGGCACATGAACACTCTCACATGCTATGTATGTTGTGTGTACGTTGTGCATACGCCCATTTTAACCCCCCCCCCGCCCCCCACCGCTGAAAAGTTCGACGAATGCTGACGTACTGGCCAATTTTCTAACATTGAGCACGCGCTGACACCGTACGTCATAGTGTGATAGGGCCTATACATATAAATGCACTGGATTCACCAGCGGTTGGGTTCCATCTACACATGTATATACAGAGCGATATACATATATATATATATGTATATGACTATATCGTTTTATATCGATGTCTTTTTCCGTTTCTCCTTTTCTCTATTTCGTTTTCTGTCTTCCTTATCATATACACAGAGGTGTCCATGTATGTTATATGTATAGATACATCCATCCGGATTACCTGTGTTACATGATGTATTCGCTAATATTCGGTATTTTCGTCCTCATTAATGTGGATATGTATATATACACTGTTGGCACTATCGTGGTGGATCACCGGGCGTAGTAGCCGAATAGGTAGAGCGCGAGCCTCGCGTGCGGGAGATCGGGAGTTCGGTTCAAACCCATGATTGATCAAATTGAGACTTGTTGCTCCCTAGCCTGGCGCTCAGCATTAATAGGATAAGGCAAGGACTTGTTAGCTCAGTGTCAGGATAATGTGACTGAGTGGGATATCAGGTCATGGTGCCGATGGCCCGATTTCCCAGTTGGGCAGTACTATTAAGTAACAATGAGTGTGCACTGTCAAAAGTCGGTACCCTGATATGACCTTAGATGTTGGCAGGACGTAACTCTCCAACAATCAACGAACTGTGGTGGATTAGATACCTAGAGGAGTAGCGTCACTACATACAGTATAACCCTGTTAAACCAAACTTGAAGGGACCCTAGAAATTTGTTTGGATAAACCGATCATTGGTTTCACTGCCCCCCCCCCCCCCCACCCCCTGCCCGACGCAGTTATCCATGAATTATGATGCTAATCAGGCCACGAGGGCCAGCCACTACTGGATGTCGCGTCGGTCGAGCTCTCGTCACTTTTGGATTAGCTATCGCGAGAGCAGGACGTCTACGCGCTGCGCGGCACTTAGATGCCGGCAGCGGCTGATAGGATATCAGCGGGTGCGCCATGGCCACCCAGCCTCTGCATTGCCCGCAGTCAGTCTGAACTGTACTGGAGGCTTGGACTTTATCACTGGGCTGATAACAGTCCCGGTAAGTATGGGCCTTAGGGCTGACACCGCTGCGGTGGGTAGGCCTACGCCCCAGGCCTACGGGCCAGGCCTATGGGCCAGACCTGCGGGTCCCTCTCCTCTGCATTACGCACGGTCAGGCTTGCCTGCACCGGAGGTTGAACGTTACCAGCGGTCATACGGCCAGGTAACCGACGCCTACGAGCGTCCATCACTGCAGTGGTGAGGCGTACGGACAAGGCCTAAGCACCAGGTCCCACGACCAGGCCGCGGGACTGACCCTCGGGCCCCTACAACCTCTGGGTACCGCGCGGTCAGGCTCGCCTGTACCGGAGGTTCGCCAGACCTGCTTGCCGGGCATGGGCCGAGGGCCTAGGGAACTACGGTTTCACGGGGTACGGAGCCAGGGGAGCCGGATCCGCCCTCCCCTCCCCCCTGGCCACCCTAACTCACCTACAGCCACCACCGGCTCTACGGTGGGGCAGGGGGGGGGGAGGAGCAGGTACCAGCTGGCCGACCAGGAGGGGTCAGGGCACGGTCAGGAGGTACGAACAGGTGGGACGCCTCTCAGGGCATGGCCACTGCAGCCAGAATAGGAGACAGGGGCGTAATTTAATTAAAAACCTCTTGAGAGGAGCAGCGCATCAATAGTTGGCCAAGCACCGATAACACCTCACTCTAACATGGCTCACCACATCTCACACGCCCTCACCGGCAACCTCCAACGGCTACCGTAGCAACGAAGGCGAACAGGCAGCCAGCATATTGACGGAATTCATCGAGCGAGCAGAGAGGAGAAGGATGGATTCACCTTCAGAGGCCCTGTACGTACCACTGCCGCACGAGTCGGATACTAACTCGGAGGCAGACATGGAGATGACGGACACCGACACAAGACAAGCACAGTTATCCGGCCGCCGCCAGGAAGCCACCACCATCACCAGGAGCGGTGACTCATACTGACAGCAACGGGAGAAGGCTGGTGCTAGCGGCCACATCTCCGACGTACACACCGCCCCCGGTAGGAGGCCTACACAGAGGGCTGAGGATGGTCGTAGCGGATCTGTCAACTACGTTCAGCCCGCCACCGGATCCAGCGTGCGGGAATCAATGGAGAGGACCGGACTACATACCCACCCCGATTGCAGAGCTAGAGCGCTTGGAGGCGCGAAAGCTAGAACTGCAGGAGGAAATACGTAACAGAAGGGCGCGTTACTCAATAAACTGGTCGCAGGGCGAGTCACACGGATCCTCACCACTAACACTGTCAGGAGGGGGTGAGCTACCTTCAGGCGAGCATGTCCACAGGCCCAGACCATCGGCATTCAACACACCCAGAAGGGAAGCAAGAGCACCCACACCGGTAAACACACCACCACCGCCCTATAGGGTCAGGACACCGGGGCCAGTAGCGGCTCCACAACAAGCGCGCGTGGACATGCCCACCCAGGCTGTATCGGGTCAGCACGAGGTCACCCAGGAACCCGAGGGTATGGGTTCTTACCTGGAACAGTTCATACCGACGGAAAAGGTACCGCTGGATGCGGAGTGCGACAACTTTGCGGACAACATAGCAAAATTGCTGAAGGCACTATGAAACAACCCGGTGACCAAAACGGAGCTTACAGAGATCTACACAACGCTGCCAAGGCCAGGTAACGCGGAAGTGCTCCAAAAAACCCGGATGAATCCGGAAATCGAACACATACTGCAGCAGCGAGTCAGGGACAATGATGCGGCCCTAGCGGCAGCCCAGTGGGGCATGCAGTATGTGGCCAGGCCACTAGCAAAAGCCCTGGACGGGATAGAGACTGGCAGGCCACTGTCCAAGAAGGAAATGGCGGAGGCGCTGGTTACCACACTGAAACTACTAGCGTGCACAAGCAACACGATACTGGGCCTCAGACGGGACAATGTGCGTCCCACTCTACAGGCCCAGATCAAAACACTAGCGAAAAAAGAAGGAGATAGGGGATTCAAGTACCTCCTGGGAGAGGACCTGGTGGCACAGGTCACCACTCTGGAAGCAAACCAGAAAACTGCGAATGCCATAGTGAGAGGTAATGGCAGGCACTACACGAGACCGGATCACAAACAGGGAAACTTCAGAGGCAGCCAGCGGAGAGGCCGCATAAGCCAATATCTCCCTCACAGCAACTCACAGTATTCCACACGCCACAGGCAGGACCACCACCGACAAAGCGGAGGAGGACAGACATGCCCACAGCGAGGGGGGCGGGGCCGAGGAACGGGATACCGAGCGAGACCAGCGAGGCAGTAAACAAAGTGAGTAAAAGCTCCAATAACTTTGAAGCAGGGGGCGTGACCAAGAGAGCGGGGCAATGGGAGAAGGTTACTGACAATGAGTGGGTAAAACGCATGGTAAAGGGCATCAAGATTGAGATCACTACCCTACCAGGCCAAATAGTAGAACCAAAGTCAGACAGCAAAGGGAATGATAATATATTAAGCGAGAAAATATTAGAAATGTGCGACCAAGGGGTGATAGAGCCGGCGGAGCTCACCGAACACGCCTTTGTGTCGCATCTATTCCTAAGGCCTAAGAAGGACGGCGACTTCCGCCCCATACTCAATCTATCAAAATTAAACGAGTGTATAATCTACAGACATTTCAAAATGGAACAATTAAACACAGTGATGCAGCTAATAACAAAGGGGGCGTGGCTCGTGAGCATAGACATCTCCCAAGCATACCATAGCATAGAAATCAGGGAGGCAGACAGGGATCTGCTGCAATTTAAACACGGAGGGAACAGATATCGTTTCAGAGTCCTCCCAAATGGTTTAAGCTCGGGGCCCAGGGTTTTCATGAAAATTATGAAGGCCGTAATGAGCCACCTAAGGTCACAACACCATATACTACTATGCTTCTACATAGATGATACAATACTGATAGGTAACACTGAAGCAGAGGTGAACGAGGCAGTAAGAGTCACACTAGGACTACTAACAACATTAGGGTTCACAATAAACAAGGAAAAGTCGGTGCTACAACCGACGTGGGAGCTGCAGTTCCTGGGTTTCCGAATAAATACAGAACTGATGAGGGTAGATCTGTCTAGGAAGAAATGCGGGGAATTGATAGAATTTGCCAGACAGGTACTACACAAAGAAAACCTGAAAATTTAAACATTCGCAGCTTTGATCGGTAAGCTAGTGGCCACTGATCAGGGCAACAAATGGGCCAGGATAAAGTCAAAATCAATGGTAAGGGCCCTCAACTGGATCTTAAGGGACAGTAACGGGAATTACGATAAGAAATGCACACTCACACAGAGGGTGAGGGAAGCCATTAGATATTGGATAGAGAACCTAGAACTGACCAGGAGAGAATACAAAACAACACCAGTTGACGTGTGCGTCTACACAGACGCCTCCTCGCACGGATGGGGTTTCTACAGCCAGACACATCACTTACACTACGGGGAGCAATGGGACAAAACAGTCAGTGAAGATACACACATAAACGTATTGGAACTAAGAGCAGTAAGACATACTCTAGAGCACCGGGGAGAGAAATTAGAGGGAAAACATGTAAGAATATTCGCAGACAACACCACAACTGTATCATGCATAGGTAAAAGGGGATCCGCGAGATCAAAGACATGCCAGCAAGAGACAGAGGAGATATGGGAAATCACCGAGAAAAATAACATTACAATATCCATTAGATTCTGTCCGGGGGTGGAAAACACCGAGGCAGACTGGGCATCGAGAGCATTCACGGATGCGTGGGAATGGACGCTAGACGATAATACAGTCAATAACATATTTAACAGACTGGGAAAGCCCAGAGTGAACCTTTTCGCCTCAAGAGCGAACCGAAAGCTAGAACAATATGTCACACGGCAATATGATAGCCAGGCAAGGGGCACAGACGCACTATCACTGAACTGGAAGGATATTAACGCTTATGTCTTTCCACCTTTCAGCTGCCTGTCGAGAGTGATCAGCAAGATCATACGGGAACAACCAAGGGGCATCCTAGTAACACCGGAATGGCCAACACAGCCCTGGTACCCGCTGCTCCACAAGCTGAGAGGCTACACATCATCGTGGACCATCCCGATCAAGCCAGGTACGCTATCACTCAAGGGGAACGAGGGGAAGCGATTCCCCCTGACGAACAAACAGGCAACTGAGGATAACACCACTCTAAGATAACACCACTCAATGGGGATGAACAGGGCAGCCGCCGACACGCTCACGGCATCCTGGGAAACGTCCACCCAAAAACAATACACGTTAGTCCTAAGGAGGTGGGTGGCACACTGCGAGGAGCATCGGATTAACCCAAGGAGCCCAACAATACAACAGGGCATAGCCTACCTCCAAACGCTGTTCTCGGGAGGGGCAGCACGCAACTTGATCAATACGGTCAGGTCACTGCTGTCCACCTTTGTAACGGTAGGAGGGGTGCCTTTCGGAGAGCATCCATTGGTGAAACGGCTTCTCAAAGGGATAGGCAACCTGAAACCGACCAATCCCAAATACACTACAATCTGGGACCCAAAACCACTGTTAAGCTTCCTGCAGGGGTGGGGGCCGACAGAGCTACTGACGGTGGACAGACTCAATAAACGAACACTGTGCATATTTCTACTGGCGACAGGCCAACGCCTACAGGCACTGGGTCTAATGAAAAGATCGGACTTTACGTCGGGACAAGGGGAGTGCACCTTGAAATACACCACAAAACTAAATCAAACGATCCCAGCAGGAACCCACTAATACTGAGCTTCAAGGAGTATGGGGTACCAGAACTATGCGTATACAGCCACCTAAAGACATATGTGGAGAAAATCTAACTCCAGGCGGCAGCACCTGCGGTGTTTGCGACGACCAGGCCACCTCACGTAAAGGCAGCACAAGACACTAACTAGATACGTGAATAGTACGATGTCAGAGGTGGGGGTAGATATGGGGGACTACACCCCCTACTCGTGCACACACGCCACAACGAGTGCGGCAGCGAGAGGATAGGTACCACTGGCCACTATCCTGCTAGCAGCAGGGTGGTCAGGGGACCGAACTTTCAGGAGATTCTACAACAGACCGGTCAACAATACCTGTGACAAACCTGATCCCAGACATCTGGGAACAAGGCCAAAACAATTGAGACAATGTACATTACTTATCCCAGAAAGGTTAACAATCTAGACCAGAGGGTCACTAAGATTAATTTTAAACATGAAACAACTAAATATGTGATAGACTTAAGAGTCACCTGTTAGTAGATTATTACAAAAATAAAAAGCACTAAGCAACAAACTAAGGTGTGGACAATTGCTTCATCACATGTGACTAACAATGCACTAACAACAAAAACACAACGATTCCAGAACAACAGCCGCAATACAAAGTAGCGGCTGGCCCTCGTGGCCTGATTACCATCATAATATATAATTCTGCTAATTTATGCAGCAGAATAGGAATTATTATGGTAAGAAAGAGGCCACAAGGGGCCAGCAGCCCACCCTATCACTGTTAACACCGCCCTACACAACTGTTTTCCAGGAATCAAAACTACAAAAAATGACGAGAGCTCGACCGACGCAACATCCAGTAGCCGCTGGCCCCTCGTGGCCTCTTTCTTACCATGATACTTCCTATTCTGCTGCATAAATTAGCAGAATTATATAGTAACCTCCCCCCGCCTTCCAGGCCTTATAACCCTGCCCTCCGGCTGCCTGCAGCCTTTTTCTCCACCCACCCACCCAAACTTCTACCTTCCTTCCTTCCTTAGGTGGAGGGCTCCTCGGGGCTGCCTCACCCTCACTGACTTTTAGCCTCCTAGCCTCCTTCTGAGTTTACTCTTCACATGGTTACTTCATTATCCTCGTTATCCTGTAATTATCCTGTTTTACCACATATTACCCTGTAATATCCCCATTGCCTTGGACTTTAAATAAAAGTGTTTTTTCTCCACTTCTGCCTCCTCATTCCTTCTTCTTCGCGCATCATGAATGTACAATGTATGTGGACACTATGATTACTGTTTTTTATGTATATACAGTTAAACCCATTAAACCAACCTCAGTTAAATCAAATGATCGGTTAATCCAAACTTTTTTCATCGACCTGGCAAAATACTATCATTTATCATATAAAAAAGTATCATATGACCTTAAAACCAGATGAAAGTTTGCTTTAACTGTACCGGACAATGGGTATTTATAGGATTACCGTGCTGTTCTTAGTGTTGTTGTGTTTGACGAGAATTGACCGGTGATTCGCTATGCAACGTACCCCAAAACCCAGACGATGGGTATTTATAGGATTATGGTCCGATATTTAGGTCACTGGGGCGTGGGTGGGGTGGCTTTCGGAGCGGGTATTGGCTGAGGGGCACAGTAAAATAACTCCCACCACCCACCACCCACCACCCACCACCCACCACCCCACCACCCACCACCCACCCCCTCCCCACCTCCGCCCACTCGCCACCATCCCTCCCACTCAGGTCCCATTCCCACCCTCTCCCAATCAACAACACCGGACGAGGTGACCGAATCGGTAGAGCGTGACCTTCCCATGTGGAAGGTCGGGAGTTCGAATCCCAGCCGAGTCAAATCAATGACTTATACAATTGATACTTGTCTCTACCCAGCCTGGTGGTAGGCATTACTAGGATTGCACAAGGACTGGTTAGCACAGTATCAGGATACTATGCTACTGCGATTGGTCTTCCAGTGGGGCAACACTATAAAATCGCCATCAGCGTGCACTGTCACAAGTCAGTACCCATAATGATATGACATTAGATGTTGCTAGGACGTAAAACAACAACCTACAACAACAAGCCGATCATCACTTTACTTCTCTCTCCCTTTCTCCTGTCCCTCTCTTTCTCTCTCCACTCTCCATTTGCCCTCCTTCTCTCCTCTCTCCTTGTGTCCTTTCCCCATGCCTCCTCTGTTATCCTTCTCCCATTACTTCGCCCGTTCCCTTTCATTCCCTTCCATCTCCCCAAATGCCACCACGACTCTCCCCATCCTTCAACACTCACTCTTAAGCCCCGTTCACACACGGGCCTTATGTCACCTCCACTAGTTCGCCTCATCTAATCCACCTCGCGAAGCGGTTTAAATGAGGCGAACTAGTTGAATCGAATCAGCCTTACTCCGCCTTAACGGCGCATTCATATGCCCGTTTTGAGCTGACTTAGACGAGGCGAACTAGTTGAGGCGAATTGAGGTATGTGTGTGAACGGGGGCCTAGCTTCGCAATTTACAGGTAGTGCTATTGGAATGAAACGCGATGGAATATAACACTACGCAGCCTCAGGTAAATATACATATATATATATATTATTTTAATAACAATTTCAGATGGTACGCAGCTGCGTACCTGCATATATAGAAAGAAGCCAGGCCGCCGAGCCTCTCATGTATATAGCACCAACTACCAACACAGTCAGTTATATACCTTAAACATAGGTAGTAAATATATAATTATACAGCAAAACCTCTCTAGCCGACCACCTCTACAGATCAACCACTCCCCTGTATCAATCGCTTTAAATGGGTGCCAAGCGATCGGCCATGCAATATCATTGTAATGATTAAAAAACTCCCTGACTCGACCACTTCCCAAAAATGGACCATTTAAAGTCGGTCTCATGGTCGGTTGATTTAGAGAGGGTAGGAAATAAACATATAATCCCTTCCGTGCCTTTATGCTCGCATAATACTTATACATCACATATATATATAATTATGTACACATATAGAAACCTGGAGTGGGTGGTAGGTGGATAGGGACAGAAGGAGCGGGTATTACAAAAATAGAGTTAGTTACTAAGTTAGTTAGTTAGTTAGTGATTGCTTAGCGTCATGTCGGCAGCAAAGGCCATAATCACGGTGAGAATTGTTCAAATCTTATACTCTTATATTATTATCAGGTCATCGCTTTTACAGAGAATCTAAAAGCACACAATTAACTGTGTGTCCAGAGATACTTTTGAAGTCAAAGGCTCACGATTACAATGACAACAACTTTGAAGCCAGGTAAAATTCTAGATAAATTATTGAACATTGGTTTAATGAACTGCACACAAGGTGGTATACTTCTGCCGCCTTCAAGAAAGCTAGGATCGCTTCTTGTTCTACATTAGTCGAAAGATCATGCCTGGTGTTTGCATTGTAAACACCATGCACGTAGAGTAGATATAGTAGAGATCGAGTGAGGCTAAATGCGTCGTGAGCGCAATTAGCTTTGTAGTAGTAGGAGGGCCTGCCTGGAATTCAGATTTTTTGTTGTTGTTGTTGATGGGATGTTTATGCTGTCCATAGCATATATGGGAACCCCAGATCACCAGCCGATAATATGACAGCCTCAAAGGACCTGCCAAGTGTACATAGAATATCCGCACTGAGTATGGTCGGTGTGAGGGGTCGGTTGGGGCTGAGTGCCAGTGTAAAATTCTCCGATTAAGTATGTATTGAGTATCGAGATGGCTAAATGGGAAACAGTACTCCCTTTATAAGGCTCACACCGGGGGAGGGAAGCAGTGGCCCTTTAAACAGAATCCCTCCCCCGTTATCTCATCAGCCCTTATCTCGCCCAGCCACAGGGTCACCGTCATGTTATGTGGTAATCCCACGATGGCTAGGTGGTGGCCAGGGCTGGGTGGGATCAGGGTGAGTCCTTAAAGCTGCCAATAGTGAACTGTGTTGGAGATAGATCATGCGGGAGAGGAATGACTGGTGTGCATGAGTGTAGTAGCCAATAAGGAGGTCGATAACATCCAATGTTGTATGTATCTGAAAACATTATATAAGTGAATAAAACTAAGCACTGCTTTCATCTATAATCTACACTTTTGCTGGTGCTGAACTCGGATCGTGTGTTGTGTTGTGTGTTGTATCTACTATGAGGTAAACTCTAGTATATAATTCATATAATAAGGGAGAGAAAAGGGGAGCTATGAACCATACGCATTACGCAGGATATCACGGCATTATAGCCTTGTTGAGCAGTCCAGCTAATAACATGAGAGAACATAATAACAGTAACCATTACCTCCGCGTCCCACCTAATGGGATCGGCCATCAATAGCATTCTAACGCCTGCATATATGACATGCGGGGACCTGCAAACATGGGATTTCATAGCAGGGTGGTGCTTCAGGTTCCCTGATAATAGAACGTCATAGATGGTGCAGGAGGCAGACGCAGATACGGATCAATAAACGGGGCGATAACTCGGCATGTGTTGACAGCAGGCAGTTAGGGCACCTGTCAATACACAATATAGCGGGCTGTCTTCTCCTGCTCCCCACACACATATATATATAAATATATATATGTATAATATATAGTAAGACCTCACTAAACCGACCGACAATGGGATTGCCTTTAAATGATCCATTTAGGGAGGTGGTTGGTTTAGGGAGTTTTTTTAATCTGTACTATGGTATTGTATGGGTGATCGTTTGGGACTCAAATATAGCGATCAGTATATGAGAGTGGTTGATCTGTGGAGGTGTGGATTTAATACTGTACATACAGTAAAAGATCTCTAAACAGACCGACCATGGGACCGACTTTAAATGGTCCATTTAAGGTGGCTGTCGGTTTAGCTAGTTTTGTTATCATTACAATGGTATTGCATGGGCGATCGTTTGTCCCCCTAATAAAGCGATCGATATAGGGCAGTGGTCGATCTGTGGAGGTCGTCGGTTAGATAGGTTTTACTGTACATACATATAAATATATGTATATGTATATATATGTAGGGTATATGCATATATATATCTTTACCACCATCTGATTAATACTAGTAATAGTGCATAACTATATATAGCATAGTCTGAAGAATAGTCTAGCTTGTCAGAGTTCTTAGATTATTGTGGACTATATATATATATATATATAGATATATATAAAGAGTTCAGGCGCAAAACCAGGTAAACGCAAATCCAAAAATTGACATAAACATTGGAATCAAACCCTCAAAAAGTACATTTTTTTACATTTCTACTTTTTATGTTCATTGCTCCATAATCGTGTCATCAGAAGAAAAGTGAAATTAGTGAGAATTAACATTATTTATCGGTAAAAATATTTTATTATAATTACATTTTTGCATTGGCGTTTAGGTGGTTTTGCCCCTGAAGTCTTCATAATTGTTATATATAAATATAGCTCCAGTACAATAAGCGAGAAAAAATCCACTGATGCGACTGACATTTTTCAACATCTGGTATAGGGCCATAACAATATAAAAATAATAATTTCCTTATGTATATTTATGATTGCATACTTGACTTCTGAGGGGTTTGTAGCCTTATGACGGTTACCCGCTGCAGAACTGCAGCAATACAGAAAGGCACCGATAAATCAGTCCAATCTTTCGTTGAAGATTAATCTTCTGGTGGGGCGGTTGTAGAAGCTGGACCCATCTTTACAATCCATCAAACGACGAGTGGTTGGGGCGGCCCTATGCTTGCATAGTGCGTTATTCAACATATATATACAGATATGGGCCCTATATGTACACAAGAGGCGGTGGCCGAATCAGTAAAGCGCAGTGTAATATCTTGGGTCTCGGCCGTCAGAGCCCCAGATACCACTTACTCTTCCCCAGGTGGGTTCTGACAACTGTCGGTCAGTTCCCACCTGATGCCCCTCTCAACAAACTCATAAGGAAGAAAGGGAAGACAAGTCGCGCAAGATTGACAGTGAAAAAGTTGTTCTTTATTGGCATCAACTCCTGTTCACCTACTAGCGACCTATCACCCTCACTCCTTATCTACTGTCCACACAGATCCTCATTACTCTTGTTAGTGTGTATAGGAATCAGTGCCTACAGCCCATTGAACCGGAGTCCCAAGGTTGTTGCACACAGCTCAGTGCCTTTTGAATAGCTGCTGCTAGTTTGTGTATAGAAAGTGGAGCCTCAGACAGAGTGTCTGGGTTCCTGGACAACAGAATAGTGTCTCCTGCTAGAGTGCCTAGCCAAGAAGAAGTGAATGCCTAGACTGAGGTAAGTGTGTCAGGTATAAGGAATGCAGTTGACTGGGCCTCCCACATCCAGCTAATCAGACACCCTCTACAGGCTGAGGGGTGATGCCCTAATAGGGGGCAACTGTCACTCAACCCCATGTAAAGTTGACGGCTCGAATCTGTGGTTGTGTAGGCAGGCTATAGTGAAATCAATACAGGCAAAGAGAAAGAAAGTATAAAGGGTGCTGCCAAGCCCTCAGGTTTATTATTTATATGGTACATGGATCCAGTATAGTGTATCACCCCACCCCATTCTCCCAATGTGAAACAAGCATTTCTAGCTCCACCAATGAGAAACAAGTATTCCTGGTCCCCATGGTTACAGTGATCTGCCCACCGCCACCCAGTGGTGTGGCTCTCCTGGTCACCACCTGCCTTGCTTGTGTGTGGTGATCCTGACTATCAGAGGGGGGGAGGGGGTAGTGTGTAGGGCTCTGAGTGCCCCTTAGACAGTATCATACTAGCACCACAATGTCTATTTACCTATCAATCAAGCACCAGCAGCAACACCATAAACACATCTATGCACCTGGCCATGTACACCTCTTTCACAAAGAGAACATTTGCATTCCTCCACCAATGTATCATTATCGGAATATTTTACACCCACCTGCAGGTGGTGTCCATAATGTATGCAGGATGGCTGGGTGTGCTTGCCCACCGTCCCGTCATAACATGTAGTTGCAGACAGTTACAATAAATATTACAAATGTTGTTCCCCTCCACTTGCGCTGTTACTGGTGCATAGAGGGAACATTTCACTAAACATTAACTGTGTCTTACATATGAACATCACGTCATAATCTCGGGCGCTATGTGTTATCATATTTTCCACATAGTCTCTTCTGTCACACAACGAGTGGGGCACCCATTGCTTCTCTGTTACATAACCTTGGTCCCCCCTCCATCGCCCAAGAATAGTAATCCTCTCTGTCAATATATAACTCAGAACCGAAAATCCATATATTTTTACAGCAGGCTTTCCGTGCAGCAGGTCGGGATTTCGAATCCCAGCCAAGTCAACCCAATGACTTATCAAATTTACCCCCGTTATGACCTAGCCTGACGCTCGACATTAATAATAATAGGATATGACACCATGATTGTAATTAATACTGTTCTTTGCCATGATTTAGTATTTGTTATAGAAATGTTACAATTATTGTTGAGAAGTGAGTCGCAGTTTGCCCTATGTGACCCTGATTAATTAAGTATGCATATATTAGAGTATATATTCTGGTCATGGTATAACTTAAATGACTTTTACTTTTGCGATACTGATTCCCTTACAAATATTAGCTTACTTATCATCGGAAGAAACATGGCGTTCTCTGTGGTGGAGTGGTTAGAGTGTCTAACTTTTTTCTAGGTCAGACTCCTAATCTGACGGTCGGCGGTTTGATTCCCCGTGCCCCCAGCTCTGCCAATTTGGATTTCCACCATTGTGTATAACTTACAGCGTCATCAAAGGCCGGTTGCTCTCATACCATGTCTATGTGGTGTGGGAGGTTAAAAATCCCTTGGGTCAGTAAAAGTGTAGGCTCAGGCTTTCTATCGACCAGCAGTGGAGTGGGGAAGACCAGTTGTCTGTAACTGGGATTTCCCCTGCTTTGGACAACTAATGTACCAAAACAACAAAAAAAGAGAGCCAAATAAGTGTTCACACTTCCTGTCTCCCATTCACTATTCGATATATGTATATAACCGTCATGTATTCATATACCCATCTCATGTATAAATATGCGTATATATATATATATATATGTGATGCATAACGCATTATACAAGAATACACTTTAGGGGAACATATATACGTTGCTACTTCCTCCGCCGATGCATTGGTGGAGTCCCCCCCCCCCCTCCACCAGCTGACGGGGAGTTGTATACGGGTGACCCCTTCGCGCCACACACACTCCCAGAAAACTTCAGCAGACTGAGACAGCCAGTGATACACCCTGATCAGAGCGTGAACCAGACAAGCCACAATAAAGGAACAGCCATATAGAATAAAGATGGCAAGAATATAGGTTAGGTTTTAAAAAAAGCTCATTGTTTCTAGTCAGACAGCCGCATAATCGACAGCTGCTGCCAATTTAGTGAATTACAAAAATATCTATATTCTTGTTTATCCAAATATGTGTAACTGCATCTGTATTTGAATAACCACCTTCACATTTCCAATGATTTATTTAATTAGAGATATTGGCTATGCTATCTATGCATTGTGATTCACTTTGCCAGTGCCATGGAAACTAAGACGGCAGTAATATATGCCATAACTCTCGAAGTTAGTTTAACATATTTATTTTATTAGCGACATTAAACCTAGTATATATTTCAATGACATTGAATGTTGTACGCTTTTCCTGATTGTCCTCAGAAACAAAGACCTACCTTTGCTGTGCCTCTCACCCGTTGTTCCGCCTTACTCCTTCCCTCCCCTCACCCCCCCCCCCCCTCACCCACCTCGCACACCACCAAAACCAAGGGCAGACTTTTTTTGTTTGTTTGTGTGATGAATAATTTACCTTGCTTATAATGGATAATTGTGTTAATACTTGTTTTCACCACCAGGCAGCACTAGTCCAATTTGATTCAAATCTTTGCAATTTTGTTCTAGTAATAATTTAGGTGTTCTTGCTTCTAGTTTATGGCGTGTAACTGTTTGTAGATTGCAAACAGTCCAAAATCCAGCTTTCACTACACTTTGTGTTAATTCATTTAAACATCGTCTGTATTTCTAGGTTACGTTAGAAGTTTCTTCAACACTGCTATGTGTTCTGCATGTTGTGTTGCAGCTGGCAGTTTATTACAAATATTGGCACTCGTGTTAGCTACACTGTGATTATATGCCCTGCATTTTGATTTTAACATTGCTAGTAAGGGAACATCGTTGTTTCTTGTATATTGTTTGTTTGAGATTCATGTCCTGGCAACATCTAAGGTCACATCAGGATGGGTACCGATTTGTAACAGTTCGCACTCATGGCACCATTATAGTGCTTCCCCACTGGAAAATCAGGCCGCCGGCACCATGAACTAATATCCCACTCAGTCAAATTATCCTGACCCTGAGCCAACCAGTCCTTGCCCTATCCTAATAATGCTGAGCGCCAGCCTAGGAAGTGACAGGTATTAATTTGAAGGTAATTTGGCTTACAAGACAACACAGAACAACAGTTGGAAATAACCAAATTTATTCAAAATTAATCTATACTCAAGGAGCAATAATCATTAACTCGGCAATATAGCCTCAGTGATAAGTCATGAGCAGAACGTGTATTGTACATAGCAGGATAATAGTGCTTCACAATGGTCGGCATAGATGTGTCGAGTGTGCAGTCGACCGTAGGAGGCCCGAGAGTACTGGTATCAAATGAGAAAAGCACACATGTTGCATATCAACAAGTTAATAAATCAGGTAAACATGAGCCGTGTTTACACGGGCAATTGTGAAGCGAATTAGGCAAATCGATTTATATGAAGCGATGTAGTGGCGCGTTTACACGGACCAAGTTTGAAAGTGTGTTGGCGCCGGGAACCAGCAGCCTTAGTGGTGAGCCTGTAGCCGGCGAGTACTGCTTTTTGTTTAGCTTACATTAGTCGATTCACAATATGAATAACGACGCCAATGTAGCGGCTACGTTAATATCGCTTGGAATTTAGGGTTAATTTAATTAAACTTCATTATTTGAGTATGTAATTCTGTTAAATATGATCGCATTCAATAGATTTCGGCCTAATCGGTCCCTAACACTGCCGGGTACAAGTGTATAATTACAGCTGAGCATGTAGCCGGCGAGCACTGCTATTTGTTTAGTTTACATTCATCGATTCACAATATGAATAACGATGCCGATGTAGCTGCTACGTTAATATCGCTTGGAATTTAGGGTTAATTTAATAAAATCTCATTATTTGAGTATGTAATTCTGTTAAATATGATTGCATTCAATAGATTTCGGCCTAATCGGTCCCTAACACTGCCGGGTACCAGTGTATAATTACAGCTGAGCCTGTAGCTGGCGAGCACTGCTATGTTACACTATCGCTGCCCAGGAACAAGCTGTATCGCTTTATCTATACTACCTCGCAAGGTGGTTTACATCTACCGATTTATATGAAGCTATTCAGCCCTAAAACACCCCAGTGTCGCGTTTACATGGCAAATGTAAATCGATCTAGGCAAGTGGTTTTATATGAAGCATTTTAACTCGCCCACGTAAACACGGCTATAGACATGGTATATGAGTTCAGTAGCAGCTCACAACCCCGGGAGGGTGGGTGGGAAGCACTGTTGACTGGATGGTGCCGGGGCGGAAAGTGAGGCGAGGGATGGCATATGTTAATTAGGAAAGGGGCGTGGGTGGGAGGGGGCAATTGCCTCGTAGCCAAATTACCCATGTTGACCTCGTCAACATATCCAATTGGTTTGAACTCCCGATCTTCCGCATGCGAGGCCCGCGCTCTACCGATTAGACGACCGTGCTCGGTTAGGTGCAGAGGTGGGTGTCGAGTGTAGGGGTCGGGGTTATAAACATGAGACAATAGCTTGTAATGGCCCTGTCACACTACGACGTAACGACGTAAACGTAGGGAGAAGGTGAAAAACGTCAAACTTCTCGGCATAGTATGCAAATTTGGGCACAAGTTGAACGTGGATGCAGCTTAGTGGACGATAGAGTAATGGCGGTAAAGCGTAGTGATAGCGTCACTCAACGAGAGAGGACAACGTAATTACGCTCAGGGAACGTTATGTACGTTATTCCATCACCAGAACTACGTTGCTTTACGTTACGTTACGTTACTTTCATCATGAAATGGTGGCAAAACGGTAAACGTACGTTGGACGTCCGTTAGGCGTCCGTTTTCCCGACGTTTTCATGACGCGGACTGCACATTCCCACCACCTTTAATGTGGGTCAACGTAATGCACTGTAATGCAATGTAGTGCAACCAGCATTTTATTGACGTTCGCTGAACGTGTACAGAACGTACGGGGAACGTAAACCCTTACGTTCTAGTTACGTCGAAAGTTTTGAACAGGTTCAAAACTTTGACGCGTGATGACATAACATGACGTAACGTGACATACCTCGACGTCAGTCTAACGTCATTCTGACGTCATCATAACGTAATCATAACGTAATCCAACATACGTCAACGTAATGACGAAAAATCACCACGTCAGGCTTACATTGGCTCGTTACGTCGTAGTGTGACAGGGGTATAACTATGCCCAATAATTGGTTAAGATAATGCCCTGAAGGTTTGTTTGTATTAATGAAACGCTAATTTGGCGCTTGACATCCCAAAAATATCAGAATGGGAACTTACTTTGAACTGGCGACAACCTTGTATGATGATATCGGATGTGGTGGCACAATCAGTAGAGCGCAGGCTTCCTTTCCCGTGCGCTTGAGTTCGATTTCCAGTCGAGTCAAACCAATGACATACAAAATGTATACTTGTCGCTTCCTAGCCTGGTGCTCGGCATTGTTCATGTTGGTTCGCCAACATGGGTAATTTGTGTGCGAACAAGGAGTCTCCCCGGTGGCGCCACCTGGGTTCGATTCCCTTACGCCCATGCCCCTACCGGGTTTCACGCGAACTCAGTCTCTCGTGAGACCTCTGATGTAACGACCACCCATCATCGGCCCCCCAGACTCATCAAACCTCACTACGACTCCAGCAGCCAGATGAGCAACACACCACCCTAACTCAGCCGCCCACCCATCCCTTCATATGGATGAACAAACTAAGACAATGGGGTTGAGGGCCTGAGTCAAAGTATAACTGATGGACAAACTTCCTACTTGTAATTTACTGTTTAATGACTATTACAACCCTATGTGTTATTGAATAAAATCCAATTCAATGAGCTGCTTGTTTGCGTCGTCAATTACTGGTATAGGTCATTACTGTGATAGGGCAAGGACTGGTTAGCTCAGTGTCAGGGTAATGTGATGGAGTGGGATATCAGGTCATGGTGTCGGTGCCCTGTCTGTCTCCCAGCCAGGAAGCACTATGAAATCATGATGAGCACGCTCCGTCACAAATCGATGCTCGTCCTCATATGACTGTAGATGTTATGAGAATGTAAAACCCCAACAAGTAAAGGTATAATCCACTAGCACCGTCCTGGAATGTCTCACTCCGTAATTCAGAGGTCTTTACGTCCCAAGCCTCATCGCATACAATGCCCGTTCAATTTTGTTGTTTGTTTTTTGTTGTTGCTCCATTAGTTGTTTAAGGAGGGGAAATTTCAGTCATAGACGACTGGTCTTCCTCATTCCACTGCTGGTCGATAGAAAGCCCGACCCTACACTTTTACCGACCCAAGGGATTTTTAACCTCCCACACCACATAGACATGGTATGAGAGCAACTGGCCTTTGATGACGCTGTAAGTTATACACAGCGGTGGAAATCCAAATTGGCAGAGCTGGGGGCATGGGGAATCAAACCGCCGACCATCAGATTAGGAGTCTGACCTAGAAAAAAGTCTGACACTCTAACCACTCCGCCACAGAGAACGCCACCATATAATACTGTATTCTTGTGGGTTAATGCCCTGTGCGTTTAAATTGGCAAATCACTGAGGTGGGGGTGGGCGTCTACCCACACATGCACATTTAAGGGGTGAGGTTTTACGAAATATTGGCCAAGTTGGGGGTGGGCGTTGTTAAATACCTACACATGGGTGTCAACCCGTGAGAATACGGTATATACATACATATTCAATATACATATATAATTTACCAGATGGAAGTGAATAGCCGATGCTGACAGTGACATCTAATACTCATTGGTTTTCTTACTTTCTCTCTCAGCTAATGAGTCATTTATAAATACTTGTATTTCTGTCATGCCTCATTTTATTCGAGTAAATGCTACAAACATGCTTCGTGACTAACTCGGTCGGCTACTATTTCAGCATCAATATAATATGGCACTGCCATTAGAAGTACGGTAAACAAATAGGGCACTGTGCCAAGAGCCGGTTCGAACCCAGGTTTATGCCATTCAGGAGGAAAGTCCTAAGCATTAGTACATCTAGGTACAGTGAGTGTAGGTGAGTGGGGGGGAGGGGGGGGGGAGGGAGTGGTGCATGCACAGACGGGTGGCGCCCCCAACGGATCTGAGTGAGGGAGATGACAGGGCTGAGGAGCAGATGGAAGCTTCCGGCCTTATTATACTAATATAATGGCTTATACAGCATATATATATACTGTATATATAGTTACTAAGTTATTTTGTGCAAAAGTTGCAGCAGAAAAAGATCTCACATCTGATGACTGAACATTGTCAATCTGTTAACGACCTTCTCGTCTGATGCTCTTTCTGGCTCGTTCTCGCTGTTTTTGTTGTGACTGCTAATATAAAAGGCCACCACTACTTGTGAATGTTGCCCTAATGAGTGACTTCACATGAGAGCTGACTCTCAGCCACACCCTGGAGAGACTTCCCTAATTAGTCAAGCTGTTTTTATCACAATGGCAGAGAAGTTGGTAAGAACTTGAGGAGACTCCATAGTAGGTATATCATGTGTCTATGTATGTGACTATGTATATATACAATTTAGTATGCAAATACAGAAACGCGTACTATATTTGAAGAGTTCAGGTGCAAAACCACGTAAAGGCGAATACAAAAATTAGGATAAACATTGGAATTAAGCCTTCAACAATTTATTTTGTTTACATTTCTACTTTTTGTTGTCATTGCTCTATTATCATGCCATCACAAGAAAAGTGGAATTAGTGAGAATTGGAATTATTTTCAAATACAAATCTTTTATTGTAATTACATTTTTGGATTGGCTTATACAGGGTTTTGCTCCTGAACTCGTCATTTCCAAATTTCCTCTTTTGGTATTCCAGTAAAAAAACAAAATGATGATCTTTCTGACGCATTTCTTTACTTTTGAAATTTTGGATTATAATTCTCCTAGATCCTACACCGGTTTACATCTGTGTACAAGATACGGCAGTTTGCTATTATGCAGATAAGGGCTCACAGTGAGGAAAGGAGGAAAAACAGGTGACCACTGTCCCATATTGAGCATACCCTTGCAGGAATAGTTTCCCATTCGTTAAGTCCTGATATTGTGTGATTTAAACAGAAGTCGATGTAGATAAATTAAAAATATACTTCAAGCACTTTAATCTGTGCACAAGATACATATATATGTGTAACTCTGTCTGAACAAGAATCTACTAAAAAAATAATAGGATCTTTCCATAATTTGAGCCAATCAGAGCTGTTCTTTTCAATTGCAAATGGCTGCCCCTTATGGGGGCCAGCCATTTGCAATAAAAAAGAAGAGCTCAACTGTAAGGTATGTGACATATGTATGGAATCCAAGACCGGGCGTGCTGGTCATGTGACCAGGCACGGGACACAGGCACGTGAGGAGAGGGAAATAAACCAGTCTTACACTCAAGTTCAACGTGTCCGTGTCCTGTGCCTGGTCACATGACCAGCACGCCCGGTCTTGGATTCCATACATATGTCACATACCTTACAATGAAAACTATGATAAAAAAATCAGTCATGGAAGGAACAGATGTAAACATAGCTTTGTTGAACTATCGAAATACCCCGTTAACTGGGATTGATGCCTCACCGGCGCAGTTACTAATGAATAGACGGCTGCGGTCAAAGTTACCTGTCACCAGTAAGAATCTGAAACCAAAGGCATGAAACAGAAAGCACATTTTGACAAACATGCAAAAACAGGACACCAACCCCTTCGCATGGGAGACAAAATCAGGTACAAAACACACGATAATAGATGGGCGAAAGGGACCATAACGAAAACAAACAACCCATCTGACAGGGACTATGAAATAGTGAACGGGGATCAAAAGAAATTACGTCGAAACCGAGTTCAAATCTTCAAGGCAGAAACAAACATGAATGAGTCAGTGGGCATAGCCAACCGCACACAAACCCAATCACAACAGGCTGATGAGCCTCACGCGACAGGGCCAACTGCTAATAACAATTATGTTACAAGGTCAGGTCGAGTCAGTAGAGAGGTTAGGAGAGTAGGTCATTGTTATATTGTACGTGCAACTGGCACAACATACATGGAAAATGTTAGATCAGGTGACAAAGATATTGACCGAGAGAGTTAAGGAAACAGGATTATAAAAGGCAGACACTGGTGTGTCGATGTTGATGTTGGAGATGTTATGATGGCATTCGAAGTGTTGTTCGTTTTATGCTCGTGCATATGTATCTACATGTTTGTTTTTTTGTTGTTTTTTGTTGTTTTCCTCTGTTCTCTATTTTCCTTCGCTGGATTAAAAAAAAATTTTAATTTAAAATTTAAAAAAATATATCTGATAAACATTGTTTATTGAACAGGCAGGACACGTAAAATGTGATCGTTGTCCCGAAGGGGGAAGATGTAAGGTATGTGACATATGTATGGAATCCAAGACCGGGCGTGCTGGTCATGTGACCAGGCACGGGACACGGGCACGTGAGGAGAGGGAAATAAACCAGTCTTACACTCGAGCTCAACGTGTCCACATCATTCCATTACAGCTGACACTGAGTTCTCGCGAAAACGAGAAGAGGAAAATCCATTTCCTGCAAGTTCAAACAGGCTCAGACAAGTTCAAATGTGGCTGGTTGTCCCTCTCCTTTCAGCGCTTAATATGCTTATTATTATGCAGGCAAGGCGGCTCACTCGATTGTTGGCCTCTGCGCAGTCACCGACTCAGTCGGCGAGTTCTAGCACCGTTTGTACTTTGAATAAAGATTGTAATGGTAGGTTCGTTTGTACCTGCCGGAAACTTCGCTTTCGGTGTTTCTGTGAGCCAGCTTCAGCTGATTCACATAATATTCCACACTCGGTCCTCGTTTGCAACGACTAGAAACGGTTGCCGAATCGGTAGAGCACAGGTTTCCAGTGCAGCAGGTCGGGAGGTCGAATCCCAGCAAAGTAAAGCCAATGACTTGTTAGCTCAGTGTCATGGGGCAGTCACACTACAACGTTTCTCCCGGCGTGCCGCCAACGCCCTAAATATATTCAACGTGTCGAGAAACGTCAAACTTTTCGGCGTGTTTTGAGAAAACTCGACGCAGCGCAGCGTGTTGGCAGCGTGCTGCTGGTGTGTTGTTGGCGCGCCGACAACGCGTTGCGACATGCGGTGGAACAACATGTCAACGTCCCGCCAGCGGGTTCCCAGCTTGCCATCGGCGTGTTGTCGGCGCGCTGTCGGTGCGTTGACGGCGTGGGGGTGGCGCGTTGGTGTCATGTTAGTACCGTGTCAACGCATACATACCCGCCAGCAACACGTTAGGACGAGCCCGCAGCACGTCCACACCTGCCGCCAACGCGTCCAGGCACGCCGGCAACATGTCCAACGCACCGAGAAACGCTGAAGCAATGCCAATAGCACGCCGGCTACCCGTCGATGAGACGTTACCGACGCGTTGATGGAACGCTCGCAGTTTGGGGGAAAAAAAGCCAACGTTAACCGACGTTGATCAACGGTCTGCCAGCATTCGCCCGGCGCACCGCCAACGGGTATCGACGTCTTGGTAACGTGTCCGTAACGCGCCCTCTAACCCGTCGGTGCGCGTCGGTCGGCGCCAACTGTTTTTTGCAAGCACAAAACTTTTGACGCTGCCCGACGTGTTGGTTCAGACTCAACGTATACCGACGTGTACCGACGCGCCAGTAACGCATTTGTAACGTGCCGGTAACGCGTCCCGACACGTCCCGAAATTTCGCCCAAAAACCCAACACGTTGGCACGCGTTGTCCAACGTTGGTGCAACACGTCGTAGTGTGACTGCACCATCAGGCTAATGTGATTGAGTTGGGTAATAGTGTTGGTGGCCTTGTTTCCCAGTGGGGCAGCACTCGTGTATGGCATATTCTGTGAATGTCTGGCGGGTTTATGCCAGCCTAGGTTTGTTTATATCTCAATAAGAAGGTGACCTGATTCCTGCATAAATTAAAAGAAGAAGACAGAGATAACAATAAAGAGTTGTAAAAATGTAGACAGCTTCTTTGAAGGGACTAATGGCCGATGTGAGGACGCTTGGAATGAACTAGATTCATCTCCTTCAACTGGCGTTCCTTTCATCTCCTTATATGCGTCATGGTGGATGGTGCTGCTGAAGATGATGATGATGATGATAATGATGTTGGGTGGTTGCTGGAGTTTTCCCTCCTGGCAACAACTAAGGTGATATCCGAATGGCTACCGACTTGTGACAGTGCATGCTCATGGCAACTACTTAGTGCTGCCCCACTGGCTGCCAGCATCATGCCCCAATATCCCACTCAGTCACATTATCCTGACACGACACTAACCAGGCCTTGCCCTATCCTAATAATGCCGAGCGCCAGGCTAGGTAGTGACAAGCATCAATTGCATAAGTCATTCGTTTGACTCCACCGGGAACTGAAGTCCCGACCTTCCGCACGCGAGGCTCGTGCTCTGCCGATTAGGCCACCACGCCCTGTTCGACCATGATGATGTTAAGGGTAAGCGCGAATCCTTGTCTCAACATTATCTCAATGCACATCGATACATTGCCACATAAACCGACTTCCTACCTTCCCGTCCCCCAGTTATTAAGAACAATGGACTCTACTGCCTCATGTAATATTAGCTATATTTTGTGAGTAAATGTTTCTTCTCATCTGACGCAGATTTAGTCACTTCAAAATTGCATCCGAGATCAATTTTGAGGTTTTTTGATAGAGATCTGACTAGTTCAGGTTTGGCCCTCAATATCATGTTGTTTGTTTGTTTAACAACCCTCTAGCACAAAAGAACAAACAGACAAAATACAATTCATGGCAAAACCTGAACTAGCCTGAATTTTAATGCAACTCTATAAATGTGATTAACACTTTTTTTGTATGTGAAATAAAAGTGACAAAATAAATTCCACTAACGTTATGCCATGAATATAGCCTTTCCTTCTGATATAGCATTAAATCATCACCTAGCCCGAGATTCAGCATTACTAGGATAGAGCAAGGATCACGATTGAAATTAGCCCTACTTAATCAACTAATATTAAACAAAAAGCAAGGAACAAAAACAGAAATAGGCCAGGACTCAAAACCGTCGGATTATGCAACTTTAAGGTAAACTAATCACTCCTTGCCAGACACTATAAGGTTCGACTCCTAGGAATATTACACGTGACAAGTTTGTAAGGATTATATGCGGCTTTAACTGGGGAAAGCTCTCAAGACCTCCAACATGTGATCTGGGTTCCTACCCATGGAAACCAAAATGTCTTTCCCATAAAATGTATGTCATTTGTAAATTCAGATAGGTCGCAGATAGGTCGCAGAAAGGTTGCGTTAGTTAAAGTTACATAGTCCAATGGATTTGAGTTTCTGAAATTTTCTGAGATAAATACATTATATTCATGGTTATAATCTACTTTACATTACTTTGAAGTAACTCTTATTTTAAATTACTAACTTAGGAGATATTTGATATTCAAACATTCAAAATTAATGTTGGCATGCATGCCAAAACTGTGACAGCATAAGCTTTTTTGTTTTTCTTTTTTTTTCTTTGAGGCTGTATTTATACTGTCCATAGCATATAAGCCCGCGTATTCAGGCTTGTTTTCAATGCTGGCCAGCTGTAGTGTTGGAGTTATCTTATCATAGAGTAGCTGCTGATAAGGCAATTGATTGCCTGTATTTCAGTTTCAGGTAGATAGTTGGTTGTTTTGGTTAGTAGTCTATGTTTGTTTTTTTTGGATTTTCTTGGCATGTATGTGTTTTATTTGTTCTACTCCTACTACTAGACTAGCCTACTCCTATCCACATATCATAGGCTTGTACGTAGCTGTGTGGTGTGCTTATCTAGCTATTTTTGGCATGGTTACCTTCCACTAGGTGTCCCGTTGATGGGCCGTGACATATCACATGCCCCTTTGCAGTGCAGCCTAGTGGGGGTTTCCTAGCTTTGTCCTGCACAGATATTTGTTATGTTTCTAGGTCAGCTTCAGCAGTAACATATATTAACTGTATTCAGTGCTCCCTTCTATGTGGCAACAAATGGTTAATAAGTCCATGACTATTGAAGATAAATATCTAGAATCAAATCTAAATAATTATTTTGGTTTTGAAAATGTGACGCTGTTATCGGACGATGCACTCTTAAGTTCCACCTGACCTTCTCTGAGGCATCTGTCAAAAAGTATTAACAAATATGGCCATTACCTTCAATAAACAGAGAAAGGCAAGCATAATACAAATCATTGCTCAATAAAATCTGTGCCAAACACTTCATTTCACGTTCCCATAACCTAAGGACTGTTGGAGCACCAGTGGGGACTTTTTAACCAGCGATCTTCATGTTTCGCTGTTCTCAACAGCACTCGATGAGTCAGCAAACTCCACTCCTGTCCAATGTTTGACGCTGCCTTTCCTCCTCATCCTCTGTTTACCTCCATCGCGTCCTTGTAAGATGAGCTTTGTAAGGCCAGATGAAGAATCATGAAACATGAACCCAGCATTTCAGTTAATGCGCCTGGACTATTGTTACCAGTATTATGAGGATACTTTCAGATTTGTCCAAACCTTTGGAGTACTGCCTTTTCTGATGTGCACAGGATGCTAAGTCAGTTTATGGGTGCGGCTAGATTGCATTGGAATCTACAGCATCATAAGTCGGACCAGACAGGATGGCCAAATGAGTTGAGCCAAAGACCCTATAATACTAAGACGGCTCACTCAGCCTGTACTGTGTAATCAAAATGATCAAACCCACCACTTGGTGCGCTGGCTGTTCTCTTGCTTAAACAGTTGCTATATTATATGTATAAATGTATATATGAATGTGAAAGATCTGTGATGATGGCGATGATGGTGATCATGATGATGATGTGTATTTGTTCATAGCAATTTCATATTGATGTGTATTCATACTTACCTATGTCATGTATAATATATTTGTAGCCGGGCTGATCAAACCCCCCACAAGGTGGCACTGCAAAATTTACATTACCATTGGAGAGATAGGGAGTGAGCCGTCTTCGTATTATAGGGTCTTTGGTTGAGCGTCCATCTCCTGATTTGGTAGATTGTGGTATTTGAACCCACGGGTTTGAACCCTGGTCGAGTCAAACCAATGACTTAAACATTGATACTTCTCACTGCCTAGCAAGGTGCTTGGCCTTATTAGGATATGGGAAGGACTGGTTGGCTCAGTGTCAGGATAATATGACTGATTGGGATATCAGGTCATGATGCTGGTGGCCAAGTCTCTCGACCATGAGTGTGCACCGTCACAAGCCGGCCTCCGTCCTGATTTAACCTTAGATGTTGCCAGGGTGCAAAACTCCAACAACCAACAACATAACTCGGATGGTGTCCACAAGACCCCTAACAAAGGTTTGTTTATGGGCCGCTGATTCAACGAGTTCATGTTTGTGTGAAATGTGGTTAGGGGTGTGATTCACGAACCAGTCAGAGTTCCTGAATACACATTTGGATTTATGTATAGATTTCCCCAGGATTAGTCAAGCATTTGTTTTCTTTGCTAAACACTGGCTGCAGTGGGCGAATCGGTAGAGTGCAGGCCTCCCATGTGGGAGATCGGGGGTTTGGATCCCGATCGAGTCAGACCAATGCCTTACAAAATTGATACTTGTCGCTTCCTAGCTTAGCACTCGGCATTAATAGGATAGGTCAAGGACTGGTTTGTTCAGTGTCAGGATAATGTGACTGAGTGGGATACAAGTCATGGTGATTGTGGCATGATCACCCAGTGGGACATCACCATAAAGTCGCCATTAGTGTGCACTGTCACAAGTCGGTGCCCATTCTGATAGGATCTTAGATGTTGCTAGGACGTAAAACTCCAACAACCAACCAACCTTTGTTAAAGCTGCATAGTCGAATAAAACCAAAATATTTGTTAAACCAGCCACTTTCATGGATTTGATCCTGCATATCCGAGTTTGATAGTGGTGTACTTATTGAACAGTTATTGCCCCATAGAAGTCAATTAATTCTAGGTCAATTTAATAAAAGAAAAACTGGCACCATTTAACCCTAATGATGTCCAACAATTTTGATTTGCATACCAAGCTTAATTTCCCCTAGTTTCACTTCAAATATCTCCGAAGTTAACCCTTTAAAATATCTTACCTAAAACAAAAAGTTAGTAGATTAAAGCAATTATCCTAATATCTGTGGGTATATGCAACGGCGAAATCACTTATTGCAGTAGACAAATAAAACATTTCGAGAAATATAAGTTCCCTAAATTAAAGCTGCATAGTCCGATGAAAACATCAAATTTTCAAAACCCAAACAATTATCTAGACTTGATTCTACATATCTAACTTAGATAATGCGGCACTTATTAAACATTTGACGCCACATAGAAGGGAATACTGAGTCAATTTAATAGAACATGTTACTGCAGAAGCCTATGGAGGTAGACTTTTGGCAAGCCTGCCAAAATTAATTTTGCACGTTTGCACTTCAAATATCTCAAAAGTAAACCATTTAAAGTAAAAGTTACTTCAAACTAAAGTAAGGTAGATTATAATGACCAACCTAACATATTTATCTCAGAAAATGACAAAAACTCAAAACCATCGGACTATGCAACTTTAAGTTAAAGTAGATTATGACGGTCAATCAAATATATATTTATATAAAAGCAGGATGGCTCATTGCAGTATGCAAATAAAACATTTCCAGAACAAGATGAGAATGAGCAACATTGAACTCTGTCAGTACTCGCATGGGAACATGTGATGCAGGTATTCTGATGCAGGCTCAAACTAGTCAGAGCCTACGAGAAGATGCGCTTGTGTTGGAGTAAAATACGATAGGGGCGACCTCTATGAGGCGACTCTCAAACTAAGTGTGGCTGGGTCATAGCAAAGACCCTATAATACTAAGACGGATCACTCCCTATCTCTCCTATGGTAATGTAAATTTCGCAGTGCCACCTTGTGGTGGGTTTGATCAGCCCAGCTGCTGGTTGGTGTTTCACATGTAAACACATACAATTATATTATACATGAGATAGGTAAGTATGAATACACATCAATATGAAATTGCTATGAACACATCATCATCAGCATCATCATCAGCATCGCCATCATCACACATCTTTCACATTCATATATACATTTATACATATAATATAGTACCTGTGTAACCAAGAGAACAGCCAGCACACCAAGTGGTGGGTTTGATCATTTTGATTACACAGTACAGGCCTAGTGAGCCGTCTTAGTATTATAATGTCTTTGGTCATACATAGTCTATGTGATTGAGTGCTGGAGGGCGGGGTTGCCATGGTACAGAACAAGGCCAACTTCGGGGGTTTTGCAACCTCACCTCTTTGCAGTACGACGGGAAGGCCGAATGAGTTAAGCGTCCATCTCAAGTTGATCGTACATGGTGGGATTTGAACCAACAAGTTCGAACCCTGGTCGAGCGAAGGAGGACGAGGAAGGAAGGAGGGAGAAGGGGAGGAGGGGAGGGAGGGGAAGGAGAGGTTTGGGGTGGGAGCGGGTGGATAATGGCGGGGAGGGGGAGGGGGAGGGAGGGAAGCGGGGAGGAAGATGAATGGTGGCAGTTGAGGAATATTTGAGGTAAGGAGGAATCGTGGGGAGTGGTGGGCGAGGAGGAGGGGAAGGAGGGGAAGGTTGGAGATGGTGGAGAGGGAGGGTGGAGAGGGAGGGTGGAGAGGGAGGGTGGAGAGGGAGGGTGGAGAGGGGGGGTGGAGAAGGAGGGTGGAGAGGGAGGGTGGAGAGGGAGGGTGGAGAGGGAGGGTGGAGAGGGAGGGTGGAGAGGGAGGGTGGAGAAGGAGGGTGGAGAGGGAGGGTGGGGAGGGAGGGTGGAGAAGGAGGGTGGAGAGGGAGGGTGGAGAGGGAGGGTGGATAACGGTGGGGACGAGGGGTTAAGGTGGGGACAGATTCACCTGCTATCCCTTTATGAATTCAAGCCACATTCTACCTTTCCAGGAATGCCTCGTCTGCAGTCTGGCCGCAATGTCGGACCCCCTCCCCCCACCCCTCCCACCCCACCCCCTCCATCCCCCCATCCGCTCCCACCACCCACCCCCTCCCCAACCGCCCGCTCCTCCCTCCCCTTTCCCTCACCCTCTCTCCCACCCCACCCCCTCCCTCACCCCACCTACGACCTACCCCCTCCCGCCGCCACCCACCACTCCCCCTCCCTTCCCCCAACCAACCCCCTCCCCTCCTCCCCCACCCACCCCTACCCCCTCCCTCTCCACCACACCCCCTCCCCCCCCTCCCCCCACCCACCCCTCCCCCCTCCTCCCCCACCCACCCCTCCTCCACCCACCCCTCCCCCCCCCCCACCCCCCACCCCTCCCCCCCCTCCCTCACCCACTCCCTCCCCACCCAAACTGCGAGAGCAGCTCATCGCAGTTCTGGTCTGATGGCCAATGCGCTTGCACGGAGTGTTATGCATGCACACACAGACACGCACACAACCACCCCCATTCCATATTAGGATGCGTACCACTGGGAAATCAGGCCACCAGCACCATGAGCCGATATCCCACACAGTCACATTATCCTGACACTGAGCTAACTAGGCCCTTTCCTACTAACGCCGTGTGCAAAGCTAAGACGTGACAAGTATCACTTTTGTAAGTCATTGGTTTGACTGGACTGGGAGTCGAACTCCCAATCGCCTACATGGGAGACCTGTGCTCTACTGATTCGGCCACCGTGTTCGGTCAAACCGACGGCTTTTTGTCACTTTGCAGGTTGCGGGTTAAAAAAAACAACCCAAAAAACAATTTCGAATGGCAATAAAATATTCCACGATGCAACAGCTGGCCACATTTCATGACCATCAGCGCTTATAAAGAACATGTTTCCCATGAGAGTGGGAGGAAAACAAAGCAGTAGATAGAAAAAGAGGTGAAATGATGACGTCAAGGAATGGATGGAACAGGGTGGGATGGGACTTTGCTGACTCGTAGACAGCTATTGAGAACACGGGCACATGGAGAGCGCTGGTGAAATACATTACCACAACAACCCAATGATAATTACGGGTTATGGGAAAGTGAAGCGTGGTGAACCCTCAATGGGAATTAGCGCAAACACCATCTACACACACTTTTTCAGTAATAGCTCATTCCCATGCAATATTATATTATGCATATTAGCAGCTAAAAAGGAAAGCTTGTTATATTTAAAGACGCCTCTGGAGCACATTGATGTTCATATGATCGGCTATTGGACATTAACATATGGTCATTTTGACATATGAGACTGCCTCAAAAGGTGCTAAGCAATATGGGACAAAACTGTGTCATAGTAACGATCAACACACTATCTACTTATGCATTTGCTCAGGATAAGCTGATTTGTTTTTTACATGGTGTTTCATAATCCCAATAGAATACATATTGATTTGAAGCAAATGACCTTGTGTTTTCAGTGTAGCCGTTTCTGTGCTGTTTTGTTTCAATCGTTACTATGGACAAAAACAGGAAGAGTTAGCACCTTTTGAGACAGGCTCATATTTCTTTGGAGGAAACCCACTGCTGCCACATAGGCTACTCATTCCGATAAGCAGCAAGGGGTCTTTTATATGCACATTCCCACAGACAGGACTGCACATCGATAGCATCATTTTAACACACGGAACAAATTCAACAAGATTTTATTGATTACAGTTAAGCAAAAGAGATTGTCTTACAAAAGAAAATTGAGAAAAGAAGCTTGCGTATATGCTTCGTGTTTAAAACACACATTTCCCATTTTTTACTTTAGCACAAAATCAATTTAGTCATATTTTGAATGCATATTGTGGTATAGATGAAATAGATGAAGAATTGCTTATGGCCCTGTCACACTACGACGCTTCTCTCGGCGACCCATCTGCGTTGAAAGGACTATCTTGCGCGTCGAGAAACGTCAAACTTTTCAGCGGTTTGGGGGAAAAGATCGGCGTCAGCGCGGCGCGTTATGCGCGCGCCGCCAACGTGTGTCGACGCGCTGGGGAAAAAAAAAAAAAAAGTTTGGCGCGACGTCTTCATTTAACCTTAAATGTTGCTAGGGCGTAAAACAAAAACGGCCCAGTTTGCGCAACGCGTGAGCAACGACCCTCCCACGCGCGCGCCGTCTTCCTAGCGTTCCCATAACGTTATTCCGGCGCGTCCAACGCAGCGCGACGCGCGCCTAACGTCCTCCTAGCGTTCTTACCCATTTACTCCCACGCGTTGCCGGTCGCTGGAAGTTTTGGACATGTTCAAAACGCTCAGCGACCAATAACGCGCGCCGACTTTCGCCGGCGACTCGCCGGCGACAAAGAAGTGTACCGACGTGTACCGACGCGCCCATAACGCGCCACCAGCGCTTCTCGATATTTCACCAAATATCGCCCCAAAACAACACACGTTGACGGGTCGCCGGCGAGAAGCGTCGTAGTGTGACAGGCCCATAAAATACGTAATACATCATCATCATCATCATGCTGTCGGTCGTGATGCGACAAAGACTGCTTTCATTACTTGACTGCCGCTCTCCATTTAGCTCTCTGCTCTGAGAGTGATGTCCATGAGTCGGTCTTAATATCTCTCAGCTTCAGGTTTCTCTTGATGGTATCCTTGAACCGGAGACAAGGGCACCCTCTCTTTCTGTGACCAGAAGACAGTTGAGAATAGAGGATCTGCTTTGGTAGCCTGTCTGATGATATCCTCATGAGGTGTCCAGTCCACCGGAGATTATTTTTGATCAGAAGATCTTCCTTACTTAATACACAGGGGGAACAATGACCATTTAATGTGATAGACATGTCCAATGAAATGCTTGATCATGAACAATGTAATGTGGAAAACAAATATGTTGTCCACAATTGCTGAGAACGACCCATATATATAACCTAGAGTAATCATGACACCATTTGGACACCATATCTAGATGACAACCAGACAAGATGGCCGAATGAGTTGAGCGTACATATCCCATTTTGGTAGATCATAGGATTCGACCCCACGGGTTCTACCGCTAGTTGAGTCAAACCAATTCCTTAATAATTGATACTTGTCGCTTCCTAGCCAGGCGCTCATCATTATTAGGATAGGGCAAGGACTGGTTGGCTCAGTGTCAGGATAATGTGACTGAGTGGTATATCAGGTCATACTGCTGGTGGTCTGGTCTCCCAGTAGGGCACCACTATAACATCGCCATGAGTGTGCACTGTCACAAGTTGGTACCTGTTCCGATATGACCGGAGATGTTGCCAGGAAATAAAACTCCAACAACCAACCAACCAACCAACCAACCATATATAGATGTCATCACTGGCGCTAAAAACTCTATCCTACTCACCCCAATCAAACCCCTAAGCCCCACCACCCCCTCACAAACCCCACCACCCCCAACACCCCCACCACCACCCCCACACACACACTTCCAGTCTTCACCCGCAGCCATCTTTATTCTGTCAGCCCATTAGTGTGTGCATTACCCCATGAATGCCACATTCAGACACAACGTCACAACGACGGGATCCCTCATAAGTGTGAGCGATAATACCAGTAATTGGCTTGACCAGGATGGCCTCCGCCTGGTGGCAGCACCGGTCACTAAGCTGGTATTAGGAACGTGTCTGCCCGCACGTACACCAGCGGCGTTTGGCGACCTGCTGCTGTTACAGCTGTATTGTCCAATGATACAATCATATCAGGATTCAGGATAACACAGTTCCACCCTCCCCCTGTATTGTCCAATGACACAATCATAGAAGGATTCAGGATAACACAGTTCCACCCTCCCCCCTGTATTGTCCAATGATGCAATCATAGCAGGATTCAGGACAACACAGTTCCACCATCCCCCTGTATTGTCCAATGACACAATGATAGTAGGATTCAGGATAAAACAGTTCCACCCTCCCCCCTGTATTGTCCAATGACACAATCATAGTAGGATTCAGGATAACACAGTTCCACCCTCCCCCTGTATTGTCCAATGACACAATCATAGTAGGATTCAGGATAACACAGTTCCACCCTCCCCCTGTATTGTCCAATGACACAATCATAGCAGGATTCAGGATAACACAGTTCCACTCTCCCCCCTATATTGTCAAATGACACAACGATAGTTGGATTCAGGATACCACAGTTCCACCTCCCACCCTAAGAGAATTAGAAAACACCCATTGAATAGCACACAATATAGCCCCCCCCCCCCCCGCCACCACAACTACCTCCTCCCCATCCATATTATAACCCCTCCCCTAGAACAGAGAGAGAATTGACATGGCAATGTGGCTGCTACATGGTTAGAGGAGGTAATCCATCTTGTTGACATAGCTACTAAATTGTGATGTGTCCACGAGAAAGTGTGTGCGCGTGTGTGCGCGTGTGTGCGCGCGTGCGTGTGTCTGCCAATCGGTATGTGGCTACCGGGAGACGGGTGGGGTGGGTGGGGTGGGAGGGGGGGGGTGAGGTAGGGAGTCGCCGATGCATACCTTTTACCAATAGTTTACCAACAGAAAGTGTCAGTTTGGCGCCCTTAAAAGCAACAAGGCTGGAACAATATTTTAAATTGACAAAATAAATTGGATGCTTCTTTAGCGTGCGGTCGACCGGAACTTTAGCCCTAACCCTGACCTTAAACCTATTCATAACAATAGCCATAACTGGGCCTTCAGCCCTCAACCAGTGGTCCACAACGAGGTCATCAATGGTTGTGGTAGGTGTTGTCCTGTCTGTGGGAATGTGTGTATAAAAGACCCCTTGCTGCGTTGGAAAGAGTAGCCTAAGTGGTGGCAGCGGGTTTCGTCCAAAGAAATATGTCAGAATGACCATATGTTTGATGTTCAATAGCCGATGATAAAAAGCAATTTGCTCTAGAGGAGCCGTTCAATAAAGCAAACTTCTTGTTGTTGTTTGGCGGGGGGTGAGGGGGGTGGGGGTGCTTTAGCCCTAAGCCTAGCCCTGAGACTAACCTTAATCCTAACGTTTTAGGGTTAGGGTTCATGTCCCGGTAGCAATGAATTACAAATAAAATAAAGCGATGTGCAGTAAATGTAGATAAAGTAAGGCTATTGCGATATGCTAAGTTAAATAAACGCTGTGTAAGGACGTGTAACAGCTAATCAGGTTGACATAAATGTATATATATAATTACACGCTTAAATAAAATGTGCATTTCAAGTTATGGTGCTTGTGGCCTGGTGGCCTAGTGGCCTGGTATCCCAGTGGCCATGAGTGTGCACTGGCACAAGTCGGTACCCGTCCTGATATGACGTTAAATCGGTAGCGAAATCGGCAGATAGTAGGGGGGTGAGGAGCCACCTGGAGGGCAGTACGGGAGTTGGGAGCTGTTTGGAAGCAGACCTCCCATACTCCAGACCGCACCAGAGCCTCCAGTAAGTACAAACGAACATATCAAAGGAGGTTACTGGAGCAGTGGTATAATAGAATATACGGGAGAATTACATACATGAATAATACATGTATAAGTATTTTAAGCCTCATGTAAAACGGCAACAACAGACCAACCGTAGGAGATGGTCGGTTACTGGTTGGTAGTCCCACCCCAAGGGTAGATGGTCGGTTACTGGTTGGTAGTCCCACCCCAAGGGTAGATGGTCGGTTACTGGTTGGTAGTCCCACTCCAAGGGTAGATGGTTGGTTACTGATTGGTAGTCCCACCCCAAGGGTAGATGGTCGGTTACTGGTTGGTAGTCCCACCCCCAAGGGTACATGGTTGGTTACTGGTTGGTAGTCCCACCCCAAAGGTAGATGGTTGGTGACTGGTTGGTAGTCCCACCCAAATGGTAGATGGTCGGTTGCTGGTTGGTAGTCCCACCCCAATTATAGATGGTCGGTTACTGGTTGGTAGTCCCACCCCAATTATAGATGGTTGGTTACTGGTTGGTAGTACCATGCAAGTGTAGATGGTCGGTTACTGGTTGGTAGTCCCACCCCAAGGGTAGATGGTCAGGTACTGATTGGTAGTCCCACCCCAAGTATAGATGGTTGGTTACTGGTTTGTAGTCCCACCCCAAAGGTAGATGGTCGGTTACTGGTTGGTAGTCCCACCCCAAGGGTAGATGGTCGGTTACTGGTTGGTAGTCCCACCCCAAGTATAGATGGTTGGTTACTGGTTGGTATTCCCACCCCAAGGGTAGATGGTCGGTTACTGGTTGGTAGTCCCACCCCAAGTATAGATGGTCGGTTACTGGTTGGTAGCCCACCCCAAAGGTAGATGGTAGGTTACTGGTTGGTAGTCCCACCCCAAGGGTAGATGGTCGGTTACTGGTTGATAGTCCCACCCCAAGTACAGATGGTCGGTTACTGGTTGGTAGTCCCACCCCAAGTATAGATGGTTGGTTACTGGTTGGTATTCCCATCCCAAGGGTAGATGGTCGGTTACTGGTTGGTAGTCCCACCCCAAGTATAGATGGTCGGTTACTGGTTGGTAGTCCCACCCCAAGTATAGATGGTTGGTTACTGGTTTGTATTCCCACCCCAAGGGTAGATGGTCGGTTACTGGTTGGTAGTCCCTCCCGGAGGGTAGATGGTCGGTTACTGGTTGGTAGTTCCACCCCAAGGGTCGATTGTTGGTTACTGGTTGGTAGTCCCACCCCAAGGGTAGATGGTCGGTTACTGGTCGGTATTCCCACCCCAAGGGTAGATGGTCGGTTACTGGTTGGTAGTCCCACCCCAAGGGTAGATGGTCGGTTACTGGTCGGTAGTCCCACCCCAAGTATAGATGGTCGGTTACTGGTTGGTAGTCCCACCCCAAGTATAGATGGTTGGTTACTGGTTGGTATTCCCACCCCAAGGGTAGATGGTCGGTTACTGGTTGGTAGACCCACCCCAAGTATAGATGGTCGGTTACTGGTTGGTAGTCCCACCCCAAGTATAGATGGTTGGTTACTGGTTGGTATTCCCACACCAAGGGTAGATGGTCGGTTACTGGTTGGTAGTCCCACCCCAAGTATAGATGGTCGGTTACTGGTTGGTAGTCCCACCCCAAGTATAGATGGTTGGTTACTGGTTTGTATTCCCACCCCAAGGGTAGATGGTTGGTTACTGGTTGGTAGTCCCTCCCCAAGTATAGATGGTCGGTTACTGGTTGGTAGTCTCACCCCAAGTATAGATGGTTGGTTACTGGTTGGTATTCCCACCCCAAGGGTAGATGGTCGGTTACTGGTCGGTAGTCCCTCCCGGAGGGTAGATGGTCAGTTACTGGTTGGTAGTTCCACCCCAAGGGTCGATGGTTGGTTACTGGTTGGTAGTCCCACCCCAAGGGTAGATGCTCAGTTACTGGTCGGTATTCCCACCCGAAGGGTAGATGGTCGGTTACTGGTTGGTAGTCCCACCCCAAGGGTAGATGGTCGGTTACTGGTCGGTATTCCCACCCCAAGGGTAGATGGTCGGTTACTGGTTGGTAGTCCCACCCCAAGGGTAGATGGTCGGTTACTGGTTGGTAGTCCCACCCCGAGGGTAGATGGTCGGTTACTGGTTGGTAGTCCCACCCCAAGTATAGATGGTTGGTTACTGGTTGGTATTCCCACCCCAAAGGTAGATGGTCAGTTACTGGTTGGTAGTCCCACCCCAAAGGTAGATGGTCGGTTACTGGTTGGTAGTCCCACCCCCAGGGTAGATGGTCGGTTACTGGTTGGTAGTCCCAGCCCAAGGGTAGATGGTCGGTCACTGGTTGGTAGGCCCACCCCAAGGGTAGATGGTCGGTCACTGGTTGGTAGTCCCACCCCAAGAGTAGATGGTCGGTTACTGGTTGGTAGTCCCACCCCAAGGGTAGATGGTCGGTCACTGGTTGGTAGGCCCACCCCAAGGGTAGATAGTCGGTTACTGGTTGGTAGTCCCACCCCAAGGGTAGATGGTCGGTTACTGGTTGGTAGTCTCACCCCAAGGGTGGATGGTCGGTCACTGGTTGGTAGTCCCACCCCAAGGGTAGATGGTCGGTTACTGGTTGGTAGTCCCACCCCAAGGGTAGATGGTCGGTTGCTGGTTGGTAGTCCCACCCCAAGGGTAGATGGTCGGTTGCTGGTTGGTAGTCCCACCCCAAGGGTAGATGGTCGGTCACTGGTTGGTAGTCCCACCCCAAGGGTAGATGGTCGGTCACTCGTTGGTAGTCCCTCCCTGAGGGTAGATGGTCGGTTACTGGTTGGTAGGCCCACCCCGCGGGTAGATGGTCGGTTACTGGCGGGTCATCCATAATGCCATGGCAGTGAACACAGTGAGTCTTCTGCCCGAAACGCACGCCTCCTCCCCTGTCCTTTATAGCAAATTTGACTGGCGGGGTTAGCTGAATGGGCAGGGCGCTTACTCCCCATACTAGAGGTCATCCATTAATTAATTTACCGGATGTGGTGGCATAGGTGGTACAGCGCGAGCTTCCTCTGTCGAAGGTCGGGAATTTGAATCCCAGTCAAGTTAAAACGATGACTTACAAAATTGATACTTGTCACTACCTAGCCTGGCACTCAGCATTACCAGGATAGGGCAACGACTGGTTAGCTCAGTGTCAGGATAATGTGACTGTGTTGGATATCGGGTCATGGTAACAGCGGCTTGATTTCCCAGTCGGATGGCACTATAAAGTCACCTGGAGTGCGCACTGTCACAATTCGATACCATTCCTGATATGACCTTAGATGTTGCTAGGACGCAATACGCCAACAAGGGTCAGGCTAGGTAGCAACAAGTATCAATTTGAAAAGTCATTGGTTTGACTTTGCCGGGATACAAACCCCCAACCTTCCGAACAGAACCCTGTGCAAAGGAGTGGGACGTAGCTCAGGCAGTAGAGTGTCCACCTGAGAAGGTGTGGGTCATCCTATCGATCCTGTTCAGTGGACCCATTTGCTGTTTGGGCTATTTTCCATTCCAACCAGTGGTCCACAACTGGTTCCTCAAAGGCTGTGGTATGTCATGTCCTGTCTGTGGGAAAGTGCATATACAAAAAAAACCTTGCTTCTTATCGGAGTGGGTTTCCTCCAAAGAAATATGTCAAAATGACCACACGTTTGATGTCCAATAGACAATCATATAAAAATCCATGTGTTCTAGAGGCGTCGTTAAATAAAACAAGATTTACATTTAGTTCCCTATGCTCTACTGACTTTGCACTGAAGAATGATGTCGATATAAGACGTATGTATGTTGTTGTGTATGTTTCTGGTAAATGCTGTTGCCAGATGATGTTAGCTATACACTGGTGGTGTGTGTGTGGGTATTGCGCAGTGCCCGAGCGAATGGGTATATTTGAATTGTAAACGACACCTATCGACGCAATACTTCCAGGAATGCCAAGGGTGGGGGCGGGGGGGGGGGGGTAGGGGGGTGCATTTTGTCTGCCTCCATTCTCACAAACAGAGAAGGTCTGTGGGAACGTGGTGTAAATGTACACACACAAATAAACATGCATATATATATATATATATATATATATATGGTGCTATACTGTAGTGTATATAACATGTTTGGTTAAACTCTGCGCCTACCATTTATTTATGCCCATATATATGTATATATATATAAGTATATATGCATAACTATATCCTCCGATGCCAGTGATGTTTTCAGTGTATACAGGTACCGGGGAGCGCCGGAGGTGGCGCCACCAGTCATGACACATGAAGGAGGCAGTACAGTATATTGTGTAATAATAATAACAAGAATAATAATAAGGAAATAATTCCCTTCCGGGCATCTATACTCGCATAATGCGTTATACATCACATATTTTTTTTCTGAGACTGCTACTGGCGTGAGGTGTTCTCTGTGGCAGAGTGGTTAGAGTGGCTGACTTTTTTCTAGGTCAGACTCCTAATCTGCGGATCGGTGGTTCGATTCCCGTGCCCCCACCTCTGCTAATTTGGATTTCCACCGCTGTGTATAACTTACAGCGTCAACAAAGGCCAGTTGCTCTCATACCATGTCTATGTGGTGTGGGAGCTTAAAAATCCCTTGGGTCGGTAAAAGTGTCGGCTCAGGCTTTCTCTCGACAAAATGTATAATGGTGAAAAGAAGTCTATTCTGACTTATCCATGATAGGCAGTATACAGCTTTAAGAGGTGACAGCGAGGCGGGCGCAAAAAGGTGGCGCCACCAGTCGAGCTGAGGGAGCGAGATCTGACTAGTAGATGACTGGTAAAATATCAGCTAGGTATGAGCAAACCAGTAGACCACAATCACAGACTTACACAATGGACTTACATACTCGCACCTTATTGGCAGTGGCTAGAATACATGTGTTACAGCTGGTGGTAGCTGAGTCGTTGGCTTAACTGGCGCGGGATTCGAACCCATGACCTCCCGCATGGGAACATCAGCTACCAATTTAATTGACTCTACATATAATATCTGGTCAGGTCGACTTGGCGGGCGGTGTTGAGAGGAGTTCAGAAGTTGACGCGTTCAAAAGGTGTGTATGTTGTTACTCACTGCACGAGTTGTGTAGTTTATATAAAATGTTTATTTGAACTCTAAGTCCCCTCATTTATGGATGCCCATATATGTGGGTCATTCTTTAAAACTGGGCATGAAAGTGTGACATGGAAACCCAAAGTGAAAACCTTCCAAATAATAGCCTAATCCAATGTCCTATGAAGGTTTGTATGTTGTGCATATGTTAGAGTTGAAAACAAATTTTCACTTTTTGAATTAGAACTTATACAAATTGAGCAATACCTTAATATCACTCATGTAGCATGAAAATCAAAGACACATCCAGAACCTGATCTTAACATATACAACATAGTAAAACAAGATTTTATTGATTGCTCTTAAGCAGACAACGTTATGACTTACAAGAAAAAACTGGAAAAATAAGTTGAAAAAAAGTGTGGCTACATGCAAAGTGTAAATGTGTAAATCATCTAAGCAAACTTTTAATATCTTTCTTTGGATAGCTTCAATAAATGTATTATTGCTAACATAGTTAATACACAGAGAGTACAATCATTATTTGACTTGCAATCAATAAAAAAGAAAGAACGTATTCTCAACATCGCAATGTGGAAACCAAATGAGGTGCCAAGGTGGTGAAATGGTTAGCACACTGGACCGGAATGCAAAGAGATGTGGGTTCGAGTCCCGCTCTAGGCACAATATTTCGCTTTTTCATCACACCCGCGACATATGTATACATGTATATATATATATATATATATATATATATATAAATATATGCAAAATCGGAGGTGAAATGGGAAGATGGTAGGGGATGTGAGGCACCACCTGGAGGGCAGGAGGGGAATTAGCGGAGCTGCTTGAAGGGAGACCTCCCGCCCTCCAGGCTGCACCCCAACCTCCAGTAACCAAAACTACTGAAAAGCATATCAAAGGAGGTTACATGAGTATTTCCAGCAAGTAGAAAGTAAATAACAAAGCAGGAGAATTACATACATGAATAATATGTGCATAAGTACTTTATACCTCAAATATATACATAGTGAATGCAGTTCCCGAATCGGTAGAGCGCAGACCTCCCATTCAGGAGAGCGGGAGTTTGATTCCCAGTCGAGTCAAACCAATAACTTATCAAATTGATACTTGTCGCTTCCTAACCAGGCGTTCAGCATTATTAGGATAGGGCAAGGAACTGACTGGTTAGCTCAGTGTCAGGTTAATGTGACTGAGTGGGATATCGGGCCATGGTGCTGGTGGCCTGATTTCTCAGTGGGGAAACACTATGAAGTCACCATGACTGCGCACTGTCACAAATCGGTACCTGTCCTGATATGACCTTCAATGTTGCCAGGACGTAAATTCTAAGAAGCAACTATACCAGTTGCGTTAGTCACCACACTATTCCTGTCACTGTACTTTAAATGCGTTACTCACCACTCTAGATATATCCTGAGTAACACAGCTTCGTCCGACCACAACACACTGACCACAACAAGGTGAGTCACACAGCACCGTACAGTGGCCAAACCGAGGGGGAGGAGGGGATGAGGGGGGTGGGAGGGGGAGGGGAAGGGGTGAGGGCAGGGGTGGGGGAGGCATTCCCCAGTACTCTTTTCAGGAGTCTTTTTGTGGTAGGCTGGGGGATTCCCCTCGCCATTGTATGAAGGTATGCATATGAAGGTAGTTAACCACCCACTCCCAAACCTCCGCCTAGCCCCCCACATCCCACCCCAACCCCCACCCCCAGCTCCCTCTCTCCCTGCATGTGAGCAGTCAAGTGTGTGTATGTAATCATGTGTGTGTGTATGTGTGTGAATGAGGAGGATGTGGCAGTGTGTGTGTGTATGTGTGTGTGTGAATGAGGAGGATGTGGCAGTATGTGTATGCGTGTATGTGTGTGAATGAGGAGGATCTGGCAGTGTGTGTGTATGTGTGTGAATGAGGAGGGTGTGGCAGTGTGTGTATGTGTGTATGTGTGTGAATGAGGAGGATCTAGCAGTGTGCGTGTGTGTGTGGATGTGTGTATGAGGAGGATGTGGCAGTGTGTATGTGTGTGTATGTGTGTGAATGAGGAGGATGTGGCAGTGTGTGTGTGTATGTGTGTGAATGAGGAGGACGTGGCAGTATGCGTGTGTGTATGTGTGTGAATGAGGAGGATGTGGCAGTATGTGTGTGTGTATGTGTGTGTGTATGTGTGTGAATGAGGAGGATGTGGCAGTGTGTATGTGTGTGTGTATGTGTGTGAATGAGGAGGATGTGGCAGTGTGTATGTGTGTATGTGTGTGAATGAGGAGGATGTGGCAGTGTGTGTATGTGTGTATGTGTGTATGTGTGTGAATGAAGAGGATGTGGCAGTGTGTGTGTATGTGTGTGAATGAGGAGGATGTGGCAGTGTGTGTATGTGTGTATGTGTGTGAATGAGGAGGATGTGGCAGTGTGTGTATGTGTGTGAATGAGGAGGATGTGGCAGTATGCGTGTGTGTATGTGTGTGAATGAGGAGGATGTGGCAGTATGCGTGTGTGTGTATGTGCGTGTGTATGTGTGTGAATGAGGAGGATGTGGCAGTGTGTATGTGTGTGTATGTGTGTGAATGAGGAGGATGTGGCAGTGTGTATGCGTGTATGTGTGTGAATGAGGAGGATGTGGCAGTGTGTGTATGTGTGTCTGTGTGTATGTGTGTGAATGAAGAGGATGTGGCAGTGTGTGTGTATGTGTGTGAATGAGGAGGATGTGGGAGTGTGTGTATGTGTGTGAATGAGGAGGATGTGGCAGTGTGTGTATGTGTGTGAATGAGGAGGATGTGGCAGTGTGTGTATGTGTGTGTATGTGTGTGAATGAGGAGGATGTGGCAGTGTGTGTATGTGTGTGTATGTGTGTGAATGAGGAGGATGTGGCAGTGTGTGTATGTGTGTGAATGAGGAGGATGTGACAGTGTGTGTATGTGTGTATGTGTGTGAATGAGGAGGATGTGGCAGTATGCGTATGTGTGTGTATGTGTGTGAATGAGGAGGAGGTGGCAGTGTGTATGTGTGTGTATGTGTGTGAATGAGGAGGATGTGGCAGTGTGTGTATGTGTGTGTATGTGTGTGAATGAGGAGGATGTGGCAGTCTGTGTATGTGTGTGAATGAGGAGGATGTGGCAGTGTGTGTATGTGTGTATGTGTGTGAATGAGGAGGATGTGGCAGTATGCGTATGTGTGTGTATGTGTGTGAATGAGGAGGAGGTGGCAGTGTGTATGTGTGTGTATGTGTGTGAATGAGGAGGATGTGGCAGTGTGTGTATGTGTGTGTATGTGTGTGAATGAGGAGGATGTGGCAGTGCGCGTATGTGTGTGTATGTGTGTGAATGAGGAGGATGTGGCAGTGTGCGTATGTGTATGTGTGTGAATGAGGAGGGTGTGGCAGTGTGTGTATGTGTGTGTATGTGGGTGAATGAGGAGGGTGTGGCAGTGTGTGTATGTGTGTATGTATGTGTGTGAATGAGGAGGTTGTGGCAGTGTGTGTATGTGTGTGTGTGAATGAGGAGGATGTGGCAGTGTGCGTATGTGTGTGGGAATGTGTGTGAATGAGGAGGATGTGGCAGTGTGTGTATGTGTGTGTGTGTGTGTGAATGAGGAGGATGTGGCAGTGTATGTGTGTGTGTATGTGTGTGAATGAGGAGGATGTGGCAGTGTGTGTATGTGGGTGTGTATGTGTGTGAATGAGGAGGATGTGGCAGTGTGTGTATGTGTGTATGTGTGTGAATGAGGAGGATGTGGCAGTGTGTGTATGTGGGTGTGTATGTGTGTGAATGAGGAGGATGTGGCAGTGTGTGTATGTGTGTGTGAATGAGGAGGATGTGGCAGTATGCGTGTGTGTGTATGTGTGTGTATGTGTGTGAATGAGGAGGATGTGGCAGTGTGTGCATGTGTGTGAATGAGGAGGGTGTGGCAGTGTGCGTATGTGTGTGTATGTGTGTGAATGAGGAGGATGTGGCAGTATGCGTATGCCTGTGTGTATGTGTGACTGTGTTTTGGTTAGTTTTTGGAGAGTTTTTAGTCATGTTGGGTGGACGGCTGCATCACTATATGGGCACCACTGTGTCCGGTTGTTAGCTTCTTCCTTAATTAGTAACTACAAAAAATCTCACTTGGCTCCTCCTCGTCCGTATCCTCCGCTAATCCTTCCACCGGTGTGCCCTCTTCATCCACGTCCAGTTTATTGACAGGCGTTGGTTACTGTTGACCTCCCCTGAACACTCTCGCCAAATGCCCAATTCGGCCGCATGTAATGCATTCTTTTCCCCTGGCTTGGCAGTTGTCGCGAGGGTGTGAATACCTCGTGCAATTAGGGCGGTTGGGGGCATGCCTGTAGGTCTTGCTTTGCCGGTTGTCATTACTGGCACGTGGCGGAGGGCATGCTAGGGGCGTAATCTTTGCCTCTCGTGACGACTTATAGCTATCCGCGCCGCCCCCTAATTGTTCTGACCTGTGCTCGCTTATGGTACTGTCACACTACGACGTAATGACCTCAGCGTAGGGAGAACGTGAATAACGTTGAACTTCTGGGCGTAGTATGCAAATTTGGGCACACGTTGAACGTGGATGCAGCGTAGTGGACGAGAGCGTAACATCGTTAAAGCATAGTGATACCGTCATTCAACGAGAGAGGTCAATGTCATTACGCTCACGGAACGTTATGAACGTTATTCCATCGCCAGAAGAACATTACGTGATGTTACCTACGTCATGAGATGTTGAACGTACATTGAATGCATGTTCTCCTGACGTTCTCCTGATGTTCTCCTGACGTTCTCCTGATGTTCCCATTATGCCACGTGGGCATTTGCACTCGGTTTAATGTGGGTCAACGTAGTGGAACGTAGTTGAACGTAGTGAGCAGCGTTGGAAAAACGTCCGTTTAACGTGATTGATGTTCACTGAACGTGAACAGAATGTACGGCGAACGTAAACCCTTACGTTCGAGCTACGTCAAAATTTGTTAACATGTCCAAAACCTCGACATAACTCGACGTAACACGACGTAATGTGATGTAGCTCGATGTCATTCTACCGTCATTCTGACGTCATCATGACGTAACCCAACGTAATGACGAAAAATGACCACGTTAGGCTCACGTTGGCTTGTTACGTCGTAGTGTGACAGGGGTATTAGGCGGCATATTTCTAAACACCATTCCAATTCAAGGTGTGGGGTCTGTAATAACTTGTCCCGCACTACATTGCTTTTGATAGCACATACCAGTCTATCACATAATATTGACTCCTTGGAAACACTGTAATCACAAAGTTCAATGCCGTACTGTAACTCACATATATAAGTCTCCATGTCTTGTGTAGTCTGGTTGTAACTATTGAACTTGTAATGTACAATAGTGCGGTTGGACTTTCCATGGCAGTAGTCCCGGCACGCAGCTGTTATAGCGCTTATTTTGTCCCGGTCGCTGCTTTCCAGGTTTATCGTATGCAACAACTTCTGCGCTTCTAGTCTCGCCTCATGCAAAAACGCGCAACATTGCACCTTCTCACTCTTTGAAGAGAGTCCAGTGGCACCGGCGTATAACTCATAGGCCCCATGCCATACTCGCCAATTAATAGCCAAGTTCCCTTTCAAACTCAGAGGAGCCGGTGGTTTTAGTCCTGTTAGCGCCATGTTTGAAGTTGATACCCCACATCTGACACCATGTGGTAAAGTAACAGATGTGAATGCTTAGAAGGCTGAATGGTAAGTGGCGTTTATTCAATTGTCGATCCACCTCGTCACCTGTGTCACGCGACCCGTCTCGCTGGGTTCGGCATGCTCTCTGTACATACACTACAAGCACCACATATGTGGGTTCCATGAGGGGGAGGGTGTGTGTATGGGTATGTGGAGGTGTGGATGTGTTTGGTGTGTGGGAGGGGTGGGTGAGGGTGAGTGTGGGGTGGGGTGTGTGAGGGTGTGAGTATGGATATGCCCATGGAGGTGAGTGTGTGTGTGGGAGGGTGGGTGAGGGTGAGTGTGGGGTCGGGGTGTGTGAGGGTTTGAGTAAGGATATGCCCATGGAGGAGTGTAGGGGTGGGGGGTGAGTGTGGGGTGGGGTATGTGAGGGTGTGAGTATGGATATGCCCATGGAGGTGAGTGTGTGTGTGGGAGGGGTGGGTGTGGGTGAGTGTGGGGTGGGGGTGTGTGAGGATGTGAGTTTGGATATGCCCATGGAGGTGTGTGTGTGTGGGAGGGGTGGGTGAGGGTGTGAGTATGGATATGGCCATGGAAGTGTGTGTGTGTGGGAGGGGTGGGTGTGGCGTGAGTGTGTAGTGCGGGTGGGTGAGGGTGTGAGTATGGATATGCCCATGGAGGTGAGTGTGTGTGTGTGGGAGGGGTGGGTGTGGGTGAGTGTGTAGTGCGGGTGGGTGAGGGTGTGAGTATGGATATGCCCATGGAGGTGTGTGTGTGTCGGAGGGGTGGGTGTGGGTGAGTGTGTAGTGTGGGTGTGTGAGGGTGTGAGTATGGATATGCCTGTGGAGGTGTGTTGGTGTGTGGGATGCTGGCTGAGGGTAAGTGTGGGGTGGTGCTGGGTGCGGCTGTGAGTCTGGATGTGTGGGTGTGTTGGAGGGGTGGGTGAGGGTGTGAGTATGGATATGCCCATGGAGGTGTGTGGGTGTGCTCGAGGGTGGGTGAGGGTGTGAGTAGGGGCATGCCAGTGGAGGTGTGTGTGTGTGTGGGTGTGTTGGAGGGTGGGTGAGGGTGTGAGTATGGGCATGCCAGTGGAGGTGTGTGTGTGGGTGTGTTGGAGGGTGGGTGAGGGTGTGAGTATGGGCATGCCAGTGGAGGTGTGTGTGTGGGTGGGTGTGTTGGAGGGTGGGTGGGGGTGTGAGTATGGGCATGCCAGTGGAGGTGTGTGTGTGTGTGGGTGTGTTGGAGGGTGGGTGAGGGTGTGAATATGGGCATGCCAGTGGAGGAGTGTGGGTGGGTAGGTATGTGTGTGTGGGTGTGTGGGGCACTAAGATCTTCAATGTGGCCTACGTACTCGCCTCATGTGGCGCCGTCGACAGATCTGCCATCAGTGACTTCATGGAGGACTCTGACTGCCAACTCACCAACAATCGGGCTGCTCTGGCAATCCTCTCCAGGATTTCCAAGTCATCCTGGAATGCACTTGCTCGCTTCTACCACCATAATGCAGATATCATCAACACTGTTGGTCGCCCAGACCATGACACCGAGGACTAGCAGGTGCCACCTCATCGCTAGAACTGACACTACCAACTAACCACTAATTTTCACTAACAACTAACAGGTAACCCCACCCACTGCCTAGCTAATCCCATTGTCATTTCACTTCTTCCTCTGGCCTTGGCCGGACTTACTGTGCATAGCGGTGAATCTGGAGGGACTGAAGTTTGGATCCTTGTCGAGTCAAACCAATGACTTATAAAATAGGTACCTGTTGCTGCTTGGTGCTTGACATTACAAGGTCAGGACAGGCACTGGGCGCACAGTGTCAGGATAATTTGACTGTTTGGGACTTCAAGTCATGATGCCGGTGGCCTGATTTCCCAATGGGGCAGCACTATAAAGTCACCATGAGTCAGTGCACGTCCTGGTATGGCCTAGGGTCTTACTGGGGCATAAAACTACACCAACCACCCATCCTCCCCGGCCCTCTCAGAGGACTGTGGTTGGACTCTTAGGCTGCCTCTTTCCTTCCTCCCCCCTCCCCCCTCCCACCAATTTATCTGACCACTACCCATCGGACGCCAACTCCTGAACACATGGGACCGCTTTCAGCGGTGCCCATACAGTGCTGCGACTGAAAACTCCCCAAAAAACTAACATCACTGCACGACGCCTGTGTTTTGTTATCAATTCGCGCCGTGTCAATGGCCGGCGACGGATGCCTTTTTAATAAACTATTTATGGCGAAATTAAAAGCGTATCTATCCCCGTCAATGGCGTGAGGTGGGGGTCGCTCCGTCAGCTGAGGGATGCGGGGGGCGGGGGGGGGGGCGGAGTCAGGGATGGTGTTTTGGTGTTGTGTGTGTCGAGGAGGGGAGGGAGGAGGAGAGTGGCGCGAACCTTGGCCACTCCCCGGTAAAACTGGGCCCTTGAATCAGAGGTGGGGGATGGGTGGGGGAGGGGTGGGGGAGGGGTGGGATGATGGAACAGGGATGTTGAATCAGAGGTGGTTTAACCTGGGAGGGGGAGATGAGGGGAGGGGGTGGGGGAGGGGTGGGATGATGAATCAGGGATGTTGAATCAGAGGTGGTTTAACCAGGGATGGGGAGATGAAGGGAGGGGGTGGGGGGGGGGGGGTGGGGGGAGGGGGTCGGATGATGGATCAGGGATGTTGAATCAGAGGTGGTTTAACCAGGGATGGGGAGATGAAGGGAGGTGGTGGGGGAGGGGTGGGGAGGGGTCGGATGATGGATCAGGGATGTTGAATCAGAGGTGGTTTAACCAGGGATGGGGAGATGAGGGGAGGGGGTGGGGAGGGGTGGTGGAGGGGGTGGGATGATGATCAGGGATGTTGAATCAGAGGTGGTTTAACCAGGGATGGGGAGATGCAGGGAGGGGGGTGGGGGAGGGGTGGGGGAGGGGTCGGATGATGGATCAGGGATGTTGAATCAGAGGTGGTTTAACCAGGGATGGGGAGATGAAGGGAGGGGGTGGGAGAGGGGTGGGGGAGGGGTCGGATGATGGATCAGGGATGTTGAATCAGAGGTGGTTTAACCAGGGATGGGGAGATGAGGGGAGGGGGTGGGGAGGAGGGGGTGGGGGAGGGGTGGGATGATGGATCAGGGATGTTGAATCAGAGGTGGTTTAACCAGGGATGGGGAGATGAGGGGAGGGGGTGGGGGAGGGGTGGGGGAGGGGTGGATGATGAATCAGGGATGTTGAATCAGAGCTGGTTTAACCAGGGATGGGGAGATGAGGGGAGGGGGTGGGGGAGGGGGAGGGGGAGGGGTGGATGATGGATCAGGGATGTTGAATCAGAGGTGGTTTAACCAGGGATGGGGAGATGAGGGGAGGGGGTGGGGGAGGGGGTGGGGGAGGGGTCGGTGATGGATCAGGGATGTTGAATCAGAGGTGGTTTAACCAGGGATGGGGAGATGAAGGGAGGGGGTGGGGAGGGGTGGGGGAGGGGTCGGATGATGAATCAGGGATGTTGAATCAGAGGTGGTTTAACCAGGGATGGGGAGATGAGGGGAGGGGGTGGGGGAGGGGATGGGGGAGGGGGTCGGATGATGGATCAGGGATGTTGAATCAGAGGTGGTTTAACCAGGGATGGGGAGATGAAGGGAGGGGGTGGGGGAGGGTGTGGGGGAGGGGTCGGATGATGAATCAGGGATGTTGAATCAGAGGTGGTTTAACCAGGGATGGGGAGATGAGGGGAGGGGTTGGGGGAGGGGTGGGGGTAGGGGTCGGATGATGAATCAGGGATGTTGAATCAGAGGTGGTTTAACCAGGGATGGGGAGATGAAGGGAGGGGTGGGGGAGGGGTGGCGGGAGGGGGTCGGATGATGGATCAGGGATGTTGAATCAGAGGTGGTTTAACCAGGGATGGGGAGATGAAGGGAGGGGGTTGGGGAGGGGGTGGGGGAGGGGTGGATGATGAATCAGGGATGTTGAATCAGAGGTGGTTTAACCAGGGATGGGGAGATGAGGAGAGGGGGTGGGGGAGGGGTGGGGGAGGGGTCGGATGATGAATCAGGGATGTTGAATCAGAGCTGGTTTAACCAGGGATGGGGAGATGAGGGGGATGGGGTGGGGAGGGGTGGGGGAGGGGTGGATGATGAATCAGGGATGTTGAATCAGAGGTGGTTTAACCAGGGATGGGGAGATGAGGGGAGGGGGTGGGGGAGGGGTGGGGGAGGGGTCGGATGATGGATCAGGGATGTTGAATCAGAGCTGGTTTAACCATGGATGGGGAGATGAAGGGAGGGGGTGGGGGAGGGGTGGGGGAGGGGTCGGATGATGAATCAGGGATGTTGAATCAGAGCTGGTTTAACCAGGGATGGGGAGATGAAGGGAGGGGGTGGGGGAGGGGTGGGGGAGGGGTCGGATGATGAATCAGGGATGTTGAATCAGGGGAAGTTGAATCAAGGGTGGTTGGACCAGGGGATCGTGGGGGAGGGGTGGTGGAGGGATGGTGAAGGAGGGATGGCGGAAGGGGAGGGCGAGGGATGGTGGGAGGAGGGGGGGGGGAAGGGTGGGGGAGGGGTGGGGGAGGGGTGGAGTGGTGGAGGGAGGGAGCGTGGGCTCAGTATCAGGATAAAGTGGCTGAGTGGGATATCAGGTATTAGTGCCGGCGGCCCCGACTTTCAGTGGATGGAGCAGCACTATAAAGTCGCTCTGAGTGTGCCCTGTCACAAGTCGGTGCTTTTATGAAATGACCTAAGATTTCGGTAGAACGTACACATCCAACAAGCAAGCATATAGTGCTACGTTCTGTTATGTTCTGCATCTCAGAATCATTATCAGATTATATTCTATTAAGCAATGTACATGGCCTTTCAAATACTCCTCATTGTTAATATCACGATCAGCAGTGATCAGATCACACAGCAGTGATCAGATCACACAGCAGTGATCAGATTACACAGCAGTGATCAGATCACACAGCAGTGATCAGATCACACAGCAGCGATCAGATCACACAGCAGTGATCAGATCACACAGCAGCGATCAGATCACACAGAAGTGATCAGATCACACAGTAGCAATGTTGCATAGGTAGAAAGAACGCAGTCTCCTGATTTTTTATTTTATTTTATTTGGATTTTGTTTCACTTTTTTTAGTGATGAATTTATTTACTCTGCTCTCAGCGGATAAGTGTGTTAACACTTGTTTTCACCGCTGCGCAGCACTAGTCCAATTGGTAAATACGCACTGGTAAAGCTCTCTGTTTTTCTCTTTCACCTTTTTCTAACCTCACATATTCCTGAAGAAATAACTATCCAAAATAATAAATAGAGAACAAAAAACCCAGTAATTAGAACTGTGAATTGATGATATTTGTCAGAAATAACATTGATCGATGATTAAATATTTAGATTCGTCAGCTGTGTGACCTAAGTGCTGACGCATGCATTTTTAAATTTGAAATGAATTTAACTGAGCAATTAAGTCTTGGTAAATAGTTATGATGGCAAACTGGGTGTGGCCCTCTTGAAACAAGTGAAAATCAATGTATTATATATATCAGACGTATAAAGAATTATGCGAATATAGGTAGGCATAAAATATATTATGTCCATTTGAATATGTTACCAATGTTATTACGAAACGGTCTATTGTTTCACTGGCACTACGCCACCTCGCTGCGAGCCTGCTCCGGCGGTGCTGCGGTCCTGTGTTGGTCTATATATACTCCAATACATAACGTATAAGGTGTATACTTAATTATACAGGGAATTATACTAGTATAGATGGGCGGGATTTGGATGGGTTATTATCATTGTGTGTTCGAGGTGTGACGCTATGGAAACTGGCAGTTGTCACGTGTTGTGTGCTGCGGCCTTGTCCACACTTCACTGCGGTCCTCATGTAGAACAAATGTGCTGCACTGTGCTATAAAAAGGTCCCTGTGTCGCGGATCGACCTCACTCGCTCCTGTCTTTTTCACCTTTAATTATTGTACCGGTAATGGTTGTATTATCCTATCCAGAGAAATAAATGCCAATCCATTTATATATGTTGTCTTCTATTATGTTGTAGCCCCACTCTATATATATATATATATATATAACCCAACCGTCTCTCCCTCCACTCGACCCCAAAGTAGTCAATCAATAGTTCTGTCCTCTAGTCGAGGGTTGGATGCAATGGTTCTCCACTTGTCCCGATGTTGTGCTGTTCTGATAGACTGTGCATAATTCAAGCCTGTCCACTGTGAAATATTTGTAAACCATGATGTTCTTGGTCTCCCTCTCCCTCTGCTGCCATTCACCTTCCCTTCCAACAATGTATGGTATATTGAACTCTGACGAATGATGTGGCCAAAGTTTCTTTGTCTGTATAGTGGCAAACAAGCATACGTCAACATTTTACTATGGACCCACATGGGGTGGCCAAATGAGTTGAGTGCCCGTCTCCCATATTTGGAGGTCATATGATTCGAACCCTGAACTGTGGTTGAGTCAAATCAATAATTTAAAGATGCACCTGTATTTGCTACCTACTCTGGTATGCTATCATAGGGTTGATGACAATAAGATCTATTATACCAATCGTGAGTGACAGTATTTCCGGCACTGGTAGAGGTGGGGGGGGGGGGGGGAGGCGTGGCGCCACATGTCCCACGGTGAAAAGGGGGGTCAGCCATAATGTAGTAATAATAATAAATAATAATAATACAATATTTATATAGCACACGATCCAGCAAGCCGTTCTCAGGCGCTTTACATAACAAACAAATATACAGGAAAATAAATGTCACCTAGTTAAAAGCAGATTTAAACACATGTGTCCTAAGACCTTTTTTAAAAGCACCAACATATTTACAATCAGTGATATATCCTGGCAGAGCATTCCACAGTCTCGGGGCAGCAATACTAAAAGCACGATCCCCAAAACCTTTGAGTCTGCTCCGAGGAACCGCAAACTGGCTGGAGACTGTGGAGTGTGGAGCGCAGTGTTCGAACATTTGTACACAACATATGGGTGGCCAATATAGGGAATCTTCCCTTATGCACCTTTATACTCACATAACTTTTATACATCACATATATATATAAGTCAGGGATGGGTATTCTCCCCCCTCTGTACTTAATATGTACATGGATGACTTTTCGAGAAACTTAAATGCATGTAAAACTCGATCTATTAAAGGAGTACTACTGCTGAGCCATCTCATGCATGCCAATGACCTGGTAATATTCTCACCATGGTTTGTTTGTTGTTGTTTTACGTCCTAGCAACATCTAAGGTCATATCAGGACGGGTACCGACTTGTGACAGTGTGCACTCATGGCAACTTTATAGTGCTGTCCCACTGGGAAACCAGGCCGCCGGCACCATGACCTGGTATCCCACTCAGTCACATTATCCTGACACTGAGCACACCAGTCCTTGCCCTATCCTAATAATGCCGAGCGCCTGGCTAGGAAGCAACAAGTATCAATTTTAAAGTCATTGGTTTGACTCGACCGGGACTCGAACCCACGACCCCACGATCTACCAGCACGGGAGACGGACGCTCTAACTCATTCGGCCATCCCGTCTGGTGCTGAACTGCAAATGGGACTTAATATATGCTCCGAATATGGCATAGAAGCTTATGTCGAATACAATGCTATTAAAAACATGGTAATGAGCATTTGTTCAAAATATGAATAGGATACTGTATCTCCTAATTTTGTTTGAAAGTTACTATGTCTGATCAAAGCTTCAGATTTTCAAAACCAGAGACTCAACAAACTGTGGACAAATCAGGATCTGGCGTACAACTATGAGGGGGCTCTGAGAAATACTGATAACTCCTCTACGTATTTATCAGATACCGATGAAGATCTGGACATACAGGTGTAAGCCTTCATCTAGTAGCTACATAACATAACATAGATTTGAATCTATTGATAGAATCTATAGTTTACTAAATAGATTCTATCAATTATTATTAAAACTGTTCTTCTATGGGAATTTGTTTCCCTTGACCACAAATATATGATTGTGAGCTTTCTAATTTAATGAGTGCCTATTGGCACATAATTGATTGTCTGCTTTTACTTGTAAAAGCGATGGTTTGAACAAAAAAACAAACATTTCTCGCCATGAATATGGCCTATGCTGCCGACACGGCGTAAAGCAACCACCAATCAATCAACCAATCAGAATCTATGGATCTAATGTAAATAGTGGGGCACTCATTAAGCATTTGTTGCTGTACAGAAGGGCATACTAGGTCAATTTAATAGAACATGTTACTGTTGAAGCATATGGTGTTAGAGTTTTTATGCGATAGACAAAATTAATTGTACATGTTCACACTTCAAATGTCTCAGAAGTTAATCATTTAAAATCGAAGTTACTTCAAAGTGAAGTAAGGTAGATCATAATGATCAACCTGCTATATTTATCTAAGAAAATAACAAAATCTCAAAAGGAGTGGATTATGCAACTTTAACTGGTGCTCCCCTAGCAATCTCTACTGAAGTCAAGTACATAGGACACTTCATGACTGATCGCTTTAAGAGATGACATGGATATTAACAGACAGTGTCGTAAGTTATATATGTTCATGGAAACACGCTCATCAGGAAATGTCATATGTGTACAGCTGATGTCAAGGTCAATCTATTTAGGATGTTCTGTACTCCCTTGTATACTGCACAGATTTGCTGGAATGTAAGTTTTTGAAACTTTGGGCACAAAGTTAATACCTTTAAAGCTGCACAGTCCGATAGAAGCATCAACAAGACCAGAGCACTGACCTAGATTTGATTCTACATATCTAACTTAGATAATCAGGCTCTTAATAGGCATCTGTTGCCACATAGAAGGGAATACAAAAGTCAATTTAATAGAATCGTTAACAGCAGAAGCCTATGGTGTCAGAGTTTTCGCATGCTTGCCAAAATTAATTTGGCATGCTTGCAGTGCAAATATCTCAAAAGTCGGCCATTTAAAATAAAAGTTACTTCAAACTAATATAAGGTCGATAATGGTGGCGTTCTCTGTGGCGGAGTGGTTAGAGTGTCTGACTTTTTTCTAGGTCCGACTCCTAATCTGAGGGTTGGCGGTTCGATTCCCCGTGCCCCCATCTCTGCCAATTTGGATTTCCACTGCTGTGTATAACTTACAGCGTCATCAAAGGCCGGTTGCTCTCATACCATGTCTATGTGGTGTGGGAGGTTAAAAATCCCTCGGGTCGGTAAAAGTGTAGGCTTGGGCTTTCTATCGACCAGCAGTGGAGTGGGGAAGACCAGTCGTCTGTGACTGGGATTTCCCCTGATTGGGACAACTAATGTACACACAAAAAAAAGAGAGACAAATAAGTGTTCACACTTCCTGTCTACCATTCGCTATATCGCTATATGACGATCAACCTAATATATTGATCTCAGAAAATGACAAATATTCAAGACCATCGGACCGCGCAACTTTAACATGGGACTGAATGTATTACCCGGTGAGGACTCAACAGGGAAGTGAGGCTCCTCGGATGCTTCCATGCTTCGTTAATTGCCTGTTAGTACTGGGTACATTATTCAGTGTAACCACAACACGCTGCCGCCATTTTGTTATGTAACTCTCACTCTTAGGGGCCGTCCAACATTGTCAACATTTTCAATGTAGTACAAAGAGTACAACTTTTCCAGACCCGACCATCCCCTTTCTCCCCATCACCAAGTAGTACACATCAACATTTTACTACAGACCCACATGGGGTGGCCAAATGAGTTGAGTGCCCGCCTCCCATTTTTGGAGGTCATACGATTCAAACCCCGAACTGTGTGCAATATGTTGAGTCTCGGCCGTCAGAGCCCCAAGATACCACTTACTCTCTCCAGGTGCGTTCTGACAACTGTCTGTCAGTTCCCACCTGATGCCCCTCTCCAACAAACTCATAAGAAAGAAAGGGAAGACAAGTGACGCAAGATTGACAGTGAAGAAGTTGTGCTTTATTGGCATCAACTCCTGTTCACCTACTAGCGACCTATCACCCTCACTCCTTACCTACTGTCCACACAGATCCTCATTACTCTCGTTAGTTTGTATAGGAATCAGTGCCTACAGCCCATTGAACCAGAGTCCCATGGTTGTTGCACACATCTCAGTGCCTTTGAATAGCTGCTGCCAGTTTGTATATAGAATGTGGAGCCTCAGACAGAGAGTCTGGGTTCCTGGACAAGAGAAGAGTGTGTCTGGCCCCTTCCAGAGTGTATCCAGAAGTGAATATATATCAGAGTGAAGTCTGTGTGTCAGGTGGTGCAAAGGGTGCAGGTGACTGGGCCTCCCACAGCCAGCCAATCAGACATGCTCTACAGCCTGGGGGGTGACGCCCTAATAGGGGCAGCTGTCACTCAACCACATCTGCAGGTGGTGTCCATAATGTATGCAGGATGGCTGGGTGTACTTGCCCATTGGCCCTGTGGTAACAGGTAGTTGCAGACAGTTACAATAAATATAAATTAAAAATGTCCTTCCCCTCCGCTTGCACTCTTAGTGGTGCATAGAGAGAACATCACGTCATAATCTCGGGCACTATGTGTTATCATATTTTCCACATAGTCTCTTATGTCACACAATGAGTGGAGCACCCATTGCTTCTCTGTTACATAATCTTGGTCCCACTCCATCGCCCGAGAATAGTAATGCTCTCTGCCAATATATAATTCCGAACCGAAAATCTGTATATTTTTACATGTGGTCCAGTTAAACCAATAACTTGAAATGTACATGTGTCGCTACCTACACTGGTATGCTACCATAGGGGTGATGAACATGGAAAATATTATGCCAAACACAGGATTTAAATCCACACATCTTGCTATTCCCGGGCTAGCGTGTTAACTATTACAGTACCTAGGCACCCTGATGCAATCACCCTATCCACACATACCTCTCTATCTGGTGCCTTGCCAAAAGACAATGCAGTCTACTACATGCAAACAAAATAATCGCTGACAAATATCATCATTTTATTGATCGCTAAAAGTGTTGCTTTACTGACAACCTCTGTCCACCCTATTGTACGCTTTGTACAACCGTGAAAATGTTGAAAACTTTGGACGACCCCTTAGAAATATCATGACATAAAGGTCAGATGTCAATTACAACCCAAGGCCACCCTCAGTCCTTATTTGGCGCTAGGGGGGAGGTGGAGGTAAGGGGGGGTAGCCACCCTATGGAAGTCACGTGACTCCAGTGCTCCTCTCTAGTGCAGTGCACTGTTCTAAGGAATATGTTTGTTTCTGTGGGGTTTTGCATCCTAGCAACATCGAATGTCATATCAGGAATGGTACCATATTCACACCAACACCCACCAAGGTAGGACCCACCCCTCCCTCACACACACAGCCCACAGGGATATATTGGTTTGTTTTGGGAATTTTACGTCCGGGCAACATCTAAGGTCATATCAGGACGGGTACCGACTTGTAAAAGTGGACACTCATGTCAACTTTATAGTGCTGTCAGATGCAAAAACCTACAAATGCCATCCGGGCCGAAATGAAACCAAGCCTACCATGTTGGAGCTGAGGGTGCCATCATTCTGATGGTAAAATCGATTTGTTCACAGATGCCGCCAATTATATGTAATGCCCGGCTCAATATGAAATTGATAGACTTCAACAGCAAAGGGCAACACTAAATTCCATTTGACAGGAAACAGTGCAAATGGATTTGTCGGTTTTTGCACCTGAGCCCTTCATATAAAAGCTTCTGAGCGAGTGGCCTGTTTCGCCCCGTGCAGGGGGGGGGGGACGTGCATGCCTGGTACCCCCCCCCCCCCCTATCCCAGCTGGAGGGGGAGGGGGAAGGGGCACTACAGAGCTTATTAGAGACGATAAAGGGTATATTACTATCCATGTATATATACATATATATATATATGAAGAGTCCAGGTGCAAAACCGAGTAAATGCCAATTTGAATTCTCCCCAATTGCACTTTTCTTCTGCTGAAATGATTATGGAGCAATAAACAAACACAAATAGGAAGGTAAAAATATTAACTTTTTGAAGGTTTGATCCCAATGTTTATCTCAATTTTTGGACTTGCGTTTACACGGTTTTTCATATGAATGCCTCATATATATGAGACTCTCAAAAGGTGCTAAGCAATATGGGACAACACTTTGTCCATTGTAGCGATCAACACGCTATCTGCTTATGCATTTGCTCAGGATAAACTGATTTGTTTTTTACATGGTGTTTCATAATCGCAATAGAATACATATTGATTTGAAGCAAATATCCTTTTGTTTTCAGTGTAACCGTTTCTGTGCTGTTTTGTGTCAATCGTTACAATGGACAAAAAAAGAAAGAGTTATCACCTTTGGAGACAGGCTCATATACATATATAGATAATGTGTGTGATTGTGATACAAATTATGGGATGTGATTGTCATACAAATGATAGGAACTGCCTGCAAAAAAAAAGAGCCCTGACAAATCCTGATTTCTGCAGGTCATCCCACACCTACCTGTAGCTGCTGGGAGAGTCCTGGACATGGGGGTGGTGGTGTGGGTGGAATTGTTTTATTATTCTGCTAGTTCTATCCAGTGTAAATAATTGCTTCATGGATGTTTGAGGGGTCACGTGGCCGGAGGAATGTCAGGAATGCCATATCTCATGTGCCAGGTCCTACTAATACTTTACAAACGCACTGATCTCGTCGACTTTTTCGCATCGCCTTTAAGCTGGGTTTGTTTGTTGTTGTTTTACATCCTATCACCATCTAAGGTCATACCAGAATGAGTAGCGACTTGTGACAGTGCGCACTCATGGCAACTTTATAATGTTGCCACACTGGGAGACCAGATCGCCAGGACCAGGACCCGATATCCTACACCATCACATTATCCTGATACTGTGCTAACCAGTCCTTGGCCGATCCTATTAATGCCAAGCGCCAGGCTAGGTAGCGACAAGTATCAATTTAATAAGTCATCAGTTTGACTCGGCTAGGTAGCGACAAGTATCGACTATAAGACATTGGGTTGACTCGACTTAGATTCGAACTCCCGACCTTGCACACGAAAAGCTGCGCTCTACCGGTTCGGCCACCACGTCCAGTCGCCTGTTAACTATTGCAAATATTTGGCATTGGACCATTAATTGGCATTGGACCACCGTCCCTCCTCCCAAGATTTTCACCGCAGTATAACTCCACTGAAACCAGTCATGTATGGACAATATATTATGTTTTCTTTTTCCTATTTGTCTATTTCATCCTATATATTTTAGGGGTTATATTCGATATGTTATGATAATAATTCCTATTTGTCTATTTCATGCTATATATTATATGGCTTATATTCGATATGTTATGATAATAATTTCTATTTGTCTATTTCATCCTATATATTATATGGTTTATATTCGACATGTTATGATAATAATTCCTATTTGTCTATTTCATCCTATATATTATATGGTTTATATTCGACATGTTATGATAATAATTCCTATTTGTCTATTTCATCCTATATATTATATAGCTTATATTCGACATGTTATGATAATAATTCCTATTTGTCTATTTCATCCACATATTATATGGCTTATATTCGACATGTTATGATAATAATTCCTATTTGTCTATTTCATCCTATATATTATATGGTTTATATTCGACATGTTATGATAATAATTCCTATGTGTCTATTTCATCCTATATATGATATGGCTTGTATTCGACATGTTATGATAATAATTCCTATTTTTCTATTTCATCCATTATATTATATGGCTTATATTCGATAAGTTATGATAATAATTTCTATTTGTCTATTTCATCCTATATTTTTTTGATTTTCATGCCATAACAAGATAAACAAGAACACATGAACAAAAAAAACCACGTGAATCATCAAATGGGTGACTAGACAGACTTTATTACGCCTGCAGCAATATAGTGTTAATGAATAATGCACCTGAAAGGCTTTATATGTTGTCGTCGGTTGTACAGTTGTGCTACCTTTATCATGTTTATGTTTTCCCTTTAATTATTAATGTTGTGGCTTGTACTGAGAGTTCTGCACAGAGCTCTCCTTAGGTGGATACATAACAAGACTGAGTCGTGGGAATGGAAAGGGGCATGGAGACTGCGCAGTGAAGATGTGGATGCGAGGGGACAATTTTGTTAATGTTTTTATTGATGGGGTGTTTATGCTGTCCTTGACATATAAGCTCGGATGATCGGGCTTGTTTTCAATACTGGGCAGTTATCAGTTTGTTTATAATGGGGCTGTCACACTACAACGCTTCTCCCGGCGACCCATCAGCGTCGAAAATAAAATTTTAAGCGTCGAGAAACGTTAAAGATTTAGGGGAAATATGGGGAAATTGGACGTTGGCGCAGCGTGTGAGTAGCATGTTAGTAGCGCGCCGCCAACGTGTGTCGACGGGCTGGGGGGGGGATAAAAAAAAAAAAAAAAAAGTTTGGCGCGACGTCTTCATATAACCTTAAATGTTGCTAGGGCGTAAAACAAAAATGCCCCAGTTTGCCGAAACGGTTGGAAACGACCCTCCTGCGCGCGCGACGTCTGCCTGGCGTTCCCATAACGTTATTCCGGCGCGTCCAACACAGCGCGACGCGCGCCTAACGTCCTTATGGCCCTGTCACACTACGACGCTTCTTACCGGCGACCCGTCGACGTGTGTTGTTTTTGGGCGATAATTAGTGAAATATCGAGACGCGCTGGGGGCGCGTTATGCGCGCGTCGGTACACGTCGGTACACTTTCCTTGACGTCGATGGTCGGCGGACACCGTCGGCGCGCGTTATTGGTCGCTGGGCGTTTTGAACATGTCAAAAACTTCCAGCGACCGGCAACGCGCGGGAGTAAATGGGTAATAACGCTAGGAGGACGTTAGGCGCGCGTCGCGCTGCATTGGACGCGCCGGAATAACGTTATGGGAACGCTAGGAAGACGGCGCGCGCGCGGGAGGGTCGTTGCTCACGCGTTGCGCAAACTGGGCCATTTTTGTTTTACGCCCTAGCAACATTTAAGGTTAAATGAAGACGTCGCGCCAAACTTTTTTTTTTTTCCCCCAGCGCGTCGACACACGTTTGACGCGCGCGCATAACGTGCCGTCCTGACGCCGATCTTTTCCCCCAAACCGCCGAAAAGTTTGACGTTTCTCGACGCGCAAGATAGTCCTTTCAACGCTGACGGGTCGCCGAGAGAAGCGTTGTAGTGTGACAGGCCCATTACCCATATATTTGCGCGCGCTGTCGATCGCTGTTTTTTTTTTAACATGCTTAAAACCTTGGGCGACCAATAACGCGCGCCAACGTTGTCCGCCGACTGTCAACGTCAAAGAGAGTGTACCGACGTGTACCGACGCGCGCATAACGCGTGCCTAGCAGGTTCCGACGTTTCCCTTATTTTCGCCCAAAATGCTCACACGTCGACGGGTCGCCGGTAAGAAGCGTCGTAGTGTGACACCCCCATTAGTTAATATTTGTGATTAGTAATCTATGTTTGTTTGTTTCTTGATAATAGTTGTTCTTCTACACTATTTCTAGACTAGCGTACTCTATTTACATATTATATAGGTTTGTAGGAAATAGTTGTAGGAAATAGTTGCTTGGTATGTGTTTGATGTGTGGTTTTGGTGGTATCTGATTAATTTATGGCCAGGGCACCTCCCAGTACCTGTCAAACTGGTGGGCCGTGACATATCACATGCCCCGTTGGGGTGCAGGCAGCTCTTGGGGGTTTCCTGTGTACAGAAGGCATGGCTTGTTTGTTTGTGTGTTGTTGTTTTAGGGCCTGGAAACATCTAATGTCATATCAGGACGGGTATACCGACTTGTGACAATGCGCACTTATGGCCACTTTATAGTGCTGCCCTATTGTGAGACCAGACTACCAGCAACATGACCTGATATCTCACTCAGTCACATTATCCTGACACTGAACCAACCAGTCCTTGCCCTATCCTACTAAAGCTGAGTGATTGGGTAGGAAGCGACAAGTATCAATTTTTAAGTTGTTGGTTTCACTAGACCAGGGTTCAAACCAGTGGGTTCGAATCCCATGGTCTACCAAAAAGGGAGACGGACACTCAACTCATTCGGCCATCCCGTCTCGTATATATAGTCCCAGAGTTGGTAGACATTTATTTTACTCGGAGTGTGCATATGGTTTGATGATTGTTTCTAAGGTAGAATTTTATGCTGAATTCAAAGATGGCCGTGTTACAAAAATCTAGTGTCAGATTACTTCACACTTTGACTTTAAAGAGGGATACCCTCCTTGAATTTGATCATTTTTTGTATTTAAAAAAGAATCAATGCTTTCATTATTATGACTTTTTATTACTTCTAAAAGAGAAAATAAATGGGAAATATTCAGAGATAGAAAATATGGGGTGTTTTTCAACTAAGTAATCCGCTATTTTGGAATTCAAGATGGCCACCTTCCACCATTAGCAAATATTATGTTTATGTTAAAGCTGCATAGTCCGATGAAATCATAAAATTTTCAAAACCAAAATAATGATCTAAATTTGATTCTACATATCTAGCTTAGATACTGATGCACTTATTAAGCATTTGTCACCACACAGAAGGGAATAGTGAGGCAATTGAATAGATCATGTTACTGCAGAATGCTATGGTGTCAGAATTTTGGCAAGCTTGCCAACATTAATTTTGCATGGTTGCACTTCAAATATTTCAAAAGTTAGCCACTTAAAATAAAAGTTACTTCAAGCTAAAGTAAGGTTCATTATAACGATCAACCTGATGTATTTATCTCAGAAAATTTCTGAAACTCGAAACCATCGGACTATGCAACTTTAATATCTCAGCTTCTGCTTCTATTCATGATAGAACCTTGCTTTAAAGCTATACACCATGTGTTTTCAGGGTCAAGGCAGCCATTGAGTGTGAAATTGGAGTGACTTATATAATATCCACCTTGGAATTTCAAGACGGCCACCATCTGCCATTAGCAGATATCCTGTTGATGTTAATATCTCTGTTTCCGGGTAAAATAAATGTATACCGGTTCTGGGACTAGTAAGAAGGGATGGGATAGGATATTGCGCAGAGGGTGACCCACATAAGAGACAGAGAGGGGTGGTGTGGCGGAAGGAGTATACTACATGTAGATATGATGTCATCATCATCATCATCATGCTGTCAGTCGCGATGCGACAAAGACTGCTTTCATTACTTGACTGCCGCTCTCCATTTAGCTCTCTGCTGTGAGAGTTGCGTCCATGAGTCAGTATTAATGTCTCTCAGCTTCAGGCATTTCATGAAAGCTGCCTGCAAAAGTGTTGAAGTGCTGCTGGCTTTTGCAAGTTACCAGCGGCACTCTCTCGGGGAGCAAATAGAGGTTTCACACCAGCAAGAATATGTCAAGACAGGCGCAAAACTATTTGTCTCTGCAGTGGCTGGTCGGGAAATGTTGGGAATTCCATACATCAACCGCCCTTAATGCTGCCACAGTGACATGGTTTTCTGTTTAGGGTTTGCTCCCTTAGCCTTTGGTTCTGTCAAGAACCTGTACCACAAGGCAGTGGTTTACAACTCTGCATGGCAGGGGCGTTAAACTCCCTGAGGTATTGCAATACCTGCAATACCTGTATACCATAAATATGATGTAAATCACTGAATGTGGCTGGAAGATCAGTGCCCCGGTACTCACAATGGATTTTATACAATCAATGCACTCTATTTACACATACACAAGTTGGCGTAAAAAGTAGGGGATGGGAGCAGATGATATTCTCGGGGAGGGTGGAGGGTAGAGGGGGAGGTGGGAAGTTGGGGAGGGCAGGAGTTGAGAGTAGAGGGGAGGTGTTGGGGAAGAGTGGGGGGTGTAGATTAGGGAGGAGAGCAGTGGGAGAGGGGAGGAGTGGGGGACGAGAGAAGTTGGGGAGGGCAGGAGTTGAGGGTAGAGCGGAGGTGTTGGGGAAGAGTGGGGGGTGTAGAGTTATGGTCTTGTGGAGGAGTGGGAGAGGGGAGAGTGGGGAGGGGAGGAGTGGGGTGAGGAGAAGGGGGAGGGAGGATGGAGGAGGGTGTGTATAGTGTAGATTGAGGAAGGGAGGGGGTGGTGTGGCGAGTGGGGTGGGGAAGACGGGTGGTGGAACGGTCAGTAGGGAGGGGAGGAGTGGGAGAGGGGAGAGTGCGGAGGGGAGGAGTGGGAGAGTAGAGGTGTGGGACAGTGGAGAATAGGGAGGGGAGGACTCTTCGGTCTAACTAGAGACTGTTTAGCAACATCGATAGGTCTGACGCTCTTGCTGAGGTCACCAACAAAGCACTAAACATGTTCGCCATTAGCTGTGTCTTCTCTCAACGTGGCATCATTGTGGGTGCATATTTGATAGAACTCATAGTGGTGATCGAACCTTATACCCCTGTCACACTACGACGTAACGAGCGAACGTGAGCCTAACATGGTCATTTTTCATCATTACGTTGACTTATGTTGGGTTACGTTATGATGATGTCAGTATGACGTTAGACTGATGTCGAGCTACGTCACGTTACGTTTTGTTACATCGAGTTACGTCGAGGTTTTGGACATGTTCAAAACTTTTGACGTACCTCGAACGTAAGGGTTTACGTTTGCCGTACGTTCTGTGCACGTTCGGTGAACGTCAATGATGTTAAAGAGACGTTATTAAAACTTTGGTCACTACGTTGCACTATGTTGCACTACGTTGACCCACATTAAAGCCAGTGGAAACGTGCAGTCCGCGTAGTGAAACTGTCGGGATAACGGACGCCTAACGTATGTCCAACGTATGTTTACCGTTTTGCCACCGTTTCATGACGTAAATAATGTAAGGTAACATAAAACAATGTAGTTATGGCGATGGAATAACATACATAACGTTCCCTGAGCGTAATTACTTTGTCCTCTCTCATTGAATGATGCTATCACTATGCTTTACTGCCGTTACTCTCTCTTCCACTATGCTGCATCCACCTTCAACTTGTGCCCAAATTTGCATACTACGCCGAGAAGTTCAACGTTTTTCACGTTCTCCCTACGTTGACGTCGTTACGTTGTAGTGTGACAGGGCCTTTAGATAGTGACAATTTCCAATGGTAGAGTCTTATTGCTCTCTGCGTTCTCTGCGATTGCTCACTTGGCACCCGACATGTTAGCTTTTACCCAGACTCCTTGCTCCAACTCATTTTTTGTTATCGGTACATTAGTTCAGTAAAGAGCAGACATTTCAATTGCAGACAATTCGTCTTCCTCATTCCATAGCCTCTTTCCCTATCCCAGAAATACCAAGCCCCAGGCTGGTAGCAACAATCATACATTCGTAAGTCATTGCTTTCATTCGAATAGCATTGGTATCCATGGGGTCGAATCATATGACGGGAGCGGGATGTAGCACAGGCATTAGAGTGTCCACCTGTGAAGGTCTGTGCCATCGGATCCATCCTGCTCAGTGGACCCATTTGCAGTTTGGGCTATTTTCTGTTCCAACCGGCAGTCCACAGCTGGTTCATCAAAGGCTGTGGTATGTGCTGTCCTGTCTGTGGGAAAGTGCATATAAAAGAACCCTTGATGCTTATCGGAAAGAGTAGCCTATGTGGCAGCAGCATGTTTCCTCCAAAGAAATATGTCTGATTAACCATATGTTTGCCATCTAATACCCGATGATAAAAATCAATGTGCTCTTGAGTCGGCATTAAATACAACAAGTTTTACTTTAATTTTGAGTCCCATGACCTATGAAAGGGCATCGGCCATTCCATCTGGTTTGCAGAACGGACGCATATTCGATGAACTCAGTAGAGGATGACAAACACCAGCAGAGATCTATAGGCATTACAGAGGGTTGAAGGACACAAACCCAATGTTAGGGTCATGTTAAAGCACTCATTGAATTATTTGAGCGTTCAAACCTTAGCCCGGTTTGAGTGGTTGAACTTTGACCTGTAGCGCCTCAGCGCCTCATACGGCCATTGCGAGTTCCGCGGGTCCCTCGGTAATGATGGTAGTGTTTTTTAGTTTTTTTTTGGTCCATTAGTTGTTTAAGCAGCGGAAATTTCAGTCATAGACGACTGGTCTTCCTCATTCCACTGCTGGTCGATAGAAAGCCCGAGCCTACACTTTTACTGACCCAAGGGATTTTTAACCTCCCACACCACATAGACATGGTATGAGAGCAACTGGCCTTTGATGACGCTGTAAGTTATACACAGCAGTGGAAATCCAAAGTGGCAGAGCTGGGGGCATGGGGAATAGAACCGCCGACCCTCAGATTAGGAGTCTGACCTAGAAAAAAGTCAGACACTCTAACCACTCCGCCACAGAGAACGCCAGAACTTGGGGTCGCAGCTTCAGCTTGCATTGCAGAAGGTGGGCGAGATCCCGTTCCCAGCCTAGCTTTACACGAACCATAGCCGATGACAGGGTTGCGTCATAGCAGGGTCTTAGGGGATAGCAGGACGAGTACTGACTTGTGACACTTTTGTCGACTGTATAGTGCTGCGTCCAACTGGGATTCTGTTCCAAAAGCACTATAACTCGATGTCCCACTCACTGATACTGTCCTGATACTGAGACAACGATGCAGTGACTGGACGCGATGGCCAAATCGATAGAGCGCAGGCTTCCCCAGCGGAAAGTCAGGAGTTTGAATCCCAGCCGAGTCAAACCAATGACTTACAATATCAATACTTGTTGTTACCTAGCCTGGCACGCATAATTACTACAACAGGGTAAGGACTAGTTAGTTCAGTATCAGGATAATGTGACTGAGTAGGAAATCAGGTCATGGCGCTGACAGCCTTGTCTCCCAGTGGGACAGCACTATAAAGTCACCATGAGTGCACATTGTCACAAGTTGGTACCCATCCTGATATGACCTTAGATATTGCCAGGATCTAAGCCTCCAACAAACACACAGTGATTTTAAACCCACATCAATCGAGTATTCAACTCTGCGGGGCAACATTCTAGTTTTACTTCATTTTGTTCTTTTCTCTTTTAATAGCGAAGTAACTTCTATTTGTGTGTTATTTAAATAAGCTAATCCTTGGGACATTAAAATATACTTATTCAACCGTTCCAGATATTGGAGGGTGTGGGTTCAATTTCCAGCTGAGTGAAGAGAAAGACCTAACTCAAAATCTGCACTTATACCTAGAACTGGGAATTACTAGGATATGGAAAGGACCGGATAGCTCAACGTCAGGATAATGTGACTATGTGCAATAGCTGAGCATGGTATCTCTGACATGGTTCTCAATGGAGCAGCACTATAAACCCATGCTCATGCTGCTGTGAAAATTCATCGGGCGTCCTGATATGGCCACAGGTGGTGTTCGGGTATACAACCCCAATCATTCATTAAATTTTGAAAATAAACATTTCTTACCAAGGATTTCCTATAATTAATATTGTTACTTTGAAAACAGATGCTCATCATTAATATTTAATTCGCACTGTGTTATAAAAACGTAATTATATTACTGATTTGGACACAAAGAGTCGGCGAAATTGTTTTCAGCGCAACTTTTAGGGCTGCTTTATGAGCACATCAATCATGGGAGTTTGAGAAATGTTTATTTTGTGGTGTGAATAATCTGACATGGTTGCTATGTAAAGAATCCACTCCGGGCATAATAAATGGTAATAATGTAACGGTCTATATCAAACGACGGGTTTTGTAGGTGCTACTAAAAATTAGGTTTATCTGTTATTAGTCGTGAAATAATGAATCGATTTCCTGCCGTTGATTCATTTAGACTAACAAGATTACTTTGGATTCGGTCACAGCAAATATTCCCAAATTCAGTCATCGATAATCCAAGTTACTCCACACATGTCATCGTCATCATCATCATGCTGTCGGTCGTGATGCGACAAAGACTGCTTTCATTACTTGACTGCTGCTCTCCTACATTTCATGAAAGCTGCCTGCAAAAGTGTTGAAGTGCTGCTGGCTTTTGCAAGTTACCAGCGGCACTCTCTCGGGGAGCAAATAGAGGTTTCACACCGGCAAGAACATGTCCAGACAGGTGCAAAACTAGTTGTCCCTGCAGTGGCTGGTTGGGAGATGTTGGGAGTTTCATACATCAACCGCCATTAATGCTGCCACAGTGACATGGTTTTCTGTTCAGGGTTTGCTCCCTTAGCCTTCGGTTCTGTCAAGAACCTCTACCACAAGGCAGTGGTTTACAACTCTGCAGCGCAGGGGCGTCAAACTCCCTGAGCTATTGCAATACCTGCATACCATAGTATGTAGTACATGTAGAGCAGCTTATAATGGACAACTTAATATGTGATGTATAAGAATTATGCGAGTGTAAAGGCATGACAGGGAAGGTTCTCTATATGATCACCCATATGGTGTGTGCTACTTTATGGGTGACCCCTTTTCACAGTTGGGCCAGGTGTCGGCCCCCCAACCCTACCAGTGGCGCGAAATACTATTACTCATGAACTGGAATTCATAATATATATATACATCATCTAGGGTCTTACTGGTGCGTAAAACTACACCAACCACCCAACCTCCCCCGGCCCTCTCAGAGGACTGTGGTTGGGTTCTTAGGCTGCCGTTTTCCTTCTTTCCCCCCCTCCCCCCTACACACCCAATTCATCTGATCACTACCCATCGGAAGCCAACTCCCGACCACATGGGACTGCTTTCAGTGGTGCCCATTCAGTGCTGCAGATTTGCAGCCTTCAGCGCACAAATGCGACTGAAAACTCCCCCAAAACAAACAACAACAACGATCTACCAAGACAGGAGACGGACGCTCCACTCATTCGGCCATCCCGTCTGGTGTGTGGGTAATGTAGGGTGGTTGAAGTAGGGACTGCTGCTTGTCCCCAGGCGTGTGTGTCGGGGGGGGGGGGGAGGGGGGCCGGGGTTACCATGGTTCCTAATGAGGACAGGATACAGGTGGTCTGAGTCAGCACTTTGTAGTTGGGGTGCCTTAGGGTAGGAAATAGGGGAACATACATAGCGGAAGTAGTAGTTTTTTCTCTAATGTAAAAGATTTGCTAAGACAATTTCATTACATAATACATTAGAACCAATTGTATGGCAAGAAGCCAAGCAAGTTTGGATATCAGGGGACATGGCAAGTGTCAATTTAAATTGTTGGACCTGACCTAAAGGAGGGGAGCGGGACATAGCTCAGGCAGTAGAATGTCCACCTGTGAAGCTGTCGGTCATTGAATCGATCCTTCTCAGTGGATCCATTTCACAGTTTGGGCTATTTTCCGTTCCAACCAGTCGTCCGCAACTGGTTCATCAAAGGCTGTGGTATGTGCTGCCCTTTCTATGGGAACGTGCATATAAAAGATTTTTGTTGAATAGAAATCACCCTTGTATCAACATAACACATGTGTAATGGAATATTTAGTGAAAGTGTCCTATGTTATGGCACATTAATTGTAAGTGAATTACTCCCGGTTATATTACATAGATGCAGACGACATTTGCTCGCTACAGATAACGAAAGCGGGATGCTGGTGACTTAGTTAATTAACAGCCAATTTAATTTAAACCCTGGCAGCTCCATCCAATTAACAACCCACTCTACCTACCTCATGGCCCAGTCAGACCTTACCGGACTGAGTACCGGACACCACCGGACAAAGAGATGTCTAGTCCGTTGGTGTCCTGTGTCAAAATGTACTGAAATGTACCGAAATGTACCAGATGAAATGAACGCTAAATGGACATGGAAGGTACATTAACGAATAGCCACCGGACGAGAACCAGACGAGAACCACACGGCAACCAAATGTTAAACGGACGGACCGGACACCAACCGGACACCAACTGGACTGATCACAGATGCACCGAAAAGTGATGGACCAAATTCCCGCAGCACCGTCAACGGACACTGCAGGAAGCAAACCGGAGACGTAATGGATGGGTACCAGACATGAAATGGACAAAATGGACAAAGTGGACAAAATGGACTTAAAGGAGACATCAACCGTACACCTCAGTCCGGCGGTGTCGGGTACAAGTTTTGTGAATGTTCAAAACTTGTACCGCACACCGCCGGACACTACCAGAGATAGAATGGACACGCCGGATGGGTACCATATATAAACCCTACATTGCCGTATTCCACCAGACAGTGTCCGGTTTCTGTCTGGTTCCTCGAGCCGGTGAGGTCTGACTGGGGCTTTACAACGCGTGCAGAAGGTCGGCAGTTTGATTCCCGGTCGAGTCAAACCAATGACTTATAAAATTGATACTTGTCGTTTCCTAGCCTGGGGCCATATGCACCAATCGGAGTTAGAGCCTTAACCACGGTTTGGGTATCTCCACATGGCTAACTGTGGAAAATTGGTATGCGCCAGCGCTAACCGTGGACCGTAGCCTAGGCTAAGCTACCCCAGTTTCAAATCAGGTTTAACTGCTAGCCGGGGCGGTTAGTGTGTGTGTATGGATGTAAATCTATTCAATGCGTTCATATTTAACAGAGTTACATAGTCAAATAGTGAAATTTTATTAAATTAACCCTAAAATCGAAGCGAGATTAACACTGATGCCGTAACGGCGGCGATATTACTAGTTATATTTTCGAATCGACGACCTTACAGTAAACACACCGCCGCCGCCGCCACTATGTAAAGCGGAATGGCGGAATGGCGATCTCGTCTATAAACCGGTGCGCAGTTTCAGGTAACACACAATGAACTCCCGCGATATCGCTGTGGGAGCGAACGATTTAAGTGACCTTGACCTTGAGAGCAACTCATTGTCACTCACCTGTTACAGGAACATGCTACTAACAAATCACACATCATGTAAATGTACCCAAAGTAAAACATTCACACTTTTAAATCTGTGTATTACGGGGTTTTACATCCTGGAAAGATTCAAGATCATATGATAAAGATGGGTACCCACTTTTAACAGTGCTGAGTCATAGTGGCTTTATAGTGATGCCATGACCCAATTTCCCACTCAGTCACATTGTTCTGATACTGAGCTAACCATTCCTCGCCCTCTATAGGTAGCAGCAAGTATCAATTGTTTAAGGTTGACTCGACCGGGATTCAAACCCCCGACCTTCCGCATGGGAAACCTGTGCTCTTATCGATTCAGTGACGGCGCCGGGTCTCTCTGCACTTGGAGTATTGCATACACTTGCTGTGTGTGTAAAATCATGTCCGTGAATTGTTAGTACAGTGAGATTGCACTGGTTTAATATGTGTGTGTGTGGGTGTGTGGGGATGGTGTGTGTGTGTGGGTGGATATTCACACCTTTCTGACGGAGAAGACCCTGGACGATGTGACAGGTTTATCTGCAAGTCGCCCCAGGCATACACAACCCGCTAATGCCAGCCGCTCCTTTTAGCATTAGGTAACTATGGTGATGGACAACAATTAGCTGCATATATAATGCCCGCCGGTCATATCCAGAGTATCGGCGGTGTGGTTGCTGGGTTTCAATCCGCAAACTAAACTTAATCTGGCCAGTTTTCGCTTCAAATGTCTCTAATCTGAACCCTTTAAATTAAAAGTGACTTTAAAGGAAAGGAATTTATAACAATTAACTTCATGTGTTCAGTGGTACAGTGAGTGGTGGTTACAGTATGCAGGGGTGGTGGCGCCACCATCGGAGCTGGGGTTGGGGAGGCTGGAGCAGTAGATGACTAGAACAGACTCCATCTGTCCATGGTGCTGAGTGAGTGATGACAGAAAGGAGCAATATTCCATGGTATTATAATTGTATAATTCGTATACAGCATATATATAAATCGGGTTCTAATGGAAGATAGAAGGAAGACTCTTCTTCTTTTTTTTAGTAAAGGTATTTTATTCAGCGAATAATGTCTTTTGTCAGCGCCAGAGCACTGGTCTTCCCGCTGTTCAGTGCAATTTGTTCATACATAAATGACAATAACAGTTGCAATAATAACCACATGAAAATCCTGTTCGATAATAGAAGAATAATATAAATGAACTATCTATCATTTGTAATAGTAACTGCATACAATTCCAGTTCAACATATATATTATGCACTTGGTGAGTATGCATCACATGGTATTGCATGATTCTAGAATTGTCTTTAAACACTTCTTTCTTCTTTTGTCTTTCTATCTTCTTTTTTCAAAAAGATATCTCCAATACACATATATATATATATTATATTGTAAATATGCAAATCAGTGGATCCAGTCACCAATACCAGATGTGAGAAACACGCCCATTATTGGATCCCATCACAAGTGTTTTGTATTGTGTGTCCTAATGATGGGATCAGAGGTCTGAAATAGCAGTGGGGACTTACATCAGACAGGTATTATGTCAATTTCAAGGAAAATGTTAGGTAATAGGTTTTGAAAGAAGGTGTAGTAGGGGTGGGGTAGGAGTGGGAAGGGGATCAGCATGCAGGGCCGCATAGTGCATTTGAGAACATTTATATATATATATATATGTATGTACAAGGGTCAGGGCAATGATGGCCTTTAGAATACTTATAACTGTGTAGGGGTCTGACAGGCCTGTTGTATTTTCATTAAGTTTTTAAATTCAAGGAGACTTGAGGACCGTCTTGTCCTCACCGGAAGTTTATTTCACAATGTGCCACCTCTGTAAATCGGTGCTTTAGTCAGCTTGTTTGGAAGTGGCTTGCATATTTTTAGAAGTGTAGCATCACTCTGTCTCGTTACTCTGTTTATATGGTCAACATATTGTTCATCATTGGATCTTTTATACATGAGAGTGAGGAGATGTGTCCCTCCTTTGGCTAAGGTAGCTGACTTTTGCTTTGGCATGCATTTCCTTTACAGACAGGTTTTTTCCTCTATAGACAATTCTAAGTGCCCTGTTTTGAATCTTCTGTAATTTGTTTTCTTGTTGTTTTGTCAGCAGTCCATATATTAAATCATTGTAGTCAATTATTGGAAGAATAGTGGATTTATATAGTAACAGGGCTGTATTCTCACTCAAGTAGTACCTAATTTTTCGGAAAGTTGTCATTTCTATGGCTATCATTTGATTAAGTCTTGAGAGTTGTCGATTACCACTTAGTGTGGAATCGAGTGTGGTCCCTAAATATTTGTATGTGTCTACCTCATTTGATAGTGCATCACCCAAATGTAAATTGATAGGTTGTGCTCTGGATTTTGTTACTTTGGTTGCAAAGATTATGCATTCAGATTTCTTTGCATTATTGTCAGTTTATTTTCCTTACACCAGATGTTAGTTAACCTTAGCTAGTATATCCTCAACTACCTCTGCTGCAGATTCAATGCTTGGGTTATGGACTGTGAGGGCCACATCGTCAGCAAACAGTGTGAACCTGGCCTCATTTATTTATTTTGTAAATATATTTTATTCATTGAATAAAGTCTTTTGTCAGTGCCGTGGTACTGGTCTTCCAGCCATGTGACAATACAGTTATTTACAATATATGTATATGTAGTCTGATATTGTCATCAGCAGCTAGCTCAAATCAGCTGAAATACACCCACACACCAACACACCCACAGACACACACACCCACACACACCCACACACCCTCACACCCACACACACTTAGATACATACATGTGTATTGATTAGACCTTTACATTATGGAGTGATTAGATGCATAGTTTCCCTTCATAGGTTTGTATACCTACTAGTACTATGTTGTGAATTGCAAAAGTATCATGTTGCTGGAGTTAACATTTTGAGATGGAGTGTTAGTAGAATGGTTTGTTTATTCTGTTAGATAGAGTGTGGTTAGCTTGTAGGCTTATGCTTAAAAGGTTAATACCTCGGGTGTGTTTTTTGACTACATGAAGTAGTTTGAGTAAGTAGGTTGTTAGTAATGATGGGATAAACAATGCTTGGAGGATTGTAAGTTTAAGTCATTTAGTAGTCTAGTACAGACTTTATTAGTGTCTATGTTTATACAAAGACCCTATAATACTAAGATGGCTCACTCAGCTTGTACACTGTAATCAAAATGATCAAACCCACCACTTGGTGCGCTGGCTGTTCTCTTGGTTAAACATATGCTATATTATATGTATAAATGTATATATGAATGTGAAAGATGTGTGATGATGGCGATGATGATGATGCTGATGATGATGTGTGTTTGTTCATAGCAATTTCATATTGATGTGTATTCATACTTACCCGTCTCATGTATAATATAATTGTATGTGTTTACATGTGAAACACCAACCAGCAGCTGGGTTGATCAAACCCACCACAAGGTGGCACTGCAAAATGTACACTACCATGGGAGAGATAGGGAGTGAGCCGTCCCAGTATCACAGGGTCCCCGGTCTATAGCAATACTACCAGACTGATACACATTTTCCAAATTTGCTAGGCAAATAATTTGTACGGTGGATAACTTAGGTTGTTGGCAGCAGGTAAAGGAGCATGTGACATCACATGACATCACATGACATCACACTCGTTACTTATGGCGCGACCACTGGTTCTTCCAGTCGCTAAAAGTCACTAACACTGGATCATTTGTATACATTTTTTAGGCAAGGGCTGATGTGATATCGCTAGCCAGAGAATATATACTGATCCCACTTATTTCTTGATTTGTGTTTATTGTGTACTATGTAAGAATAGTAGTGCATTGTTTGTATTTTAATCACGTCTCTATTTAAATGCACAAGTAGTGTATGTATACTTGTATGCTTGTTTCCAAATTAGTAAAGTCCTAGTTCCAGGCTCTTTTTTTTTTTGTCAAATGATTTATTTTGTCAAAGGTATGTTGTTCAGCGCCGACGCACTGGTTATCCAGCCATATCACGTGACATTCATTCACGTTTATAATAGAGTCTAAAATCAACAACAGTTAACACTGTTCATTTTTATTGGTGTAGAGTTTCTGAACTGGACTAGAATGCCATCGGACCGAAATAGCAACCATTGGATTTTATCCACTTATCTTGTCCGGGGCTCCCAAGTCAGATGAAGGTGAGATTGGTCATTGGGGGCGTTCTCTGCAAATAAATGGAAACATTACACCTAGTGCGGTACTTGAACCCCCACTTCTGCCATTTCAGGGCCAGCGTCCTATCAATAACCCTATGTGGAATTCCTGATTCAATCAATCTACCCATGCCCACCTGTGTATGTGGCATTTCACCTGCGTAGGTCACGAAGTAAAGTTTATTTTATTTGCCGAAACCTCTAGAGAACATTGATTTTCATCATCGGCTATTGGACGTCAAACATATGGTCATTCTGACATATTTCTTTGGAGGGAACCTGGTGCCGCCACCTAGGCTACTCTTTCCGATAAGCATCAATCTGTCTTTTATATTCTCTTTCCCACAGACAGGACAGCACATACCACAGCCTTCGATGAACAAGTTGTGGACCACTGGTTAGAACGGGAAATAGCCCAGACTGCAAATGGGTCCACTGAGCAGTATCGATAGGATGACCCACACCTTCACAGGTTGACACTCTACCGCCTGAGCTACGTCCTGCTCCCCTCCGAAGGTTGGTGCACCTCACTAGAAGTACAGGGGTGAGGCAGGTGTGTGTGTGTGTGGGCGGGTGTGTGTGTGGGGGTGGGGGTGTGAGGGGGTGTGGGTGTGGGTGGGTGTGTGGGTGTGTGTGTCTGTGGGTGTGTTGGTGTGTTGGTGTGTGGGTGTATGGGTGTGTGGGCGTGGGTGGGTGTGGGTGTGTGGGTGTGGGTGTGGGTGGGTGTGTGTGTATGTGGGTGTGTTGGTGTGTGGGTGTAGGGATGAGTGGTGCGGGTGGGTGTGGGTGTGGGGGTGTGGGTGCGAGGGTGTGTGTGTATGTGTGTGTGTCTGTGGGTGTGTTGGTGTGTGGGTGTATGGGTGTGGGGGTGTGTGGGTGTGGGTGTGGGTGGGTGTGTCGGTGTGTGTGTTGGGGGGGGGGGGAAGAGGTGTCACTGATGGCCTGCATCCATGTTGCAGCGGCCCTGGTGGAGTCTGATGCGCGCGCAGGTGTGGAAACCACGTCTTCACCCCTGGGAACCACAGGCATTTACAGGCTAAGCTGCGCTGCACCTGGGATTCCTGCCCCAGACTCCCTCAGCGTTGTTGGAGTTTCATGTCCTAGCAACACCAAACAACCATCTGTCCACAACTGGTTCATCAAAGGGTGTGGTATGTGCTGTCCTGTCCATGGGAAAGTGCATATATAAAAGACCCCTTGATGCTTATCGGAAAGACTAGCTGATGTGGTGGCAGGACATTTCCTCCAAAGAAATATGTCAGAATGATAATATGTTAGACGTCCCAAAGCCGATGATCAAAACCAATGCACTCTAGAGGTGTTGTTAAATAAAACAAACTTCACATCATATCAGGATGGGTACCAACTTGTGATAGTGTGCACTCAATGTGACTTTTTAGTACTACTCCACTGGATTGGGTGATTGGTTGTTGGAGTTTTACATCCTGTCAGCATCTAAGGTCATGTCAGGATGGGTGCCGACTTGTGACAGTGCACACTCATGGTGCCTTTGTAGTACCTCCCCACTGGATTGGTTGGTTGGTTGGTTGTTGGAGTTTTATGTCCTGGCAACATCTAAGGTCATATCAAGATGTGCACCGACGTGTGACAGTGCACACTTATGGTGACTTTATAGTACTGCCCCACTGGATTGGTTGGTTGGTTGTTGGAGTGTTACGTCCTGGCAACATCTAAGGTGATATCAGGACAGTTACCAATTTGTGACAGTGTGCACTCATGGTGACACTATAGTACTGCCCCGGCCGGAGGCCAGGCCGGCAGCACTATGATCTGATATCCCACTCATTCACATTATCCTGACACTGAGCCAACCAGTCCTTAGCCTATCCTAACAATACCGACCGTCTGGCTAGAAAGCGATGAGTATCAATTTTTACATCATTGGTTTGAGTCTACAAGGGTTTGAACTCCACAACCTACCAAATCGGGAGACGGACGCTCAACTCATTCGGCCATCCCATCTGGACTCTGCCCCAGAGAATGTCATGTGTATGGCTCGTAGCAGAGTCGTACATATCTCGGGCATGACCCACGCATACCATACCGTCAGCACCTTCAGGAGCTATCCAAGACCCAGACCCTGAACAAACAGTCATTGTTAACAATGTTATACCGAAGTGACACCAGGCACCAGACATGACAGCCACATAGGTGTCCATTTTGTCTGATATTTGTTTCCGCAAGATCGACCCCCGCGTAGTACCAACATCCCAACACACGAATAATGGGCACTCTAACCAACTAGTCCATCCCCTTCTGTGCAATAAGATCTACTGAGTGCACATTGTTTGTGATGCTACGCAACACGGGTAATTTGTCATCTCGATCACCGCCATAGCTTCGTAGCCTTAAGGTTGATACTTCTGCTGCCACCTACCTACTTTCGGCGGTACTTCTTTATGACTTCTGCGGCAGCGCCGTCTGGTTTCGTATTTGATACGTAAATACTTCGAGAGGCTAACTCTGTCTGCCCGACCTGCCCTCTGCGGTCATCAGCTCGAACTAACCCCCAAGGCGCCTATATAAGGCCCGCTACAGCAGCAGAGAGCTCACTTTGACACGGCCACAGGAGGACACTAGCTGGCTTTGAACTGCCATCCCACCCACCCCTGCTAAGGACTATATAGGGCATGGGGTTAAAAGCTTATTGACCTCTTCTTGTGCATAACTCATTGATTACCTTACTGTGCTTATCCTGTTGAACTTAATATGTGCTTACTAAAATGTTGACATGTGCTTACTACTGACTCCAAAAGAAAATAAATCCAACTTTAACTCATGCGGTGTCGGTGTCAAATTATCGTCATACGTGAATATACCCCGTATACTAATTTCATCAACCTGCTTTAGTTATGCCAGGGAGAATTATTTATATACACACAGATCCATTTTGGTTGTTCTCGGTCAAATATAATGTGGTGTTGTGCATTACAGAAGAAGAGTTCAGGCGCAAAACCACGTAAACGCAATCCAAAAATGTAGTTTAAATAAAAGATGTTTCCCGGAAAATAATTGTAATTTTCATTAATTCCACTTTTCATATAATCACATGGTTCTGTATGAATAAAGAAAATAGAAGGAAAATAAACAAATACAGTTTTTGAGGGTTTATCTTCATTGTTGGATTGGCGTTTAAGTTTTGTTTGTTTGTTTGCTGTAGTTTTACATCCTAACAACATCTAAGGTCATATTAGGATGGGTACCGACTTGTGACATTGCGCACTCATGACTTTATAATGCTTCCCCACTGGGAGACCAGGCCGCCAGCACCATGACCTGATATCCCAATTAGTCACATTATCCTGACACTGAGCCAACCAGTCCTTACCCTATCCTAATAATGCCTAGCGCCTGGCTAGGAAGCGACAAGTTTCAAATTTTAAGTCATTGGTTTGATGCGACCAGGTATCGAACCCACGACCCCATGATCTACCAAACATGGGAGACGGACGCTCTAATTCATTCGGCCATGCCGTCTGTGTGGTTTTACGTCTGAACTCTTCTGCTGATTAAGTTCATCAATATCCAGTAATGCATTATATCGAGGATGTGTTGGTTTCTGTGAAAAAGAAAAAAACGATTTGATTATCGGAATGATGGTCACTTCAGCTGAAACCTGTTAATCATCGCTTCATTTCATCACAAATGGCATTCATCAATTTGTGTGCATAAGCTCTTTGAAAATATCCAGGGCTTGAATGACAATGGGAGAGCGCATAGTACAGGAGGAGGCCGAAGGTGGCGCCACCAGTAGCAGTATGTAGATATAGGAGGTGAATACATCGAGGAGAATGGTTGATAGATAATGAAATAGAAGAAGAAGAAGAAGAATTCCCTTCCGTGCCTTTATACCCGCATAATGCTTATACATCACATATATATATATGAAGTTATATATATGTATATATATGTAGTATATACATATAATGAAGTTATATATATATATATATATATGTAGTATATATATATATATGATTATGAATTTATATATATATATGTAGTATATATATATATATATATATATATATGTAGTATTAGTAATAATTATAATAACATACATTAACGGAGCATAATCAGTGGGTTGTATATGTTTATTGTACAGATTATTATATTTAAAGATATTCTGAGTTGCATGCCCAACCCGTAGATGCTGGACAAACGACCAATGCGCTACCTATGGTGCGCAAAATGAACCAAAACCTCATTGTGTCTCCCGCACTCCAATTGCATAAGGTCGGGAGTTTGGTTCCCGGTCGAGTCAAACCAATGACTTTCAAATTGATACTTGTCGCTTCCTAACCGGGCACTCAGCATTATTAGGACAGGGCAAGGACTGGTTGGCTCAGTGTCAGGATAATGTGACTGAATGGGATATCAGATCCTTTTCGTTGCAGCCTGGTCTCCCAGTGGGGCAGCACTATAAAGTTGCCATGAGTGCACACTGTCACAAGTTGGTACCCATCCTCATATGACCATAGATGTTGCCTGGACGTAAAACTCCAACAAACAACCAACTGATATGGACCTGACCTTAGATGTTGCTAAGGGGAATGAGCCCAAGAAACAGCGATTCAACTAGCAGAAAGGACACGTGCACTAATCATGTGACCGAAATCGGCGCGCGCATCGATGAGGTCTTATTATTATATTACATCAGTAGGCTATCATATCTGTACCGTGGATTCCATACTGTACACTCGAGGAAGGACTGAAGCTGCACCCTGGCGTGCTTGCACACCCGGAAGTTGGGCGGTTGTCACTCCCACTTCTATCCTCCACTGTGAACCCAATACAGTGAGCATGCTTTGAACCCAATAAGCACATTGTAGCCGATGACCCAAAACTGGTCTGGTGACCTACATTTATTTCTAGTGCGGGTTGCAGTGGAATTGCGAAACTACTTAAAGCTGCATAGCCCGATGAAAACATCACATTTTCAAAAGTAAACCAATTATCTAGATTTGATTCTACATATCTTACATAGATACCGGTTAACTTAATAAGCATTTCTCACCATATATAAAGGAATACTGAGACAATTTAATAGAACATGTTACTGTAGAAGCATATGATGTCAGAGTTTTGGCATGCTTGCCAACATTAATTGTGTGCGTTTTCACCTCAGATGTCGCCACAGTTAGGCTTTTAAAATAAAAGTTACTTCAAACTAAAGTAAGGTAGATATTAACGATCAATTTAATATATTTATCTCAGAAAATGACGGAGACTCAAAACTTTAACCCTTTCAATAAGTGTCAGCCTTGGCAAGGAGAGATAACCCATGATTTCACTTGAGCTTCACAGACAATTCTCTTTAAACAGCATTTACCGTACCACAATAATTACAGTGGCACAATATTTACAGAACCTTGCAGTTCATATAAAGATATTCCTAAGTAGAGGACAGCCAGTTCAGCCAGACCACCAGAGTATCTCTCTAACCACATCAATATGTGTTTTGTTTTATTCTTGGTAAATGAATTTTATTCATATGTGTCTTTTGTCAGTGCCGTAGCACTGACAAAAGACTTGAAGTGTGAGTAGATTCTGAAATTAAAGTGGTTGTGTGTTTGTTTGTTTGAGTTTAACCTCCTGGCAACATCTCAGGTCATATCAGGATAGGTACTGACTTGTGACAATGCGCACTCATGGTTACTATATAGTGCTGCCCCGCTGGGAAATCAGGCCACTGACACCATGACCTGATATCCCACTCAGTCATATTATCCTGACTGAGCCAATCAGTCCTTGCGAGATCCTATTAATGCCGAGCACCAAGCTAGGAAGCGACAAGTATCAATTTGTCCAGTTGTCACAAGTCGATACCCGTCCTGATATGACCTTAGATGTTGCCATGACGTAAAGCTCAAACAACCAACCAACATGTGTGTATATGCGTAAAGTGAAAGATTAGTGAATATGTGGAGTAAATAGATTCCAAATACAGAAATAATGCCATAAGCAGTATATGGCACATGTATAGGCCTACATATATATATATATATATACATATATATATATATAACTACTTATATAAACATATGGCTACATATGTATGTGCATATGTGTATATATATATATATATATATATATATATAGCTGCATCTATGCATATATGTGTCTAATATACACTATATGTATATATACATGTACACATAAATATATATGCATATAAGTGTAGTAGTCTGCACTGACCTCTCAGGCAAGGAGCCGCATAGACAGGTAGGCGTGGGTAGTATGGTGATATCAGGGAGCCTAGGTGGTGTAATGGTTAGCACATTGGCCCGGAATGCAAAGAGATGTGGGTTCGAGTCCTGCTCTGGGCACGATATTTCCCATTTTCATCACCCCCACGACACTGGTGCCATGACCAGGATCCTGTACAAGCTATGCGCTGTATGGTTGTTGAACCTATGCTGTGTATGTATATGTAAGTGCATTGCCTATAGATATGTAATTGTAAGCATTAAAAGACTTACAATTCCAGGGGGACGAGTGTAGGGGTCTGCACTGACCTCTCAGGCAAGTAGCCGCATAGACAGGTAGGCGTGGGTAGTATGGTGATATCAGGGAGCCTAGGTGGAGTAATGGTTAGCACACTGGCCCGGAATGCAAAGAGATGTGGGTTTGGGTCCCGCTCTGGGCGTGATATTTCCCATTTTCATCACCCCCACGATATATATATATATATATATATATATATGTGTGTGTACGCATATGTGTATACCTGTAGCTATAAATCGATGCATACATGTGATATCTATATGCACACATGGAAATGCATAATTATCCCCCTTGTGTAAACAATAATTGAGCAACTTGTAAGACGGGGTCTGGGAGTCGCTGAAGTGTTAGTGATACTCCCCCCCCCCCCCCCAATGCATTATACATAGGTCAGGAGATGTCAGACCCGCGTGCGCCGCCACCATGTCCTCGTCTATCAAGAATTCCCCGATAGGTATCCATCAATCTAAACCCACAGGCTGCGAAGATTAGGAATCCCTTTCACCATTATCAGCTGTAAACCCACAGACTGCGAAGATTAGGAATCCCCTACCCCATTATCAGCTCTAAACACACAAGCTGCCAAGATTAGGAATCCCCTACCTCATTATCAGCTCTAAACACACAGGCTGCCAAGATTAGGAATCCCCTACCCCATTATCAGCTCTAAACACACAAGCTGCCAAGATTAGGAATCCCCTACCTCATTATCAGCTCTAAACACACAAGCTGCCAAGATTAGGAATCCCCTACCTCATTATCAGCTCTAAACACACAGGCTGCCAAGATTAGGAATCCCCTACCCCATTATCAGCTCTAAACACACAGGCTGCCAAGATTAGGAATCCCTTTCCCCATTATCAGCTCTAAACACACAGGTTGTGAAGATTACGAATCCCTTTCCCCATTATCAGCTGTAAGCTTCGTATCTGTTTTTGTTTTATTATCTTCCTTAGAGAAGTTGTGTGTGTTTAATAATTCATTAATTGTGTTAATGATGTTCCCCCTATTAGTGTTGGTGAATGACGAGGTAATTCTACTTACTCGCAAGACAAGTGTTGGCTTCAAAGAGGGAAGGGAAGGGGGAGGGGGGAGGGGGGCTCTCCCCATGATGTTCTAGGTTTAGGGTCCATTGCCGGTGCGTTGGGTGACGGGTGCAGGGGGCGTGACGGAAGGGGGGGGGGTGCTGGAGTTATATATGTAAACGAATCCTAGATAGAAGTAGACTTATTACCAGCAGGGGAGCGATTGCTCTGTCATGAAATGGGTAACAATATACCACAATAATGCTTCCATAAATTGCCGGAATTGAAGACGCCACTTGGGTGACCCAAGTAACGTCCTCATTGTGAATGCATGGTGCCCTGTACCCGGCCCCAGCTGCGTGCGTAATAACGGCCGCCTCTCCGCGGAGAGCTGTGTTGACAACAGATGCTTACAATTGGCCAACAGATTAATAACCGATGCTTTATTCATGAAATGTCGGTAAATTAGTAATATCTTCGGCAGACAGCGGAGCGAAATGAAGGTGAAAGCGACGTGTTTGGTGGTGCTGGTCATGGACAAAACATGATTAAACAGGCAAAATTCCAATTAGGGACAACTGGGAGACCAGGCCACAGGCAGCCTGATCGAGTGTCCAACACAGTTTGAAGAATACTAGATACGATATGGTCGATAGTCACGCCCCTAAATAACAACGTTTGATCTGAAGCACTGGAATATTCATTGAATGGTCTTCCTCATTCCACTGCTCATTGCCCGATCTTGAGTAGTGTCACAGGTACCGAGTTAAATCAGTTTAGTTAAACTGGTTTAACTAAACCGATTTAGCGCTGCATTCACACATACAGTTTTGAAATTGTCACGTTCACACATGCAGTAGGTAAAGCGGTTTAAGGAGGGAGCTTACATATTTATCATGCTCGAACAATTGTTAATAAAGCAAAAACGACCAACAGAAAGCACAATTTCAATGAATATTCCAGTGCTTCAGATCAAACTTTGTTATTTAGGGGCGTGCCTATCGACCATATCGTATCTAGTATTCTTCAAACTGTGTTAGACACTCGGTCATACTGCCTGTGGCCTGGTCTCCCAGTGGACATATTCTGGTGGAGTGTGCTAAGAAAGCGCATGCCGACAATCTGCTACGTGCAAGCACGCTAGCAGGCGTCGGCATCAAGGCCTCTCCTCATCGAACTCTCAACTCTAGCAAAGGAGTAATCCGGAATAGAGATCTTGATGGTGTTGATGAGGATGAGATAGCACATGAGCTCAAGTCTCAAGGAGTGTTAAACGGACGAAGAATAGTTATATAGAGGGATAACAAGTCCATAAAAACAGGGAGATATATCCTCACGTTTGGCAAACCTTTTCCGCCCAAGAATTTGAAAATTGGATACCTTAGTGTGAATGTGGATGTCTTCATCCCAAACCCACTTCGATGCTTCCAATGCCAGAAGTTTGGTCATGGCAAGGATAGATGCAAAAATGAAATCATCTGTTTTAAGTGTGGTCAAAAAGGTCATGACAACACCAGTTGTCAAAACCAGGCAAAATGTTCCAATTGCCTGGGTGACCATATGGCCATATCTAAAGACTGTCCTGTCTGGAAAAAAGAAAAGCTAATTCAGCAGATCAAGACTGAGAAGCGGCTAAGCTACCCAGAAGCTCGAAGGCTGGCTGAGGTGAATACTCCCTCGCCAATCACCAAGAGCTATGCTGCGGCAGCCAAAGCCTCCAACAGGACAATTGAATGCCAGACTGAACTGACGTGGTTGACTGGAGGGAAGCCCACTGCCTTCACCCCAGTCCCAAATCCGACGCCAGTTTCGATCAAAAGTAATAATAGTAATACTAGTATTGCGGTGCAGACGCTGGCCGAGCCGGCGATGCCCAAAAAGAAGAAGAATGATTTGTCGGACCGAGTTCCGACAGGATCTTTGACCCCTACGGACAAAACGTCCAGGGGGTCATCGATCTAAAAAAACTTAACATCAAATAGATATCGGGCGCTGGCTGATATTGAGATGCCTGAGACTGTGGAAACCCGCAGTCGAAGTCTCTCCCTCAAACCAAAGGAGAGGGGGAGAACACCTGTCACTGCTCCAAAATGACAGTGACAGGTGCATCTCTTATTCAATGGAACTGCCGAGGTGTTAGGAGCAACATCGAAGAGTTGTCTCTTCTTTGTTGCAACCTCAATCCACTCGCTGTTTGCCTACAAGAAACTTATATAAAAGCTTCTGAGAGTTGTAGTCTTAAAGGCTACACCATTCATAACAAGCATGCACCAGATGGAGACCGAGCCGCTGGCGGCTCCTCGATCTTGGTCAGACGTGATGTGGTGTGTACTCCAGTGGCGTTAGATACAACACTACAGGCTGTAGCTGTTTGTCTGACGCTGCATAAGACTGTAACTCTCTGTTCCATTTACATTCCTCCGAGCTCCGTTCTCACTTTACAAGAACTGGACACCCTTGTGGACCAGTTACCGTCCCCATATTTACTTATGGGTGACTTTAACGGCCACAACCCATTATGGGGGGGGGACAATAGGAACGCTAAAGGCAAGAGAATTGAGGACCTTGTGGCCGCTCATGCTGTGTGTGTATTGAACGATGGTTCATACACATATTTGCATCCCGGCTTCGGAACATATTCCGCCATCGATCTCAGCATTGTAGAACCAGAACTGGCACTGGACTTTTCGTGGAGAGCCTGGGATGACCTCTGCGGGAGCGACCACTTCCCAATTATTCTTAATTGCGGGGGGCATCTCCCGTAGAGCGAGAGAGGAGCTGGCGGCTTTGTAAAGCCGACTGGCCCACCTTCCAGACCCTATGTCACGAGGAGTTCACTCCAGACATCAGTGACATCGATGCCTTCACTGAGATGCTGAGATGGATCGCGGATAAAACTGTTCCGAAGACCTCGGCAACTCCCAAGCGTTTGACGCCTCCATGGTTAGATGACGGCTGTAGGAGGGCTATTAAGGAACGAAAGAAAGCTCAGCGTATATTCCACAGGAGACCGACTGCTGAAAATCTGGCGGTCTTTAGAATTCTGCACACTCGCGCTCGCAGAACAATCAAAGAAGCGCGGAGGCAGTGTTGGAGACAATTTGTTTCTAGCATCACCATGCACACGCCGTTGGGCAAAGTATGGACAATGATCAGGAGAATCAAACAAAGGGGAGGTGATTCTTCTGTAGTCCAGCACTTGAAACACAATGGCACCATTCTCACATCACTCGACGAAATAAGTGAAGAATTGGCTCGCACCTTTGCTGGAAACTCGTCTTTGGCAAACTGCCTCCCGGGCTTTCGGGCCGTCAAGGAACGCCAAGAGCGAAAGCTCTTGGACTTTTCTTCCGATGGCGAGGAGCACTACAAATCCCCATTCAGTATGGGTGAGTTGAGGTGTTCTTTGGAAAGCTTGCATGACACAGCAGTTGGACCTGATGGAATTCATTATCAATTTTTGAAACATCTCCCTGAACATGCACTGAGACTTTTCCTTCAACTCTTCAACAACATCTGGCAGTCGGGTGTCGTCCCTGCCTCTTGGCGGGAGGCGACAGTAATACCGATTCCCAAACCTGGTAAAGACCAGAGTGAAGCCCACAACTATCGTCCCATAGCCCTTACAAGCTGCATCTGTAAAACCATGGAGCACATGGTAAACAACCCCCTCGTCTGGCTACTGTAGTCAGGACACCACCTGTCCAACCTTCAATGTGGCTTCAGACGGGGCCGCAGTACCCTCGACCATTTGGTGCACATGGAGACCTTCATAAGAGATGCTTTCCTTAAGAAGGAGCACGTTGTCGCTCTCTTTTTCGACCTTGAAAAAGCCTATGACACAACGTGGCAGCATGGCATCATGGAGGATCTTCATGCGATTGGCCTTCGTGGCCACTTGCCAATTTTCATCAGGAACTTTCTAGCCTTCAGGCATTTCCACGTCCGTGTCAAGACTACCTATTCCCGCTTACACTCACAGGAACTAGGAGTACCTCAAGGCAGCATACTGGCTGTGACCCTTTTAAGGGTCAAGGTCAATGGTATTGCTGCTGCTGTAAAGCAGGGGGTCTCCTGTAGTCTTTTCGTGGATGACTTTGTTTTATATTACAGTGGTGCTAACATGAATGTCATAGAGAGACAGCTACAACCAGGAATAAATGGGATCCATCGATGGTCAGTTCTGAACGGTTTAAAATTTTCCAAGACCAAAACAGTCTGAATGCACTTCTGCCTGCTGCGTAGAATGCATGCGGAACCGGAGCTGACCCTGGATGGGGATCCCATTAAAGTCGTTGAGAAAACCAAATTTCTGGGCCTCATTCTCGATGCAAAACTGTCTTTGTGCCACATATAAAGTACCTGAAAACTAGATGCCTGAAAGCGCTCGATATTCTGAGGGTGCTGTCCAGCTCAGAGTGGGGAGCGGACAGAGATGTTCTGCTCTCCGTGTACAGAACCTTGGTTCGTACACGAGTGGATTATGGCAGCATAGTATACGGTTCCGCAAGGAAATCATATATTGGGCTGTTAGACACGATCCACCACCAGGGGCTGCGCCTGGCCCCTGGGGCTGTCCGCACCTCACCAGTTCAGAGTCTTTATGTCGAAGCCAATGAACCATCACTTAACAACAGGAGAATCAAACTGGCCATGCAATATGTAGTCAAGATAAAAACTAATGCATTGAATCCTGCACACAATTGTCTATTCGAGCAACATGACGATTCCAGGCATGAAGCCAGGCCAAATTACATCCGGCCACTGAGGCTCCAAATGAAACCTCATTTGGAGGCCTTGGGTGTGGATTTGGACGTGTTGGAGGATGCCCAAGTCCCAGAACATCCCCCGTGGTCGTTGAGAAAGCCATCGGTTATCCTCCGACTCACGGAACTCAGGAAGTCTGGGACACATCCACTCGAGTACCAAGGACTGCATACAGAGATTCAAGGCCAGTTTGCAGACCACCTCTCGATATACACTGATGGTTCGAAAGACCAAAGCTGGGTAGCTGCTGCGGAAGTCTGCCGAAGGGAAAAATTTGGTGTACGTTTGCCCGATCAGAGCTTGATTTTCACTGCAGAAGCCCGATCACTCCTTCTCGCGTTGGAGTGTATCGAGGTATCCAACCACACTAACTATGTTGTATACAGTGATTCGTTCTCTTGCCTCCTGGCTGTTGCTGGACTGAAAACGAATCACCCTATTCTAGCAACGGTCATTTATAAAATGAACCAACTGACAACAGATGGGTATGATATCCACCTGTGCTGAGTGCCTGGCCATGCCGGCATACAAGGAAACGAACGAGCTGATCGGGCTGCGAACCATGTCTGATCCCTCACTCTGATCTGAAACCACTAATAGCCACCCACATAAAATCCAAATGGCAACATGAGTGGGATGAAAACATTAATAAACTTAAAGAAATTGAACCATCTGTGGGAAAGCCACCACAGACTCATGCGGGAGGTCGGTGGGACCAAGTGGTCCTTAGCCGCTGCCGTATTGGCCACTCGTGGCTTACACATGCTTTTCTGCTCAAGGGGGAACCTCCCCCTGAATGTATTGGGTGTCAGTCCCCACTGACACTCAAACACATTTTACTAAGTTGCGTTGATTTGTTGGCCCTGCGCCAACAGTTCTACACTGCAGACAGTATGCATGACCTTTTTACTAAGGTAAAACAGGAAAACATTTTAGCCTTTTTGAGGGCAGCTGGACTGTACCACCTTATATAGTTTACTAAATGGATTCTATCAATTATTAATAAAACTTTTCTTTTTCTATGGGAATATGTTTCCCTTGACCACAAATATATGATTGTGAGCTTTCTAATTTAATTAGTGTCTATTGGCACATAATTGATTGTCTGCTTTTACATGTAAAAGCGGACCAGGCGGGATGGCCGAATGAGTTAGATCGTCCTTCTCCCGTGCTGGTAGATCGTGGGGTCGTGGGTTCGAGTCCCAGTCGAGTCAAACCAATGACTTTAAAATTGATACTTGTTGCTTCCTAGCCAGGCGCTCGGCATTATTAGGATAGGGCAAGGACTGGTGTGCTCAGTGTCAGGATAATGTGACTGAGTGGGATACCAGGTCATGGTGCCGGTGGCCTGGTTTCCCAGTGGGACAGCACTATAAAGTCACCATGAGTGTGCACTGTCACAAGTCGGTATCCGTCCTGATATGACCTTAGATGTTGCTAGGATGTAAAACAACAACAAACAAACAAACAAACAAACATGTAAAAGCGATGGTTTGAACAAAAAAACAAACATTTCTCGCCGTGAATATGGCCTATGCTGCCGACACGGCGTAAAGCAACCACCAATCAATCAATCAATCAACCCAGTCGTGCAGCACTATACAATCACCATGCGTACGCACTGTCACAAGTTGGTCCCCGTCCTGATATGACCCTAGATGTTGCCAGGATGTAAACCTTCAAAAACCAAACAACCAACAACCTATTCATATCTAGTATTCTTCAACCTTCCTGGGATCTCATTTGCAAATAGGTGCTTTTGTGGTTGGGGAATGTGTTTGTTCGCTAAAAGCATCAGCTATTCATCGCAGGTTTACATTCAAACCTCTCTAAATCGACCGACCATGGAACTGACTTTAAATGGTCCATTTAGGGAAGAGCTCGGTTATGGGAGTTTTTAATTTCATTACGATGATAGTGTATGGGCGATCGTTTGGGACCCAAATAAAGCTATCGATATAGGGGAGTGGTCAGTCAGTGGAGGTGGTTGGTGAGTGTGAATTAGTATGAATAAGTGATTGAATGTGTGAACGGATGACTGAATGAGTGAGTGACTGAGTATGAGTGAGTGAGTGAGTGAGCGAGAGAGCGAGTGAGCGGGATACCTACATCTCTGTCTCCTTGTTAAAGCTGCATAGTCCGATGACGCATCAAATTTTCAAAATGAAAACATTCAGCTAGATTTGATTCTACATATCAAACTAAGAGAGGTTTACTGTGTCTTGAAACTTCTAATTCTTTGGGAGTTATTTAGGGCATAATCATGGCTGAGGGTCGGTGTGATCAAGTTGTTACTAGCAGCATTAGTCAGCCCTAATGACCGTTCTCAGATGGTATAGAGATATATAGGATAAGGAATGTTTACATGGGTAAAGGAATGTTTACATGGGCAAAGGAATGTTTACATGGGTAAAGGAATGTGTACATGGGTAAAGGAATGTGTACATGGGTAAAGGAATGTTTACATGGGTAAAGGAATGTGTACATGGGTAAAGGAATGTTTACATGGGTAAAGGAATGGTTACATGGGTAAAGGAATGTTTACATGGGTAAAGGAATGTCTACATGGGTAAAGGAATGTGTACATGGGTAAAGGAATATGTACACGGGTAAAGACATGTGTACATGGGTAAAGTAATGTGTACAAGGGTAAAGGAATGTGTACATGGGTAAAGGAATATTTACATGAGTAAAGGAATGTTTACATGGGTAAAGGAATGTTTACATGGGTAAAGGAATGTTTACATGGGTAAAGGAATGTGTACATGGGTAAAGGAATGTTTACATGGGTAACGGAATGTGTACAAGGGTAAAGGAATGTGTACATGGGTAAAGGAATGTGTACAAGGGTAAAGGAATGTGTACATGGGTAAAGGAATGTTTACATCGGTAAAGGAATGTTTAATTGAGTAAAGGAATGTTTACATCGGTAAAGGAATGTTTACATGGGTAAAGGAATGTTTACATAGGTAAAGGAATGTTTACATGGGTAAAGGAATGTTTACATGGGTAAAGGAATGTGTACATCGGTAAAGGAATGTTTACATGGACAAAGGAATGTTTACATGGGTAAAGGAATGTTTACATGAGTAAAAGAATGTTTACATGGGTAACGGAATGTTTACATGGGTAAAGGAATGTTTACATCGGTAAAGGAATGTTTAATTGAGTAAACGAATGTTTACATCGGTAAAGGAATGTTTACATGGGTAAAGGAATGTTTACATAGGTAAAGGAATGTTATATGGGTAAAGGAATGTTTACATCGATAAAGGAGTGTTTACATGGGTACAGGAATGTGTACAATAGTAAAGGAATGTTTACATGGGTAAAGGAATGTTTACATGGGTAAAGGAATGTTTACATGGACAAAGGAATGTTTAAATGGGCAAATGAATGTTTACATGGGTAAAGGAATGTTTACATGGGTAAAGGAATGTTTACATGGGCAAATTAATGTTTACATGGGTAAAGGAATGTGTACATGGGTAAAGGAATGTTTACATGGGTAAAGGAATGTTTACATGGGTAAAAGAATGTTTACATGGGTAAAGGAATGTTTACATGGGTAAAGGAATGTTTACATGGGTAAAGGAATGTTTACATGGGTAAAGGAATGTTTACATCGGCAAAGGAATGTTTACATGGGTAAAGGAATGTTTACATGGGTAAGGGAATGTCTACATGGGCAAAGGAATGTTTACATGGGTAAAGGAATGTTTACATGGGTAAATGAATGTTTGCATGGGTAAATACATGTTTACATGGGTAAAGGAATGTGCACATGGATAAAGGAATGTTTACATGGGTAATGGAATGTTTACAGGGGCAAATTAATGTTTACATGGGTAAAGGAATTTGTACATGGGCAAAGGAATGTTTACAGGGGTACATAGACTTTCTCTATGAAATAGAACAACATTTTACTGAAACCGCTTTCGAGTCAAGGATCACTAATCATAGAGAAATTCTCTACAGAAATAGGCCACTGCAGTAGACTTCCACACGGAAAGTACTTCAAAGCGTACTTTGACGAATATTGAATTTGAAACGCTTTAATATCCTGTACACCTATGTGATTCCACCTAACCCTGTGTATGACGTCACAGAATGCTGTGTTTTGAGCTACAAGCCAGCACGTAATGACTGATCTGTCCACGACAATTACACAGAGGATCACATGATTATTTGGTGCTGGTTAATGTAGTTAATATTTCTAGGATTTGGGTATTTCATTAAGAAATAAAGAATATTCATATAAAGAAAACATTTAAAGTCTGGTAATTAGACCGTAAAATATCGATCCCCTTAAATGCTCTGATATAATAGTTGGTTGGTTATTGGAGTTTTGCATCCTGGCAACATCTAAGGTCATATCAGGGGGGTACCAACTTGTGACAGTGTGCACTCATGGCAACTTTATAGTGCTGCCCCACATGACCTCATATCCCACTCAGTCACATTATCCTGACACTGAGCCAACCAGTCCTTGCCCTATCCTAATAATGATGAGCGCCTGGCTATGATGCGACAAGTATCAATTTTTACATTATTGGTTTGACTCAACCAAAGTTTGAACCCGTGAATTTGAATCCCATGATCAACCGAAAGGGGAGACGGACGCTCAACTCATTCAGCCATCCCTTCTGATCTAATATAATATAAATACCATCCAAGCAGGTATGCAGGTATTGCAGGTATTGCAATACCTCAGGGAGTTTGACGCCCCTGCCCTGCAGAGTTGTAAACCACTGCCTTGTGGTACAGGTTCTTGACAGAACCGAAGGCTAAGGGAGCAAACCCTAAATAGATGTCACTGTGGCAGAATTCAGGGCGGCTGATGTATGGAACTCCCAACATCTCCCGACCAGCCACTGCAGGGACAAATAGTTTTGCGCCTGTCTTGACATGTTCTTGTCGGTGTGAAACCTCTATTTTCTCCCCGAGAGAGTGCCGCTGGTAACTTGCAAAAGCCAGCAGGACTGCAACACTTTTGCAGGAAGCTTTCATGAAATGTAAACCTGAAGCTGAGAGACATTAAGACCGACTCATGGACATCACTCTTACAGCAGAGAGCTAAATGGAGAGTGGCAGTCAAGTAATGAAAGCAGTCTTTGTCGCATCGCAACCGACAGCGTGCTGATGACCATCCAAGCATGTGTTGAGAGTAAACAGTTTACCTTCGTTAATCCTACGTTTAATTCATGAACTGGATCTGAGCTAATGGCTGAATCAATAAGAGCATTGGCTTCCCGTGTGGAAGGGTGGGAGTTCGAATCCTGGGAGAGCAGGTCACCTGGCACCATGACCAGATTTCCCACTCCATCACATTATTCTTTAAAATCTGAGCTAAGCAGTCCTAGTGCTATCCTAGTAATGTCAAGTACTAGGCTGGGTGGCGACAAGTATGAATCTGTGTAGGTCATTGCTTTAACTAGGCCCAGATTAGAACCCCCGACCTTCCACAGGGGAAGTCGCCACTGTTATCGATTCGGCCTCTGCATCCGGTACTAGCCTGATTAAACCCGCATAAAGAAATATTTGTCGATTATGCTTTCAGCGCCATTTTGAATGAGAACAGCACAAATGGATCTATGACTACTTCATAGTTAATTGTCAATTAACCTTTGAGCTTTCGTAATGTGCACAAAAAGGGGTTGAAAGGTTATAATAGGTTGCAGCCTGTTTGGTCTGGGTTTCAGCTCGCTAGACGACAGATTAACTCTGCACTCAGAGATGGGTTGTAAATAAAAATGTGTACCTCGAATATTCTGCTTCGTCAAAATAAATGATTGTCCATTTGAGTGAGTGTGGGCATGGATGATCATTAATTGTATTATCGCCTTGGAAGTGCAGGAGAAAGCCCAGTTATGAATGGAGTAAGTTGTGTAAGTGATTGCTGGCACTGTGAATGCATTAGGTTGTAAACCGATAGGTGGCACTGTGAAAGGGATGAGTTATAACTTAATAGGTGGCGCTGTGAATGCGATAAAGTTCAAAGTGATATGTGGCACTTTGAATGAGATGCAGTTTAAAGTGATAGGTGGCACTTTGAATGGGATAATGTTTAAAGCGATAGGTGGTGCTTTGAATGAGATGAAGTTTAAACCGATAGGTTGCATTTTGAATGAGATAAAGGGTAAAGTGATAGGTGGCACTGTGAATGGGATAAGGTTTAAGTTAATAGGTTGCACTGTGAATGAGATAAGGTTTAAAGTAATAGGTTGCACTTTGAATGGGATAAGGTTTAAAGTGATAGGTGGCCATTTGAATGAGATAAGGTTTATAGTGATAGGTTGTACTTTGAATGGGATAAGGTTTAAAGTGATAGGTGGCCATTTGAATTAGATAAGGTTTATAGTGATAGGTTGTACTTTGAATGGGATAAGGTTTAAAGTGATAGGTGGCCATTTGAATTAGATAAGGTTTAAAGTGATAGGTGGCACTTTGAAGGAGATAAGGTTTAAAGAAATAGGTTACGCTGTGAATGGGATAATGCTTAATGTGATAGGTTGCACTTTGAATGGGATGATGCTTAAAGGGATAGGTTGCACTTTGAATGGGATAAGGTTTAAAGTGATAGGTTACACTGTGAATGGGATAATGTTTAAAGTGGGAGGTTATGCTGTGAATGGGATAATGTTTAAGGTGGGAGGTTACGCTGGTGAATGGGATAAGACATAAAGCCCCAGTCACACATACCCGGATCAGGGGCTGGACGAGCCCCGGACTGTCATCCGGGATGGTCCGGGGCGATCCGTGGCTCATCCGTGGCTTGTCCGTGCCAACACCCTCTGATCCGGCCTGATCCGTGGCTCGTCCGGTGCCGTCCGGGCTCAGCCCCGGATGTTTTAAAATGTTTAAAACATCCGGGGCAGTCCGGGGGATTTTGCGATCCGGGCTCAATCCGGCCTGATCTGGCCTGATCCGGGGGTGGTCCGGGGGTGGTCCGGGTATTTCAGGGGTGGTCCGGGCCTGTCCAGGGTGGTCCAGGGTCATTTTGAGCCACGGTTTGACCTGGACCATCCCCGGACTATCCAGGACTACCCCCGGCCTAGCCACGGACCACTCCCGGACTGCCCCCGTAAGACCGGGGTTGATCTGGGATAGTCCGGGGGTGATCCGGGATAGTCCGGGGGTGGTCCGGGGCAGTCCGGGGGTGGTCTGGCCTCGTCTGGGGCCGGTCCGGCCCAGTCTGGGACCGGTCCGGCCCAGTCCGGGGCCAGTCCGGCCCAGTTCGGGGGTGGTACGGGGTGGTCTGGGGCTCGTCCGGGGCTCGTCCGGCAAAGTGTGACTGCGAGGCAAAAATCGATGAAAACAGTGATTTTATCCATGGCGGTCTGGGACAGTCCAGGCCGTTGGTCCATGGGTGGTCTGGCTCAAAATCCGGGGCTCGTCCGGCTGTGTGACTGGGGCTTTAGGTGGTAAGTATCATCAGGCATGGTTTAAGTTGTGAAAGAATAAGTGCTGTTCGGAATGGGTTAAATTGTAAAACTGATAGGTGGGACTGCTCAACGCTTACACCGTGAACCAATAGGCAACATTGTGAATGGGTTAATTTGTCAATTCCATAGGTGGCGCTGTGGAAGGGTTAAATCTGCTAAGTCTGATAAATTTTCAAAACCAAAACAATTATGTAGATTTGATTCTACATATCTAACTTAGATGCTGGTGCACTTATTAAACATTTGTCGTCACATATAAGGGAATACTGAGTCAATTAATAGAACCTGTTACTGCAGAAGCCTCTGGTGGTAGAGTTTTGGCATGCTTGCCAAAATTAATTTAGCATGTTTCCATTTCAAATATCTCAAAAGTTTTAGCGATTTAAAATAAAAGTTACTCCAAAGTAAAGTAAGGTAGATTATAATGATCAACCGAATATGTTTATCTCAGAAAATGAGAGAAACTGAAAACCATCGGACTATGCAACTTTAAGTTGTGCACCAATAGGCGATGTTGTAAATGGATTACTTTGTAAATCCGATAGGCATCACTGACAAAGGGGTAGATATAATGTGAATGGGGTAATTAGTAAATTCCATAGATATCACAGTCAAAGGGTTAAGTTAAGAACTAATAGATATTTTACACTGTGAATGGGGTAATTTGTAATGCCTTTGGTCTCACGGTCACAGGGTTAAGATATGAACTAAAAGATATATACTGTGAATGGGGTAATTTGTCAATTCCATAGATATCACAGTCAAAGGGTTAAGATATGAACTAATAGATATATACTGTGAATGGGATAATTTGTAAATTCAATATATATCACAGTCAAAGGGTTAAGTTAAGAACTAATAGATACATACTGTAAATTGGGATAATTTGTCAATTCCATAGATATCACAGTCAAAGGGTTAAGTTAGGAACTAATAGATATATACTGTGAATGGGATAATTTGTCAATTCCATAGATATCACAGTCAAAGGGTTAAGTTAAGAACTAATAGATATTTTACACTGTGAATGGGGTAATTTGTAATGCCTTTGGTCTCACGGTCACAGGGTTAAGATATGAACTAAAAGATATATACTGTGAATGGGATAATTTGTCAATTCCATAGATATCACAGTCAAAGGGTTAAGTTGTGAACTAATAGATATCCTGTGAATGGGATAATTTGTAAATCCTCGAGGTGGCGCTGTCAAAGGGTTAAGTTCTGAACTGATAGGCAACATTGTTGTAAATGTGTTAATTTGTGAATCCCATAGATGGCGCTGTGAAAGGGGTTAAAGGTGTGAACCGATAGGCGGCATTGTGAATGACTTAAAACCTAAAAGTCGATCTGTGTTAAGTACTTGAACTGAGGACGACAATTGATGTGCCAAACGCCGTCCATTCGTTCTGCGGTTGCCGTGGTTACTTTACCTCGGCAGCTCTGTCCTGCTTCCTCACCCTTGATGTGGTGATCATCGAGGCGATGCTTCCAGCCTCTGTCCGTCATCTTCATCTGGGTTAAGCTTGTTTTATTTATTGTAGGTCAACATCCATGAGGTTGAGGTGCGGATTGTGTGAAGTCGGTGTTTGAGGTTAGTGTCTGTGTGTGTGCAGTTTTGTGTGTGCCGGTGTAGTAAGTTCAAAACACTACCCCACAAAAATACTACGGAAGTGTTTTCAACCTAGGTTCAAAACACTACCGTAGTGTTTTCAACTTAGTTACTGGTAGGTTCAAAACACTATTGTGTCCACTCTCAAAACACTAAGTTCAAAACACTCCCTTTAGTTTAAGTTCAAAACACTACTCTCATGGTGCGGCAGCCTGGTCTCCCAGTGGGGCAGGACTATAAAGTTGCCATGAGTGGGCACTGTCACAAGTCGGTACCCATCCTATTATGACCTCAGATGTTGCCATGATGTAAAACTCCAACAACCAACAAACAGCCTAATTGATTAGCACATTCTTTCTCTGTTTGTAAGCATTCTCCCACATCTCCCTACCCTCTGTGAGTCTTGTAGTTCTACAATTGGTTAGTTGTTTGGTTACCTATTGTTACTTTTGCTGACTGCCTTCACCTTATTGTGTCAGTGGTGAGTATTTTTTGCAATCTAAGTTGAAAGTTGACTTCCTGTTCTATCATGCCTCGCATTTATACCATCTAAGAATTTGCTTGAATCATCAGTATATTTTTATTTTTTAGATTTATTTATTTGATCACATCATCCTCTCGATTCCATTCATGGACTAACTTGTGATATTGCCTACGAATGTTGCATTACCGAGCGCGGTGGCAGAATCGATAGACCGCGGGAGAGCGGGAGATCGGTTCCTGGTCGAGTCAAAGTGATGGTTTATGAAATTGATAATTGTTGCTTCCTAGCCTGGCGCTTGGCATCAATAGGATAGGGCAAGGACTGGTTGGCTCAGTGTCAGGATAATGTGACTGAGTGGGATATCGGGTCATGGAGCCGGCGGCCTGATTTCCCCATGGAACAGCACTATATATAAAGTCACCATGCGCGTGTACTGTCACAAGTCGGTACCCATCCTGATATGACGTTAGATTTTGCCAGAACATAAAGCGCCAACAACCAACCAACCAATTGCGCGAAGAACCCAACTATCACGCAGATCACGTGACTATCTATTAATAGATGCTTTAATAATTGAGACCGGCAATATGGCCAGAAGGATAAGGCCTACTCGAAAGAAAAAAATACCTAAATTGTAACAAACGACAACGGCTCATGAGAAAAGCCTACCTGTATGTGAGAATAATAAGGAATTAAGAAAAGTGCTTAAGGAAATAAAAAAGTTGAAGAGCCTCAGCCTTAGAAGAGTGACAGTCATGGTAATGATTATAGCAATAATAGTGTCGTGGGGGTGATGAAAATGGGAAATATTGTGCCTAGAGCGGGACTCGAACCCACATCTCTTTGCATTCCGGGCCAGTGTGCTAACCATTACACCACCTAGGCTCCCTGATATCACCATACTACCCACGCCTACCTGTCTATGCGGCTCCTTGCCTGAGAGGTCAGTGCAGACCACTACACTAGTAATAACTATGATCATACTATTCACGGATAAGTCCCTATATATAGATATTATTTTGGAGGTTGATCATTATGTTTGTACTAGTCGCTTGGTTATTGGGGTTTTACGTCCGGGCAACATGGTTGTATTAGTAGTTAGTTAGTGGTTAGTAGGTCATTTCTCACTCTCCTTTTCTAATTTTAACTTGACTAAAGGTGGCGGTGAGGTACCATGGTATATGATGATTGATCGGTTGTTGGAGTTTTACGTCCTGCCAACATCTAAGGTCATACCAGGACGGCTACCGACTTGTTACAGTGTGCACTCATGACGCCTTTATAGTGCCCCACTGGAAAATCCGGCCGCCGGCACCATGATCCGATATCTCACTCAGTCACATTATCCTGACACTGAATTAACCAGTCATTACCCTATCCTATTAATGCCAAACTCCAGTCTAGGAAGCGACAAGTATCAATTTTAAAGTAATTGGTTTGACTCAACCGGGCACCGAACTCCCGACCTTCCGCTCTCATTGTGCAATCGAACCTGCACATCAGATATATGTAATAACAAAGAGAGAGGAAGAGCAAGACGACTAGCGAGTAAAGAGATAAATCAAAGATGGAATATATCAATACAGTATAACCCAGTTAAACCAAACTTGAAGCAACCCTCGAAATTTGTTTGGATTAACCAATCATTGGTTTAAACGAGCTTCGGCTTCGACTTTGACTTAGCTTTGGCAAAAATGTGGGTGAATTATGAAATAATAAGTGTGTATTGCACATGTAATATACAATGTATGTGGACACTTTGATTATTGTTTTTTATGCATAGACAGTATAACCTCATTAAACCAGGCTTGGTGAAATGAAATGATCGGTTAATCCAAACTTTTTTCAGCGGCCTGGCAAAATACCACCATTTATCATATACAAAAGTTGGTGGGCTCTCAGATGACCTTATAACCACATGAAAGTTTGGTTTAACCATACCGGAAGTCGCCTGGGGTCCGACAATTTTGTTTGGATTAACCGATAATTTGGACTAAGCAACTTTGGTTTAACCTACTATTTTATAAGATAAATGATTATATTTTGCCTGGCCACCGACAAAAGTTTGTATTAACCGATCGATTGGTTTAATCGAGCTTGGTTTAACGGGGTTATACTGTACAATTATGGCAGAAAAGTGATTATCACCACTAGCGTAGATATATTGTGGCGAATCAATGCTGATAATAGCAATCATTATATTTATAATACCAATAACGATGACGATGATGATGGTGATGCTGATGGGAATGACGATTCGGGTTTGTTTTTGGAGTTTCATGTCCTGACAACATCTGGACATAACACTCAGATATTACAACATCTGAGGTCATATCATGAAGGGTACCAATTTGTGACGGTGTGTATTCATGGCGACTTTATAGTGCTACCCAACTGGGAAATCGGACTGCTGGCACCATGCCTTGATGTCCCACTCAATCATATTATCCTGACATTGACCTAGCCAGTCCTTGCCCTATCCTATTACTTCACAGTGCCAGGCTAGGAAGTGACAAGTATCAATTTGATAAGTTATCAGTTTGACACAATTCCCGACCTTCCGCACGCCAGGCTCGCGCCCTACCGATTAGGCCACCGTGCTCGGTGGCAATTTTGATGATGATGATGATGGTGATGGTGGTGGTAATGGTGGTGGTGATGGTGGTGGTGATGGTGGTGGTATGGTGATGGTGGCAGTGATGGTGGTGGTGATGGTGATGGAGGTGGTGATGGTAATGGTGGTGGTGATGGTGGTGGTGGTGGTGATGATGACGATGATAACGACAACAGCTGCCCGGATTGAATGTAAACAAAAAGTAGGACGACACTAAAAAGAAAACTGAATTCTTAAGAATTAACATCATTAAAATAATTTAAAAAACTGAAAGCTGGAATGAGCCTCAACTGTCAGAGGAATGGAAGAGAAAGAGATAAAAGAAACAAAATCAGGAATAACAGCAAATTAGGTCATCCAATTAGGACAAGGCCTGATGGAATCTGGAGAGCACCTCATCCAGGAACTAGACATTCAGTGCTGCCACCTGATTGACAGCGGCAAAAGGATGCAACACTGTTGTCACGTGATCTCCAGAAAATATGCCTTCCGCCTCCACACAAAAAAAATAGTAAAGAAAGAAAGAATGAAAGAAAGCGATACGGTGAAAAAAATAGCGCAAGTTACTTGCAGCTAACATTGTTAATATGATTAAAAGAATTATTGTAATATGGACACTTCTTGCTGTGATCGTCCAAGAAATGACCAGGCAGGATGTTAAAATGGGTCGTGGGCAAAAGCTGTGACCTATATGATGAGACGCTGGGATTGTTGTCTGTGGGTATGTAAATCATGTCTTTTAATTGTATAAAGGGTCCATGACAAGAAGGGAACATCACTAGCATTCCCTGTCTATAAGACTGTGTCACTTTTCAATGGGACAGGAAGTAATAGTGAGTGTAGTGTCTCAGTTGGACCGGAAGTAACAGTGAGTGTATATCTCAGTTCGATCGGAAGTAATGGTGAGTGTAGTGTCTCAGTTGGACTGGAAGTAATGGTGATTGTAGTGTCTCAGTGATACAGGAAGTAATGGTGAGTGTAGTATCTCAGTTGGACCAGAATTAACGGTGAGTGTAGTATCTCAGTTGGACTGGAAGTAATGGTGAGTGTAGTGTCTCAGTTGGACCGGAAGTAATGGTGAGTGTAGTATCTCAGTTGGACTGGAAGTAATGGTGAGCGTAGTATCTCAGTTGGACTGGAAGTAATGGTGAGTGTAGTATCTCAGTGACACAGGAAGTTATGGTGAGTATAGTATCTCAGTTGGACTGGAAGTAATGGTGAGTGTAGTATCTCAGTGGGACAGGAAGTAATGGTGAGTGTAGTACCTCAGTTGGACTGGAAGTAATGGTGATTGTAGTATCTCAGTTGGACTGGAAGTAATGGTGAGTGTAGTATCTCAGTTGGACCGGAAGTAATGGTGAGTGTAGTATCTCAGTGATACAGAAAGTTATGGTGAGTATAGTATCTCAGTTGGACTGGAAGTAATGGTGAGTTTAGTATCTCAGTGGGACAGGAAGTAATGGTGAGTGTAGTATCTCAGTGAGACAGGAAGTAATGGTGAGTGTAGTATCTCAGTGGGACTGGAAGTAATGGTGAGTGTAGTGTCTCAGTTGGACTGGAAGTAATGGTGAGTGTAGTATCTCAGTGATACGGTAAGTTATGGTGAGTGTAGTATCTCAGTTGGACTGGAACTAATGGTGAGTGTAGTGTCTCAGTGGGACAGGAAGTAATGGTGAGTGTAGTATCTCAGTGAGACAGGAAGTAATGGTGAGTGTAGTATCTCAGTGATACGGTACGTTATGGTGAGTGTATTATCTCAGCTGGACTGGAAGTAATGGTGAGTGTAGTATCTCAGTTGGACCGGAAGTAATGGTGAGTGTAGTATCTCAGTGGGACAGGAAGTAATGGTGAGTGTAGTATCTCAGTGAGACAGGAAGTAATGGTGAGTGTAGTATTTCAGTGGGACTGGAAGTAATGGTGAATGTAGTGTCTCAGTTGGACTGGAAGTAATGGTGAGTGTAGTATCTCAGTGATACGGTAAGTTATGGTGAGTGTAGTATCTCAGTTGGACTGGAAGTAATGGTGAGTGTAGTGTCTCAGTGGGACAGGAAGTAATGGTGAGTGTATTATCTCAGTGAGACAGGAAGTAATGGTGAGTGTAGTATCTCAGTGATACTGTAAGTTATGGTGAGTGTAGTATCTCAGCTGGACTGGAAGTAATGGTGAGTGTAGTGCCTCAGTTGGACTGGAAGTGATGGTGATTGTAGTATCTCAGTTGGACTGGAAGTAATTGTGAATGTACTATCTCAGTTGGACTGCAAGTAAGGGTGAGTTTAGTATCTCAGTCAGACTGGAAGTAATGGTGAGTGTAGTGTCTCAGTTGGACTGGAAGTAATGGTGAATGTAGTGTCTCAATTGGACCGGAAGTAATTGTGAGTGTAGTATCTCAGTGAGACAGGAAGTAATCATGCATGTAGTGTCTCAGTGAGAAATGAAGTAATGGTGAGTGTAGTATCTCAGTGAGACCAGGAGTAATGACGAGTGTAACACATCAATAACACCAGCAGTAACGGCGAGTGTCATACTTGAATAGGTCGGAACAATCTACGGGTACCGACGTGTGACAGCGCGCACACATAGCAACTTTATAGTGCTGCCACACTTGGAAATCAGGCTGACGGAACCATGACCCGATATTCCACTCAGTCACATTTTCCTGAAATAGTGCTAACCAGTCCTTGCCCTATCATATTAATGCCGAGCACCAGGCTAGGAAGCGACAAGCATCAATTATATAAATCATTGGTTTCATTCGACTGGGAACCAAACCCCTGATATCCCGCACGGGAGGCCGGGGCTGTACCGATTAGGACATCGCACCCGGTCACACAAACACACCACTCAAGAGTAACGGCGAGTGTCACACCTTAATAATACCAGGAATAACAACGAGTGTCACACCTCAATAGCACAAGGAATAACAGCTAGTGTCACACCTCTCCCGCCTCCTGGCGGCGGGGGACGTAATTAGAACAGAAGTCAATTGATGTTCCCTCTGAAAGGATTAAGATTCCAGCTTCCGGCTCCTGATGCCTAGTCCCCCTCATCCTCACCCCCACACACCCCTCCCCCAAGACCCCCACGCCCCCACCCCCACACGGCCGCTAATCGGCTTCGCCTGTGTTTTCGGTCGCCGATAATATATGCCAGCACACTGACCCAGCGCCTCGTATTGTTTTAATCGGCTGCAGACATTCAGAGAGCATTAATTAGACTAACGCACCACCCCTTCCCCCCACCACCCACCCACCGACTCCCTTCCGGAGAGAGACAGAGCTCACTCTGCCACCCCACTAACAAATCGTCGACCAGACTGCGTTACTGTTATTGCATACTAATACCGCGCATTTTAGTTGCATTTTATGTTGGTGATTTTTGTGGATTTTGTGTTTTTTTGTTTTTTTGGGGTGTACCTTAAGTTGATTAAGTGGGGGCGGGGAGGGATTTCAAATCACGTACAATTGCTCTTCCTCATTCCAATACTCCTTGTTGTATCCTAGTAATCCCGGGTGCCAGGTTAGGTAGTGACAAGTATTCATGTTGAAGTCATTCGTTTGACTTGACCGAAAGCACGACCGACCAGAATGGGAGGTAGTCGGCTGAACTGAACTCAGCTGAACTCAACTAACTCATGTGGCCACCGCGACTGTTACATGAGTACAGCAGGCCTTGGATGGTGATGTTCCAGGTTGGAAATCTGCACCGCTTATTTGCTTCGGTTTGGTTATGGTAATTCTACGTCCTGGAAACATTAAAAGTCATATAAGGACAGGTACTGACTTGTGACAGTGCGCAGTCATGGCGTCTTTATAGTGCTTCCCCACTGCGAAATCAGACCACCACCACCATGACCCGATATACCACATTGTGCGTATAGCTTTGGCATTGCGGGTAATCAGGATCGCGAATACAGACCAAGGCGTGCCAGTACTAAGGACATCTATTGTGTCGTCGACTACCGGAATTCTACCGTCGACTAGCGGGTCTTTTCTAAACCTGGTCGCCGATCGGGTAAACAGGACTTGATGACGTATTACGCAGTACACTCATACTACCGATGCGCCCCTTTGTGGGTAGATTTTTGCTATATAAGGTGGCGCAACGACGCGGTTTGGTCATTACGACCGGAGGAGCCAGGAGACAATAACCAGCCTTAATTGGCCTCCCACCCACCCTAGATGTGAAAGTGGAAAGTAGGGCTATAGCATCTCTAGCCTCGTTTCTTAAGCATTTGTGAGCTGACATTTGTATAACCTGACGTTTAACTTTCCTTAATTAAAAATGCCATAACTATATTTGCTGTGTTCGCATTTTTTCCTGATTATCCTCACATTAGGCTAACCAGCCCTTGCCCTATCCTAATAATGCCAAACCCCGGGCTAGGAAGTGACAAGTATCAAATTTATAAGTAATTTCTTTGATTGGGATTGGGAAGCGAAATTCCGATCCCCCCGCACACGAGGCCTGCGCTCTACCGATTCGGCCAGCGCTCCTGGTGCTTAGCTGTTAGCTCTACCCTCAGCTGGTCATAGAGGGAGTGACTTGAACTGAGTGTGCACTTGCTAACCGGACCGCACTTCATCCACGCCTCTCTCTATCTCCTCTCTGCTGGCCTTGCTCCTCCTTGATTATGTCTGAAAAGAATTCCAAGAGGAGGAGCCCGCCAGCATTTCACTTTCTACTCTTACTCTGTCCGTGTCTCTGGCTCACCAGCTGGTCACCATAGAGCAAATTGACACGGCCATTTGACTCAACTCTCCTCATTTCTCTTTCCTGTACTCTACCCTTTTTTCTCCCGGGTTTACTTCTCCCCCTGATCAAGGGAGTTGTTTGCTTGTGTGGGGTCCTTTACCTTTTCGCTCTCCCACTTTGTTCTTGTTGCTGGGACCCGCCATTACGCGCCTTTACCCATCCCTTCCTCCTGAACCCTTGCTGCTGCTGGATATTAGTACTCTGCTACGATCGGACCGATTTATGGGTACCTTTTATATTGCTGCAGTTCTGCAGCCGGTAACCATCGTAAGGTTACAAACACCCCAGTTCAAGTACTGAGTGTATAAAGGCATTGTCTGAAGAATGAGGAGAGCTCAATGATGGAAGTGTAACAACAACCAGTCACACTGGCTATATAGTGCTGCCAGTAGAATCCCACAGTGCACCACTAAGTCCCGTTCAAATTTGGATGCGTACAAGAATGAGTGCACCAGTACCTAATTTGGATGTGTAGGATGAAATCTATAGCCATGTTCACACACACAACTTTAGGCTGAACTAGATAAGGCGAACTAGATGAGGCAAACTAGGCGTGAAAGTGTGTCATGTCCACACATGCATTGCTTGGGGCGGTTTAAGGCAGAAATCGATATCTGCGCAGGAGCACGTCCATACTAGCCAGCGCCACTTTCGGGTAGTCGATGTCACCACGAGAGAGTGTGGGTTCGACCTAGATATGTATCGACTGAATCGTATTGTTTTGGAACGGTCAAAACTTCTGCTGGGCAGTGAAAACCTAAAAATAAATGATGAGAAAAAAAACTGTGCACAGCTAGCGGTTTCATAGACCAAATTATATAATATGTGCTTTTGATCGACCAGAAAATCAACAAACTCAGGTCTCGACTGTGCATGCGTGTGATGTGCTTAAGCTGCTTCAAGTAAACCGGTAGCGTCCACACAAGAAAGATGGGCCGACTTAAGCTAGTTCACTTCATATAAACCACCTCGCGACGCGAGGCGAACTAGTTGAGTCGCCTCAGCCCTAATCCGCCTCAGCATCACACTGCCAATGTGAGTCGACTTAGATGAGGCGAATTAGATGAGGCGACTTAACGCCCAGGTGTGAACATGGCTTAGGTATGTGGTTTATTTTGTGTTTTTTTGTGGGAGGGAGGCAGGGGGTAAATTTGGTGTTTTCCCAGATTATGCAGCTTTAAGGTCACTAACCGAATGATCCAAAGTAGATTACCATAACCTCCCTCCACCCTCCACCCCACTAAAGACCACCCCCTCACCACTAAGTAGAATACCATAACCTCCCTCCACCCCACTAAACACACACCCCCTCACCCCTAAGTAGAGTACCATAACCTCCCTCCACCCTCCACCCCACTAAACACACACCCCCTCACCCCTAAACACACAAGTGGTGTTCTCTGTGGCGGAGTGGTTAGTGTCTGACTTTTTTCTAGGTCAGACTCTTAATCTGAAGGTCGGTGGTTCGATTCCCTGTGCCCCCACCTCTGGCAATTTGGATTATCACCGCTGTGTTTAACTTACAGCGTCATCAAAGGCGAGTTGCTCTCATACCATGTCTATGTGGTGTGGGAGGTTAAAACTCCCTTGGGTCGGTAAAAGTGTAGGCCCAGGCTTTCTATCGACAAACTGTCTAATGGTGAAAACAAGTCTATTCAGACTTATCCATGATAGGCAAGAAAAGAAAAAACAAGACCTGGTGCTGTGGCCCAATAGGTAGAGCGCAGGCCTCGCCTGCCGCAGATCGGGAGTCCCGTTCCCGGTCGAGTCAAACCAATGGCTTATAAAAATGGATACTTGTCGCTACCTAGCCAGGCGCTCAGTTTTAATAGGATAGGTTAAGGACTGGTTAGCTCAGTGTCCAGATAATGTGACTGAGTGCGATATCGGGTCATGGTGCTGGCAGCCTGATTTCCAATTGGGGTAGCATGATAACGTCGCCATGACTGTCACAAGTCGGTACTCATCCTGATATGACATTAGATGCTGCCAGTACGTAAATCTCCAACAACTAACCAACCACTCTAATAAACCTCTCAACCCCATCCCTATCCCGAGGGCTTTTTTCTCTTTACTTGTTCTTGAAGATTTATACTGCCTATCATGAATAAGTCTGAATAGTCTTTCACCATTAGAGTTGGTCGATGGAAAGCCCGAGCCGATTTGTAACCTCCCACACCACATAAAGATGGTATGAGTGCAAGTGGCCTTTGATGACGCTGTAAGTTATACACAGCAGTGGAAATCCAAATTGGCAGAGGTGATGGCAAGGGAAATCGAACCACTGACCTTCAGATTAGGAGTCCGACCAAGAAAAAAGTCGGACACTCTGTCCGTTCCGCCTCAGAGAACAAACACCACAACGTTAGTGTTAACAAGCTCTCTCTCTGGCCTGAAAACAAGTGCACCCGGACTTAAAGCCTACTCTAATAGAGATGTAGATCACGTGGTCAAATAGTGGCGGATGAGCGTTCCATGGGTTAGTACCTAGGACAGTAAATGACTCTGAATCAGTCTGCCTCGTTTTATTGTGGGTACGATGCTCGACACATGATTATTCAGTGAGGACGGGAGATGGGGAGATGAGGGGTGAGGGGTGAGGGGTGAAGGATGAGGGATGTGGGATGGGGGGATGAGGGGGGATGGAGGATGAAGGTTGCAGAGGGCTGTTATGGGTGTTGTTAATGTGGTGTATTTGTTGAGGTTTTACATCCGAGGAACATCTACTGCCATATCAGGAAATACACGAAAGGACGGGGCTGCCCTCTATGGAAGATCTTCTGATAAAAAAGAATCTCTGATGGACTGGACACCTTATGAGGATGTCATCAGACGGGCTACCAAAGCAGATCCTGCACTCTCAACTGTCTTCTGGTTACAGAAAGAGAGGGCATCCTCATCTCCGGTTCAAGGATACCATCAAGAGAAACCTGAAGCTGAGAGACTTTAAGACCGACTCATGGACATCACTCTCACAGCAGAGAGCTAAATGGAGAGCGGCAGTCAAGTAATGAGAGCAGTCTTTGTCGCATCGCGACCGACATCATGATGACGATGACCAACTTGTAACAACAGTGAGTGTAGTATCTCAGTGGGACAGGAAGTAATGGTGAGTGTAGTATCTCAGTGGGACATGAAGTAAAGGTGAGTGTATTATCTCAGTGGGTCAGGAAGTAAGGGTGAGTGTAGTATCTCAGTGGGACATGAAGTAAAGGTGAGTATAGTATCTCAGTGTGACAGGAAGTAATGGTGAGTGTAGTATCGCAGTGGGACAGGAAGTAATGGTGAGTGTAGTATCTCAGTGGGACAGGAAGTAATGGTGAGTGTAGTATCTCAGTGGGACAGGAAGTAATGGTGAGTGTAGTATCTCAGTGGGACAGGAAGTAATGGTGAGTATAGTATCTCAGTTGGACTGGAAGTAAGGGTGAGTGTAGTATCTCAGTTGGACTGGAAGTAAGGGTGAATGTAGTATCTCAGTTGGACTGGAAGTAATGGTGAGTGTAGTATCTCAGTTGGACTGGAAGTAATGGGGGTATCACACTCATGGTGAATTTATTGTGTTGCCAGAATGGGAGACCGGTTGCCGGCACCATGACGCAATTTCCCATTCAGTCACATTATCGTAATACCGAGATAACCAGTCCTTGCCATATCCTAGTAATGTCGAGCCCCAGGATAGCTAGTGATGAGTATCCATTTTGTAAGTCATTGGTTTCACTCAACCGGGGATTACCAGTCCCGATTTTCCGGACGGGAAGCCTGCGCTCTACCTGTTCAGCTACCGCGTCCGGTTTGTCGTTGCGATGCTCGGCGAATGATTAGTACAGTGGAGATGGGGGATGTTGGTGGTGGGAGGGTTGGGGCCGGTCGTTATGGGCGTTTTTAATAAGAGTAGGCGTGTTGCGCGTGGCGTGTTGCGTGTTGCGTGTTGCGTGTGGCGTGTTGAGTGTGGCGTGCGGCGTGTGGCGTGTTGCGTGTGGCGTGTTGCGTGTGGCGTGTTGAGTGTGGCGTGTCAGGTGTAGGTTGCGCTAAGGGATGTTAGTGTGGTGTTCGACACTCCGCCAGCCTACTGGTTCTCCACGTGGGTGAGGGGGGAGGGGGGAGGGGGCGGGGGGAGGGGTGTGTGTAAAGAATAATGGTGAGGTGCAATGCTATGAGAAGAAAGGGGGGGGGGGGAGTATGGTGGGATGGGGTTGTGAGGGTCAAGAATAAGATAAATGATGTGGTTGGTGGAAGGTTTGTTTGCTTGTTTGTTTGTTGTTTTTTTACATCCTAGCAACATCTAAGGTCATATCAGGACGGATACCGACTTGTGACAGTGCGCACTCATGGCAACTTTATAGTGATGTCCCACTGGGAAACCAGGGCACTGGCACCATGACCTGGTATCTCACTCAGTCACATTATCCTGACACTGAGCACACCAGTCCTTGCCCTGTCCTAATAATGCTGAGCGCCTGGCTAGGAAGCGACAGGTATCAATTTTTAAGTCATTGGTTTGACACGACCAGGATTCGAACCCACGAAGGAGAAGAAAGAGGTGGTTGGGGGGGGGGGTCCAAATAAAATGCTCAAGTCAGCATCTTTTGCCTCCCCCCGCCCCACCCAATCCATGTTAGGGGCGGTCACGCCCGCCGTCTGGTGGCGAATAGGGGGACCATTGATTGCTCCCAGACGGAGACTGGTGGTAAGCGGTTAGGTGTGGTCTGGGGTGGGGGGGGGGGGACTGAGTGGAGACTGTGTGGCGACTGTATAGATATTGTTTGGTAGCTGTTCGGGAGACTGTTTCGTAACTGCTCAGGAGACTGTTCGAGAGTATGTTCGGTAAGTGTTTGCTGACTATTCGGGAGACTGTTTCGTAACTGTTTTTGGAAATTATTTGGGAGACTGTTTGGGAGACTTACGGAAACTATTTGGGAGACCATGTGGGAGACCATCGGCATATTTCTATAGATAGCGCCGAGAGACTTTGGGGACCCCCGGGAGACCGATGGATTGAATGGCGATGTGTTAAACTCCAAAATGAGTCGAAAATCCCTGATGATGCCAGACTCCAAAACTGGCACCATGACCCGATATCCCACTCAGTCGTGTTATCCTAATACTGAGCTAACCAGTCCTATATATTTCTATCCTAATAATACTGAACGCCGGGCTAGGTAGTGTCAAGTATCAATTTGGTATGTTATTGGTTTGACTCGACCTGGGTCATGTGGGTCAGTCACCTGGTTGGTGGGTCAAGTGGTGAGTCACATGGTGGGTCATGTGGGTCAGTCACGTGGTGTCTCACGTGGTGTGTCACGTGGCTCAGTCATGTTGTGGTGGGGGGGGGGGGTCACGTGGTGTGTCACGTAGGTCAGTCAGGTGGTGGGTGGGTCAAGTGGTGAGTCATGTGGTGGGTCATGTAGGTCAGCAACAGGTGTGTCACCTGGTGTGTCACGAGGGTCAGTCACGTGGTGGGTGGGTCACGTGGTGGGTCATGTGGGTCAGCCACAGGTGTGTCACCTGGTTGGTCACGAGGGTCAGTCATGTGGTGGGGGGTCACGTGGTGTGTCACGTATGTCAGTCACGTGGTGGGTCATGTGGTGGGTCACGTGGTCCGAACACATCCGCCATTGCTGTAAACCTGCCCCTCGTAGCTGCGTAGTGAAGAGTGTGCTCACATCAAACAGGGTTTGATGACGGGGGACAGTGATAGTAATACATGTCTGCTAAACACGCACATGACTGTGCACTTGGGGACGCGCAATGAGCGACTAATGAGCTGCCTGCCCCGACATTATTTGCCTCCTTTGGAACCGGGCGCAGTGGCCGAATCGGTAAAGCCGGGCCTCGCGTGCGGAAGGCCGTGAATTTGGTTCCTGGTCGAGTCAAACCAATGACTTCAAAATTGATACTTGTTGCTTCCTAGCCTGGCGCTTGGCATTAATAGGATAATGACTGGTTCGCTCAGTGTCAGGATAATGTGAGTGAGTGGGATATTGGGTCATGGTGCTGGTAGTCTGGTTTCCCAGTAGGGCAGCACTATAAAGTGTCCATGAGTCTGCACTGTCATAAACGGGTGGCCATCCTCATATGACCTTAGCTGTTGCTAGGACGTACAATTCCAAGAACCAACCAACATCTTCTGTACACAGTTTTAAGCCAGAGTTTGCCAATATGCAAGATGAAAATTTCACTCTCAAAATAATAATTGGAAAGTACACACTTTTCTTTTCCTTTTTGGAAAGTACACTTGTGTTGTTCCTTTTTGAAAACAACAAGTTTGTTTTTCATTTTTAGAAAGTACACATTTTCAGTCAATTGCTTGGGAAAGTACACAATATGTGTTTGTCATTGGAGTGTGCCCAAAAGGAAAGTTTGGGGTAGGTAGATCTGAACTACACTCATTGTGGTTGGTGTTGATGGCGGGGTTGGCATTGGGGGTCAAGACTTAGGGGGAAAGCAGATGAGGAGAGTGACTGACCTCTGACTAACCATGTCTGACCTTCAGTCTGACCCAATTCTGACACACCTGAGATATATCCGACTTAGTGCCTCACTTCACCTAACATGATGTAAAGTCGACGGCTGGCGGTTTGAGTGGTGTGGACATGCTAATAAGAAATCACTACAGGCAAGGAAGAAAAGTAGATAAAGAGTGAAAGGTAGGAGAGTGAGACTCTCTCATTTATTACTTTTATAGTTTCCAGAACAAGATGGTGGTGATCACATGATCCAATCTTCCAATCCCTAACAAGCATTCCTCTATCCACCAATTAGGGTTCAATATCCCTGTTGCCAAGGCATGGTTAGGTCTGTATCTGGGGCAGTGATCCATAAATAACTCTTGAGGGGAGGGGGTATGTGAGGCAACTTCTCAAAGACTGTCCCAGCTAAGAAGCGACCCCCTCTCTCTATACTATTTTACTATACAATTTCTCTGTTGTCTGATGCACTCTCCGGCCACGCTTTTATTCGACACTCCAATCGCACATTGGGTATCACAGTACCAACCCCTTCAACCCGACACTTCACACAACACTGTCTTTGACAATCTAAATTACACAACCAGATGTGGCAACCGAATTGGTAGAGCGCAGGCTTCCCATGCGGAAGGATGGGAGTTTGAATTGCAGGTGAGTCAAACCAATGACTTACAAAATTGATACTTGTTGAAACCGAGCCTGAAGCTCAGCACTACTACTGCGATAGGGCAAGGACTGGTTAGCTCAGCACCATAATAATATGACTGAGTCGGAAATAGCGTCATGTTGTTGGTGGCCAGATCTCGCAGTGTGGCAACACTATAAAGTTGTGTACTGTCACAAGTTCCATACCGATCCTGACATGATAGCGGGACTGTGTGGGATATCGGGTCACGATGCCGGAGGCCTGATAACCCGGTGGGGCAGCACTATAAAGTCACCATGAGTCTACACTGTCACAAGTCGGTACCCGTTCTGTTATGATCTTAGATGTTGCTAGGATGTAAACCCCAACAAACAACAACGACATGAAGCTTTCACAGGTAGTCTTCTTGACACAATCTACTAGACTCAAACTGCTTTGATCCTCTCGCCGAACACTCTCTCCAGTCCTTAGATTGACCGTCATTGACATTCTGACTGTGTGGGACATCAGGTCATGGCGCCGGCGGTCTGATTTCCCAGTGGGGCAGCACTATAAAGTCGCCATGAGTGCACGTTGTCAGAAGTCAGTACACGTCCTGGTATGGCCTAGGGTCTTACTGGGGCATAAAACTACACCAAACACCCAGCAACCCCCGGGCCTATCAGAGGACTGTGGTTGGGCTCTTAGCCTGCCTTTTTCCTTCCTCTGCCCCCACCCACCAATCTCTCGGACCACAACTCCCGACCACCTGGGACCGCTTTCAGCAGTGTCCATACAGTGATGCAGATTTGCAGCCTTCAGCGCACCAATGCGATTGAAAACTCCCCTAAAACAATCTGACTATCCTTCACCCTGATGTGCTATTTTATACATTGCTTGGTACTGCATATTAGGCTAGTCTGCTGGGCACTGCCAGCTATTCTCTGATTCTGTCCACCCCACTGGTTAACACAATGCCTAAAACTCACTGTGGCATCTGCCTTACTTACACTCAGTGTGACACTCTCCCTGACACTCAGTGTGACACTGCTTGACACTTTGTCTGATACTTATTGTGACACGAAGTATGACCCTTTCACTGACACCTTTTTTGTTGTTGAAAATATTTGTATTCATCTGAATACATATTTTGTCACTGGTCTTCCTCCAGCCTTTGGAGCGATCACATTTGAGTTGTACATAGTGGAAGTGGAATGTGTTGCATTATCTGCAGCACAACCCATTCTGAACATAAAAAGAAAGTGAGGGAGCAACCTATGCTGTATAATGTACAGCATAGGTACTCAACATAGTGCAAGGTATATGCATCAAGATAGAGTGTGCAATAATGTACACTAGTGGTTAAATCATACGCTGTGTTTGTATGCCAGTTAGATTTGGTTTTATTAATGGTTAGTCTTTTAATAGTGCCATATTGTGCATGTATAATGGTTTATATTGCGTGCAATGCTGGTTGAACTTCAACACCTTTGCAGGCAGCTTTCATGAAAAAGGAGAACGGCAGTCAAGTAATGAAAGCAGTCTTTGTTGCATCGCAACCAACAGCATGATGATGATGATGAACCAGGTGAGCTCTGTATGCATTTTTAAAGGCAAGGATCGACCTGTGTGTGACATTGCCTAAAATATGGAGCTTTTTCTTTTGTGATGAATTTATTTACGATGCCCATAACGAATAAGTGTTAACACTTGTTTTCACCACTGGGCTGCAGTAGTCCAATTTGATTCAAATGTTTTAAATGTTGTATTAGCAATAATTTTAGTTTTGTTGTTGTTGTTCCTTCCTTAGGGATTGTAGCTGTTTGTAGATTGCAAACACTCAACACTTGACTTTTACCCAGCTAGGATTCAAGTTACTGCATTTACCTATAAATTGTTGTTGGTATTTTTTAGGACATTTCTATTGTACCTAGTTAATTTCATTAGTTCCCAGGAAGGCCTCACGGTCTAATGATGCCGGTAAGCGTATACATTTCGACAGGTTTACATAGTTACCTCTTGTTAATGGTGTTGTACTCCGGAAATATACATCGTCAGCCAGTGTATGTATATTTCACTGTGCATGTAAATATCACTACATATGGATATTTCCCCAGTTTTGTAGATTTCACCATGTATGGATATTTCACCATGTGTGGATATTTCACCATGTGTGTAGATTTCACCATGTATGGATATTTCACCATGTATGGATATTTCACCATGTATGGATATTTCTCCATTTGTGTAGATTTCACCATGTATGGATATTTCACCATGTATGGATATTTCACTGCATATGTAAATATCACTACGCATGGATATTTCCCCATTTGTGTAGATTTCACCATGTATGGATATTTCAACATGTATGGATATTTCACCATGTATGGATATTTCACCATGTGTGTAGATTTCACTATGTATGGATATTTCACCATGTATGGATATTTCACTGTGTATGTAAATATCACAATGTATGCATATTTCCCCATTTGTGTAGATTTCACCATGTATGGAAATCTAGGGAAACTGGACCTACTTTAAAACACTGGTTGACTGGAAACCTAATTAATTCATGTAAACTTATATTTGTTGGGGCATTGGGGCGCCGGGACATGGGGGTTGAGAACTATGCTGAGGGAAATTGGAGGATAAACAAAACAGGTGATGTCAGGAAGGCAAGCTTCCTCTAAGCGATTTAAAGGGCCTCCCTGTATTTAAGATTGGCCACCTGAATGTCACCAAAAAAAAAAAATGTATGGATATTTCAATGTGTATGGATATTTCACCATGTATGGATATTTCACCATGTATGGATATTTCACTGAGTATGGATATTTCACTGTGTATGGATATTTCACCATGTATGGATATTTCACCATGTATGGATATTTCACTGTGTATGGATATTTCACTGTGTATGGATATTTCACTGTGTGTGTAGATTTCACCATGTATGGTTATTTCACCATGTATGGATATTTCACCATGCATGTAGATTTCACTATGTATGGATATTTAACTATGTATGCATATTTCACCATGTATGCATATTTCACTGTGTGTGTAGATTTCACTATGTATGGATATTTAAATATGTATCGATATTTCACCATGTATGGATATTTCAGCAGGTGTGTTTATTTCACCGTGTACGGTATGTAGATTTCACCGTGTATAGATGTCATCACGTATGTACATTTCACCCGATACTATATGATGTGGCGCTCTGATGAACGAGATGAAGAGGGCCAGAAGTGGCGCGGTCATTCACCCCTTAGCATAGCAACCCGCCCCCCTCACACAACCACCCAAATGACCTTGCCATTGCTCGAGTTCAGCAGTCTGGGTAATGTGATTTATCACTCTCCCCTCTCTGATGTCTGCAACTCTGTCGTCAAATAAGCTACAAAAACATGCGAGCATTTTTAACGATTGCTAGTTGGTCGTCTTAACATATGTCTGATAGGTTCCTTGGTAAATAACAAATGTCAACATTATTTTTCCCGAGCTATTATTTTAGTCATCTGACTGGCCATTCAATATGCGAGGTTGAGTCATAATATTCAAAGTTGTTGACGCCCAATAGACAATGCTATGTTCTTGAGGCGTTGTTAAATAAAACAAGCTTTATTTTTAATATTCAAAGTTGTTTTTTCTATTGATTGTTATCGTATGGTGTTCTCTGTGGCGGATTGGTTAGAGTGTCTGACTTTTTTCTGGGTCAGACTCCTAATCTGAAGGTTGGTGGTTCGATTCCCTGTGCCCCCACCTCTGCCAATTTGGATTTTCCACCAGTGTGTATAACTTACAGCGTCATCAAAGGCCAGTTGCTCTCATAACATGTCTATGTGGTGTGGGAGGTTAAAAATCCTTGGGTCAGTAAAAGTGTAGGTTAGGGCTTTCTATCGACAAACTGTCTAATGGTGAAAACAAGTCTATTCAGACTTATCTATGATAGGCTGTATAAATCTTTTTTTTTTAATAAATAAATATGGGCCTTTCTATTGCATCATCAAAGTAGTGTTTGCATAGAGTGGTGAGTGGAACATTTAAATCAGGTTGTCTTTTTGTCAATAGTACGTCAATATTCGGATTTTCGGTTCAGAATTATATATTGGCAGAAAGCATTATTATCCTCGGGCAACGGAGTGGGGACCAAGGTTATGTAATAGAAAAGCAATGGGTGCCCCACTGAATGTGTGACATATTAGGTTATGTGAAATATATGTTAATACATAGTGCCTGAGATTATGACGAGATGTTCCTATATAAGAGACAGTTAATGTTTGGTGAAATGTTCCCTCTATGCATCAGTAAGAGTGCAAGTGGAGGAGAAGGACATTTTTAATATATATATTTATTGTAACTGTCTGCAACTACCTGTTACCACAGGGCCGGTAGGCAAGCACACCAGCCATTCTGCATACATTATGGACACCACCGTCGCCCCCCCCCCCCCAGGCTGTAGAGGGTACCTGATTTGGTGGTTGTGGGAGGCCCAGTCATCTGCACCCCTTTGCCCCACCTGACCATGCAGGCCTCATTCTGATATTGATTATCCTATACACACTGCCCCAGACACTCTGGGCAGGGTGACCCTATTCCTGACTCTTGAGTGAGACACACTTTGCTCTTGGGCATGAACCCAGACACTCTGTCTGATGCTCCACCTTTCATATACAAACTGAGCTGTGTGCAACAACCATGGGACTCCGGTTCAATGGGCTGTAGGCACTGATTCGTATACACACTAAAGAGAGTAATGAGGCTCTGTGTGGACAGAAGGTAAGGGGTCAGGGTGATAGTTCACGAGTAGGTGAACAGGAGTTGATGCCAATAAAGCACACCTTCTTCAGTGTCAATCTTCTGTGATTTGTCTTCCCTTTCTGCCTTATGAGAGATAGTGTAGATATATTACAGATGAGTTTGTTGGAGAGGGGCATCAGGTGTGAACTGACAGACAGTTGTCAGAACGCATCTGGGAAGAGTAAATGGTATATCTGGGGCTCTGACGGCCGGGCATCCAGTAATATTACAAGGTCTTGTTGGGACGACGCTGTTCTACTGTTGAAGTTGTGTTAGTTCAAGTTGTGTTGGGTAGAAGTTGTGTTACTGTGGAAGTTATATCAGTAGAAACTGTGTTACTATAGAAACTAGGTCAGTAAAGGTTGTGTCAGGAAGAAGCTGTGTTACTGTAGAAGTTATATCACTAGTCGCTGTGTTACTATAGAAACTAGAATTATACCAAGTGAATATATCTGGGTTACAGTGTTTCCCTTAAGGTACCGCCCAGATGGGATGGCCGAATGAGTTGAGTGTCCTTGAGCTGTTTTGGGAGATCGAGGGATCTGAACCCATTGGTTTGTGGGTTCCTACCCTGGTCCAGTCAAATGAAGGACTTAAAAATTGATACTTGTCGCTTCCCAGCCAGGCACTCGGTATTATTAGGATTGGGCAAGAACTGGTTGGCCCATTGTCAAGATAATGTGACTGAGTGGGATATCAGGTCATGGTGCTGGCAATCTCCCAGTGGGGCAGCACTATAAAGTTGTCATGAGTGTGCATTGTCACACGTCGGTGCCCGTCCTGATATGACCTTAGATGTTGCTAGCATGTAAAACAACAAACAAACAAATCCTTAAGCTACCTGTCTGACACTCCTCCCCCCCCCCCCCATACACACTCCCACACTCCACGATGTAAGTGAGAATAATGCACTGGGTGTTCCGTGTGTGTGGTGTATATAAGTATAACCTTGTAGTGTGAATAACGGGGAGGCTGGTGTATGTATACAATGTGTCTGGTGTGTAGTGTATGTTGAGTTTGAACAGTGCCGACTATACAGGGGAGTGTACAGTGTGAACATCGCTGTGTGAGTGTGTGTGTGTGTGGGGGGGGGGGTGGAGCGTGTGGAGTGGACACGGTATGCTGGTGCATTGTCAGTGTGAACATTGTGGTGTGTGGAGGAGTGTGGCTCTGGTGTGCAGTGTGTGCTGGTGTGCATGTTCAGTGTGAATATTGTGCTGTGTGTGGAAGGGGTGTGCAGTGTGTGTGTGGTATGCAGTGTATACTGGTGTGCATGTTCAGTGTGAATATTGTGCTGTGTGTGCAATGGGTGTGCAGTGTGTGTGGTATGCAGTGTATACTGGTGTACATGTTCAGTGTGAATTGTGTGCTGTGTGTGGAAGGGGTGTACAGTGTGTGTGGTGTGCAGTGTATACTGGTGTGCATGTTCAGTGTGAATATTGTGCTGTGTGTGGAAGGGGTGTACAGTGTGTGTTGTATGCAGTGTATACTGGTGTGCATGTTTAGTGTGAATATCGTGCTGTGTGGAAGGGGTGTACAGTGTGTGTTGTATGCAGTGTATACTGGTGTGCATGTTTAGTGTGAATATCGTGCTGTGTGGAAGGGGTGTACAGTGTGTGTGGTGTGCAGTGTGTGCTGGTGTGCATGTTCAGTGTGAATATCGTGCTGTGTGTGGAAGGAGTGTACAGTGTGTGTTGTGCCGTGTATACTGGTGTGCATGTTCAGTCTGAATATCGTGCTGTGTGTGGAAGGGGTGTACAGTGTGTGTGATGTGCAGTGTATACTGGTGTGCATGTTCAGTGTGAACAGTGCCGCATGTGGAGGGGGTTTACTGTGTGTCGTGTGCAGTGCATGTTCAGCGTGAACAGTGTTGTGTGTATAGGGGTGTGTAGGCCTACAGTGTGAACATGGCTGGGTGATGTGGGGTAGAGTGTGTGTAGTGTGCAGTGTATGCTCGTGTGCATATTGAGGCTGACCATGGTGCTGTATGTGGAGGGATGTAGAGGGCGGTGTAGAGTATGTGTAGTGTGGTGTGCATATCGAGTGTGAACAGCGTGTGTGATACAGGTGTGTGATAGGTATGTGTTGGGTGTGTCGTATGCATGTTGGGTGTGAGCGGTATGAGAAAGAGCAGTTGGTATGTGCTGTGGTATGCATGTATGTGGTGTGGTATGCATGTATGCTGTGTGGTGTGTACGTATGCGGGGTGGTATAGGTGTATGCGAGGTGCTATGCGTGTATGAGGTGTGGTATGCATGTACGTGGTGTGGTATGGGATTATGTTAATGGTGTGGTATGCGCATATGCAGGGCAGTATGTGTGTATGTGATGTGGTAAGTGGGTTTGTGGTGTGGTATGTGTGTATGCGGTATGGTATGTGGTGTGGTATGTAGGTATGCTAAGTGTGTGGCATGCACGTATGTGGGGCAGTATGTGTGTATGCAATGTGGTATGGGTGTATGCAGGGTGGTATATGTGTATGTTATGTGGTGGTGTGGGTATGCCAGATGGTATGTGTGTATGCAGTGTGGCATGTCCGTATGTTGTGTGGTAAGTGGTGTAGTATGTGTGTATGTGCTGTGGTATGTGTGTATGTTATGTGGTATGTGGTGTGGTACGCGTTATGCGATGTGGTATGAGTGTCTGTGGTGTGGAATTTGTGTATGTTATGTGGTATGTGGTGATGTATGTGTATGCAGTGGTGTATGTGTGTATGTGGTGTGGTATGCGTGTATGCGATGTGGTGTGTGGTGTAGTATGTGTGTATGTGGTGGTATAGGTGTGTATGCGGTGTGGTGTGTGTATGTGGGTGGTATGCGTGTATGTGGTGTGGTGTAGAATTTGGGTATGCAGTGTGGTATGCATGTATGTGGTGTGGTGCGTTGTGTAGTATCTGGTGTGGTATATGTGTGTATGCGGCGTGGTGTGTGTAAGGAGGGTATATGTGTATGTTGTGTGGTATGTGGTGCTGTATGTGTGTATGCGGGTGGTATGCATGTGTGTGGTATGGTGTAGTATGTGTGTATGCGGTGTGGTATGCATGTATTCGGTGTGGAGTATGTGTAAGTGGGGGTATGCGTGTATGCGGGGTGCTGTGTGTAGTGTGTATGCGGTGTGGTATGCATCTATGCGGTGTGTGTAAGCGGGGGTATGTGTGTATGTGGGGTGGGGTGTGGTATGTGTGTATGCGGTGTGATATGCATGTATGTGGTGGGTGGTGTGTGTAAGCGGGGGGTATGCATGTATGCGGGGTGATGTGTGTAGTATGTGTATGCGGTGTGGTATGCATGTATGCGGTGTGGAGTGTGTGTAAGCGGGGGTTATGCATGTATGCGGGGTGATGTGTGTAGTATGTGTATGCGGTGTGGTATGCATGTATGCGTGTGTGTAAGCGGGGGGTATGTATGCATGCGGGGTGTGTGTGTAGTATGTGTGTATGCGGTGTGGTATGCATGTATGCGATGTGGTGTGGGTAAGCGGGGGTATGCATGTATGCAGGGGGCTGTGTGTAGTATGTGTGTATGCGGTGTGGTATGCATGTATGCGGTGTGGAGTGTGTGTAAGCGGGGGGTATGCGATCCCATCATTAGGCCACACAGAACGGAACACTCGTGATGGGATAAACAAAAATATTTAAAAAATGGCCAGGTTTCCGCATTTGGTATTGGTGATTGGATCCACTGATTTGCATATTTGCAATATAGTATATATATATGTGTATTGTAGATATGTTATATCTTTTTGAAAAGAGAAGAGAGAAAACAAAGGAAGAAAGAAGTGTTTAAAGACAATTCTAGAGTCATCTTGTACATTTATTGATGCATGCTCACCAAGTGCATAATACATATGTTGAACTGGAATTGCATGCAGTTACTATTACGACAAATAGTCAATTTATATTATGCTTCTATTATCGAACAGGTTTTTCATGTGGTTATTATTGCAACTGATATTATCATTTATGTACCAACAAATTGTAATTAACGGCCGGAAGACCAGTGCTCTGGCGCTGACAAAAGACATTATTCGCTGAATAAAATACATTTAGTAAAAAAATGTATGCGGGGTGCTGTGTGTAGTATGTGTATGCGGTGTGGTATGCATGTATGCATGTGCGGTGTGTGTAAGCGGGGGGTATGTATGCATGCAGGGTGGTGTGTGTAGTATGTGTGTATGAGGTGTGGTATGAATGTATGCGATGTGGTGTGTGTAAGCGGGGGGTATGCATGTATGCGGGGTGCTGTGTGTAGTATGTGTGTATGTGGTGTGGTATGCATGTATGTGGTGTGTGGAAGCGGGGTGTATGCATGTATGTGGGTGTTGTGTGTAAGCGGGAGGGTATCCACATATGCAGGGTGCTGTGTGTAGTATGTGTGTATGTGGTGTGGTATGCATGTATGGGGTATGCTGTGTTGAAGCAGGGGGTATGCATATATGCGGGGTGCTGTGTCTAGTATGTGTGTATGTGGTGCGGTATGCGTGTATGTGGGGTGGTGTGTGTAAGCAGGGGGTCTGCATGTATGCGGGGTGTTGTGTGTAGTATGTGCGTATGTGGTGTGGTATGAATGTATGTGGTGTTGTATGTGTGTAAGTGGGGGGTATGCATGTATGTGGGGTGGTGTGTGTAGTATGTGTGTATGCAGTGTGGTATGCATGTATGTGGTGTGTGCAAGCGGGGCTATGCGTGTATGTGGGGTGGTGTGTAGTATGTGTGTATGTGGTGTGGTATGTATGTATGCAGTGTGGTGTGTGTAAGCAGGGGTATGCATGTATGCAGTATGTGTAAGCGGGGGTTATGCATGTATGCGGTGTGGTGTGTATGCAATGAGGTATGCATGGATGCGGGGTGGTGTGTGTAGTATGTGTGTATGCGGTGTGGTATGCATGTATGCGGTGTGTGAGCGGGGGGTATGCACCAATATAATGAGGGAGCTGCATAGTATGCAGTCTGCCCTATTTGTCCACATGTGAGAATGTCCTCCCCAGCCTCCCAATAGACACATATCAGACCAGCCGATTATCTCTCCTCCACCCACACCCACCAAACCCCTCACTGGTGCAGTCTGTCTCACACTCACACACCCTACCATACATCCTTCACAAGGCCAGTCTATCAGGGGGCCAGTGAGTGCGGTGTATGGGGAGTGTGACATTGACCATGGAGAGCCGACTGATTGACAGCTACAAATGGCTTTGACACCTGACTGACAGATGAAGGAGCCCGGGAGCTGTCAATTGTTGAGTGGGACGCAATCTGAAATTGATTTATGTTATGGGATAGTGTGTGTGAGTGGAGAGTGTGGGGGGAGGGGGTAGGTTAGGGGAAACAGACTGGTCTGAGTGAGCCCCATAAAAACAGTCCCCGCTCCAGACCATAAAATGGGCTTACCCTCTGCCACAAACATCCCCCTTTCTTCTCACTCTGCGCGACCGGATGCGGTGATCGTTAGGAGTCCGAATCCCAGCCGAGTCAAACTGATGACTTATAAAATTGATACTTGTCGCAATGTAGCCTAGCGCTCGGCATTAATAGGATAACACAAGGACTAGTTAGTGCAGTATTAGGATAACAGGACTGTGTGGGATATTGGGTCATAGTGCTGGTGTCCACGTGGGGACAGTATGATAGTCACCATGAGTGCGCATTATCGCGAGTCGGTACCCATCCTGATATGACCATATATGTTTGAAGGACGTAAAACAACAAGCAGACTAAATAAATACACTCTGCGCCATCCAGCATTGTGCATGTTGTCCGTATTCACGACTTTGGAGACCATGCTAGTGTACCAGGATATTTACCCTGATGCGTTACTATTGCACTCTCGTCCCTTGTCAATTCATGACGTTGGTGACCGTGCTGGGGTACAATGATAATTACCCTGATGTGTCGCTACTGCAGTATCGTCCCTTGTCAACTTCATAATAGCATTTGTATTACTATGGGTACCAGGGTTTCATGGTGAATCTAAACAAGCCAGTGGTCATTCGCTACTGGAGCAGCAAAAGGCACGGATCATTTTCAAATTTTGAATCTGAACGGCTAAAGTCCAACTTCTGTCAACAATTTCAACTCAGCTCGACTACAGTGGGAGATCCCTCCTACTAAGGGAATTTGCAGGAAAGTGAAGTTGGGTAGGAGAGTTTTGTCTAAATCTCAGAGCAGTGTCAAAGAAGTTGCAATGGCTCAGTCACCACATCAGCTTTTAGCAACTCCGATACCTGAAAGTTCTGTTGATAGTGCTCCAATAGCGGGTCCGCCTGACATGGTGACTGTGGCTTTTCTACAAACTGCTTTAATAAAGCAGTGGGATCCTAACACCAGGTTGCTTTGTGAAGGACTTGCATGGCTGGAAGCATCATTTTCGAGGGTGACAACAGATTTGGCGCACAAAGCGGAAGAAGCACATAGCAGTAATAAACATGCAAAAGTGGCACTGGTTGGAGGATGTTACGCGTGGCAGAGACAGGGTCGTTCAAGGTCGGTGAGCTCGGTGGAGGAGATGCTGGTGTCACCGACTAGCATGAAATGGAAGAAAATGACGTGCAAGATGGCCGGCAAGAAGTCATATTCCAACCCTCGGCATTTTCGAGATCGGTTCAGAGATGGCAGCAGTATTAGTTCGAACGATTCAAACTATGACTCCGATCAAGATGATTCGGAGGACAAGATCAGGCAACTGCTAAGATGTTGAGGTCACAGGAGAAGGAAGCGGGGTAAGAAAGCATTGTTACCAAATCTGTATGTAATCAAGGATGACATTATGGGGAAAGTGGCAGTGCGGAGTTTGACATGGTATGAGTACAAGTCAGCCATTAATCGTCTTTTGGAGGATCCCAGGTTACCAACAAATTGGATAAAACATATTAGAAAGCATATGATAGACATGTCTGATATGGCATCTATTTTAAATTGTATAGTTTGGTTGGCCAGCAGATTATATAGGACAGGCCCCCCCCCCCCCCCAGTTTGAACTGTTAGAATTCACAAAGAAAAAGAGGATAATGGGGAGTGGATAAATAAGTACATATACAAAGAATTAAAGGAAAATGCCATTCTGGGTCCTTTTGTAAAGTCACCATTTACCCCATAGGATGAAATAAGCCCCTTATACCCCTGTCACACTACGACGTAATGAGCCAACGTGAGCCTAACGTGGTGATATTTTGTCATTACGTTGATGTACGTTGGATTACGTTATGATGACGTCATAATGACGTTAGAGTGACGTCGAGCTACGTCACATTACGTCGTGTTACGTTGAGTTCCGTCGAGGTTTTGGACATGTTCAAAAGTTTAGACGTAGGTCGAACGTAAGGGTTTACGTTCGCCGTACGTTCTGTTCACGTTCAGCGAACGTCAATGACGTTAAACGGACGTTATTCCAACGCTCCTCACTACGTTCAACTACGTTCCACTACGTTGAACCGCATTAAACCAAGTGCAAATGCCCACGGGGCGTAATGGGAACGTCAGGACAACGTCAGGAGAACGTGCATTCAACGTACGTTCAATGTCTCATGACGTAGCTAACGTCACGTAACGTTCTTCTGACGATGGAATAACGTTCATAACGTTCCGTCAGCGTCATTACGTTCACCTCTCTCGTCGAACGACGGTATCACTACGCTTTACCGACGTTACTCTCTCGTCCACTACGCTGCATCCACGTTCAACTTGTGCCCAAATTTGCATACTACGCCGAGAAGTTCAACGTTCTTCACGTTCTCCCTACGTTGACGTCGTTACGTCGTAGTGTGACAGCCCCATTAATGACACATCCTAAGAATACTGTAGAGAGAATAATTATTGTACATTTAAGCTATCCAAGGGGTAACAATGTTAATGCAGGGATATCTAGAGGTGTGTATCAATGGGGGGATCTTAGATTTAAATTACCAGGAATTTTAAACCTAGCTAAAGAAGCAACAAAATTGGGGAAAGGGTGTTTTTTATGGAGTATAGACCTAGCAAGAGCACATAGACAGTTGAGATCAGTGCCATTGTTTGGAATAAGGGCTAGTAATAAATTATCATTTGATATTGCTCCACCAATTGGATGTTGAACATCAGCTCTGGCACGTGCAAGAACCACTGCAGCAATTGTGTTTCTAATGACAAAAGCAGGTTTCTTTAGTTTATGCTATCTAGATGACTTTATAGGGGTGGAATATTCAGAAGAGAAGGCCTGGGAGGCGTACAATTATATTGTTAAGTTACTAGAACAGTTAGCAGAGAGAAAATGTTGCTCACCAACTAATGTATTATGATATGGTTGGGTTTCCAAATTAACACTTTAGATATATTGAGTAAAATACCTAGAGAAAAATTAGATAGCATGTGCAAAAAGTGGGAAGTGGGAAGTGGGAAAACTGGTATCTAGAAAAGAAATTCAGCAGTTGGTATGTAAACTCCAATTTATATCTAGATGTGTGTGCCCAGCAAGAAAGATTCATGAACAGAATACTATAATTTTTAAGGGCGTTGCCATGCTCAGGAAAGATTCAAACAAATAGCGAGGTAATAAAAGACATTAAATGGTTTCAAGAGTATGCAGCTAAAACAAATGGGTTGGTCCTTATGTGACCAGAGCCAACAGAAGACTGGCTAATTGCTTTTTCCAAATTAAATTATTTTGCAGAAAAATACTGCTCTGACCTTTTATTAAAAAAGTTACATATAACACAATTAGAAGCAAATTATCTTAGTAGGAGCTTTACACGCTTTGACCCCCAAAAACCAGGGAGAATTTCAAAATTATTATAAATACAATGAGGCATCCCAGCTGGTTCTAGAGTCAGGAAAAGGTAAAGATAAAGTGCTCTGCGCATGTGCAATGGAAATATGGCAGTTCTCGGCAGAACACACGTCAGCTAAAAATTTGGCATAAGCCAAGGGTTGAATTAGGGCTAGCCGATGCACTTAACAGGTTTTACGTATTACAGGAACAAAATCTCAAAGCTACTGAAAAGTGTGATAACCAAGGCCTATCAAAAATATTTGTTCATTATTTGTTTATTGTAGATCTGCTTAATGTGTAACTATGAGTCGTTTCTCTAACTGCCTTTCTCTTCCTAGGTAAACATTATCAGATGTCAAACGGAATATTTAAGTATGTAAAGGCAGGAATAGCCTCGGGGACATGGAAAAATAAGAAATTTCAGGTGCACTGCTGTGCTAGATTTGCTATGATGAGCAGTTTCGATAGGTATAATCCTAAAAGAGATAATATTATGAGTTATATTGTATACCTTGCTAAAAAACCTTAACTCTCCAGGGGCAGTCAATAACTATGTGAGCGGAGCAAGAACTTGGGTACTACTGCATAAGTGGGAGGTTAAAGCTTTTGACACATATTTGGTAGATTTAATGAAGAGAGAGTCGCTATACTCAGTGTACATGTGCCAGTAAAGGCCATCCCCCCTCGCATTGTTAGTAAGGGATATTACAAATATAATTGGACCAGACGGGATGGCCGAATGAGTTAGAGCGTCCGTCTCCCGTGCTGGTAGATCGTGGGGTCGTGGTTCGAGTCCCGGTCGAGTCAAACCAATGACTTTAAAATTGATACTTGTCGCTTCCTAGCCAGGCGCTCGGCATTATTAGGATAGGGCAAGGACTGGTGTGCTCAGTGTCAGGATAATGTGACTGAGTGGGATACCAGGTCATGGTGCCGGCGGCCTGGTTTCCCAGTGGGACAGCACTATAAAGTCACCAGGAGTGCGCACTGTTACAAGTCGGTACCCGTCCTGATATGACCTTAGATGTTGCTAGGACGTAAAACAACAACAAACAAACAAACAAAAAAATATAATTAAAGTGTTTGAGAAGGTGGGAAGGAGTGCATATGTGTTAATAGCTACCGTATTAGTCGCATACTTCATCTGCTTACACCAATCCAACTTGTTCTTTACCCTGAGGTCGACTGACGTCGACCATGTCCTTCGGGGAGCGGATACGTATGAACAGTCTCCTCGTATGGGTCAGGTCTACCAAAACGGTGAGGATGGGGCAAGACATATACACAGTTAAAGCTGCCATGTGTTCCCAGGTCCTCATGCTGCCCGGTACACGCTTGGAAGACGTATAGGAGAGCTACAGCCGTCGTGCATATGGACGGTGAACCTCTGCAGGCCTCACCACTCTTGAGAGCGATCCATCTGGGCCTGTAATCCAGAGGATACCAGTGTACTGACCGGGTCACTCTCCGCAGCCTGAGGAGAGGTGGGGCTCAGGCAAGTGCCAAAGGAGGGGCCTGAGTAGAGGATATGAGGTAGGTAGGTTGCTGGCACTCCAGTGCGTGGACCGAAAGGCACCTCAGACACTCAAATTTATTTGACTGAGTGTCTGAGATGCTTCTGAAATGTTGGTTTACCTAGTATATGGCCTCCTGTGTTTTAGCAGTTTTTGTCCACATCCAAAATATTTAGAGTCTCTGTAATTACAGTCATATGTGGTAAATTGCATGAATTTTTACATGTGAATTATAACAAGGGGCAGGGTCCCCCAACCTCTGTAAGGTATCGGTAAAATATCACTGCTAGTCAGTAGAAAAAAGGTATGCGGGTAGTCAAAAAATGTATTTTGAAAATATTTACAAATACTTCTAACAGCATAACTGAGTGTTTACTTGTCTGAAGATTAACTAAATAAAATACTTAAAATATAAAATGTTAAAGTATCCTTAAGGTAACTTCAATCGTGCAGCGGCCAAAAGAAACCTTGTTGCGGCGGCGAAAAAAAACGTACGGGCACCACTTTCCATAATGACCCCGTAAGAATTGCATACAATTCTACGGCACACCACAACACATTGGATCGATTTGTAAAAATCCCATCCGCAGAACTGTACAGGGGCAGCATGGTATATGACCTAAGCATTAGCAGCCCTTCTATTTAGTAATAGATGAGTGACACTATATTATCTCAATTTACATGGTATGCAGGTTTTGCAGGTATTGCAATATCTCAGGGAGTTTGACGCCCCTGCCCTGCAGAGTTGTAAACCACTGCCTTGTGGTACAGGTTCTTTACAGAACCGAAGGCTAAGGGAGCAAACCCTAAACAGAAAACCATGTCACTGTGGCAGCATTAAGGGCGGTTGATGTATGGAACTCCCAAATCTCCCGACCAGCCACTGCAGGGACAAATAGTTTTGCGCCTGTCTTGACATGTTCTTGCCGGTGTGAAACCTCTATTTGCTCCCCGAGAGAGTGCCGCTGGTAACTTGCAAAAGCCAGCAGCACTTCAACACTTTTGCAGGCAGCTTTCATGAAATGTACAACCGCGCAAAACTAGACCGACTCATGGACATCACTCTCACAGCAGAGAGCTAAATGGAGAGTGGCAGTCAAGTAATGAAAGCAGTCTTTGTCGCATCGCGACTGACAGCATGATGATGATGATGATGATCTCAATTTAGTGGATTTGTCGAAGGCAGTTGTTTCCGGAAATTATTTCATAGCATTTTGCAACTTTAAATGAGAACTGAGCTGCTCCGATTTCTGAACCTAGTTTCATTCTTGCGCTTAAAAATCCATTGGGTCGGTAAACGTGTAAGGCTTGGGCTTTCTATCGACAAACTGTCTAATGGTGAAAACAAGTCTATTCAGACTTATCCATGATAGGCAGTATAAATCTTCAAGAAAAAAAAGAAGAAAAAAATCCAAGTATTCAACGCATTAACCTTTTACGGCCGGAAGTGCCTGAATGCACTCACAAGTTCCACATGCTAATGGGGCTGTCACACTATGACGCTTCTCACCGGCGACCCGTCAGCGTTGAAAATAAAATTAAAGCGTCGAGAAACGTTAAAGATTTAGGGGAAATATGGGACAATTGGACGTTGGCGCAGCGTGTGAGTAGCGTCTTGTTAGCGTGCGGCCAACGGGTTTCGACGAGTGAGGAAAAAAAAAAAAGGTTTGGCGCGACATGCTCATATGACCTTAGATGTTGGTAGGACGTAAAACAACAAAGCAACCATTTGGTGCAACGTGTGGAGACAACCCGCCCATGCGCGCGGCGTCTGCCTAGCATTCACATAACGCTCTTCCGGCGCATCCAATGGAGCTCGACGTCCGCCTAACATCCTTACCCATATATTTGCGCGCGCTGCTGGTCGTTGTTTTTCTATGACATGTTGAAAACACTCAGCGACCAACGTTGTCCGCCGACAGTCAACATCAAATATAGTGTACTGACGTGTACCGACGCACTAACGCGTGCCAACATTTCCCAAAAATGCAACACGTCGACGGGTCGCCGGTGAGAAGCGTCGTAGTTCAACAGCCCCATTAGGCTAGTCTGGGTGGGCCTGAATGTGCCCGCAATGGGTAATACTGTATTTCAGATATGATCTACTCATTTTCAGGAAAACAATTCTAGAAATGCAATTCAATTAGTTATCGGTCAGGACTCCTGGGATTTAACAATAGAAATCTCTTTAGCGCTGATAGCGTTACGCCAATTTAACACATTTAAATTAACAAACAACCAGTGCAGCTATGGCTTCTGTGAGACTGATATTTATTTCAGAACAGAGAAGCTCTTTAGATACACTTATCACTATGAATACAACTCATGAAATGGCTTAACGAACTTAATTAGGAAATTAATCGTATTTGAATTGGAATGTTCACAGACCTAATAATATGCACCGCGATTCGAATAATATATCTATCTAAAAATATATGCAGCATTGAAAGTGATCATACGAGGGTAATTTCGATGTTGATACGATCCGTGGGATGACCAGAATAATGTGGGTTAAAAAAAAAATCTATGCACAGATAGTAATATGAATAAAATGTAACCACAATAAATAAAAACGACTATGACAAATGATATATCTTATTTCGCGCTCAACATGATAAATATGATGTCTAATATAGTTCCTTTATAGAAATAATTCATGGCTTTAACTTTAAGACACAGACATATATATTTAACCATAATCCTTTTCCACACACATATATATACAGATGAACCTCGATCCAACGGACTAATAGGGGGGAGCAGTTGTCCGTTAAAGCCGTTTGTCTGTTGCAGCAACGAAATTGCTTTATCTATAGGTGCCATAGTGATAATGTGGAAAACAGGACCTTAGATGTCGCTAGGATGTCAAATTTTAACAAACAAACCTGCACAGCTCTGTGCATGGCACTATGTGTGCATGGCACTCTGAGGGTATGTTTGTATGTGTGAATGAGTATGCATATGTGTGAGTATGCATTACACATGTGTGGCAGCCTGGCTCACTCTAGCGGATTGTGTCCGTTGGATCCGGAATCCATTGCATCGGTGTCCGTTGGATCGAGGTTCATCTATATATATATATACATTATATATATATATAAATATATATGCATGCCTGGATAACAATATTAATAGATGATTGTATTAGTAGGAAACCACGACTACTAATATTATTGCATTTACAAGTGCTATCAATATGACGCTTCTTTTACGCCGTGTTCGATTTTCCAAATGATAAATGGTTTCAACATATATATGCCATTTATTATTATTTATATACACATATATGTATGTAGCCGTAGCTAGCAAGTTTTGTTTGGGGCTCCCAGATACATTTTTGGAACGAATGCTGAAGGCATGCTGTACTAGGTCGGTGTCTGGGGGTATGTCCCCCGAAGAAATTGTTTAATCAAGAGGCTCTGAAATGCCATGTCCACTCATTTCAGCGAAGTTACATACTCAGGGATGAAAGTGGTCTCCGGGAAAAAAAGCGGAAATGCTGATTTTTCTCCCATAGGTTTAGCCTTGTCAGGGAATCGCAGAAATTCCCGGAAGTCGGGTTTCATACATATTGGGATACGCTGATAGTGCTGCACCGTTTGAAGCATGTATTAGTAGTATACACTGATAGTGATGCGCCATTTGAAGCATGTGTTACTGGTATAAGCTGATCGTGCTGCGGGATTGCAGTAGGGGCCGACAGGAAGAATCCCGGAAATCCGCGAAATCGCGGAGATCTTTCATCCCTGCATACTACTGGTATTTTTTGCTGTTGAAGGGGTGCGGGGGGCGGAGAGGCAGCTCCCTCCCTTGCTCCCCCTAGCTACTGCCCTATATATATATATGTATATGTATATGTCGGTCTCACGAAAATGGGCCAATTGGCGGTCAATTTAAGATGTCGGCATCGCAATTGTTAAAGTGTAGTGCATTTCTTTGTTTCATATTAAATTATCCTAGAAACAAAAAGGGTTGTTGTATTTTCTCTACCTTTACATTCAGGATAAATTTGAGAACTTTTCAACACCTCTGTCAATGCTAAACTATAACTATACTGTTCGACACCGACATCCAATGCTCGACACCAACAACTTTCCCGAATCGGCCTATTTTCGTGAGACTGACTCCTATAATATATATCCTGTTTTATCCATTATACAAGCATAATAAGCCAAAATATCCCATGTACTTCCCAGCCACAAAGTCATTGGCTGGTTATCTCTATTCATTAGGTCCTCTACTGACACGACCTCATCTTGCCACCGGGTAGGACCTACTCACCCACGCCTTAGCGGTCTTTACGCTAACTCACTGTATATGGATGAAATGATCATAAATTGGATGAAGCAAAGACTATCATGACAAGTAGGACGACTGCGATTTCACTGGTAATATGACATACAATTTAAGCAATGGCAGTTTTCCTTCACGTTTGGTTTCCATGTCACACTTTGGTCCCCAGTTTCAGAGAATGACCCATATCTGATAGGATGACCCATATATGATATCATATATGATAGAATGACCTGAATATGATATCATATATGGGTCATTCTCTGAAACTGCAGACTAAAGTGTGACTTGGAAACCGAAAGTGAAAACCTCCCAAACAAGAGCGAAACAAAGGTTGGCGTGTTGTGCATATGTAACAGTTTAACAAAACAAAACAATTTCAGTTTTTGAGTTAATTAAATTGGGAAATTCAATGTATAAATCCACTTTTCTATGTTGTATACAGCTATGTATCTCAAAAGTAAGAACTAATACGGCTCTAGTTAGTTATGCACACCTTATGGATAGACCTGTGTGGGGAGAGAGTCCCTGTTTTTATTACCATAACTTCATTATATATGATATATATATATCATATATGGGTCATTATCTGAACTAGTATCCCACGTCACTCAATTATGGCAATAGAAACAAGCCCACACTAATTTAGCCATACATACATAGCTGCATACAACATAGAAATGTGCATTTATATATTCCATTGCACAATTTAATTAGCTTTGATGGTGCCCTAATTGGTACCAACACTCACATCCACCTAGTGGGGAATCGCTTAGTTTACTGGGGTGGTGGCTTGCTATCCTTGCCGCTCTGTCCCTGGTCTTTCTTTCCCTTCTTGCTGCCTTCGTTCACCCCCTCCAGTGGCTCCTCCAACGTGGGGCTCCTCATGCCCTTCATAGAGCTGGTGATGCGGGCGGATAACTCATCATTGGCCAACTGGTGCTGCGTGCAGACAGTCTGGCAATCTAGGGGACTGTGCATCTGGGACTCGCACACCTCATTGGACCGCTTAGTGACCACCCTCCTTGCACTGCCAACCCGCTTCTTCAGCTTTAGATCCAGGTGCGACTCCTGGTCCAGGTCTGGGTCCGGGTTTGGGTTTGTGTCCGGATCCATCACCTTCAGCTTCATCCTGATGGGCGTGTCGTGTCCCGTGCCCACGGCATTCTTCTTCTGGAAGATGAGCTTGTCGTCATCCTCTGAGAACTCGTTTGCAGTCCCAGGCAGGGTGAAGCTCTTATAATCGTCCAATCTCTGCGCTTGCTGCTTTTTCCCACTGGATGTCGTAGCTCCTTCGTTGTTATAGTCCAAGGGAAACGTGAACTTCTCTGCGCTGCTTTCAACCAGCGGGCTTTGCTTCACGTCTGAGGTGGTGGCACCCATGTTGGATTTAACTGTAACTGTAACTGTGCGGCTGTATAGATTGGCTTCATTCGGCTTCTGAGGGTCCATCGGCATTCGACTAGAAGAACTGGGTTGTACACTGGCCTTGTTCTCGAGGAGCTTGGACTTGGGATCCTTGAGCAGCAATGAGAAGGTATCATCATCATCTTTCTCAGAGTCCAGATAGAAGGAGAGAACTTCGTCGTTGCTGGTGCACTTGAGGCTTAAGTGGGAGATGGATTTTCCAGAATTGTAATCATTAAAGTGGCTATTCTCCTTGTACCACATGTTTTCCTGAATCTTCCACTCTTTGGAGCCCTCAAGCAGAGTCGCGTGGGAAAGCGCATCTTGATCATGGCCTGGTAAGACTGCCTTTTGAGCTGTAGCCTGGCTAGTTCCTGCGACTGGCTGTTCTAGCCGTTCAGCCAGCTTCTCCGAAGTTTGCATCGTCATTTTCTTCCCTTTCCTGTCATGCGATAGAAAAAGAAAATGCAATGAAATCGATTTCTGTTGTTTCCCATGGAGAGTAACAAAATTTCCATAAATGTTGCAATGGTTTGGGTTTTGTGCATGCAGACGTCATTTAAATTCCGGTTCATTATTTAATTAATTGTGTCAATGCATTGCTAAATAAAATTTAAAAAAAGTATCTTTAGAGATGACAGAAGCAGTCATGCAGGACATTACTTGCTTAGACCATCACCAGTACAATAGTTGAGACATAAGGTAAATAAATTCCCAATACAGTATAACCCCGTTAAACCAAACTTGAAGGGACCCTTGAAATGTATTTTGATTAACTGATCATTGGTTTAACCGAGCTTTGACTTTGACTTGGCTTTGGCAAAAACGGGGGTGCATTATGAATGTACAATGTATGTGGACACTATGATTATGGTTTTGTATGTATATACAGTTTAACCCCATTAAACCAACCTTCATTAAATCAAACGATCGGTTAATCCAAACTTGTTACACGACCTGGCAAAATACTACTCAGATGACATTAAACGCACATGCAAGTTTGGTTTAACTGTACTGGAAGTGGCCTGGGGCTGACAATTTTGTTTGGATTAACTGATACTTTGGATTAACCGACTTTGGTGTAACCAACTTTTTTATATGATAAATGGTAGTATTTTGATGGGCCGCCGAAAAAAGTTTGGATTAACCGATCGTTTGGTTTAACCCAGCTTTGTTTAATGGGGTTGTACTGTACATTGTCCATATTGCTTTGGCAATATGGGTAATTCGGGACCGAGTCGGAACGGACCCCTCCCTATTCCACCCGATTAATGCTACACCTCCCCCTTTCCCCCCTTTTATTCATAGGAGCCCATATCCTTTAACTCCAGGTGGCAATACCGGCGCACGCGCCTGTACCCGGCAACCCGTCTCTGAAGTCACTTCTGCCCCCAAACCACCCCATCGGCACTTCTCCAGACACCGGACCAGCACAACCCCTTTTCTCCTCGCCTCCATCTGGCTGTTCTCCAACTCGACACACACGCACAATGCTGCCCCGCAAGATCACCTAACACGCCGTAGCGGCCGAGACCCCATCCGCCACCGGTGACAGCGCTGCAACACGCACCCCTCGCCAACATGGCCGACCGCGCTCCATAGTGGCAAAAGGCCACCACACCAGCCGTAAACGACGGCACAGTTATCCCTATTGTGCCAGTCTGTGACCGACTCGATCACACAGCAGGCCCAGTTTGCAAAAGACATGTCCGAACGAGTCAAGGCACTGGAGTCGGCCAAAAGAAGCAAGTGCTCTAAAAGCAACTCGTCCGACGACAGGCCCGCCCCGAAACGGGGGAGATGCGCCGGCACCGACTCACCGCGATCACCACTCATGCCACGTGCCAGCAAAACACGACCCAGGGAGACCGACTCCCACCGCAGCAAGCAACGTAACGGCAGGATGCACTGCGACAGGTCCACATCAGACGAGCGGAGCAGACTCAGGAGCAAGGAAATGCGCTGCACCATCTCAACCTCATCTAGCGAAGATGACTCACCCCACCAGGACCTGGTGGAGGCAATCATCGATTCCAACGCCGATGGGAGATCTAACAAGTGAGGTAGGAGTCACTTGATACCACACACTTACATCATACGCGATGAGAGGAAAGGAAAAGTGGGATTGGTCAAGATTAACTGGCATGACTACTTGGCCGCCCTCTCCCACATGCGTAAAGACCTGAGAGTGCCGCAGTCCTGGGTGAAACCCATGCTAGAGCACCAAGACCAGATATTTGACATGGTGGCCGAATGGCAGTGGGACACGTGCCTGGCATGGTCCAAAAAAGTGTTTGCCATGATAATCGACGGTGGTCTCCCCAGGGGCTCGGCTCGATCTGACCAACTGACACGGAACCAGAACTACCGAACCGATGATCAGTCGTCCGCGAACCCGACCGCCTATAAGCGACCCAAATTCAATACAGAAACAGACGGCCGTCCCTGTCACAGATGGAACTGGGGCACGGACTGTTGCTTAACCAGTTCCCACGGTACAGGCAGTGAAAGGCTTGCACACGTGTGCGCTTGGTGCGCGAATAAGTACAAAAAATCTAACCCGTACAAAGAACAAGACTCTAACAACAAAAAGCAGCAGATCGAATGGAAGGCATCGGCACCCTAGACCAATGACACTCCCAGGTCGGATTTTCGATACCGGGAAGAACGCAGCACAACACGCGGGAAAACAGCATTAACACTCATCTTCGCGACCTGGTGGGCGGTAAACCGACCGCCCAGTTGGAGCCCAGGCAATATCGGTGCGGGTCGCGGCCGAGACCCAAATCAAACCGACGCAGCACCACCCGACTTTCCCGCCAACGGGACACCACGTGGGGACCCCCACCACCCCCCACACCCACTGGTGAGCCAATGGACGCAAGCAGCCAGGCCAGCAGCTGGCCGCCCCAACCGGCACCGCCCCCTAATGACCACCAGTGCTGTTACGAGCACCACGCTGCCTCAGATGTTGCCGCGGAACGACTGCCACCTGCCAGCGGCGACACTAATGGCCATTACGCCGGCGCACACGCAGACGCCACCCCCAATGGTCACTGCCGTAATGACCCGGTAACGACCGAGATGCCCCAAACCACAGACTTGGGCGAGCGCCCCCTGTGGCGATAACCGGCGCAGCCCCGCATCAAACCGATAGCGGCATCGACACGCCTCGGCGAGATCGAACACGACCCACCCCACCCGGGAACAACCTCCCCCTGCTCTCTCATCTCGCCCGGCACACCCACCCAGCCGACCCATGGGCCCACTGCTACCCGTCACCACCCCGCGCCCGACTCTTCAACCCACAACCCAGACCCCTCCAACACCGCCACCAACCCACCCCCGAACCTCCGCACCATCGCCAACCGACCCCCCCACCAACACCCCCCCCCCAATATCACCTCCTAGCCCGCCCGCGCTACCCCCACCCACCCCTCAACACGCTCCGCAGGTAGCACATCGGTTGTCATGCGCTATAAGCCGACCCGCACTATGGTGGATTGCATACAATCTCACAGTCAGCCCACAACATCCGGCCCACAAGCGGAAATCAACCACGATGAGACGGAACCACTGGATGCCCTCCTCACGTACGATGAGCGGGCGCATGCCTTGGAGGACATTGAAGACATAAGTGAAGACAAGGCACCCATCCCTCCCCCCTCCCCCTACAACCTCCGCCTGACACCCCCCCTATCCTACAAACACACCCTCATCAAATGTTGGTCTACAACCGTGCCTGCAGTATGGAGGAACGACGTGTACAGGTACATGTCCGATGAGGTTAGAAGGGGTGGCTTCCCCAACCACATAGTCGCACGGGTCCCCGTACCGTCTGACTTCCACATTGATCGTTGGAGGCCTCTCCTGATCGACTATCATGACGACCGAAGGCCCGCCCATCCCCTCGACCGACAACCACCACGACGACACCACACACTTAAACTGGGTACGAAGGTATGTCCGGAGGGAGGTGGGGCGAGCAACCCTCCTCGGGCCCTTCCTCGACCCCCCCTTCACCCCTTGGGCACAGACGAGTCCAATGATGACCCACGCAAAGAAGAATACTGACAAGCGCCCGGTCATCGTCGACTAAAGCTACCCAACGGGGGCGAGCGTTAATTTGGGTATAAGGAAAGGCTACTATCAAGGTAGGCCAGTTACCTACACTCTACCTAATATTGCCAACCTCACAGACGAGGTCACCCGCCTCAGCCAGGGCTCATAGCTATGGACAATCGACCTGGCCAGAGCATACAGGCAGTTACCTACGTGCCCCTTGTCTGTCCCACTGCTGTGGATGAATCTGGATGGCAACACATACTTTGACATTACACCGCCATTTGGCTGCCGTACCTCTTCAATGGCCTGCCTCGCACCACCAATGCAGTAGTGTACCTCTTAAGCCGCAAAGGGCACTTCGTATTCTGCTACCTCCACGATTTCGTCGGCGTTGCGGCGTCCGAGGAAGATGCAGTCAAAGCCTACCTCGACACCATGGACCTTGCGGCCAACCTCGACCTCGCCCTCTCCCCGCACAAATATGTTCCCCCGACGCAGAGCATCGACTGGCTCGGCTTCAGCGTCGAGACAAAGGACATGACTGTCCGAATACCTATGTACAAGCTGGCCGAGGTGGTCCAGGAGTGCGGGAGGTGGATGACTGGCTCCCGAGCATCCAGGAAGGACCTGCAGTGCCTGGTCGGAAGCCTGCAACACATCGCCAAGTGCGTCCGACCAGCCCGCAGGTCCATGAATCGGATTCTCGACGCCCTCAGGCAGGCGCCGCATGCTCGGAGGCACCCCATAACCAATGACATGACGAAGGACATTGCCTGGTTTCTTACATACTTGCACGCCTCGAACAGCGTCGTCCTCCTCCACCACCCACCCAAACACGAGTGGATCATTGAGTGTCACTTGTCCCTCATGGCTGGTGGGGCCCACTCTCCATCTGGATACCTCTCCGAAAGCTACCAGACCGACTTCCTGGACAAGTACCACAACATACACCAGTTGGAGGCCATCAACTTGGTGGTAGCCCTCCACGCGCTCATCCCCCACAAACCCACAGGACTATGCGGTGGTAATCAACAGACACCCAGGCCTCCCAGATCATCCTCACCTCCAGCGCAGGCAGGGACCCTGTCCTGTAAGCATGCACCAGGGCGGTCTGGAGATTCTCCGCACTCACCTCTTGCGAGGTCCAAGTCGTCCACAAGCCCGGGGTCGACGGGCGCATTGAGTAGAGCCCTGGTTGACGAACTTGCATGCCACGAGGCTGCCCGCTTTGTGGACGACATGGACCTCCCCCGCATAAGGGTCCGACACGATTCTTCAATCATTTCTGACACTGTGTAGCCTGGGAAGATAGTAACATTGCCTCTCTCTCCCCAGGCACACACCAAGACCACCAGGACATCGGGCACCTGTTCTGGCATGGACCTGGGTGAACCAATGCGACAGGAAAACCAGCAGTTTCGACACATACTTGGTGTCGATAGTCAAGTGGAATGTCCTTCAGACCTCCCTCCACGTTGCCTGGCAGCCCCCCCCCCCTTTGACAGTACAACACCAGTCCAATATTTCCGATCCGCGGGCCCTCGCCCGCATCCTGACCTCAGCAATACTGGTGGGCTTTTTCACCCTGCTCCACCAAGGGAACCTCCTCGTCACCGGCCGACGGCATGACCCCGGCCACACCATCCAAGGCATGGACGTCATCGACTCCTCAACCCACATTACGGTCCAGGGACGATCGACAAAGACCTCCAAGTCTGCGTCCGACGCCTATACCATACAAATCCCTCGGATCCCGACCTCCGCATGCTGCCCTGTTCGTGCCTGGCAGCGTAACGCCAGGATGACTGACCTCCCCCTGGGGTCGCCTGCCTTCATCATGCCGGACGACGGACCCCTGATGACACGCACGCTTACCGCGGCGCTGCGAGCCAAACTTGCACAACTCGGGTACACCCGGCCCGACGACTACACCCTCCACAGCCTTCGACGGGGGGTGGCTCAAGCCTGTGCCCCTCCAGGATGTCAAAGACATGTGGCCATTGGCGGTCGGCTGCCATACACCACTACGTTCGGGCAGACACCTTTACCGTCGCGACCCGGGCATTCTCCACCTTATTTGGTTGAGGCCCGGGTCATGCAGAGACTTCATACCTACTTGTTCCATTGATATTGATTGACCTACCTGATTAATGACTCCTGTACGCTATACCTTATTGACTTCATTGATTGACCTACTGATTAAGGACTACTTGTATGCTATACCTTAATGACTTCCTCCTTCTTCAGTTAAATAAATTCCATACTATGTAGGTCCGTCTCGTGTCCTGAATTATTAATTAAAGATGCAGTCCTAGTGAGGATCCAATTTTCAAAACCAAGACATTTATCTACATTTGATGCAATTTAGTTAATTATGCACTTATTAAATATTTGTTGCTGCAGAGAAGGGCATTCTGATCGAATAGAACACGTTACTGCTGAAACATGGTATCAGAATTTTGATGTGGATGCAAACATTGATTTTGTATCTTTTCACTTCAAATATCTCCAAAGTTAGTTATTTAAAGTAAAAATCACTTCAATTTCAGATTTCGAAGAAAACTGATAGCAATATGGTTGAATAATGCCACTTTAATTGGTGGGATTAGAACATACAAATTACAAGGTCTCCGTGAGCCTTTCCATTTAGATAATAAGTATGAAACATTAACAGAAAAGCTTCTTATTTAATGATGCCTCTAGATCACATTGATTTTTATCAGCGGCTATTGCACATCAAACACATGGTCATTCTGACATATTTCTTTGGAGGAAACCTGCTTCCACCACATAGGCTACTCTTCCCGATAAGCAGCAAGGGGTCTTTTATATGCACTTTCCCACATGCAGGACAGCACATACCTCAACCTTTGATGAACCAGTTGTGGACAGATGGTTGTTTGGTGTTGCTAGGACATAAAACTCCAACAACGCTGAGGGAGTCTGGGGCAGGAATCCCAGGTGCCCACACCTTTGATGAACCATTTGTGGACCACTGGTTGGAACGGAAAATAGCCCAAACTGCAAATGGATCCACTGAGAAGGATCGATCGAATGACCAACAGCTTCACAGGTGGACATTATTCTGCCTGAGCTACGTCCCACTACCCCTCCCCCCCCCCATTAACAACAGATGCATCATGCATAGGCTGGGGAACCTAACTTAAAAGTAAACATAACCAGACTTCAAAGCTATTTTGTTAGCTTTCGCGAGTTTAAGGAAACAACACTAATCTCACCCGAATCCTAAACAATAACACGACAGCTTTACCATATATCAACATGTTAGGTTGGACACAGTCTGAACCTTGAAACAGAATAGAAATACAAATTTCTTTTGTCTTGGGCAGAACAAAATACCATGATAGTTTTCATTTCAAGTACATATCAACAGGTTATATTGGATAAAGTCTGAACCTTTGACAGAACAAAATAGCATGATAGTTTGCACACTTTGGGGGTTCGGAAATATCTTATAATAATAAATCAAAAATGGAGGTCCATGTAAAGGTCCGCTAAGTGCACAAATAACCTCGATGCTAGGACCGAGGTAAACTAGTATAGTTATACGAGTCTTATCTGGGTACTAGATGAAGGATAACTGTTAGTTACCGAGGTCCAAAGTCTCGGTTATTTGGGATACTGGGCCCTCCCAACAGCCTCTCCAGAAAATAGGTTTTCAAACAAGATTTATAATGATTAGTATACACCTAATAATTCAAGGAGGTGATCAATTGTTATTTTATATTATTATGCATGTTAACGTAACATGGCTAATTCACGGGGCGGAGGCGCAGGGAGCGGCCCGAAGGACCTGATCCGACCCCACTCCCCTCCAGGGGAAGAACACCCATACCCTCAGCATTGGTGGCGCCACCTAGCGTTAAGGGTGAAACCCCTCCCCCGGTTACAGGAGCCAGAACCAGCCTCCCCCAAAACCACATGTGACCAGGTTCAAATCCGAACTGCCTCCACAGCCACACAACTCCTCCAGGTGCCGACCAGACAACTCCACCAACTAACTTCGCCACGCAACGTAACGCCACACAACGTAATGCCACACATCTGCATGAAATGCAGCAAAGGAAGGCAGTAACAATAATCCACCCAAAGAACGAGGACGCCCGAGGACAAATAACAGTGGGAGGAAAGTGACACAAAACAACACACCCGATGCCCAGGATACACCACCAGCCACGCCCACCCCCAACCAAACAACAAGACCTACACACAAGCAGATGGGGGCACACGACACGATGCCAAGCGCCCCCGAGTGACAGGGCGCGAACAAGCCTCTGCAAACGACATCCACCACAATGATGACAACGGCCAAGGTTACGCCACACTTCCATTGGTGCCGCCTCAGCGGTACCGTCACACACTGGATAGAATCTGGCCACGCCCACTCGAGGACCAATGGGATCAGCATGCCAAATACCTCACGACATACAATGTGGTCTGCCGCACGGCTCTCCCCAACTACATGGGGGCCAGGATACCTATACCTTCCAGACTGAACATCCCGTAATGGAGAAAAATGCTTGACGGCTACCACGACAAGGAGATAGTCGACTATCTGGAGTTTGGCTGGCCGCCGGATTACACTGCCGATACCCCGCCCACCGCAACCACTACTAACCATGCGAGGGACACTGCACAGCTTGATGCTATAAGATCATACAGAGCAACCGTGACGGGCCACGGCGCCCTTCTTGGCCCATTCAGCAGCCCTCCCTTCACTCCCTGGACACAAGTCAGCCCGATCATGACGCGCCTCAAGAATAACACCACTGACAGGCACGTCATCGTTGACCTCAGCTGGCCGAAGGGAAGCCAGTGTAAACTCCAGGATAAAGAAGGGGCACTACCAAGGCCGCCCCTGCACCTACAGCCTGCCCAGCATAATGGATGCGGCGGACGAGGGGTGTATGTCTGGGGAGCGGACCTCACCAGAGCAAATAGGCAGCTCAGGACCTGCACCCTGTCAACCCCCCTCCTTGGCATAGCCATTGATGGCCAGTATTACACTGACGTCACCCTGCCTTTCGCGTCCCGCACATCATCAATGGCATGTGCCAGAAGACCAATGCAGTCGTGTACCTCCTCAGGAAAAAAGGCCATTTTGTCCACTGCTACTTGGATGACTTTGTGGGCGTGGTACCTAACAGGCAGGAGGCAGAGAGAGGCTATCAAGACTGCCTCTTGATCACAGCACAGCTTGGCCTGGCACTCTCACCAAACAAGTGTACTCCCCCCACCAAGATCATTGAGTGGTTGGGCTGCGAGATAGACGTCGACATGTTGCAAGTAAAAATACCGGACGACAAGCTCGAAGACATCCTCCTCGAGTGCAATAAGTGGGCCGCTCCCAGACAGGCTTCCAGAAAAGATCTCCAGAAGCTAGTGGGCCGCCTCCAACACGTAGCGAAATGTGTCACCCTAGGCAGGTGCTTCATGGCAAGGATACATGATGCACTCAGGCAGGCCCATTTCACTGGCAGCCAGCAAGTCCTCGACGAGCTACAGGCCAACATCCACTGGTTACTGGACGTCGCAAAATCTACCAATGGCCTGGTGCTCCTCCCAAGCGACCCCAAGCTTCCATGGGTCATCGAATTTGACTCCTCGCTCAATGGGGGTGGGGCATACTCACCCACAGAGTATTATGGCCAGCAGTACCCCGACAGCCTCAGGACCAGCACCACAAACATAGCCCACCTCGATGCCATCAACCTTGTAGTGGCCCTAAAGGCCCTCGCTCCACCTCACCCCCACAAGTACCATATAATGGTCAACACTGACAATGCTGCAAGCCAACAGGTCCTCAACAACGGCGCAGGCCGCGACAGGACACTCACAGCATGCACCCGGAAATATAGCTGTCTGCCGCGACAAACTCCTGTGAGGTGAAAATACTCCACAAGCCCGGATGCAACCTTGTCCTCGCAGATGCCCTGAGCAGGTGTGCCACAGACCAAAAAGCTTGGGTCGTCGCAACCACACTGTGCAATAAACTAGCGATAAATGAAACTCACATAAACTTCAATAATGTCTTCACCACAGGGCTACAGGTAACCTGGGAAGCTCACACATATTTCCTTCTCCCTTCCCAGGTTACACAGACAAACAGCATGAGCGCATCCTCCAGCTATGCTTCATAGGACTGACTGCGGGGACCTGGAGAAACAAATCGGTGCAGGCAAGACGGTACGTCGGCTTCACAAGCCATCATCGGAACGACTCGCTTGCACCGACACAGTATGACCTACTAGCAAACATAGTCCACCTGAAAGAAAACCTCACGACACCAGGAGCAGTACTCAACTACCTGAGCGGCGCAAAGACATGGGTTCAACTCTTCGGAGGTGACGTGCCGGCGTTCAGCACATACCCCGTCACGCTGATGAAGCGAGGCGTGCAACGGCATATCCCACACACCCCACGTCAGGACCCGCCCCTCACGCCAGATGACCTGCGGCGAGGGGTACAATACCTTTCCACGGCAGGCCCAGCGGCGTGAGTGCTGAAGGCAGCCATCCTGATAGGGTACTACACACTCCTCCGCCAGGGCAACCTAGCCCACACGGGTACCTCCACCGACCCGGGTCACACCCTCCAGATGCAAGACGTCACACCCCCACCAACTGCCCTCAACATCACTGTCCGCCTACCACCACCCCCTCCCTCAAGGGCCAGCCTTTCTGGTGGTGGGCTGGGCACCCCTCCTCATAGCGGCCCTGCTGGAAGCGCTCAGGATGGCACTGACTGCCTTTGGGAACACCCAGGCGGCCCACCACACGCTGCATAGTGTCAGGAGAGGGGGGGGGCTCAAGCATGTGCCGCATCCGGAGCCCCCCTCGGGGCAATCATGGAGCTGGGGATGTGGTCCTCAGCCTCCGTACACACATATGTTGCGAAAAAACAGATCACCACCAGACCACGAGTCCTCTCCAAATTACTTGGTTAAGGACTCGAATCCGGTGCATACCCTCAACACCTGAACCAAAACTGTAACGACCTGATAACGAAAAATAAAAACCACTGTATGGTACTCCTGTGTCCGCCCTTAGTGAATTATGCATGTTAACGTAACATGGCTAATTTGCGGGGCAGAGGCAGGGAGCAGTCCAAATGACCTGATCAGACTCCACCCGCCTCCAGGGAAAGAACACCCATACCCCCGGCGTTGGTGTCGCCACCTAGCGTTAAGGGTGGAACCCCTACCCCGGTTACAGGAGGAGCCAGAACCAGCCTCCCCCAAAAACACACATGACCATGTTCAAATCCGAACCGCCTCCACGGCCACACAACTCTTCCAGGTGCTGACCGGACAACTCCAACACCTAACTTCGCCCACCCACCCACACCTAACAATATAAAGAGTAACGGGAAGGGTTAAGGGCTCAAATCCGGTACATACGCTGATAAGGAAAAATAAAATCCACTGTATGGTACTCCTTTGTCCGCCCTTAGTGAATTATAACCATTGTTCAGAATAAGAAAATGTGACTATGTCAAGTTTAGCTTCTCTCCCCTTATCCCAAATAACCGAGTCTATAGACCTCGGTGAACTAACAGTTATCCTTCATCTAGTACCCAGGTGACTCGTATAACTATACTATATATATATATATATCTATATATATATATATATGTATGTATATATTACTATGTGAATATACATTATAGATATTTATGTCTGAAAACAACTCCGAAATGGATTTTCACAAAACATTGAACACAAAAATAAGGAAAGATATGAAGTGAAAAACTGAAAGACTGTGCAGAACAGAAACATTAACAACGCTGTGATTAATAACTCTTAATCTTATAGTCAAACATACCACCAGTACAGATAGCAGTTCATGATCAAACTATGATAATCTTAGGCATTGTAGACCCAACATAATTTCACATCAATGTTAACAAATATTAACAAATAATGTCAACATTCTGGTATGCTGAAAGGGGGAGGGAGTGCGTATGTGGGAGGGGGGTTTACAGTAGGTGAGGAATTTACTTTGATTGGTAGAATTACGTAAAGAAGTCGAAGTTCTGCAAAAAAAGTACAAGATTATACAAGTGTTATTGCTCGATTTGGGGTTTGAGAGCTTAGTGTGCTGAGTAATAAGGGATCGCAACTCGATATTTGGACGAGGTGTTTTAAAAGCTGAAAGCTCTACTTACAAAACACAAACACAAGAAGTAGTAAGCATTTGTATGCAAGTTACCAGCACCTATATATAATACCAAATACTGGTTAAGTTTTAGGGTTGTTCTGATCACTACTCTGTTAATTGGCGCTGACGATGCGCATCATCGTACTCCACTGATGATTCACCATGTATGGATTGTTAATAGGATTTCTATTGTGCCTACCGTACACATTTCATATTAATTTTGATGGTTTTTTTTACTACCTTCGGTCACTTTGATCAGAGTGGCATCCATTTTGAGTCCCATAACCATTGTTAACTCCGCCATTAGATGGCGCCACCAATATGGTTTACTACATAATGGTACAGATAGATTCCACCAGATAGCAGCACTATATTGGAACAGGACCATGTATGAGTCTGGAATATAGCAGAGAATGTAGATATATACATCTGATTATAGCGACACCGTGAATATATATATAATAACAGTTCAACACAATTTCGGTCCAGTGATCGATGCGGAACCTAGCTTTAACCCATACACAACATGGACTAAAGCTTGTTCAAATATAAAACAATTTCACATTTCAGTCAGTACCATTTCCATCTAAATATGTTTTTATACTGAAAATACATTTGTTTGTTTGGGTTTTACCTACTAGCAACATTTAAGGTCATATCATATTGGGTACTAACGTTTGACAGTATGAACCCATCGTGACTTACGAGTGCTGCCCCACTGGGAGACCAGACCCCCAGCACAACAACCTAATATCCTACTCAGTCACATTATCCTGATACTGAGTTAACCAGTCCTTGCCCCCTACTAGTAATACGGATTTTTAACTGGGTGCCAGGGTAGGTGGTGATGATTCGACTGGGATTCGATTTGCTTGGTTGTTTAACGACCCCTAGCACAAAAAGTAAACATCGGCTATCGGGGTTGATACAGTGGTAAAAGATATCCGACTAAAAAATTACATTTAACAAATTTTCTTTTTTAAATTATATTTGATCATCCAGGTCAAATAAAGCACAGATCTTAAGTTGTTTGGGGTGTTTTTTTGTTTTTTTTGCGATGGGTGAATTTTTGCTTTCCATAATGGTTAAGTCTAATGACTTGTTTTCGCCGCTAGACAGTAATACTAATAATAGTCTTGTGACTCCCCTTCTTTTTATCACTTTCAGTTGTTGCGTAGCTAGCTATCTACTGCATGCATTATTTCTCTGTTTGTAAGCATTCTCCCAGATCCCCCAAACCTATGTGAGTTTGTTCATCTATCATCAGATAATTGTTTGGTTATGAATAGTCACGTTCTCTGACTGTCTTCACCTTGCTGTGTTAGTGGTTATTAGTTTTGTAGTTCAAAGTTTACCTTCTGTATGTATCATACCAAGCATGTATAAACCTCTAAAACTTTGCTTGAATTATCAGTGTATTATCTATTTATTTATCTATCTTTCTATTTCTTTTTTAATTGATTTCATTTGTACTTGTTAGTCTAGCAGTGCATTTAGCTCTCTTTTGATTAAATTGTTATATGTTTCTATTGTCCCTGTTCTTCTTTCTTGTACTCCCAGTGTATTCCATTCCCTGGCTTTCATGTACTCGGTACTCCTCTCATATGACCTGTTTTTGGCTCATTTTATTATCAGTCTGGGGCCATCACTACCTCTTGTTGCCTTTTTTGTTACCTGCACCCTCTCAGACTTCCTTGTCTCCCTGAATGTGATGTCCTTTTCTCCTGTCATTTAGTGTGTTGACTCTTGCTTTCCTATGGAGATCATTAGTTGGGTGTCTATGTTCCATCTTCAGACATATCTTAAGTGCTCTATTTTGTAGTCTTTGTAGTTTATCCAACATATTTGTGTTAGCCCCCATATATACTACATCAGCATAGTCGAAGTATGGTAGTATCATACCTTTATAGATTTTAATAGTTATATTTGTAGTTAAGTATTTTCTGGTATTTGCTAATATCCAGATTTTGTGGTTTTCCTTCTTGATAACTTCTTTAAATGTTATCATTGTATTACTATTTCGCTTTGCTCCTCATCTCCCTTTGTCCAGAACTTCTTGGAGTCATCACCCCATTTGTTATCTTGTTCTTCAATATAAGTAGTCTTTGCCTGCCTGACTAGCCTTAGGGTTTTTCTTTTCACAGTTTTGTAGTTGTTGATGTCATCTACCTTATTTGTGAGTCTAGTCTTCTTTCCAAGTTTCATATTCAATTTGATACTATCTATTATTTCCTCATCGATCCATGGGTTCTGGTTGTCCCTCATATTGATTGTCTTAATTGGACACAATTTATCCATTAATTTTTTAATCCTACCTAAAACATTTTCCAATTTCTGATTTGGATCCCTGGAGTCCATTGCATTTATCCACTCTGTTCCCTGCATCTGCTGTGTGAATTCAAAGACATTATAGGCCTTGTAGGACCTACCTAGTTTTACTTCGATCTTGTGCTTCGCTGTGATTGTTTTTCTAGTTACATAGACTAATTCATGGTCACTTACCCCCATGGGCTAGTGCCCTTTTTCTTGATATGTACACTGTTTGTCAAAATTAGGTATAGAGTAGAGCTGGTGTATGCCAGTCTTGTCTATTCTTCTATCAGTTGATGTAGACCCATTTGCTTTACTAATGATTTAATTTGTTCTTGATCTTTATTTGTTTTACTATAGTCTATATTCATATCTCCCAGGATACAAAAATGTGCTTGCCAAAATTAATTGTGCATGTTTGCACTTCAAATATCTCAAAAGTTAACCATTAAAAATAATAGTTACTTCAAACTAAAGTAAGGTAGATTATGATCAACCTAATACATTTATCTCAGAAAATGACAGAAACTCAAAACCTTCCAACTTTAAGTAAACTCACTTCAGCACTGATCATTGAAGTCATTGAACGATAGAATTTATGCGATTAGCAAAAAGTCCATTAAACAGTTTTCTGAATGGAACATTTCAAACTTCACCAGGAAACCGCTATGAAATAAGTTGTATTTCTACAGGTTTTGCAGATGATGTATTCTCTGAAGAAGACATACCTGCTTCGGCTGAAGTGATGCTTGCAACATCGACGGCCCATCGCCTTGAATCTCTTTAATATCCCTATAAAGGAAGGAACCACATTCATGTGCACTGAATTTATTCTGTGACAATATCTTGCTTAACTTGTTATTTGCAAACCTGCCAAAATTTAAATTGAAGAAAAAAACACACATTGCACGGAATATTATGAAATCATAATATTCCATAATGCACCTTTATCAGGATTTATTTAAGTTAATGATGACACACCTTCACACGCCAACAACAAAACAAAATATACCGTCATTCATATAGTAATCGTTACTAGGGAAAAATAAATTTAAAGAGTGACTAAGACAGAAATCTTCTAAATAAATTCCAATAATCATAATTTCCATGTTCATTAACCATCATATATATATATATATATATATATAAATATGATCAGATCAATAATCAAAATTGGGTTGAAAAGTACACATTTTCGGAGATCGTCAAGGGTATGTATGGGATGGGAGGAATTAGAGTAAAAATATGGGACTGTTGATGGCATGGGCCTAGCTTCCATAGATATATGCAGGTATGCACCTGCATACCACTTGCGTACACCTGAGAAAACTAAATGTTTTAAAATTAAAATATATTATGTTTTGTAGCGTTTTGGTTTTGTTTTTTTTGTAAAGTATTTATTCATCTGAATATGACATTTGTCAGTGCCAGAGCACTGGTCTTCCGGCCATCTTACTATTGGAATTGACAGTCTATATAAACTAAGTTTGATCAGTGCTGTAATATTTACAATGCCGATCCATAGAATTAAGGGCATGGCTCCACCTGTATGGAATGTCTACTTCAATAATAAGACATTGGAAAATTGGGAAAAATACACTATCGCTAGGAATGCCGCAAATGACATTGTCAGTGGACACAAAGAGACTTTTGAGGACAACATTGTCCAAGACATTAAAAATAACCCGAAAAATCTCTGGAGTTATGCTTCACATAAATCAAAAAATGGCAATGGCATACCAGCTCTAGCCAATAGTGATGACAAACTAATCGTAGACGATGAAGGCAAAGCTGAACTACTCAATGAGTTCTTCGTCAGTGTGTTTACCAATGAAAATACGAATAATATCCCACCCTATCCAGATTCAGGAGTCACAGAATTCATCAATGACGTTGACATAACAGACGATAAAGTTGACAAATTAATTGAAAAACTAAATGTCTCCAAGGCACCTTGGCCAGATGGGATCCATGCAAAAATCATCAAAGAGTGTTCTGAGCAAGTTGGAGCTATTTTGACATCTCTATTCCGTAAAAGCTTATTTGAAAGGAAAATAACCAAACAATGGAAAGATGCTGAGGTAAAACCCCTGCATAAAAAGGGACCAAAACACCTGGCATCAAATTACAGACCTGTGAGTGTAACCTCCCTATGCTGTAAAATGCTAGAAAGAATAATCCAAGATTGCGTCGTAGAACACTTGGAAAAACTAGGATTGATATCTCCAGACCAACACGGATTCACTGGAGGAAAATCTTGCCTGTCACAACTACTAGAAGTGATGGAAATTTGGACTGACTGGCTGGATCATGGCCTGGCATGGGACACCGTCTATCTGGACTTCTCCAAAGCCTTTGATAGTGTGCCCCACAAAAGACTATTAAACAAAGTCAAAGCTCTGGGAATATCCGGATCAATTTCTGAATGGATACAGGACTTCCTGTCTGAGAGAAAGCAAAGGGTAGTTGTAGGTAATAAAAAATCTTCCTTTAAGAATGTCACCTCAGGAATACCTCAGGGAAGTGTGCTGGGACCAATATTATTTATAATATTTATAAATGACCTGCCAGGCAGTGTCTCATCAAACCTAAAAATATTTGCGGATGACACAAAGGTCTTTCGAGCAATAAAAGACTTAAGAGATAAAAATCTCTTGCTAGAGGATATTCTGAAACTCGCACAATGGTCTGAGAAATGGCAATTGCCCTTCAATGAAAAGAAGTGCAAAATTATTCATTACGGGAAAAATTATCCTCACTATGCCTATATTATGCAGAACACTGTCCTGCAACAAGATAGCTATGAAAAGGACTTGGGTGTAACCTTCGACTCCCAACTCTCCTTTCAGAAACACATGAGGACTATCATCTCAAATGCTAACCAGAGAGTAGGAATAATCAAAAGAACCTTCCATCGCCTCAACAAGAACAATTTTCTCATTCTATTTAAGTCTCTTGTTAGGCCAATTTTGGAATACTGTCCACAAATTTGGAGCCCAATTTTTCGGAAAGATATTCTGGAGATCGAAAAGGATCAGAGACGTGCAACAAAACTAGTTGCAGTTATAAAGGACTTACCCTATGAACAAAGGCTCAGAAAATTGAAACTTCCTACCCTTTCCTACAGAAGGAAAAGAAGTGACATAATTGAAGTATTTAAAATTATGAAAGGTTTTGATAAAATAGATATGAACAAATTTGTCACCTTGAATAAAAGAGAAGGCAGCCGGGGCCATACTCTCAAACTAGTAAAACCCAGAGCCGTTTCAAAATTAAGGCAACACAGTTTCTCAAACAGGATCATAAATATATGGAATAGTCTGCCACAAAATGTTATTGATGCCGGCTCAATAAATTCATTCAAGAACAGATTAGAAAGAGCATGGGCTGATGATCCAGGGAAATTTGACCACTTATTCACAACATGCTACTAATTTATTCCTTGTGTTGCTAATTACTTGCACTCAAGCAAAAATGAGAGACAAATAAGTGTTCACACTTCCTGTCTACCGATCGCTATATCGCTATATAATGTACAGCACCAGTCAAATAGTTCATACAAAAATGGGGAGCAGCACCGAGTAAAAAGTGTTTACTTGGGGAAACTCAAACAATCATTGAGAGTTACATTTTTTCTCTTATAAAACAACGTAAGTTTATAGTTGACAAGTACATTTTGTCTGTCTTATATCATTTTCAATGTGTTTAAACAGGTTGATAGTTGAATAGGATCTTCACCACATTTGATTCCAGTAGTGTTTTATTCCATTGCCAATAATATTTGCGTACCATCTAAAGAGCCCCAGCTACACCCCTGTTGGCTGGTGTGTAGAATTTGGCTTCAAAGGAAGGCAATATATATATTACAAGTGGTTATGTACATCAGATATCTAGTTGCAGGCTCTGGTGTTTAACAAAGAAAACTATAATTAAATGAATGAATACAAACTTTGTTGTCAAATGAACTGTGCACACAGTGTGTGTGTATGTGTACACATGTAGAGGGAGAGGGGTGTTTAGAGTACCACGTAGGGATTGATTAATAATGGATGAGATAGTCTGAACCAAACCGGGGCAGCTAGTTCCCCAGCCAATGAGTGACGAGGTTACAACTATGGCTTTAATGATTGATAAGTCAGCCATGTCAAGCTGAATACATTCCTCATCAGTTCCGATTAAGGCTGCATAATCTGAAGCAGCGTCAAAATAAGACATGCCCGCTTGTCTGAGCCAAGTGAGATTAGGCACGGACAAATAGAATATGGCTCGCGCTTTTCTGTTGGACAAATGACAATTTAGGGCTGAAAATCATAGTTAAAGTTAAATATATAAATAACACTGAGCATTTATATAACAATACGTTCTTAGACACTAGAATTAATTTACCATTAACCAGTTAATGAGCTGAGGAACTAATAATAGTCATGATATTTAAATGCGCATAAAATGTGGAAAAGTGAAAATTCAGGCAGACGACTAAAAATCACACCAGACTTGTCCATTGGAAAAGTGAAAATATTTGCTGAACTAATGGCCCTGTCACATTATGACGCTTCTCGCCGGCGCGGCGCCAACGTGCAAAATCACTTTTAATTGTCGAGACACATCAAACTTCTTGGCGTCAGCGCAACATATTGGTAGCGTGCGGCCGACGTTGTGGTAACGTATATCGAGGCGTGAGAAAAAAAAAAGGTTTGGCGAGCTGTCCTGATATGACCTTAGATGTTGCTAGGACATAAAACAACAACAAACAAAGCAACAGTTTGGCGCAACGTGTGGGAACGACCCTCAGGCATGTGCGGCTTGTGCCTAGCATTCGCATAACGTTATTCCAGCACCTCTAACGTATCTTCACATGCTCCTAACATCGCCATAATGTTGGCACCCAAGCACAGAACTTTGCCGATCCCCTGACACGCGCCGCCGACCCTCGTCGACCGTCACCGTCCATCAACAAATACCAACGCGTGCCTAACGCATGCATAACGCTTCCCGACATATCCCGACGTTGTGCCAACAAATCACATACGTCGACGCGCGTTGGCGAGAAGCGTCGTAATGTGACAGCACCACAAACCTCAGGTTTTCGAAACACCAAAGAATTTACCTAGATTTTGTCCTGCATTTTCAACTCGGGTACGGTTGTGCTTCTTAAACATGTATTGCTACATAAAAGGAAGATGAAGTACAATTTGGCTTAGAACTACTTGAAATAGGTGAGCCTACTGGGATATATCTGATACTTACACTTCTCAAATATCTACTTTTCATTACCCTTACAGTTGCATAGTCCGATGATTTTGAGTGTCTGCTATTGTTCTGAGAAAAATACATTAAATTGATGTCATAATCTACCTTACTTTAGTTTGAAGTAACTTTTATTTTAAATGGCTAACTATTGGGATATTTGAAGAATAGACATGCAAAATTAGTTTTGGCAAGCACACCATAGGCTTCGCCCTTTTATATGGCAACAAATGCTTACTAAATGCGCCAGTATCTAAGTTAGATAATGGCCATGGTTTTGAAAATTTAAGGCTTCATCGGACTATGCAGCTTTAATTAATATAGTTGTAACTATAGACCAGACGGGATGGTCAAATGAGTTAGAGTGTCCTTCTCCCGTGCTGGTAGATTGTGGGGGCTAACCCTGGTCGAGTCAAACCAATTACTTAAAAATTAATACTTGTCGCTTCCTAACCAGGCGCTCGGCATTATTAGGACAAGGCAAGGACTGGTGTGCTCAGTGTCAGGATAATGTGACTGAGTGGGGTACGAGGTCATGGTGCCAACAGCCTGGTTTCCCAGCACTATAAAGTCACTATGAGTGCGCATGGTCACAAGTCGGTACCCGTCCTGATATGACCTTAGATGTTGCTAGGACATAAAACAACAAACAAAACAAAACAAACTATACAATAAGTTACCGTACAACATTAGATGCCGGCTAACAGATAAAGAAGCATTCAACCCATACCTTTCTGGGGTAAGCCTGATTCCACATCATTTGAACCAATCGGGATGCTGGATCTGATCTGTCCAATTTGTCCAATATCATTCAATATCCCCGAGTCCATCTCATCGCTACTGGAACAATATCCATCGAGGCATCCAATACTCTCAACCCAATCAGGTAGTGCCATCTTTTTCTTCCAACACGACGCCATTCTGGCTGTGAACCAGACTGGAGAGAACAAATCGTTCAGTTTCATAAGGCAAATTTTCATTGCACATCATGACGAACTGGCGCGTCTTGTAGATTGTTTTTGCTGACATCCGATTTAAACAGTGAATGGAAAACATAAGTTGCCACATTACTTGAGGTTGTAGCTTGGAAAACACTTCCCAGCACACCATTCATAGAAATACTTTCTGAAACCTGACCCATGTTTACATTCTAGCAACATCTAAGGTCATATCAGGAGGGATATCAACTTGTGACAGACAGTACAAACTCGTGGTGACTTCATAGTGCTGCCCCACTAGAAGATCGAGCCACCAGCATCATGCTGAAGGCCTGCTAATAGCTTGGAATATTCAGGTGGTATGCAGATAGAGAACATTATTTATAAAGCAACATATATTACTTGGCTATGTTACAAATACGTCGATGAATTATTCTGGATTCTGATGTCATTTGGAATAGATTGTGAAATGCCCCCCACCCCCACATTGGTGATCTACATTACTCAAGACGGAACAGGGAACCAGCTTTATTACTATTTGTGTCACTCTGGTCACCAGTGGAGAGAAATAGTAATTCTGCTTCCGGTTTCTGGTTTCTTTTATTTTCTCTCTCTATAGCAGCGGCGGATTTAACGGAGCGGCATGGGAGGCACATGCCTTCCTAGATAAATGATTCACCCGGTACTTGTAGTACACGGGTGAAGATCAGCCTTATATAAATACGGGCGAAAATAGCGTTAGTATGGAACATCACCTAGAAACTGTAGCTCCAGTATCAAATGGATACTTATATAGGCACAGAGTTGGTGAAATGGGAGAGAATGCAAAAAGACAAGATGGCGGCAGCAGAACGCCGTCAATTTCACTTTTAAATCTTATTAAACTAGATATTATATTATATTTTTCAACTCAAAGGTAGCGGGCTCTCAATAATACATATGTAAAGAATAAATGTTGCTTCTTAGATTGTGAAATTAGGCTCTCAATTCTTTGACCCGCATTTTCGCCACCTTTTACATAGGGTTGGTTTGCACCCCTACTGCAGCAGTACGGGGTGAATCTTGTACCTAATGCCTTCCCAGTAGCTAACAACAAATTATCATATTTCCTTATAAATATGTTACAAATTTACTTAGTTTTAATATTTATTGCAATATTATGTTATATAAATAGCTGTAATTGGTTGTTTGATTTTGTTGTACCTCCCTTCATTTCATTTATGGCTATATAAGAGACATAAGAAACCCGGGACGTCAGACAAGAGCAAGGGTTCTTTTAAATATCACACATAGTATGAGATGGACATGCCTTTTGATAAACCAGTGTGTCTGCATTGCTGGTAGGTCCGGTAAATAAGAGCGCCAACCAGGGCTTGAACCCACAACCTTCAACTGCATTCAAATCCAGCAGGCTAACCACTATGCCACTGCGACTCCTCGCTGTAACAATTACTGATAATAAATGTATGATGTATATATGTTGCCATGCATAAAGTACTGTCCTTTGGAGCTTGTGCTCCAGTAGAGCTAAAACTTGACAACAGTCACCCGTTGGTTATACCTAAAACATTGCTCTCAGGTGCCACAAAATCCCTTCATTTTGGACGTCTGTTTTCGTCAAGCCTTTGCCTGAGGGATGGGACACCCCCTCTCTCACCCACCCCCTACTCGGCGCTTTAAATCTTGTTCACTGTGCCACCCGTTAGTCCGACCCCTGGATCCGCCCCTACATAGGTATTAGTTATGTACAGATGAACCTCGATCCAACAGACTAATAGGGGGGAGCAGTTGTCCGTTAAAGCTGTTTGTCCGTTGCAGCGACGAAATTGTCCAGGGGTACGAAAATAAACACAAAATACAGAACTAAGGTTCATAAAAAGTGCTACCCACGATCACTTAGATGTTGATAGGATCTAAAACAACAACAAAATCGAATAATCGTGGGAAGTGCATTTAAAAAATGTGTCAATTTTCAACCGCTTGCCTCGCTGATACTGTTCCCTGATATTCACTCTAGCGGATTGTGTCCGTTGGATCCGGAATCCGTTGCATCGGTGTCCATTGGATCGAGGTTCATCTGTATGTATATGTGTTAGTCATTAGGCTCCCGTGCGGGGGGTCGGCATAAGCGCTTAAACTGACTTTAAAAAAACATGTTAATACATTTGTGGCAGCTGAAGTTTGTTTTGTCTGCATTCCAATCAGTGTCATTGGTTGCTATGCACTGTGAACGATTCGAGCACGATTGCCAGGCAATAATCAACAAGTTACCCAGCAACAGGGCAGTTGTTATTATGTCAGAACGTGAACAAAATGTAGGGATACCAGGAAGGGAGTGGGGACCAGAAGATGTGTGTATATCGGTCGTTTTTGTCATTTTTCTTTCAAAACTTTCTCTTTTTTGGGCCTTAATGTTACTTTAGATTCAAAATTAGGGCTAATTTTGTATACTTATTTATATATATATATTTCTGATGTAGCCTTATATCAATGGAAAGTTTAATAGTGATGCACTTGGGTTTTGCCTTTTTCTAAACAAGTTAAACTTAAAGTTGCCATATCCACTTTGACTCTTAAGCTGTGTTTACACGGGGAATTGTGAAACGTTCTAGACAAGGCGATTTATATGAAGCGTTTTAGAGACCCGTTTACACGGACACAGTTTTGAAAGTGTTTTGTCGCCGGGAACAAGCAGCCTTAGTTCTGCCTGTAGCCGGCGAGCACTGCTATTTGTTTACTTTACCCTCGTCGATTCGACGCCGATGTAGCTGCTACGTTAATATCGCTTGGAATTTAAGGTTAATTTAATTAAATTTCATTATTTGAGGATGTAATTCTGTTAAATATGATCGCATTCACTAGATTTCGGCGTAATCGGGCCCTAACACTGCCGGGCACCAGCAATTAGTTACTGCTCCCCCTGTTCCCGGCACGCACTACTATTTTATACTATCGCCGCCCGGGAACAAGCTGAATCGCTCCATCTAGACCACCTCCGGAGGTGGTATAGATGAAGCGTTTCATATGAAGCGATTCAGCCCTAAAACGCCACAGCGTCGCGTTTACACGGGAAATGTGAGTCGATCTAGGCAAGTCGTTTCATATGAAACGTCTTAAATCGCCCGTGTAAACACGGCTTTAAATAACTATGCATATCATCAATAAGAGGAGAAACTAATAACATACTACATTAAAAGCTAGTGTGCTAATTTTAATTCCAAATTACTATTTGTGTCACGATGCTCACCAGCGGACACATTCTATAACCACAGATTTGTCCAGGAATTGTTTCCACAGTTTCGCAGAAGCAGCTGGTCAATTTCAGCAGTTCCGCAAAAAAGGTGTTTCCAGTTTCTGAATTCTGGTGAATTTATTTTCGCTCTCTATGTATGGGCATTGCCTATGTATATGATATATATAAATACATGTGTTAGTCATTAGCCTCCCTCCCTGGGTGAGTCGGTATTATATCGTATTTAATATGATACACATAAATGCTTATCTATCATTGCACCTAATTTAAAATTTGTGTGTGCAGTGGTAATAGATATTCCTAAAAATGTTGTTTCTGAAACATTTTGAACACTGCTCTGTTTACAAAAGTAGCAGTTCAGCAATTTGGCATGATGCGCTGCTAGCGACCTGGTAGATAAAAGATTCACCCGGTACTCGCAGTACACAGGTGAACGACAACGTAGTGCAAATACGGACAAAAATAGCTTTAGTATGGAACAGGAATTACAATGCCCGGCTCCAGTGTCAAATGGTTACTTATATCGGTACAGAGTTGGTGAAATGGGAGAGAATGCAAAAAGACAAGACGGCAACCATAGAACGCCATCGATTTCACTTTTAAATCTTATTCAACCAGATGTTTTATTATATTTTTCAACTCAAAGGTAGTGGGGAAATATGAAGACATATACAAAGAATAAATGTTGCTTCTTATATTAGATAGGCTCTCATAAAGTCTCATTTCATCAGCCCGATTTTTCAACCGTTTTTATATAAGGCTGGTCTTCACCCATGTACTGCGAGTACTGGGTGAATCCTTTATCTAGCGACCTGGATGCACACAGTCGGCAAATAGCGGCCATGGTAGGTACTGGAACCCGACTAGCATTGGCTATTCCATTTGTAATGCAACACTTCTAATCAGTCTGTCAAACGGTTCTTTAAACAATGAACTGTCTATAGTGAACTAGACTACGATTGTGTCTCTCACATTGCCCTATCACTGACTAATTACGTATTCATGGCCAGTTTTGTTTGAACTCAAGCTCTCTGTGAGTGTCAACTGACACTGTCAATGCTTTGTGACGGTGACAGTTGACACTGTCTACTGTCACTACCCATTGTCACTGTCAGTCACCTTTGTCTTGTCTCACTTCCACCACTACTACTGTATTGAACTGCAACAATTACCCTTTACAGTGTTTAATGCATCGACTTGAAATGCAAATAGAATATTAATATATGTATATGAATAATGCATTAACCTGGACAACACACAGTGTAGACTAGGCGCTTAAATTAAAACACTTAACAATGGATGTTTGACAGATTTCACCTTGCAACCCGAGCAATCTACACTTTAGAATCCGTCCCACAAACACCGCTCAACACTCAAACCACGAAAATTACGCGATCAATTCTCAACAAACAATGCATAATAATACCAAAACTCCCTACCAATTAAAATGTTTCTTAGTAAATGGTTGATATGCTCACACGCATTAGCTAAGCTTGCTTATGAATATAACGATTAGTGTTTCCACAAAATAATACGCACCTTTACAAAATGGCGAAATGGCAACGGTTGCTTAGTTCCCGTTGTTGCGTAATGACTTATGACGTCATTAGGGCCGTATTCGATTAAACAACTCGGGTGACCTGAGCCACTTTTTGGCGCATGCGCAGACTCTACATCCTCGGGTTGCATAATCGAACACTCTCCAACACGCTCGGGGTGGAAAAAACGGTGGCTTAATCCAAGTTTTAGTTTTGTGAAATAGGATTTCAAGTATTTGTTGATTGCATAGTTTGGTTATATTTCCATTGTGTTAATTTGAATTATTAAAAGAAAAACCATTAAAAAACACATAGGACTTGTACTGCTACAGGACGGTACCATCACAAATGTGACGTCATCGCTCCTCGCCAACCCCAGCCAAGAGGTGGGTTACTGGGGTCGGGTCGTTTTGCACACGGCACGTGTATTTCTCGACTCCACTCGTGGTGTTCGATTTGAAATCCTAATGCCTCGGATGATCCGAATCGCCCGGTGTGGCGGTCTCCGATGCCACAAGGCTGATATGCCAAATGTCGCTTCTGCGCATGCGCGGATTTTAACACATATGCAAAAGACCCATGCGCTCGCCGGCTACAAGCTCAGGCACGGTACCCGGCTGTGTTAGGCCGAAATCTATTGAATGCGATCATATTTAACAGAATTACATACTCAAATAATGAAATTTAATTAAATTAACCTTAAATTCCAAGCGATATTAACGTAGCAGATCGATCAGCGTCGAATCGCCGAGTGTAAACAAAACAAATAGCAGTGATCGCCGCAACGTCCGAAAATCCGCGCATGCGCAGAAGCGACATTTGGCATATCAGCCTTGTGGCATCGGAGACCGCCACACCGGGCACCGCCATAATCGAATGCGGCCTAGCAGTCCCGGACTGAATGAGTAAACCCACAATAGACATGCTGATTTACACCAACAATAACTTCTTTGTTGTATCTCATGTTGTTGTCTTATGTTGTCTTACATTCGATGATTATGCAAAGGACATTTTAATCGCGAATAATTGGTCTTCCTAATGTCACTGTTCTTTTCCCTGTCCTAGTAATGTCGAACGCCCGGCCAGAGAGGATGTATATAAGCCGTGTTCACACGGGGAATGTAAATCGATTCGTAGAAAGCGACTTGCCTAGTTCGCATCACATTTCTCGTGTGAACGGATGTCTGATGCGAATTAGGGCTGATTCGATTCACGTGATGCGCATACTGTAAACCACCTAAGCGAGGTAGTCTACGTGAATCGATTCCTGTGATGCGGATAATTTTGCCCGTGTGGACGCACTGATGCGGATTAAGCACCTCACACTCATGCGCAGTCGAGACCTTAGTTTGTTGACTTTCCGGTCGATCAAAAGCACATATTATATAATTTAATTAATGAAACCGCTATCTATGCACAGATATTTTTTTCATCATTTATTTTTAGGGTTTCACTGCCCAGCAGAAGTTTTGACCGTTCCAAACCAATAAGATCCATTAAATACATATCTAGGTCGAACCCACAATCTCTGGTGTCAGCATCGTCGAACCCAAAATGGCGCTGGTTAGTCTGTACTTGCTCATGCGCAGATATCCACTTCCGCCTCGCACAGTGTCCGTGTGAACGGGCGCCTAATTCGCCTCACCTGATTCGATTTGCCTGATTCGCCTCACATTTTGCCCGTGTGAACACGGCTCTAGATGAGAGGGAGAACTCCCGCGAAAATCGGTAACAGGCTACAGTGTCGCCTCTCGCGGTTATTGTTGAACAAGCCTTGAGTTTGATGGTACACGCAGTGCAAAACATCAGTTTTATTCAAAATTAATAGGAATCCAGTACCCTAACCATATCAATTTAATATAATCATTTTGGTAAACATATTTTCTATATGTGTTCCAAGCGGTTTGTGTCTAGGTTGTGTGGTTTTAGAGATATTTCACTTTTTCTGTATGAAGATTGCTCACCGCCATTGACAATGCATTGAGTTTGCCGTACGTGCAGTGCAAAACGTCTATTTTATTCAAAATTAATAGAAATACAGAACCCTAACCATACAAATTTAATATAGTCTCATCGTTGAATATATTTTCTATATGTGTTCAAAACATTTTGTTTCTATGTGGTATAGTTTTAGAGATATTTCACTTTTTCTGTATGAAGATTGCCCAAGACCATTGATAATGCCTTGAGTTTGCGGGTGTTGCGGTTTCCGAGGCATGCCAGTTTGCCAGGGACACATCCATTCAAATGCTGTGAGCAAATCTCCATACAGAAAAAGTCAAATATCTCTCAAATTACACCACCTAGAAACAAATCGCTTGGTACACACATAGAAAACATCTTTACCATAAAGATTATATTAAATTTATAAGTTTAGTGACGATGCTGTTCGATTGTGACGCATGCGCAGAAGCGATGTGTCCGTGGCAAACTCGTTTGCCTCGGAAACCGCAACACCGGTACGCGTAAACTGTTCAACAACCACCACTTGGAGCACCACAGTCGGAAGCTGTTACACGGTCTAGTATGAGAGTTGTCCCCCTCATCTATATACACACTCTCTGCATAGTTTGATGTCATTTGTTTAAAACAGCCGGTGTTGCAGTTTTAGCGGCACACCAGTTTGCGAGGGACACATCGCTTCTGCGCATGCATCAAAATCGAACAGCATCATCACTAACCTTATAAATTGAATATAATGTTTTTGGTAAAGATGTTTTCTATATGTGTACCAGGCGATTTGTTTCTAGGTGGTGTGGTTTTAGAGATATTTCACTTTTGCTGTATTTTCTGTATGAAGATTGCTCACGACCATTGACAATGCCTTGAGTTTGACGGTACGCGCAGTGCAAAACATTAGTTTTATTCAAAATTAATAGAAATCCAGAACCCTACCCTTATCAATTTAATATAATCTTTTTGGTACACATGTTTTCTATATGTGTACCAAAGGATTTGTTTCTAGGTGGTGTGGTTGTAGAGATATTTGCTCACGGCCATTGACATTGCCATTCTTCAGATGTGGATTGTTGCTGCATTCATTCGGCCATCTAGTCTGGTTGTCCTGTGGATATTTGGGATTGTTTTCTAAAATAAAAGTATGTTCTAATACATGTGATATTGTGTGGTATCAAATAATCCTACGAAGCATTAAAGAAATGTCCTCACACAAAGTATATCCCTAGGCCTAATAATAATACAACATTTTAAAGCTATATGGCACAGAGAACAAAGCCCATTCATGGAACGCTGGTTTGTTAATTGTGGTCATTATTAGCTTGATTTTAAACAATTAATGATGCCATTTGCAGAATTCCAAGTAATGCACAAACTTGAAGTTTCTGTGTAGCTGGGTAGTAGCTGGGACTTGTCCTGGTGTGTGTGTGTGTTGGGAGGAGGGGGGGGGGGGGGGTGAAGCAATGCGATATTGCGGGCATCACTATAAATAGAGTAGAATAGGTTGGTTGGTTGTTGGAAATTTATATCCTAGCAACATCTAAGGTCATATCAGTAAGGATACCGACTTGTGACAATGCACACTCGTGGCGACTTTATTCTGCTGCCCCACTGGGAAAACCAGGATGCCAGTAGGCCTACCGTGACCCGATATCCCACTCAGTCACATATTACCCTGACACTAAGCTAACCAGTCATTGCCTTATTATTAATGCCGAGCGTCAAGCTAGGAAGCGACAAGTACCATTTTTATAAGTCATTGGTTTGACTCAACCTAGGATCAAATTCCCGATCTCACACACGCGATGTCCAGTAACTAGTTGTGTAGACACTAGCTACATGTGCAAGGTAGCAAATAACAAAAGTGTAATCACGAAAACACTTACGCTACATGTTCGTGGGCCTAATAATATCCTTCATGCCACGAGTTCTTGTCATTAGCTTGTGCTAAACGTGGCTACGTGACATAGAGACCAGGCGGGATGGACTAGCAGTGTGCTGTCCGTTTCCCTTGTCTGGTAGCGGGTTCGATATTCAGCTGAATCAAACCTAGTGATCGTTGATTTGTTAGCAAACTCGGTGCGCTGTATTGGCGTTATTAATAGATTAGCGTATAGGCCTACGCTTACGGGGTTCAACCTTTTCATTCACATAAATATCTCCCACCAGGGACATTTCGACATTTACAGGCAGATCCTTTTTTGTTTGTTTTACGTCCTGGCAACATCAAAGGTCATATCAGGACAGGGATTGGCTATAAACACATCAGGTGGCATAAGGGCAAGCGCATATTTCGTTGTAAGTGGGACAACATACACAACCACAAAGGCCCCATACTCTTGCCGAAGTATAGACATTCAGACTCGGCTGGGGGGTGTAAGTTATGTCGATAATGTGGGCTATGTATGGAATGCGAGACAGGGCGTGCTGGTCATGTGACAAGGCCTGAGACGCCGGCATGTGAGGAGAGGAGAATAAACCAGTCTAATACCCCTGTCACACTACGACGTAATGAGCCAACGTGAGCCTAACGTGGTGATATTTTGTCATTACGTTGATGTACGTTGGATTACGTTATGATGACGTCATAATGACGTTAGAGTGACGTCGAGCTACGTCACATTACATCGTGTTACGTTGAATTACGTCGAGGTTTTGGACATGTTCAAAAGTTTCGACGTAGGTCGAACGTAAGGGTTTACGTTTGCCGTACGTTCTGTTCACGTTCAGCGAACGTCAATGACGTTAAGCGGACGTTATTCCAACGCTCCTCACTACGTTCAACTACGTTCCACTACGTTGACCCCCATTAAACCAAGTGCAAATGCCCACGGGGCGTAATGGGAACGTCAGGACAACGTCAGGAGAACGTCAGGAGAACGTCAGGAGAACGTCAGGAGAACGTGCATTCAACGTACGTTCAACGTCTCATGATGTAGCGAACGTCACGTAACGTTCTTCTGACGATGGAATAACTTTCATAACGTTCCGTCAGCGTCATTACGTTGACCTCTCTCGTCGAACGACGGTATCACTACGCTTTACCGACGTTGCTCTCTCGTCCACTACGCTGCATCCACGTTCAACTTGTGCCCAAATTTGCATACTACGCCGAGAAGTTCAACGTTCTTCACGTTCTCCCTACATTGACGTCGTTACGTCGTAGTGTGACAGCCCCATTACACTCGATTTCAACGTGACCACATCCTTTCATTACATGGTGTCAGATAGTGAAAGCGAAGACACAGTAAACATGGCGTTAGACAAACTTAAACCGCCAGCACCACTAGTCTTAGACAACCATATGGCTATTAACTGGCGAGCGTGGATAAGCTTGTATGAGATATACGCCGGAGCAATGGGAGTCAAGTCGAAAGCTCAAAAAGTGCAGTGTTTGATTTTTTTGCACATAGCAGGACCGGAGGCAAAACAAGTCTACAGGAATGCCATTATAGAGAGCAGCGATAAGGAAAAAATAGGGCCGTTAATTCAGTTATTTCGGACGTACTGCGAAGGAAAAGAAAACCTCACCGTTATGTGTTAGAAATTTCGTGTTGTGTAACTAGTTACGGAAATATTATTCGAGCAGAGTATCGGTTAGTCGTTGGTCAAACGCTCCGGTGGCCAGTGCAGCTCTCATGTTTAGGCAGCACTGTGCTGCTTTGATGTTGGGGGCCGCCCACAGGGCTGCCCGCATCCGGTTACTGCAGCTCGCCAGTCCACCTGCGGCTCCAATACACTGTATCTGCCTCCAGTCGGCAGGAAAATTTGCTTTGGTTCGGACGTGAGCTCTGCCATGAGCTCTGCCGCGTCCGTGTGCTACAACAGCCGGACACCTGCCGGGTTGTGTGTGACGTGAACTGTAGTCACAGGCTAGCTGGTGCGATGGGGTGCCAGTACCAATATGGGTGTGGAAGTATGTCAAGGCTGTGGGGATGAGCATGAAGCGCCACGAGGGGCGAAATGTAAGGTGATAAAAGCTAAAGTCGCGAGGCGCCCGTTGAAAGTAGAACAATGTGAAGAAGATGAAACACATGGTGCGTTCGGAGGGATCGACGAGGCAACGGAAAAGATACGGGCTATCTCAATAAGTGAGGCGATTGAGACGAGAGCAGGACGAAAAGCTATAAGCTTGGTAGAGGTGGAAGCGGACGAAGAAGAGCTGGAATTACGTCGAAGACTAGCACAGAGAGTGCTAGAGAGGCGTAAGGCAAAGTTGCGGGCAGAGCTGGAAAGGGCGCTCAGTACTGATGAGGAAGAAAACGAACACGATAAGGTATCGAGATCGCGGAAGAAGAGGAAGGAAAAGAGGAAGACGAAAAAGAAGGTGGGCAAGACCAAGAAGCACAGCAGGGAGGAGGTGGCCGGGATGGACCCCGACACAAGCCCAAGCAGTGATTCATCGTCGAGCTCATCAACTGAATCATCCGACACAGACAGTAGCAGAGAGAGGAGCCGGGAAAGGAGGAGGCGTCGTCGCAAAAAGCGCAGTAAGTTTGCCCTGGACAAATACACAAAGGGAAGAAAAAATGTAAACAAGCTAAACTTTAATGAACTGATGTATGCGGCCTGTCTGTGGGGATCGAAGAGGGCGAAGAAGTCCGAGATGGATATGGAAGCGGTGATGGGCTATATGGGGCACTTGGCATATATGTGCATGCACGCCATAAGTAATAATTACTCGGACGAGGCGTACAGGGGGTACGATAGAGCTATCAGAGAAAAGGCAAAGGAGAAGGGGCTGCGATCATTCAAGATGGGAGATAACGGTCTCTCACTACTCCATTTCAACATGGATAACTCTAGATCGTACAAGGAATGGAAGAAACAGAGGACAACTTATAGTAAGGGAGAGAATGAGGGCAGAGCAAGCACGGTGCAGAAGGTGAAAGGGTCATGTTTCGCACATAACTACAACAAAGAGGGGTGTACGCGGGAAAAGTGCTCATGGGATCACCATTGCCTAACATGCCGTAGCAAGAGTCATGTGGCGGAGGCGTGCCCGCAGAAAAAATTCTGACTTTCCAAAAAAGGTTGCATGGGGGGCGGTGTGGTGTGCGGGAAGCGGGGGAGAGAGCACGTGCAGTGAGTTGGCGCCAATTTCGGGGGATTACGTCGGTAATCCCTCTGATGCATTCGGCATCGGGCGGGCTAAGCGCTGTGCATATACAGAGGAAGGGACGGAAGGTGCAGCGACAAACAACAAGGGGATTAGCGCACGTCCACAACCGCCGGATCAAAGTGGCGCTCGGCCAACCCCCCCTGGCGGGGATCTCGTGTCTGAGACCGCTGGGGGCTGCATACACATACAACAGACAGGCAATAACAAAAAGGAAGGAAGGGGTGGCCGCACCTCGGGTGACGACAGGGCGTCGCCCATAGAACTGAAAAACCAAAACGAGGATTGGTTCAGGGTTATCGGACACGATGCAACAGGTACCGAAGGGGGCGACCGGGTCTGCACGCTGTGGGTAGTCGACACGGACAGCTACCTCAGCTGCAATCAATTGTACATTGACATCTTTTATGCTTGCATTAATGGTTCATGTGGATGCGTCCACACGATTGATGGGGCCCTGGCTCAAATAAAACCTTGTCGTGTCTTCGCTGAATGTTTCTGTAATGGCGATGTTGATCCTGATTGGGAATATGTGCTGCGGGGTGTGTGCTTCGGTTTCAGAGTCATCGACGAGTCATGTGACAGTACATATAATAAAGCAAACTACGGGTCCATAAGTAAGGGTGACATCGGGGTGGAGATGTGCGGTAGGTTACAGGTCGAAATAGACCACCACATGTTGACTATCGTTGATAAACCATGTTCATGTATCCATGGCCTGGGTGCTGTACCTAAAGGCCATGACGACTTCAGAGCCATAGTGGACTGCTCGAGCCCAGATGGCAGCTGTGTCAATGAGCATACCCAAGGCTGTCGGGCCAACTTTTGCTATAATTCTGTGGCATCGGTCACGGAACTATTGCAGGTGGGGGATTATTTAGCTACGGTCGACATAAGTAATGCATACAGGGCAGTGAACATCCACCCGACTTCCAGGGAGAAGCAGGGTTTGGCGTGGGATTTTGGCGAGGGTACGGTCTACCTAAGGGACAACCGCCTCTGTATGGGTCTGAGCAGCAGCCCGTACATATTCTCCAAGTTGAGCGACATGGTGGTGCGTTGTATGGTAAGGGAGGGCTACCCAGACTGCATTAATTACCTTGACGACTTCTGCGTGGTAGCACGATCAGAACGCGGATGCAGGGAGGCTCAATGGGCCCTGGTAAGAATATTACGTAGGCTAGGGTTCTACGTGAGCTACAAGAAACTTGTATGTCCGGGCCAGGTGATACGCTTCCTTGGGATAGACATCGATACAACATTGATGGAACTGAGACTGCCGTTAGACAAACTAGAAAGATTACAGATACTACTGCACGGTTTCCTGCGTAGGAGGAAAGCGTCAAAAAAGGAACTCGAGAGCCTGGCGGGAGTGCTAGCGCACTGCTGCAAGGTAATCCATGGGGGTAGGACTTTCTCGCGCAGGGTATACGATCTAGTTGCCTCAGCAAAAAAGAGCACGCACAAAGTCAGGCTAAACGAGGAGTTCAGGAGGGACTTGAAATGGTGGGTCGAATTTGCGGGCTCATTCAATGGGAAAGCAAAAATAATCAAGTCGGGGGAACCGTGTATCTCGGTTTATAGCGATGCCTCCTTATCGGGATTCGGGGCACTCCACGGGAGAGACTGGCTAGCAGGGGCCTTTGAGGTTAGAAAAGCTAGGGCGCTGGAGTGGTTGGGACACCACCTCATGGAGGCAAAGGATGAGGGTTGTAAGACAGATAACATAAATGTTTTGGAACTATGGCCGATTCTAGTAGGGGTACGAAGATGGGGCCATCTGTGGGCGAACAAAACATTTATCTTCGTAACGGACAACACCCAGGTTCGAGCAGCCCTCAACTCGGGTAGGAGCCGAAATAAAACAACGATGAAATGGCTCAGACTAATATTCTGGTTGTCAATCACTCATAACTTTGATGTACAATCGGTTTACATTAACACTCATGACAATGTCGTATGCGACAGCCTAAGCAGGCTGGAAAGTTACAAAAGTATAGCCCGCATACGAGATGTGGACTGTGCAAAAGCAATGTGCTGCCATGAACTGTTTTCCCGTTAATTCCAGACTGGGCCAGGCTAAAGCTGGAGTGCGTCCGATACGAGGACGCCCATTATGTCGAATCTACAAAGCTGGCTAGGTCGGTCCAGATCAAAGCGTACCATGAGTTCTGTGAGATCTTTGCTGAGCAATTGTGCCCATACCCGTGTTCAACTAATCAGATATGCATGTATATGTCCTTCTTAGCTAGACGCATGTGTTATAACTCGATCAGGCAGTACCTGAGTGCGTTGAATATTCACCTGAAAGACCTGGGCTGGGCGCCCATCGACTACACTAACCACAGACTGAAAAAGTGCATGGCGGGCATAAGACGAACTCTCGGGGATATGCCTAGGCAGGCCACGCCTCTTTTACCTAAACAAATGAGACTAATATTTAACGGAATGATTGATACCAAGGGGCATGTGGTGCTCAGGGCAGCAATGCTGCTATCCTTCAGAGCACTACTACGGAAGTGCCATGTCTCGGACTCTGATACAGCCCTAGTAAGAGCAGACTTCCTATTCCATGGATGGGGTATGGTAGTAAGGGTAAGGAAGTCCAAGACGATACAATTTCGGGAACGAGTGCACCTTATCCCGGTCTCGTCAGTAGCGGACTCGGCACTGTGCGCAGTCCACTGGGTCAAAAAACACTTCAGAGATATCCCGTCAGGGGGGCATACACATGCGTTCAGGCTCCCGAGGGGGGAAGGCTCGATATCGATGCCGTACGCCTTCTACTTAGCGTCACTGAGGTTGCTATGTGCCAGGGCCGGTTTGAACCCGACCGAATTCTCTACGCACAGTCTGAGACGAGGGGGGGCCACCTTCTTGCGGATGTGTGGGGCCTCGATAATGGAAATCAAGGAGAGAGGAGACTGGAAGTCTGACGCTGTGTTTCAGTACCTAAAAGCGTCACTGCAAGAGAGACTGTCAAGAGACATGAGAGTCGCTACAATGCTTGCGGCATAAACTTCTAAATCCTAGCTGGTTGGGTGGTTTGGGCCTTTTAGGGGGTACCAGCCAGAGGAATTACTCATCCAATTGTATTATGTGTTGTGTTCTTGTTTTTGTTAGTTACGTAGCGGTTAAATAATGTGTTGTGTAACTAGTTACGGAAATATTATTCGAGCAGAGTATCGGTTAGTCGTTGGTCAAACGCTCCGGTGGCCAGTGCAGCTCTCATGTTTAGGCAGCACTGTGCTGCTTTGATGTTGGGGGCCGCCCACAGGGCTGCCCGCATCCGGTTTACTGCAGCTCGCCAGTCCACCTGCGGCTCCAATACACTGTATCTGCCTCCAGTCGGCAGGAAAATTTGCTTTATATAAACGGAGGGGCCTTTTAGGGAGTACCAGCCAGAGGAATTACTCATCCAATTGTATTATGTGTTGTGTTCTTGTTTTTGTTAGTTACGTAGCGGTTAAATAATACTCAAACCATGGAAGGTATGGATGTATACATCAGGGGCCGTATGCAGGAGTCAGTGTTAGCGGGTTTTGGTGTTAGAGCCTGTTACCGTTTAGCTATTACCGAAATCGGGAACTGTGTCAAGTCGTATGCAGGAGCGCGTAACACTAACATTTTAGCTAAACGTGAAATTATTTATAGATTTGGGAAATCCCTCTGCGTCTGTACCCATATATGAGGCTTAAATATATTCAATGCGACCATATTTAACAGAATTAGATACGCAATGAGTGACATTTATTCAAATTAACCCTAAATTCGAAGCGTTTTTAAGGCTACCGCCGCATTGTCGGCGATATTAATAGTTATATTTTCGAATCGACGAACCTACAGTAAACAAACCGCCGCCGCCGCCAGTATTGAAAGCGGCGGCAGCGGCGATTTGTTTACTTTACGTTTGTCGATTCGAAAATATAACTATTAATATCGCCGCCAATGCGGCGGTAGCCTTAATAATGCTTCGAATTTAGGGTTAAATTGATAAAATGTCACTTATTGCGTATGTAATTCTCTTAAATATGACAGCATTGAATAGATTTGGGCCTAATAAACTCGCTAAACCTGATATTTTTTAGGGTTAAGGTAACACCGGTTAAGCCGTTGGTGTTAGGCCTAACACTGACTCGTGCATACCATTTTTTGGCCGCTAACCCGGAATTCCCGCCAAACACCGTTTTGCCTCCCTAACACTGACTCCTGCATACGGCCCCAGGGAACTACAAAGCTGGATTGCTTTTTGTGAGTACAGAGACCTAGAGTCCTCGCTCTTGTCTGACCTGTTAGTCTGTGGTATAAAGGACAAGGAATTGAGGAATAGATTCCTACAGACACCTAGGCTGATGCTTGAGTGATGCATAGAGATGTGTCGCCTGGGCAAACACCTGGCCCGTATGCATGACATGCCAAAACTGGTTTTGGCAGGGATTTCTAGGTTAGCAGCAAAAACTCAGTATGCAAGGAGCGGTGTTAGCGCAAACACACCAAGTGTAAGCTAACACCGCATCATGCATACGGGCCTGGTGAACATGATAGCGAAGAAGCCACCACAAAAGACAGCCAAGTTGACGTGGTAAACAAGTATGGGCGCCACCGAGCAATGACCACCACACCAGTCAGCACGGGGTCAGCGCGAGGTCAACCAGCCAGTCGATGGGGCGGGGTGCGCACTGACACGGTGCGGTACGACTGTCCCAAAAAAAATACCACTAACGTTTCACCATGGATATGGCCCTTGGTTCCAACGGAAGAAGATAAGAGGTGGGAAGACAACATCACAGAATGGACAGACCTGGAGTTCGGGAAAGTCCCAGAGGTCACTGGAGAATGGGGGGAAATGGAAAAAAACTGGTTATAAAGTCATATGTGGTGCCCAAGCAACCCTCATGTTTAAGGGATTCGTGATGATGGTGGTGATGATGATGATGATGGTGGTGGTGAGTGTGGTGGTGGTGGTGATAGTGATGGTGGTGGTGATTGTAGTGGTCATGGTCATTCAGATAGTGATGGTGCAGGTGATGTTGATGGTGGCGGTGATTGTGGTGGTCATGGTCATGGTCATTCTGATGGTGGTGGTGGTGGTGATGGTGATGGTGGTGGTGATGGTGGTGGTGATAGTGATGGTGGTGGTGATTGTGGTGGTCACGGTGATACTGATGGTGAAGGTGGTGGAGGCGGCGGACTGGTTGGATATGGACACTTAGTCTTAGCTCAGTGTAAGGTTAAGGTATCATAGTGTTTAGTGGCTTTGTATCCATCAGTGAGGCTCAGTGTTATGATACTGTGACTGAGAGGGATATCGGGTCATGCTGATGATGACTACACTGTATCTCAGTAGAACTTCACCGTAATGTCCCCATGAGAAGAGGATGCAGAATCACTATGCAATACCCGTCCTTAAACGACTGTATATGTTACTATGGCGTATAACCCCAATGTAGCCAAACAAACCTTGCTGGGTGTGAAGTGGCGCAGATTGTATTGCGGTGCTGCTGTCAGTTCCGGTTCCGCCATAATCAAACCTAGAACGGTCTAATTAGGCCACGTCTTGAAGTGTTTGTTTGTTGGAGTTTCACGTCCTGGCAACATCTATGGTCATATCAGGATGCCAACTGACTTGTGACAGTGCCGCATTCATGGCGACTTTATAGTGATGTCCCACTGGGAAATCAGGTCGCCAGCACCATTGCCTGATATCCCTTTCAGTCACATTATCCTGACACTGAGTTAACCAGTCCTTGCCCTATCCTATTAATGCAGAGCGCCAGGCTAGGAAACAACAAGTGTCAATTTTATAAGTTGTTGGTTTGACTCGACCGGGAATCGAACTCCCGATCTTCTGCACGCGAGGCCCACGCTCTACCGTCGTGAAGTGTTATTGGTGTTGGAAGTACACAACGACATAGGCATTGTGCTGTTTCCGAGCGTGTTTAGATTAACATCTAGATTAAATAAGCAACAACAAAAAGAACACAAATTAAACAGACCATACAAAAAGTACCACAAGTAGGTTATTCCGTGTCCACATGCCATCGTGGTGACGTCACTCGTCTTCTCTGACGTCACCCCTCCCCCGCCTCGTCGATTAGCGCTACTAGACATAGTTGAGACTAGGGAAGATGCTGCTAATACCCCAGTCACACTACGCTTGCGATCGCTTGCGACCACTTAGCGGCCACCAAAAAGGGACGATTGCAAAGTGGTCGATGACCAGTCACCGACCAGTTGGCGACCGGTTAGTGACCGGTCGGTGACCAGTCGGCGAACTCCGGGTAACCATCTTGGTTGTAAGGAGGCTGCAGGTGCTGCACCATAAACCTCTTTGCGACCAAAACAGTCACCTGGAGGTCGCGAAGATTGTCACTGCTTCCGACCAGTCGCCAACCATTATTCTCCCGGCTTTTTTTGCTTTGGTCGTGCGGAGGTGACCGGCTTCAGTCGCAAAGTGGTCGCAAAGTGATGGTTACCGTGGACGTGGTCTCTGGCAGTCGTCTGCTTTCGCGTAATGAGTAGATGATTTCCACCAGCACTCAGCCCTCTGGCGTCAGTGGCAAGAACTAATGTTGTCAGTAGAAACTCGGTGTGCAGCATGCTATGTGGAAAAGAGATACTATATAGAGGATTTCCACCACCAACCCACCCTCTGATGTCAGTGGCAAAATCAAATGTTGATGGCAGCTCAGTGTGCAATATCCGCTGTGGAAAATGTAACATAGAGGTTTTCCACCAGGAATGTGTCTGCTGACATCAGTGACAATAACTAATGTGCGTAGTAGCTTAGTACGCAGCATGCTATGTGGAAAAGGTGCCATAGAGGAGTTCGACGATCAACGCGTCCCCTGGTGTCAGTGACAAGGATTCATGTTGTGCGTAGTAGCTCAGCATTGATGCTTCGTTGTAAAGACCTGCTATGAGAACATTGACGCAATGCCAATATAACATATTGAGTAAGACCCCGTCCTGATATGACCTTAACAACAACAAACAAACCCTCTTGTGTGGCATGGAGCATATCGGTGTGTGCCCCATGGAGCATATGAAGTTTTGGTTGTTTGTTTTTGTTGTGTTTTATGTCCTAGCAACATCTAAGGTCATATCAGGATAGGTACTATTACTGCGAACTTGTGACAGTGTGCACTCATGGTGACTTTATAGGACTGCCCTACTGGGAGACCATGCTGCTGGAACCATGACCAAATATCCCACACCGTCACAAAATCCTGATACTGTGCTAGCCAGTCATTATTATCCCATCCTATTAATGCCGAGCGCCAGGCTAGGTAGCGACAAGTATCAATTTTGTAAGACATTGGTTTGACTCGGCTAGGATTCAAAGTCCCGACCTTCTGCACAGGAAGCCTGCGCTCTACCGATTCGACCACCGTGTCTGGTAGCATATCAAGTAAGGCTTTCCAATATCTTTGCGTGCCATGGAGCATATCAAGTAAGACCTTCCAATGTGTTTGTGTGCCATGGAGCATATCAAGTAAGACCCCCCCAATGTGTTTGTGTGCCATGGAGCATATCAAGTAAGACCCTCCAATGTGTTTGCATGCAATGGAGCATATCAAATAATACCCTACAGTGTGTTTGTGTGCCAGGGAGTATATCAAATAATACCCTACAGTGTGTTTGTGTGCCAGGGAGTATATCAAATAAGACCCTCCTGTGTGTTTGTGTGCCAGGGAGTATATCAACTAAGACCCTCCGGTGAGTTTGTGTACCATCAAAGACCCTATAACACTATGACGACTCCCTCAGCCTGTACTGTGTAATCAAGAGAACAGCCAGTGCACCGGGTGGTGGGTTTGATCATTTTGATATCATTGGAGTGTCAGAAGAAAGCCTGCTGTTGCTTGGTAGGTGTGTGGTTGGGGTTTATGGATGTGGTGGAGGTGTAGGTATGTGTGTGTTGGTGGTGTAAGTCTTTGATGGGTGTGTGTGCTGTGGTGTGGGTCATGGGGGTGTAGGTGTGTGGTTGAGGTGTAGGTGTGTCTGGTGAGGTTGTAGGTGTGTGGCGGTGGTGTAGGTGTGGTGTGTGTGTGGTTGGAGTGTAGGTGTGTGGTTGGGGGGTTTAGGTGTTTTGTAGTAGAGGTTTTGGGCTGGGGTGAGGGTGTAGGTGTGTGGTGAGGGTTTAGGGAATCTACAGATTGTGAGGTGCTGCTCTGCAAGACCCCTACAACTCCACCAAAAACCACCTACACCTCCCTCACACACATGCTACACACCCCTACACCTACGCACCCATCATGCCCACCTAAAACCAAACCACACACACCGTCAACCCACACCACACAGAATGTGTGTATGGTGACAGGGGTGGGTGGGGTGGAGAGGTGGAGGGGCAGTGTGGGGGTAGCGGTGGTGGTGGGAGTTCTATAGGAGTAGCAACACACAACCAGTGGGCACCTCCCGCCCCACCCCACCCCCTGCTTATGGCCCTGTCACACTACGACGTGACTACGTCAGCGTAGGCAGAACGTGAAAATAATTATATTACGTCGACGTTATGGGCGTAATATGCAAATTGTGGACGTGAGCGTAACGTGAAAGTAACGTCGGTGTACGTCGTGACCTTAGCTGTAACGTGACAACGTTAGGGGGGAGGGGTAATTGGCGACGTGACCGGGCGTTAGTGTAACGTGAGCGTAACGTCGCCGTAACGGGTGCGACGTGGACGTAACGTGACCGTAACGCCACCGTAACGTGACCGTAACGTGACCGTAACGTGACCGTAACGTGACCGTAACGTGACCGTAACCGTGACCGTAACGTGACCGTAACGTGACCGTAACCGTGACCGTAACGTGACCGTAACGTGACCGTAACGTGACCGTAACGTGACCGTAACGTGACCGTAACGTGCAAAACGCTGCCCACACGTTGCTCCCACCCGGGCCGTCGGTCTGATGTGACATAACGTGACTCTAACGTCATTTACGCTGCTATAACGATCGCGGAACGTCTACCTAACGTCATTGTCACGTCATCCCGACGTAACAGCTTCACGTCGAGATACGTCGAAAGTTTTGAACAGGTTCAAAACCTCGACGCGTGCTGACGTAACACGACGTAACATGACGTAGCTCGACGTCACTCTAACGTCATTATGACGTCATCATAACGTAACCCAACGTACGGCAACGTAATGACGAAAAATCATCACGTTAGGCTCACGTTGGCTCGTTACGTCGTAGTGTGACAGGGGTATTACATCATGATCATGAGGTGTGGTGTGACAGCACAGACTGAGCTGGGTGAGGAGGGGGAGGGGGAGAGGGAGTGTGTGGGGGGAAGAAGGAGTGTTGGGGAGGAAGGGGGAGGTGAGGCGGAGGAGGAGGTGGAGAGGGAGAGGGAAGGGGGAGGGGGAAGGAGGTGTGGCATGAGAGTGCCGAGTAAGGTGGGTGAGGAGAGGAAGGAGGAGACGGAGGGGGGATATGGAGTGTGGGGGGGAGAGGAAGGGGGGATGGGGTAAGGAGGAGGAGGAAGGGGGAGGAAGTGGGAGGAAGGGGGAGGGGAAAAGGGGGAAGGGAGGGAGTGGTGGTGTGAGAGCGCTGGGTAAGGTGGATGAGGAGGGAGAAGGGGCGAGGGAAGGGTGGGGATGGGAGGGAGATGGGTAGCAGAATGGTGGTGAGGCTGGGGGAGGGGGAATGGAAGGGGACTGAAGGAAGGGGAGAGCGGGGGAAGGAGGGGGAAGGGCGGTGAAGCCGGGATCGAGAGGGATGGTTGGGGGGAGCGGAGGGTGGAGGGTGGAGGGTGGGAGGACGGGAGGGCAGGAGGGAGGGGGAGAGAGCAGGGGAATGAGGGAGGGCAGGTCAGAGAGAGGTGGGGACCAGGCAGTAGGCGCAACATCGGCCAAATCCAAATGACAGGCAATCTCTCTTTTTAATTTTAAACTCACCCTCTCGCCTTGTAGGCCCATGTGTTTACATATGAAATACCAGCCAGCACCCAGGCTGATGTAATCCACCACAAGATGGCACTGCAAAATTTACATTACCATGGGAGAGATAGGGAGTGAGCCGTGCAAACCATCCAAAATCCAGCTTTTACCATTCATTTACCTATTTAAACATTATTTTGTTATGCATTTCTAAAGTATTTAAATCAGGCGCAACCATTTGTTGTCTTTAGTAAAACCAGTCTACAATATCATACTGTAAATCTCTAGTAGAGTTCGTGTTCACAAGATGTGATATTCTACTAACAAAAGTCCTGATATGACCTTAGATGTTGCTAGGACGTAAAACAACAACAAACAAACAAACAAAAGCAGCCTGGTATAATTTCTGTAGCGAATGAAGCCCTTTCCTTCAAAAAAACTAAATGTCAAGCATTTCTGTATTAATTAAATTACACTACTATTTCTAGTGAAACCAAACGACAATTTAGGCTGTCAGTGAACATTTGGCTATTGTCTATTGTGTAGCCACATGGCTGGCATATTACGCAATAAAGTCCCCAACCTTGTCACTCACTCACCAAGAAAGAGAATTTCATGTAAAAGTCATTCTTGTCAGCCTCCACACTGTACTTGTATTTATATTTGCACTACAGCAAATAACATTAACAGCAAATCGAGGTGGAACTGTCAATCAAGCAACAAAAGTGCCGGAAATATCCAGCAGAGGCGCTCAGAAAATCTCAAAAGCTCGAGGAAAATGGCAGAGGAAGCTGACCTCGTGGAAATGTTAGAAAATCGACATCGTTAATTAAGTGGAATGGAACTTAACACCCGCCCACCCGCATCCTTAATTAGAGTGATGTCTTACAGCTGCCGGGGGTGCCGAGCTGAGGGTTCCATTTCCGGTGACACTTTTAATATTGCAGAAAATGGGAAGCAACAGGATTTAGTCAATTCATTAATATTGTCATTGGGTGATGATACAAACAAAGGGGTACATTGCGCCTAGAGCAGGTTTTGCGATCACAGGTCTTTTGTTATTTAAAAAAAAAATACATTAGTTGTTTAAGCAGCGGAAATTTAAATTGTGGATGATTGGTCTTCCTCATTCCACTGCTCCTTGCCTTATTCTAATAATGCGGAGCGCCTGGCTAGGAAGCGGCAAATATCAATTTTTAAGTCATTGGTTTGATTCGACCAGGGTTCGAAACCACGATCCCACGATCTACCAACACGGAAGACACGCACTCTAACTCATTCGGCCATCTGCTTGTCATTTCTAGGCGAGTGTCCTAACTATTAGACTATCTAGGTGGCATGGTGCAATCATGCTATCCGCACCTATCTGTCTATGTATGTGGCTCTTTGCCTGAGAGATCCGTGCAATTCTACTAGGTTAATGCGGTCTTTGAATAGAGTGCTTTAGCCAATGGAAGAATAGGTGGGTTTGTTCGATTTATCTGAATGAATCTACAATATGATCTTAGTCCATTCACAACGCCATCTATCGGTTCAACACTATATTACTTCTGTTGCTGCATTATTTCCTCAACACTCTTCTAGAGGGCGTTATTATGATACTATCCATAGGGATGGCATTATGTGATGTATAAGGATTATGCGAGTATAAAGCCATGGAAGAGAATGTTCCCTATATTATTACACAAATGTTGTGTACTACGTTAGGAGTGACCCCTTTTTGCGGTTGGGACAGGTGGCCCCCACCACTCCCAACCCTACCAGTGGCGTGAAATACTGTCACTCGCACACTGGAATCTTTTCTATATACATTATACATAATTATACATTGTACAGTATGCATTATGCACTATTATTATATGACTGTGTGCACATATATTACATATATTATATGATTGTGTGCACTTATAGTAACTTGATAGTGCTGTCCCACAAGAAGACCAGGTCATCAGCACAATGACATAAATTTCAACTCAGTCACTTTATCCTGTTACTGTGTAAACCAGTCCTTGCCCTATCCTGGTAATGCCAAGCACCAGGTTAGGCAACGACAATTATCAATTTTGTAAGTGATCGGCTTGACTCAGCTTACATTCAAACTCCCCACCTTCCACACGGGAAGCGTGTGCTCTTTCCAATTTGGACACCGCGTCCTGTATGAAACGATAAACTGGCGAACGTGGGCTGTATACATAATAGAAACCCTGCTAACATCGCTCAGGGCTGGCTTAATCTGTTCATTATTCAAAAGTCTCCTCATCCACCGCCAGGTACACCCCTCCATAATTCAGACAAATCATCTTTATTATCTCACACACGTTGCAATTTCTGGTAGCTGAAACTCGTTGCAGAAGCATGACAGTGTATTAAAGTTGCATAGTCCAATAAAAGGACCACATTTTTTAAAGCAAGCCATTTATCTGACTTTGAAACTTAGATATCTAACTTAGATACTGGTGCACTTAGTAAGTATTTGTTGCTACATAGAAAGGCATACCAAGTCAATTTAATAGAACCGCTGAAGACTATGGAGTCAGAGTTTTGACAAGCATGCCAGAATAAATTTAGCATTACTTCACTTCAAATACCGCTCAAATTAGTAATTTCAAATCAGAGTTGCTGCAAATCAAAGTTAGGTAAATTAAAATAATAAACTTAACATCTCAGAAAATGACAGAAATTCAAAACCATTGGATTACTCATTCCAAGTCATACTATTCCAACGAAGTGTTGACTTGAATTTGGACTAGCTTCTCATTCCCGGCCTGATATTTTTCTTGAGGATTTGTACTGCCTGTCATGGATAAGTCTGAATAGACTTGTTTTCACCATTAGGGAGTTTGTCAATAGAAAGCCCGAGCCTGCACTATTACCGACCCAAGGGATCTTTAAAGTCCCACATCACATAAACATGGTATGAGAGCAACTGGCCGTTGATGATGCTGTAAGTTATACACAGCAGTGGAAATCCAAATTGGCAGAGGTGGGGCATGGGGAATTGAACCACTGACCTTCAGATTAGGAGTCCGACCTAGAAAAAAGTCAGACACTCTAGCCACTCCACCACAGAGGACACTATATATGTGGCTAGTACGTAAACCCCAACACACAAACAATCAAGAAAACAAGGTCGCAATTGACCGCTACTCTCTATCGGGCTAAATTACTTATCCAACTACGACATATATGTTTTGTTTTGTTTCAGTCAGTTTGTGTCAGTTTGGATCTATTTAATCCAGAAATATCACATACTATGGACACACATATATAAAGATTGGTTGGTCTGTTGTTGGAGCTTTACATCCTGGCAACATCTAAGGTCATATCACGGTTGTTATCGACTTGTGACGATGCACCCTCATGGTGACTTTATAGTGCTGCCCAATTGGGAAATCAGGCTGCCAGCACCATGACCGAATATCCCACTCAGTTACATTATCCTGACACTGAGCTAACTAGTCCTTGTCCAATCCTATTAATGCTGAGCACCAAGCCAGGAAGCGAAAAGTATCATTTTTGTAAGTCATTGGTTTGACTTGACTGGGAATTGAACTCCCGATCTCCCAAATGGGAGGCTTGCGCTCTACCGATTAAGCCACAGCGCCTGGTGCGCCGACACATACACACATATATACGTATATATATATACATATGCTATAATTTATTACGGGAATATAAACAAGGACAAATACCATATAGCACAAACCAAGATATAAAAATGAATACAACTTACACAAACCCTTAGGAGAGAAAATGATGGGAAAGAACAGCATGAAAGACCTTGGTGTATACACAGGAAGCAACCTCAAATTCACTGAACACATTGACTATGTATGCCAAACAGCCAGAAAATATAGTGGATGGGTGCTTCATACATTTAAGTCAAGAGAAGCTGGGGTAATCCAAACCTTGTGGAACTCCATAATACTCCCACGGATAGACTACTGTTCACAACTTTGGATACCCACTTCTAAAGGACAGCTGACAAAGCTAGAGTCACTGCAAGGCAGCTTCACATCATATATTGAAGACACCAAAATCTACTCCATTGAATGTCGATGTGAGAGATATCAAATTATATACACCTGGAAAATGATTGAAGGCAAAGTACCAAACTATGGTATAACAATGGTATCATTCAAAAAGATATGGTAGACTTGGTAAGGTACCAGCAATAAATACAAAAGCCTCACAGTCAAGAAGAACACTGCAGGAAGGAAGTTTTTCTGTCCGAGGAGTACAGCTCTTCAATACAATGCAAGCTTACTTTAGAAATCAATCAAACTGCAGTGTACAATCATTCAGATGAACCAGTTTCCAGGATACACCCAGCTAACGCCAACAGATTCAAACTCATTACCGCACATGACAAAACTGAACAGAGCATCCTTACCACATGTGGTGGGCTCTGATCGTGGAGTCTCCAACTTGGCCTGAGCATACAGCTCAAACACTCCAATCTAATTTAAAAAGGACACTATCTATCATCAGTCCCTATATTATCCTATACTCACTTGAGTCACTATATCTTATGTGACTGTCCCTGTGTAGTACAATATTGGCCACACTGGCACCACCTGTTAGGGGCTCTAAGCACTGTGTGCCAGCTGTGTCTGGCCGTTATCGCATATAGACCCGTTTGAACGGTGTATAGATATATTACAGTGTATAGATATATTATATATATATATATGTATGTTTATGTAATATGTCTGTATACCTTATTTCATTCAACAACCTAATCGCTCAGAAACTCCAGTCATCTTGTCCCATATGCCATACTTCTTGGGTCACGTGAGAGGCGACAGGTTGCACGTGACATGATCACGTGATGTGGCTTGAAGGACTGAGGAGGAGGAGGGGGGTGGTTCATAGCCCAGACATCCATCACCCAGTCGGGCTCTGCCGGGGCTGTGAGGAATGCGTTTTAAATTGAGCAAATGAGGCAAAAATCGATGCTCGGCTTTCGTATTAAAGATTTGATAAATATGAAGGAGGGTATTTGACCGTTCTAACTTCTGCCGAGACATTGGGGTGGATTTTAGGGGATCCTCAGCCTCCTGCTCTCACCTCTCCATCTTCCCCGTCCCCCTTCCCTCTTCCCCTCTTCCTTTCCTTCCCTGCTGCTACACCTCAATTACTTCCATCTTCCTCCTCCTTCTTCTTGTCGTCCCACCCCTCCCACCCCTCCCACTCTTCCCACCCCTCCTAGCCCTCCCATCCCTCCCACCCCTCCATCCCTCCCACCCCTCCCATCCCTCCCACCACTCCCATTCCTCCCACCCCTCCCACCCATCCCACCCCTCCCACCCCTCCCACCCCTACCATCCATCCCATCCATCCTATCCCTCCCACCCTCCCATCCCTCCTCCACCTCATCGCCCTCCCATCCCTCGACCCATCTCACCCCTCCCATCCCTCCCATCCCGCACACCCCCATCCCTCACACCTCTCTTTTGACATTCAGTTTCCTCTGCCTCCTCAGTGATCAACCCTTCCTGATCCAATTGTTTCCATCATCCCAAGTCCTCACTCATTCCTCATGCCTTCCACTCAGTATTCCCTCATGCCCTTTCCCTCTTCTTCATTCTTCCATTTACTAATCCCTACATCCCTGCATCCACATCCTCAGGGAGTTTGATTCCCCTGCCTTGTGGTATAGGTTCTTGATAGAACCAAAGGCTAAGGGAGAAAACCCTAACAGAAAACCATGCTTCCATGGCAGCATTAAGGGCGGTGATGAAGGGAACTACCAACATCTCCCGGCCAGCTACTGCAGGGACAAATAGTTTGCGCCTGTCTTGACGTGTTCTTGCTGGTGTGAGACCTCTATTTGCTCCCCGAGATAGTGCTGCTAGTAACTTGCAATAGCCAGCAGCACTTCAACACTTTGCAAGCAGCTTTCATGAAATGCACAACCACACGAAATAGTGGCGATTAAGAAATAAAAGCAGTCTTTCTCGCATTGCGACCGACAGCAGGATGATGATGACATCCACTTTTTGTATAATCCTAGTAATATCTCTTACCCTTCTGACCCGTTCTGATCTCTTCTTCACATCTTCCTTCACCTCACCATTTTCCCATAACCACCACCCACTCCTCTCGCAATTCTGGCATTCCTCACTCCTCCTCACTCCTCCTCACTCCTCCTCACTCCTCCTCACTCTTCCTCTCCAGTCCTACTCACTCCTGCTCACTCCTGCTCACTCCTGCTCACTCCTCACTCCTCCTCGCTCCTCCTCACTCCTACTCAGTCCTCCTCACCCGTCCTCACTCCTCCTCGCTCCTCCTCACTCCTCCTCCCTTCTCCTCACTCCTCCGCACCCGTCATCACTCCTCCTCTCTCCTCCTCACTCCTCCTCCCTTCTCCTCACTCCTTCGCATCCGTCATCACTCCTTCTCTCTCCTCCTCACTCCTCCTCACCCCTCCTCACCCCTCCTCACTCCGATAAACAGCAAGGGGTCTTTTATATGCACTTTCCCACAGACAGCACAGCACATACCACAGCCTTTGATGAACCAGTTGTGGACCACTGGTTGCAATGGAAAATAGCCCAAACTATAAATGGGTCCATTGAGAAGGATCGATTCGATGAACGACAGCTTCACAGGTCGACACTGTACTGCCTGAGCTACGTCCCGCTCCATGCTACATTGAATGCTCCCTTCGATATCCAAATTCCTTTAAATAATTAAGACCTGGAGGCAATCTATTGCCTCTATAAACAATGCTATTGTTGCATAGTAGTGTTAGTTTGCATCATTGCCGCCAGTCCGCAGAGGGCGCTGTGTCACTGTGAACTTCCGGTTGTTATGATATGCGCGATCGAAGCATCCATCCTCCGGGGACGAGGATGGAACATTGGCGGGACTTCAATGGTCAGACGACATTTTGCTGTATTTAGAAGACACCATTATCAAATATATACATGGAAGTCCAGTTGTGTGGGTGGCGTGATTTCAAATCTGTCTGTTTTCTCCAATAGTGTTTTGGTTATTGGAGTGTTACATCCTAGCAACATCTGAGGTCATATTTGGATGGGTACAGACTTGTGACAGTGCGCATTATGACCCTATATCCCACTCAGTCACATCATGTGTTGTATAACTCGTTATGCAAATATTATTTGGAATGTAGTCCACCTACATTGCTTGTCCGCTATTAACCTATATATGTATGCATTTGTGTTGTGTTATGATCAATGGGGTTAATTAATGTGTAAGGATGATATACGACTCAGTGTTATTATAATATAGCGCTGCCTGCGAGCCACCAAACTGAAAATCACGACATACAACGGAGTGCTATTATTGTGTAACTTTGTACTTCGGACTAGCAGGTCGACATGCGCTCCCGGAGCTCCCCCACGTGCTCCCCCCACTATCTGTCTCACTTTCGCAGAATTTGAGCTAACCAGTCTTTTCCATATCTTATTAATGCCCAACGCCAGGCTAGGAAGAGACAAGTATCTATTTCATAAGTCATTGGTTTGACTCGACCAGGAACCAAACTCCCGATCTCCCGCACGCGAGGCCCACGCACTACCGCCCGGTGATTTTGTCCAATCAGATGAGATTACAGAAAAGCCAACTGAGTTCTCCATAACTCATGCCTTTTGGTGTATCAGAAAACGTCTCACAAGTATAAAAGTAACATGTTATCACGCAGACGACATTTTATAGCGCAATGCTACACAGAGACGTAGAGAGGGCTGTTTCAAACCGCGGCAGTTTAAGTTCAATGCATTTCTGAATCTCGTTAATTCCTGCATCGCGCCTATCTATTATCAACACCACAAGGGACCACCTCGCCTCTTTTGTGTAGATAACAGATGATGACGTCAGTTGTTTCTTTCCACCCCTTTTTTTTATATTAACTTCATCGAAGCAGACGGCATTCGGTTAACTAACAAGTCAGTGATTACAAAGATTGAACTGCTTTTCTCCAAAAATGAAAATAATTAACATGAAATAAAAGCAAATGAAAACAAGGATATAGCATATATATAGTACATACACATATATTTGATAAACAGATGACCAGACGGGGTGGCCGAATGAGTTGAGCGTCCACCTCCTATTTTGGGAGATCGGGGGATCCGAACCCATGGGTTTGTGGGTTCGAACCCTGGTCAAGTCAAACCAATGACTTAAATATTTATTCTTGTCCCTTCCTAGCCAAGTGCTCAGCATTATTAGGATAGGGCAAGTACTGGTTAGCTCAGTGTCAGGATAATATGACTGAGTGGGATATCAGGTCATGGTGCTGGCAGCCTGGTCTCCCAGTGGGGTAGCACTATAAAGTTGCCATGAGTGTGCACTGCTATAAGTCGGTACCCGTCCTAATATGACATCAGATGTTGCTAGGACTTAAAACAACAACAAACACAACTGATGTACACTTATGCTAATGCGTTTTGGTTATACAGTTAGCTCAGAGACAGATGGATATTTGTGTAGGTGAATTATTTGCAAAACGGAGCTCGCCGACCCATAATGAAGACCTCCCTGACTGCCAGGTCACGTGACGTCACGCTCCGGTGCACACAGACTGGCAGCACACTCTGGGCACTGACACCTGACCTTGTGTGTGTGTGGTGGGTGGGGGTGTATGGGGGAGGTGGGGGGCAGTCAGAGGCTCGGAGGGGGGGGGTCGCCATTCCCAACTGGGGCAAACCACGACCCTCACCCCCTGCACCGCCTCACACACATCCCCCTAGTGAGCAGACGAGGCACTACACTGAGTTAGGACTTCCGGTGCTGTTTGTTTCAGGCCGACGATAAACGGGGTATTTGTATGGATCTGCGGACTTATTTAGTGCATAGAGGTCAACTGTGATCTAAAAATGATTGTTGAGGAAATCAACACTTTTTTTAAACTGTTGTTGTGCATTACAGTAAAACCTCTCTAAATCGACTGACCATAGGACGGACTTTAAATGGTCCATTTAGGGAGGTGTTCGGGTTAGGAGGTTTTTCATTTTGTTACAATGGTATATGGGACCCAAATAGCGCGATCGATATATGGGAGTAGTCGATCTGTGGAGGTGGTCGGTTAGAGAGGTTTTAATGTAGTTGATTAAGCAGGGAACTTGTCAATCTAGGACAATTGGTCTTCCTCATTCCACTGTTCCCTGCCATATCCTAGTAATGCTGAATGCCAGGCTACGTAACAACATGTATACATCTTTAAGTTATCGATTTGACTCGACCAGAATTCTAACCTATGGATTTGAATCCTGCGACCTGCCAAAACAGGAGATGGATGCTCAACTCATTTGGCCACCCCGTTTGGTCACTAACTATGTGATTACCAGATTCAGTCAATATACCCTTGCCTACCTGTACATGTAGGACCGACTCATGGACATCACTCTCACAGCAGAGAGCTAAATGGAGAGTGGCAGTCAAGTAATGAAAGCAGTCTTTGTCGCATCGCGACCGACACCATGATGATGATGACCTGTATATGTAATAACTTGACTGATGAGTGTCAGGGCAGTCTTGTCTCGCCAGAAAAAAAACCTTTCAGTTTTATGCAATATTCACCAAAGAACTTCACATTTAAGTAAAATCCATATAAGAACTGAAAACTAGAGTAATACTCCCGGAGTAAATCAATAGTACCTTCCAGAACTAAAACATGCTTATGCAATTTGTAAATTGTGTATTATTATAATATTAACATTACTTTACAGAACAGGAAATGGATAATATTGCTGTGATGGTAGATGCTACCTTGTTACGTGTGTTTTGGGGGCTTTAGTTCCGTGCAACATCAAAGGTCATATCAGGAAGGGTACATACTTGTCACTAAAGGCAACTTTACGACCAATGTTGTCCTACGGCAAGACCAGGCTACCAGCACCGTGGCTCAGTCTCCAACACAGTCACAATATCCTGGCACTGAACAAACCAAATCCTTGTCCTATCATATTAGTATTAATGCAAAGTTCTAGGCTAGGTAGTGACAAGTATCAATTTTGAAAGTCACTGGCTTGACCTGGTTAGTGTACCAACACGTGACCTCCCAGTCAGCCTTCTTCCCGATTGAGCCACCACGTCCACTGTATGGACTCAGACTATTTATCTTGTATGGTTGTTGGCACATACTTTGGAAGGAGCAATGCCATGCCGAGAATGTCTACTCTGAAAGGTCAAGGCCAACTGGATATGTTGGCACCCAGATTACTTGGGTCTTCCTATTATCTCATATTGGCAGGAGTCGTGGGAGGCCTAAGTAACAATCATCGGCTGAGTAACATCATTATTTTGTGTGCGTGTGCAAAGTTGTTTGTTTCGGAACTCTTGTCAGTACTGGGAGCGGGACATAGCTCAGGTGGAGTATCCACCTGTGAAGGCATGGGTCATCCTATCGATCCTGCTCAGTGGACCCATTTTCAGTTTGGGCATTTTTCCGTTCCAACCAGTGGTCCACTATTGGTTCATCAAAGGCTGTGGTATGTGCTGTCCTGTCTGTGGGAAAGTGCATATAAAATACCCTTTGCTGCTTATCGGAAAGAGTAGCCTATGTGACTGCAGAGGGTTTCATCCAAAGAAATATGTCAGAAGGACCATATGTTTGACGTCCAATAGCCGATGATGAAAATCAATGACCTCTAGAGTCGTTGTTAAACAAAAGCAAGCTTTCCTTTCTTGTCAGTACTAGCACTCTAAACTTACAGCTATCGTAGATGTTATTTTGTTGTGGAAAAATTAACTGATATTTGCCTAGGAAGTGACCCAAACAAAGGGAACATTGCATATACAGCAGGATTCGAACCCAGACTTATTGCCATTCCTGTTCCATCACTTTATCCACATCTAGCTGGCTGTGTGACTCCTTGTCCGAGAAGTCATACAATGCAGACTACTGCACACATTACCCCTTTAATCATTACAGTTGCATAATCCGATTGTTATAAGTCTCTGTCATTTCCTGAGATAAATATAGTAGGTTTATCATTATAATCTACCTTACTTTAATTTGAAGTAACTTTTACCTAAGTTAGATTATGTAGATTCAAATCCAGTTAATTGTTTTGGACTTGGAAATTCAGCAAAACCTCTCTAAATCGACCGACCATGGGACCAACTTTAAATGGTCAATTTAGAGAGGTGGTCGGTTTAGAGATTTTTGTTCATCATTACAATGGTATTGTATGGGTGATAGTTTGGGACCCAAATAAAGCGATCGATATAGGGGAGCGGTCGAGCTGTGGAGGTGGTCGGTTAGAGAGGTTTTACTGTTGTAAGTTTTCATCAGACTATGTAGCTTTAAGTTTCTTAAATGGTTTATCTCTGTAACTCTTGTTATGCTTATGATTAAAGCATCAAATTTTCAAAATCAAAACAATTATCTAGATTTGATTGTACATATCTAACTTAGATACTGATACACTTATTAAGTATTTGTTGCCACATAGAGGGGAACACTAAGTCGATTTCATAGAACCTGTTACTGCAGAAGCCTATGGTATCAGAGTTTTGATAATTATTTTCATATGTTTGAATTTCAAATATCTCAAAAGGTAGCCATTTCAATTAAAATATACTTCAAACTAAAGTAAGGTAGGTTATAATTATCAATTTAATATATTTATCTCAGAAAAATGTCAGAAACTCAAAACCATCGGACTATGTGTATAGACAGTGCCCATACAAATGGTATGTTCATCAATCAGTTGTACAGTATCCTGGTCATGGCACCAGTGTCATTGGGGTTGATGTAAACAAAGGCAACATTACGCCTAGATTACATTTAGAACGCACACTTCTTGCAATTCCGATGTCAGTGTCCTCACCATTAGACTAGCTAGGCTCCCTGATGCAGTCACCCTATCGGCGGCTACTTTTCCATCTGGTCCTTACCTGAGAGGTCACAGTGCACACTACTATAATATTATGGATATTAGGCAAAATATAGTTTTTAAATTGGTGATCGTCCATTTGATCACACAAGTGAAGGTGTAGCGGGCGGTTTTTATTTTTATTATTTTTCTGGCATATGACGTAGACGTCATACGTAACTATGTTGCACAGATTTTGGGCATATGTAAGTTGAATCGCTGCTAGCCCCACACATTTGTTAACAGCTGTAAACAAAAAAAATGTTAATTTACGACAATCAGGGGCGGGCGATTTCTCAGGCACAGGTGAGGACGATCACCAATTTTTATTTAATTTGGCCTTATCATGGCTACATCAACATTATTATAGGCACAGTTGCAATCACGGTAAGGTCAAGGTCAGCGCCAAGGTCATGGTCACCCTAAGTGATGCCAAAAGCAAAAAGAGAAGCATGTAAGCCCTATTTATTGTTAACTGGTAAACATTATATTTTATTCAAAACTGCACTGTCTGAGGAAGCATCAAATTTTTAATTTTGCAATAATTTGACCGACAAGAACATTATTATAGACACAGTTGCAATCAGTTGTGATTAACTTTGCCATCATGTTTTTGTTTAGAAAGTTTTACTTCTAACAATGAATAGACAGATTGCGCCCTAACGCTGCTTACAGTGGCGACGGTGGTAAACAATTTAATTCCTGGGATCTTAAGTTATCGCCTAATATATGCATGAGATGACAGCGCCATTGACACAGGGGGATTGTGGGTATTTAGTGATTACAAACTAAGCCCACTGCACATGTAGCTAGATTAGTCGTACACGGTAATGTCAAGGTCAGCGCCAAGGTCAAGGTCACCCCTAGTGATGCCAAAAGCAAAAAGAGAAGCCTGTAAGTCCCATTTATTGTTAACTGGTAACAATTATATGTTATTCAAGACTTCACTGTCCGAGGAAGCATCACATTTTTAATTTTGCAATAATTTGACCAACATTTTTATAACTTTTAGAAAGCGTATGGTGGGTTTTAGCCACCTCGCCAAACGGACAGTGTTTATGCCCATGAAAAAAAACCTAATGGAATGGCCGAATGGTTTGAGCGTCCATCTCCCGTTTTGGTAGATGGTGGGATTTAAATCTGTGGGTTCGAACCCTGGTAGAGTCAAATCAATGACTTATAACATTGATGCTAATTTTGTTTGCTTCCTCTCCAGGCGCTCAGCGGTATTAGGATAGGGCAAGGACTGGTTGGCTCAGTGTCAGGATAAGGTGACTGAGTGGGATATCAGGTCACGGTGCTGGTGGCCTGGTCTCACAGTGGGGCAGCACTATAAAGTCACCATGAGTTCTCACTGTCACAAGTCGTTAGCCGTCATGATATGAACTTAGATGTTGCCAGGACGCAAAACTCCAACAACCAACCAACCAACATGCAGCTAGGGAAAATGTTACTTGTGCAATACCTCTTAGTGCACCTTTAAATTAGCAGCACAGCGTCTTAGTCGTGTTAGTACACGCTTAAAGGAATGGTAGGTCTATGCCAGCATGTGTGTATGTGTTGTACGTGAGCCAACTAGATCCAATTGTGCTTGCTACAGACTTAATTCATAAAGGACCCACCGGAAATGGTACAGAACTTAATTCGAAGTATGTGCTCATAGGTATAAACATTCCCCCATGAGCATGCTGGGTAACATCAGACATCAATGTGGGTTGTCATAATTATAAAGGCATTTGAATCTTATGATTTAATGACCTTCTGATCATTAAATCATAAGATTCAATCAATTAAAGGCAATGGTGACAGTTCTTGTGTGATGTATGCAGTTAATATGTAATCCTTAGCAACTTCTACACGCCCACGTTTTGTTGAACTGGTTATTAATGCTGAATTATTAACTCGGTAGGGCGCCTTGCCCAGCCAGATACGGGCGATTCAATTGTATAACGGCTGTGTTGTGAATAAATGCCCATATCCGCCCTTTGTCGTTCGGTTGCCTGCGTTCACTACATATATATATATACATATATAAATCATGCCCAACATACACATAACAATAGAACCGGGCGCGGTTGCCGAATCGGTAGAGCGCGGGCCTTGCGTGCGGAAGTTTGGGAGTTGAGTTCCAGGTCGAGTCAAACCAATGACTTATAAAATTGATATTTGTCACTTCCTAGCCAGGCGCTCGGCATTAATAGGATAGGGCAAGGACTGGTTGGTTCAGTGTCGGGATAATATGACTGAGTGGGATATCCAGGTCATGGTGCCAATGGCCTAATTTCCCAGTGGGGCAGCACTATAAAGTTACCATGGGTGTGCACTGTCACAAGTCGGTACCCATCCTGATATGACCTGAGATGTTGCAGGATGTAAAACTCCGACAACCAATGAAGCAACTTAACAAGAGGGATATTTTCAGTCTTGTGGTGTCCCTAGAGCAGCTGTTCTCAACACACCATGAATTCATTTGTCTCTCGCCATGCTGCTCTCGAGCCTTAGTGTGAATTGGCATGTCACAAGCAGCAGAATCGTACAACAGTATTTATATCCAGACAATATTGCATTGGATTCATATTTTGTTTATCGGTAGTATCTTTTTATAATCACGATTCGAATATATCTTTCGTTTGTCTCTAGTTTCCTCTATTGTGAGTGAATATATATATCTGTTGTAGTGTTTACAATAATAAACAAAAATAATAATAATTTCAATAAATAAATGAATACTAATAACAGAAATAAATACTGCTGATTATATTCAATTATTATAATAAAATATATGATAATACAAATTACTAATATTAAATAATATTATATAATAATAATAAAGAATAGTAAATACTAGTGAATAATAGTAAATAATAGTAAATAATAATAAATAATAGTAAAGAATGGTTAAGAATAGTAAAAAATAGTCAAGAATAGTCAAGAATAATAAATAATAGTGAAGAATAGTAAGTAATAGTAAGTAATAGTAGTAAATAATCAATCAATCAATAGTTCTGTCCTCTCGTCGAGGGTTCGATGCAATGGTTCTCCACTTGTCCCGATGTTGTGCTGTTCTGATAGACTGTGAATAATTCAAGCCTGTCCACTGTGAAATATTTGTAAACCATGATGTTCTTGGTCTCCCTCTCCCTCTGCTGCCATTTACCTTCCCTTCCAACAATGTTGGAAGGGAATTGAACTCTGACGAATGATGTGGCCAAAATAAATTAGTTCCTTTGTCTGTATAGTGGCAAACAAGCGTTTCTTATTTTAAATTTTTCTGAGAACTTCTTTGTTGGTAAATAATAGTAGTAAATAATAGTTAAATCATAGTAAATAATAGTAAATAATAGTAAGGAATAGTTAAACAATCATAAATACTCGTAAATACTAATAAATACTAGTAAATACTAGTAAATACTAGTAAATACTAGTAAATACTAGTACATAATGGAAAATAATAGGAAATCATTATAAATAATAGTTAAATAATCGTAAATTATCGTAAATTATCGTAAATAATCGTGAATAATCGTAAACAACAGTAAATAGTGACAATGAACGGAAATAATATTTAATCATGATCAAGGTTTTTATACATATTCTAATATTAACATTTATTATTAAGTAATTATAATAATAATAATAGTAATAAAGAATAATTCATCAAATAAATATATGTTTACAAAGTGAATCATACCAGAAGAGAGATACAGAAGAGAAAGCTGGAGGAGGAGGAGGAGCAGCAGCAGTAGGAGAATCGTGTGAAGGAGACGGATACAAGCTCATCAGGAAGCATGGGTGTGGAACCCTGTTAGGAACCTCCCTCCCTGCCCTCCCCTCTACCCCCCCCCCCCACACACGGCTGCGCTTCCGGTTACCTGTCCAATAGGTATTGATCCCCAGTCCTGACCCTATGCATATATACATTTGCACCAGGCAGACTGACCGAAATGCATCATAAAAATGGAAATGGAGGAGCCTTGGAGGTGGCGAGGAGGAGGATGGGCGCGGGCATGGGGGTGGGGGAGGAGAGGCCGGGTGAGGGGAGAAGAGAGGCGGAAGAGGGGAGAGTTAAGGAGGGAGGGAGGCAGGAGGGGAGGGAAGGGAGGGGGGGGGGGAGAATGGGGAAGGAAGGAGGGAGGGAGGGAGCGGAGGGAGGGAAGGGAAGGGAGGGAGGTGGGAGGTGGGGAGAAGAGAGGTGGGAGGGGGGGGGGAGGGAGGGAGGCATGAGGGGAGAGGAGGGAGGGTGACAGGAGGGGACGGAAGTGAGGGAGGGAGAATGGGGAGGGAGGGAGCGGAGGGATGGGAAGGGAAGGTAGGGAGGTGGGAGGTGGGGAGAATATAGGTGGGAGGGAAGGAGGGAGGGAGGGAAGGGATGTAGGGATTGGAGGGGGGAGGGGAGGGAGAGGGGGAGAAGAGAGGTGGGAGGGAGCAAGGGAGCGGGGGGAGGGTGGGGTGGGAGGGCGGAGTGGGAGAGAGGGGCAGTCTCAAGGTTAGGGCAGGAGTGGTGGGGGGGGGAGGCGAGGAGGGGGGGGGGGGGGCTGAGCTCGGGGCTCGGGACAGCTGGTGGGCGATGTTTGCTACCGTCTGTCGGGGTGAGGGGTTAGGGGAGTGGACGGGTGGGTGAGCGGGATGGTCGGTGGGTAGGAGGGGAGGGTGTGTGTGTGTCAGATTGGGTTCACAGACCTGTCCATCCCATTCAGCACACCTCGGTGCGCGCTCTCCACCCCGATGGTCAGCATCCTACCATCCCCCTGCTACACCCTCCCATGTTACCTACACTCTCCACCCGGTGGTCAGTATCATACCATCCCCCTGCACCCTCTCATTTTACCTACACTCTCCACCCCGATGGTCAGTATCATACCATCCTCCTCCTGCACTCTCCCATGTTCCCTACACTCTCCACCCCGATGGTCAGCATCCTACCAACCACCTGCTGCACCCTCCCATGTTCCCTACACTCTCCACCCAGATGGTCAGCATCATACCATCCTCCTGCACCCTCATATGTTCCCTACACTCTCCCCCAGATGGTCAGCATCATACCATCCCCCTGCACCCTCATATGTTCCCGAAACTACCATCCTCCTCATGAACCCCATCACGTTCCCTACACTCTACCCCCGGTGGTCAGCTTCATACCATCCTCCTGCACCCTTATATGTTCTCTACACTCTCCACCCTGATGGTCAGCATCATACCATACCCTTACTGCACCCTCCCATGTTCCCTACACTCTCCATCCCGATGGTCAGCATCCTACCATCCTCCTCATGAACCCTTACACAGCCTCACACACCCTTACGCACCCTCGCACAGCCGCACACACCCTGTCGCACCGTCACTCATCCTCACACAGCCTCACACACCCTCACATAGCATCACGCACCACCACACCCCCTCCCACAGCCACACACACCATCACGCACCGTCACGCATCCTCACGCAGCCTCACACAGCCTCACACAGCCTCACACAGCCTCACATAGCCTCACGCACCACCACACACCCTCGCACAGCCACACACACCATCACGACCCGTCACGCATCCTCACACAGCCTCACACACCCTCACACAGCCTCAAGCACCGCCACGCACCCTCGCACAGCCACACACACCATCACGCAACGTCACGCATCCTCCCACAGCCTCACACACGCTCACATAGCATCACGCACCGCCACGCACCCTCCCACAGCCACACACACCATCACGACCCGTCACGCATCCTCACACATCCTCACTCACCCTCACATAGCCTCACGCACCGCCACGCACCCTCGCACAGCCACACACACCATCACGCACCGTCACACATCCTCACACAGCCTCACACACCCTCACACAGCCTCAAGCACCGCCACGCACCCTCGCACAGCCACACACACCATCACGCACCGTCACGCATCCTCACACAGCCTCACACACCCTCACATAGCATCACGCACCGCCACGCACCCTCCCACAGCCACACACACCATCACGCACCGTCACGCATCCTCACACAGCCTCACACACCCTCACATAGCATCACGCACCGCCACGCACCCTCGCACAGCCACACACACCATCACGACCCATCACGCATCCTCACACATCCTCACACACCCTCACACAGCCTCACAAACAGGTCATTGTGCTGGTGGCCTGATCTCCCAGTGGGGCAGCGCTATAAATGCGCCATTTGTGTGGACAGTCACAACTCGGTACCCATCCGGATATGACCTTAGATGGTGCCAGGACGTAAAACTCCAAAAACCAACCAATCATCACAAATGTACACATGCCTACTAATATTATTACTTCCGTCACACACCTACACACGCCCTCAACTTGACCATATTGCATATTTACGCAGGCCGCCATGCCCTCACCCTCCCCCTCTACTTCAGGAAGTGAGTGGGGGGGGGAGGTATTTCCTTGATTTTATTTACTAAAAGTCGTATGATACCAATATTGTACCCTTGGCAGTATCCAATTGTAGAGTATAATGCTCAGATCTGTGGCTGTGTACGTAGGCTATGACAAAAACAATTCAGACAAAGAGAAAGAAGAGAGTAAAGTGTAAGAGAAGAGAAGAGAGTCCAGCCCTCTGGTTTATTGCTTATATAGTTACATGGGTTCATATAGTGTGATTATATAGTTACAATGGGAATTGAGCATTCTTGGCCCTACCAATAGGGATCCAGAATTCCTGGTCTCCATGGATACCAGTGGTCTGCCCACCATCAGTAGCTGTATGGCCCCATGGCCACCACCAACCTTGACCTTTTGAGAGTGGTGATCCCTATCCCAGCAGAAGGGGTAGGCCCTGAGTGCAATCACACCCAGACCTGCCAGCACCACTATGTCTATTTATATCCCACTCAGGCACCACCAACCCATATATATATATATATATACATGCACATGGTCATGCAGCCCGATCAGTAATAGAACATTTGCAGTCCCCCCTTGCCGAATATCGGAATATTTTAAACAATGATATTAACTCCTCCACCCTCTTTGAGAATATCAGTGAATATTTTCTATATCTCAGTGTATATCTTCTATATCTCAGTACATATCTTCTATATCTCAGTGGATATCTTCCATATCTCAGTGGATTTTGATTAAAGTTGCATTGTCCGTTGGTTTTGAGTTAATATCATGTTTCTCAGATAGCTATATTATGTGAATTATCATAATCTACCTTACTTTAGTTTGAAGTAACTTATTTTGAATGGCTAACTTTTGAGATATTTGCAAGGAAACCCGTCAGAATTAATGTTGGCAAGCATGACGAAACTCTCCCATTATACATTTATAGGCTCATGCAGGTTTTATTATGTTGACTTAGTGGGTCCTTCTATGTGTCAACAAATGCGTAATAAGTGGAACAGTATCTAAGTTTGATATGTAGAATCAAATCTAGATAATTACTTTGTTTAAAAAAAAAATCAGATGCTTCATCGGACTATGCCGCTTTAATAAGTGCATCGGTATATAAGTTAGATGTGTATAATCAAATCTAGATAATTGCTTTGGGTTTGAAAATGTGATTCTACCTCAGACTATGAAGCTTTAAATAACGCACAAGCAATTCATTGGAGCAGACGACATTTGTTGAAAATTGGCGGGAACACGCGCCCTGTATTTGGATTCCCATACGGTAAGGGAAGACGCTCGGCACAGTGCTGCCACCGCGTCCCGATAGGGGGTGGAGGGTAGGGAGAGTGGGAGTGGGAAGGGGGACCTGTGGATGGGGATCCTTGGGGAGTGTAGTGGGGGAGGAGAGGGTGGGAGAGGGGGTGGATCGATAGGGTCACGCCTGATTGATTCGGGTTACGCCTGATTGGCTGTCGGGGCTACGCAATGATTAGGTCTGGGCGAGGACCGTCTCCAGCGATACTTCTTGATGTGTACAGGAGGGGGGTCACCTAAGGTCCCACGTCACTCACTGGTACCGCGTCAGCGCGTCACTAACAACTAGCAGCTCACATAAGTTGTTACTTACTAAGATTAAGTACACTTTAAGCTGCATAGGCTGATGAAGCATCATATTTTTTAAAGTAAGATAATGATCTAGATTTGATTATACATATGTAACGTATGAGTAGCCTATGTGGCGGCAGCGGGTTTCCATGAAAGAAACATGTCAGAATGACGATACGTATGACGTCCATTAGCCGATAATAAAAATCAATGCACTCTAGAGGCATTGTTAAATAAAACAAACTTTCCTGTTTTCCATATTTAACATGGTATATTTACTAAACATGTGTTGCCACATAGCAGGGAATACTGAGCCAATTTAATAGAATATATTATTGCAGAAGCCTATTCTGTCAGAGTTTTGGCATGCTTGCCAACATTAACTTAGAATGTTTGCACTTCAGTTATGTCAAAAGTTAGCTATTTAAAAGCATATTTATTTCAAGCTAAACAGAGATAGATTGTAATGAATAACCTAATATATTTATCTCACGAGAAGACGTAAACTCAAACCCATCGGACTATGCAGCTTTAAATAAAAGGCAAAACAAATTTAAAAAACGAAAAAGCATACACAATAAATAACACAAATTGAACGATATTAATTTGATCAATATCTTATCCTACTAAATTAGTTGTAGATATAAAGCAGAGCCGTTTCATCGGGATAATGATTAGTTGCATGAACCGTATTGACATTATCAAGACCCCATCATGTGTTTTAACAATTAATTAAATCTACATTATATATCACTCTCAATTTGCTGGATAATTAAAAAAGATGATGCATCTGATATTTATTACAGTGCACTACAAATATCAAAACCCAAGCGTTGATGGACCATTCATTAATTAATTCTGCTTTTAGATCACATTCAATTTGTTTTATTCTGAGATATTAAAATGCCCATGATTTCATCATGTTTGGACAATTAAATAATTCTACCTATTGATGCCATTCAATTAATTTGGACGATATATATATATATATTGTGTGTACTCGATTTAGTATATTGTATTAACATGATGATAACCAATTGTAATTTTGGACAACAAAATAAGTGTATGACTTTGATTTCATCTGGGTCATTTCTAGTCTGTGTGATATTGATTTCATCTGGATAATATTCAGTTTGTATCACATTGATTTAGTTTGGAAAATATTTACTTTCTGTGGCATTGATAGCACGTGGTAATATTTAGTTGGTTTAACATTGATTTCATCTAAGTAATATTTAGTTATATTATATTTATTTTATCTGGATAATATTTAGTTTGTGTGACATTGATATCATCTGAGTAATATTTAGTTATATGATGTTTATTTCATCTGGGTAATATTTACTTTGTGTGTCAATGATATCATATGAGCAATATTTAGTTTGTGTGACATTGATATCATCTGAGTAATATTTAGTTATATGATGTTTATTTCATCTGGGTAATATTTACTTTGTGTGTCAATGATATCATATGAGCAATATTTAGTTTGTGTGACATTGATATCATCTGAGTCATATTTAGTTTGTGTGACATTAATATCATCTGGGGAATATTTAGTTTGTGTGACATTGATATTGTAGTAGCAAAGTGGCTCAGAATGCAAGACATGTGGTTTATTCCAGCTCTACGCGCAATATTTCCCATTTTCATCACTCTTATAACACTATCATCCGGGCAGAAGGCCCTACTTAGTTTGTGTGACGTTGATTCAATCTTAGTAATATTTAGTTTATGTGACATTGATTTAATTCTGAGTAATATATAGCTTGTGTGACATTTATTTAACCTGAGTAATATTTAGTTTGCGTGATATTAATTTAACATGAGTAATATTTAATTTGTGTTATATTGATTTAATATGAGTAATATTTAGTTTGTGTGACATCGATTTAATCTGAGTAATATTTAGTTTGCATGACATTGATTTACGTAGTAATATTTAGTGTGTGTGCCATTGATTTAATCTGAATAATAGATAGCTTGTGTGACATTGATTTAACCTGAGTGATATTTAGTTTGTGTGTCATTGATATACTCTGAGTAATATTTAGTCTATGTGACATTGATTTTATCTGTGTGTATGTATGGTTCATTACACTGTATACATGATCACCCTGCCTCGTTTTGACGAATTTAACATGATCGCTGAGTTTCTGCGCTGACAAGAGCTGCAACTTTCTGTCCCAGCATAACAGTCACCCCTTCTTGTACCCCCCCGCCACACCGACACACACATCAATACACACATACAACACAGAACACCGTGACTTATCACACCTTGTCAAATAATGCAACTTGTGAATAAAATATACACTTTCTATGCCATAGTAAACAGTACACTTTCTATACCACACATAGACGATTTATTCTCGATAGTTGCTAAGCAACATCACCGGCATGTGTACCTGATAAGCTTGCCATGTAGGGCTACTCTGCTAATAAAGCCAGCATCCATCTCTTTGCAAGTCCATATTGCAAGACTACTCAATGAGCCATGGCGAAGATTTCAGGACATTTTCTTTCAAAATATTAACAGTCTAGCCATGATCTTGGTAAATACTCACATTGCTATTGTGTCAATGTTCTCATCTCCTTTCAAAATGTTAACAATTTAGCCATGATCTTCGTAAATACTTACATTATAACTGTACCAATGTTCTCATTTTCTTTCAAAGTGTCAACAATCTAGCCATGATCTTCGTAAATACTTACATTATAACTGTGTCAATGTTCTCATCTTCTTTCAAAATGTCAACAATCTAGCCATGATCTCCGTAAATACTTACATTATAACTGTACCAATGTTGATGTGATCTCATTTTAAAATGTCAACCACCTAGCCATGATCTCCTTAAATACTTACATTAGCACAATGTCACCATGTCACCGTGCCCAGTGCCTGGCAAGGAAGCAACAAGTATCAATTTTTAAGTCAACGGTTTGACTCGACCAGGGTTCGAACTCACGATCCCATAGGTTCGGATTGCCCGATCTCCCAAAACAGGAGATGGACGCTCAACTTATTTGGCCATCCCGTCTTGTCAGGTAGTTCTTCTCAATGCCTCTCATCAGCTGTTAGTGTGTCGAATATAGCAATATAGCATTACTGATATGACCTCAGATGGTACAAGGACGTAAAACTCCAATAACCCACCAACCAACCACCGTGAAATATAACGGCAGATCTACCGGTTGGTACTAGCAAATCTATAAGCTCAACCAATTGTGTGTTGGAAAGCTTGTTTAACGACGCCTCTAGAGCATATTGATTTTTATGATCGGCTATTGGACTTCAGACATATATGCTGATTCTGACATATTTCTTTGGAGGAAACCTGCTGCCGCCACACAGGCTACTCTTTCCAATAAGCAGCAGGGGGTCTTTTATATGCACTTTCCCACATACAAGACAACACATACCACAGCCTTTGATGAACCAGCTATGGATCATTGGTTCAACTGTGTGTTGGATCCCTTACTACGCAATATGTTACTAGTATAGATATTGTATGGTACATAACCAAATGCTGGTTGAGTGCCTCATTTGGCCTCCTCCTAGTGGCTTCCGTATACACCTCCTGTGTGCCCCACTCTCCCTCCGGCCCGCTCCCCATGTGTTGCATGGTCCCTGTATCGATTCTCAATTGTGTCAGACCATCGCCAAGCAAAGGCCAATACTTCCGACTACCGATAGGGCCTCCCCCACACTATGCGATCGGTTCAATTGAGTCTGGCTGTGTTTGGCGACTAGTCATGATAAAATTAAGTCTAACGCTTAGATTCCATGGGCGCGCTCACATCATAGCTGACATGCGACATGCGATATGCGATATGCGACATGCGATACACAACATGCAACATACGATATGTGATATGCGATGTGACATGTGATGCGATTTGCATTAATGGTCGTTACCGGTATGCTGGGACGATTTTAATCGCATGAATTTGTGTACATCAAATCAAGTCGGTGCTTACGACAGTCCTTGGTAGCGATTGGTGCATTTCCGTACAAACATTTGTGTAAGTAGTAGAAACAAACAGGGTTTTAAAGCAGGTACTGAGTCCCATGTATACGACGCGTTTTTGCGCAAGTCGCAAGTCGCAAGTCGCATATCGCAATGGCAGATTGTGAGTGAGAATCGGATGTTGGATGTGGGCTTCGCATATTGTATATATCTCATACATCTTTTTGTTGTTAACACTATCATTTGGGTGATGAAAATGGGAAATATTGCGCCTACAGTGGGACTCGAACCCACATCTCTTTGCATTCTGGGGCAGTGGGCTAACCATTACACCACCTAGGCTCCCTGATATCACCATACTACACACGCCTACCTGTCTATGCGGCTCCTTGCCTGAGAGGTCAGTACAGGCCATTAAATTCATCCCCCTGGAATTGTAAGTATTTTAATGCTTACAATTAGATACATACAGGCAATGCACTAACACATACATACCCAGGGTAGGTTCAACAACTATACAATGCATAGCTTGTACAGGATCATGGTCATGGCAACCAGTGTCATGGAGGTGATGAAAATGGGAAATATTGTGCCTAGAGTGGGACTCGAACCCACATCTCTTTGCATTCCAGGCCAGTGTGCTAACCATTACACCACCTATGCTCCCTGATACCACCTTACTACCTACGCCTACCTGTTTATGCAGCTCCTTGCCTGAGAGGTCAGTGCAGACCACTACAATACCTATGGAATGTTAGCTTTAGCTAAGACCTCATCTCCATCAAATCTAAATAAACATTTTATTTTGTAGACATGCATATCTGACTGCAATAATTGTAACTGTCATGGATATAACTTCCCTTAAATGAATAACTAGCAATTCCCGTCATGCAAACACCTTAAATGTTTCCTGGATGGAAAACCCCTAGGTCTAATTGTAAACATATACGGATTTTCGGTTCAGAATTATATATTGGGAGAGAGCATTATTATTCTTGGGCAACGGAGTGGGGACAATGTTATATAAACTAAAACTAATAATATCCCACTCCCATTGGACATGATATAAGCTGTGTGAAATATATGTTCATATATGATTCCCAAGATTAATGCAGAGATGTTCCTATATAAGAGGCAGTACATGATTGTTGAAATGCTTCTCTATGCATCCATGCAATTGGAGAAAAGACCATTTTAACAGGGATCTATTGTAACTGTCTGCAGCTACCTGTCCATACATGACCACTGGGCGGGCCCACCAGCCTAATCTGCATATACACACAGGACACCACCTGCAGCTGGGTTGAGTGACAGCCACCCATACTGGGGGGTGCCACCCACCCAGACTGTGGGGGTGCCTGATTGGCTGGCTGTGGGGATGCCCAGTCACCTACACTGCCTTGGCCCTCTGACCACACACTAGCATCACTTTGAGATTTAATTCATTATTCTAGACTCTGCTTCAGACACACTGGACAGGGATCACTCTACTCCTGGCTCTTGAGTGAGACATACCTACTCTAGAGCAGGAACCCCAGGCACTCTGTCTGATGCTCCCAAAATTCATATATCCAAATTGAGCTGAGTGCAACACCCAAGGACCCTGGTTCCATGGGCTGTAGGCACGGATTCATAGACAGGCTAAAGAGGTAATGAGATTCTGTGTGGACAGAAGGTAAGGAGTGAGGGTGATAGGTCAGTAGTAGGTGTACAGGAGTTGATGCCAATAAAGCACAACTGCTTCACTGTTAACCTGTATGACTTGTCTTACCTTTCTTCCTTATGAGTTTGTTGATGGGTATGATTAAGGGTTGATTAGAGGATATGAAGGGGAGAGTTGTATGGTATTATCTGGAGCTCTGAGCGGCCGAGTAACCCAGAAATACTATATAATGTTTGTATACTCCCTGGTCTGGAGTAATGATTGTTATTATTAATTGCTCAAAGCCATTTCAGATCTGTAAATTCTAGAAATATGCAATACCAAGTAATGTATATTCACCAAATGCATAATACTTTGATTGAACTGGACTTGTATGTAGGTACTATTACAACTAATAGTTAATTTATATTGTGTTTCATACTTTTATTATCGAATAGGATTTGGTTATTATTGTAACTCATAGTTTAATTTATATACCAACACATTGTCCTCAATGGCAGGAAGACAAGTGTTCTGGCCAGCGCTCTGGCGCTGACAAAAGGCATTATTCACTGAATAAACTACATTTACTCAAACAAATATCATTAATCGGCAATCGCTCGCGACGGTCGTCGGCGAGTTACTCCGACGGCCCCCTGATCGAGGCGCCCATTGACGCACGGGAGCCCGTCAGAGGGCGCCGTCAGGCGCCGCCACCCGGAACACGGCCGGCGAGACGAGCTAAAAATAGCATCTCCAGGGTTGCCATGGTGAGGACATGGAGGGCTGCGGGATGCAGGGGGGTGGGGGGGGGGTGGAGTGGGAGGGAGGAGGACGGCGGGTGTGAGCGGGAGGTGGGGATGGAGGGGAGGCTGGGACTGCCTCTGGTCGTGGTAGTAGTGGTGCAGTCGTGGTGGTGGGGGTCGTAGTGGTGCTGGTGGTGGTGGTGGTGCTGATGCTGGTGGCTGGTGGTGGTGCTTGTGCCATTCATGGTGGAGATGGTGCTGGTGGCGCTGGTGCTGGTGGTGCCATAGTGGTGCTGGTGGTGCTGGTGGTGCTGGTGGTGCCATAGTGGTGCTGGTGGTGCCATAGTGGTGCTGGTGGTGCTGGTGGTGCTGATGTTGCCGTGGTGGTGCTAGTGGTGCCGAGGTGGTGTTGGTGGTGCTGGTGGTGCTGATGGTGGTGGTGGTGGTACTGCTGGTGCTGGTGGGTCTCATGTTGTCGTGGTGGTGCTAGTGGTGCCGAGGTGGTGGTGATACTCAGCAGTCTTCAAGGCCGCCTTCGAGGTTGCAGGAGGGAGTGAGGGGTTGAGGGCAGGTATGAGTGGTTATGAACAGTATGATGTAGCCCCCTCCCCGCCCTCCGCCTCCCGCCTCCCCCGTCACCCGCCTCCCTCGTCCCGCCTCCCGCCTCCCACCTCCCGGTACCTCCCGCCTCCCGCCTCCCCGCGCTACCCGCGCTACCCGCGCTACCCGCCTCCCACCGGCCGCCGCCCGCCGCCCGCCGCCCGCCGCCCGACCACTCCCATAACCAATACCCACTGCACCCCCCTCCCCCATCCACCACCACCCTCCCACCACCACCCACCACTCATCACCCACAACCCACCAATGTTCACGACCACTTCAGAGGCACTGCCCCGAGCAGACGGCACACACACGGCGCACACACATACACACACGCCCCTCCCTGCACCCCCACCCCACTCCCACGCCCCCACACACTCACCAACACACACAGACACTGGCGGAACGGGGTGGCGGCACCTGGGAGATAGACATAACAGCGAGCCAGACCCTCCCTCCCCACTGCCTAACCTCTGACCCACCCCTCCCACCCCCTCCCCTACACCCGGCACGCCCCCCATCCCACCTCCCCACGACTCACACCAACCCCTCACCACTCCGCTCACACACACTTCCATTGCCGACCCCACTGCTGCCAACATCAGCGATTCTATGCCCAATATTATGCGCCTAGCCCAACCCTACACACACCAGGGGCACGGTGGTGGTGGTGGTGTGTGTGTGTGTGGGGGGGGGGGGGGTTCTAGGGTGGCAGGCTGATGATTTTGCAGCAGGAGTGAGTAGAGGTGGGGGGGGGGGGGGAGTGCGAGTTTGGGAGAAAAAAACTTGGGCGGGGTTGGTCGGGGCAGGGACCCTAGGGTTTTATGGAACCAGATAATATTGCAGGTTTTTTTTAAAGAGTTTTGTTTGGTAGGATCATTTTAGTTTTGTTTGCGTTTCCTTATTCTTTCACCGAACATCCTAAATCTGTTACACTGCTGTTAATACCTACATCACTGTTAGTGCCACATCCACATAGCCCCAGCCTCAGACTCACCTCACCCCAAAGTACGTCGATGTATGTCCATTATCGTCAGTTCCCGACCTGATTGTCACAGGCTTACAAAATACTCCAACCCCACACTGTCCCCAATGTCGACACTTCACGTCGTGATTCTCAGTTTTACATAATATCCCTGGTTTCAACCACCCCAAATTCTATCGATGTCTTTCCAATGACGTCAGTTCATGACCTAATTCTGAATGTTCCAAAATATCCCCAGTTTCACCCTCCTCAAAGTCTGCCGATGTCTGTCCAATGTCATCGATGCATGACCTGCTTCTCAGTTTTATGTAACATCTCCAGTTTCACCCTCCCCAAAGTCTGTCGATGTCTATCCAATGTCGTCCGCTCATGACCAGATTCTCTGTTTTGTATAATATCCCCAGTTTCACCCACCCCAAATTCTATCGATGTCTATCCAATGACGTCAGTTCATGACCAGATTCTCAATGTTGCAAAATATCCCCAGTTTCACCCTCCTCAATGTCTACCGATGTCTGTCCAATATCATCACTTCATGTCCTGATTCTCAGGTTTACATAACATCCCCAGTTTCACCCTCCCCAAATTCTTTCGATGTCTATCTAATGTCATCACTTCATGACCTGATTCTCGTTTTACAAGATATCCCCAGTTTCACCCCCCCCCCAAACTCCGCCGCTGTCTGTCCAATATCATCAGTTCTCAAAATGACTATCACAAACTTAAAAGATCTGACGTATAACTTGTTTTGCAAATATTATTTAAGATGCAGCCAAACACTGATTGTCCATCTTTACTGATTGTCATAGTCTAGTACTTATTCAGATACAACTACCTAGATCATTCATATCCGGTGCTAGGTTACATTATTACCTCTCTTGCACTGTGTTTATTGTATATACTACTCAGTAACCGTATTGTTTTTTTACTTGTCGGCCACGCGATATCTGCTTATATTGAACTCACTACTGCTCTTTATCCAGGGCCTGAGCGACTTGGGTAACTGCTCCACTGCTCCTATGCTCCACTGCTCTGTATCAATTTTTAAGTCATTGGTTTGACTCGACAAGGGTCGAACCCATGACCCCACGATCTACCAAACACAGGAGACGGACGTTCTAACTCATTCGGCCATCCCGTCTGTCTTTAATTGCATAATACTATAAATAATACACCCAGTCTTACCTCCCCCAAAATTGTACCAATGTTCATCCAATGTTGCTAATGTGCCAAAAACAAAACAAAAGTACAATTCAACACCTTTCTCAGCCAGGCCAACACTGCAGTCTCCTACCGCAACTTCATACAGTCATTACTCTAGTTTTGTTTGTTTGTTTTGTTGTTTTACGTCCTAGCAACATCTAAGGTCATATCAGGACGGGTACTGCATTATGGCAACTTTATAGGGCTGCCACACTAGGAGGCCAGGCCTCCAGAACCCTGACCTGATATCCCACTCAGTCGCATTAACCTGACACTGAGCCAACCAGTCCTTGCCCTATCCTAAAAATGCCAAGTGCCTGGCTAGGAAGCGACAAGTATACATTTTTAAGTCATTGCTTTGACTCGACAAGGGTTCTAACCCACAAACCCATGGGTTTGGATACCCCAATCTCCCAAAACAGGAGCTGGACATTCAACTCATTCGGCCACCCTGCCTGGTGCTGTACTTTCTTATCAGTACTTCTCAGTGTTCAGGCTAGGGAGAAATTTCTCCTGGGATTTCCTTTTTCTCTCTTTGCCTCCTGATTTTACCTGGCCACATAAACCCAGGTAATAATACTCCAGGGAACATTTGAACCAAAATTCGCTAATCATTCAATTGGAAAAATAATTATTCATGCACGTGTTCTGTAAAGACCATTACAGAAATGATTGTCAGGTGGGGAGATGGTGAGGATCTTTTGTGTGTTCATACAACAACCCATTTTTATCATCATCAGGACCTGATCATTACATCGTAATTCATTTTCAATGATATCCAAATATCCCAAAGTTAGGATTTTATTTACACTCCCAGTCGATAGTCAAACCAAATTATCAATAGCTAGATATTTCTTTGTTAGTTTATCAATTTTATTTCTAGGTTATTTTCTGGTCAATAAAGATATTTTCTATTTCTTCTGGTAAAGAAACTGCTTGAAATCCTCCTTTCTGTGTCATGATAGTTTTGGGTATGTGTTTAATGAGATAACACTGAGACAAAAGCAATGCTCACCGGGATGGGTATTTAAGCCTGGTACACACCTCCCGTATACGATTCACGCACTAAAACTGACTGCCTTGATGGTACCCGTTACAACCCGACCCGTCCTGTTTCCCGCCTAAAACTGCCCGATTCATTTTTCAAATCTTATAAAACCCGGTACACACCTCCCGTATAAAACCTAAAACTGAGTTTTAAGTCACGAATCGGAAGGCTCTGGTGTGATAGGGGGTCACGCACCTAAAGACTGAAACCAACTAAAATTCAAACTTTGTCGCGAAACGGGCAGTTTTAGGTTTTATACGGGAGGTGTGTACTGGGCTTAAGTCTATTGCTATTGTCTTAACATAATTGATTCATTTTTAGACTTATACCTTCCACGAACCACATATTTAAATTGTGTTGACCGCTCACTGTGCACATACTGAAATGGAAAGTGCTGCCTGTGAACCTTACTATTATCTATAAGCTGTATAAGCCATTATACAAGAATAATAAGCCAGAAGATCCATCTAGTCCCCAGCCACTAAGTCATCGTCTGGTTACCTACTCATTAGATCATCTATTGGTACCTTATGACCTCCCCACATGGCGCCACCTGCTCGCCAATGCCTCAGTGGCAGTTATTCTCACTCACTGTACCGCTGAAAATTTCGCTAAAATGATCTAATATCAATATACAGAAGAATAATGCATCCATTGAATACTTCTCATCGTCAAACTGACTGAGCGCCGACTTCCCATGCAGAGTTTAAATCCCAGTCGAGTCAATCCAATGACTTACCAAATTTATACTTGTCGCTATGTAGCCTGGCGTTCGGCATTACTAGCATAGGGCAAGGGCTGGCTCAGTATCAGGATAATGTGACTGGGTGGGAAATCGGTTCATGGTGCTGGCGGCCTGGTCTTGGAAAAGTGGGTCATGGTGTTGGCGGCCTGGTCTCCCAAGAAGGCAGCACTATAAACTTACCACGAGTGTGCACTGTCACACGTCGGTACCCATCCTACTATGACCTTGGATGTTGCCAGGATGTAAAACTCCGACAAACAAAACAAAGAAACACTGTCAAATGTTTAGTGGTTCTATTCCAGTAGGCAGCGGAGCTGTACTGAGTCGCACATGGAATCATGCTTCACTAACACAGCATCATTTCGTGGAGGTGGACAGTGACTTGTTTAGTAAGCCTTCCCCCTCGAGGTGTTGGGTTCCGATGGGCGGGGTTCTGGATTTCAGACAGGCATTAATGGGATGGGATGACTCAAAGGCTAGACAAAAAATGAAGTAGAGGAGAATTTCTAGTTTTCACTCAGTACACCTGGTATCAAATTCAACATATACGGAAGTTGGCTAGTGTCTGCTTGCTGGTGTGTTAAGTCCTGGTAACACTAAGAGCTAAAGATGCTCAGTCTTAAATAGGCCTTAGATAATTCAAACAGATTTGTCTCTTTCAAGATATATCAAGAGTTCGGGCACAAATCCATGTAAACGGCAATTCAAAAATGCAGTTTAAATAAAAGATTTTTACTTGAAAATAATTTGAATTCTCACTAATTCCACTTTTATTTTGATCACTTGGTAAAGGAGCAATTAATTAAAAAATAGGAATATAAAAATACTAACTTTGTGAAGGTTCAAATCTGATCGCCAGCTTTCTATAAAAGGTTCTATCTGACAAAATGGTGCTTTCGAGATAATGAGGACTGAAGCTGTGTAACTGCATGATAGCAAAGCAGATAGAACAATACTATTTTAAATGTATCTCAGTGAAAAATACCAGTTGAGAAACAGTTGTGTAACTGCATGATAGCCTTTTGTAGATGAAACATTTTTACATCCATAACACCAATTCAGTCACTTTGTCAGATAGAACCTTTTTATAGTACGGTCACATGAAGTTCATCTCAATTTGTGGATTGGCGCTTACAGGGTTTTGCACCTGAAGTTTTCATATGTATATTTAGCCATTCGTACAACGGTAAATGCTCTAATTGCTATATAACAGCCATGGTTTCGGCGGTAAAAGGAGGCAAGGGACCAGTGGATTACAAGGAATTGACTATTTATTCTCTGAGATGATCCATATATTTTGCTGAAAGATAAAATAGCCAATCACATATTTTTTATATTTTTGTATTGAGGCTGTATTTATACTGTCCATAGCATATAAGCCTGGGTATTCAGGCTTCTTTTCAATGCTGACCAGTTGTAGTGTTGGTGTTATCTTACCACACAGTGGCTGCTGATAAGGTATTTGATTGCCTGCATGTCAGTAGCAGATAGATAGTTGGTTGGTATGGTTAGTAGCCTATGTTAGTTTTTTAAAATTGTCTTGGCACATATGTGTTTTATTTTTTCTACTCTTACTACTAGTCTATCCTACTCCTATTTACATATCATAGGCGTGTACTAGCTGTGTGGTGTGGTATCTGGCTACTTTTGGCATGCTTACCTTCCATTGGGCGTCCCACATAGTACATTTAGTAAAGATCAATAAGAACCAAATCTATAAATATATTATTTAACATCGGATGTATGCCCGAGGGACGTCTGATGGGCTCGAACTTCCTACCATCACAGGGAAGCCTATGTATATGCCATCAGGCTCCCCCTAGTGAGGGAAGAAAGAACTAGTCCTTTCTCAGCACTTATGGCATTTGCATGCCCAAGTAGACGAGTGACCCACAAAGAAGTTCATGTCACTCATCCTATGCCCAGAAATGCCTAAGCTCGCCCGCAGGCTCGCCCACTTCATGCATAGATATATACATAAACTACGGGTAGTCATCATATTCGGGCATGGTATTTGTAAATACGTAATGTTGTGTTGGTGGGCTTACTGCCCCTGTAAGGTGTAAAGGCCCGGCCACATTCACGTTAGTGGACATATTTGAATGTAGTGGAGGCTAACGTAGTTGAACGTAGTTGAACGTGTTGAACATAGTTGCACGTAGTTGCACGTAGTTGAACATAGTTCAACGTAGTTGAACATAGTTGAACATAGTTGGACGTAGTTGGACAGAGTTGGACAGAGTTGGATGTAGTTGGACATAGTTGGACGTAGTTGCACGTAGTTGCACATAGTTGCACGTAGTTGAACATAGTTAAACGTAGTTGAACATAGTTGAACATAGTTGAACATAGTTGAATGTAGTTGGATGTAGTTGGACAGAGTTGGACAGAGTTGGACAGAGTTGGATGTAGTTGAACGTAGTTGAAAGTAGTTGAACATAGTTGAACGTAGTTGAACATAGTTGAACGCGGTTGAAGGTAGTTGAAGGTAGTTTAATGTACTTGAACATAGTTGAACATAGTTGAACGTAGTTGAACGAAATTGGACATAGTTGAACATAGTTGAACATAGTTGAACGTAGTTGAACGTAAGTGAACGTAGTTGAACGTTGTTGAACATAGTTGAACGTAGTTGAACATAGTTGAACATAGTTGCATGTAGTTGAACGTAGTTGAACATAGGTGAACATTGTTGGACATCGTTGAACATAGTTGAACGTAGTTGAATATAGTTGAAGGTAGTTGAATGTAGTTGAACTTAGTTGAGCGTAGTGGAATGTACAGTAGAAGTACGGATGCAAGTATGTTAAACTACGTTCAACTAAGTTCAACTACATTAGCCACCACTACGTTCAACTACGTCCACTAACGTGTATGTGACCTTGCCTTCAAAGGTAAAAAGGTATGCCATGGTCATAGTTATGCAGCAACACTATCTGATCTCAGATTGATTGGCCGATTGTTGTTGTACGTCCTAGCAGCATCTGACGTCATATTTGGATGAGTACTGGCGTGTGGGTGAGCAGACTCCACGCACTTCCTGGTTCTCCCGACTGAGTTAATGTGAAAGCTGTGGCACTTGCAGACATCCTACTCACACAGTCCGCAGGGCTGAACAAAGCAAAGACACACTCATCATCTTTTAGGCACAGGCTGAACCATTCGGGATATGGTGTTAGTCAGAACATATTTAACTAGACGATAGTTGTAGTATGGAAATACAGGAATGGGCAGAGGCGACATCGAAAATAATCCAAATTTAATATATGGGTGCTTTTGTGATTTATAATATTCGCATAATATGTTCTAATGTACATATATATATAACAAATGAAGCAGACATATAAGTATATAAAACAGTTAGCACAGTTAGAGCTCATATATACATATAAAACATATAATATATAATACATGTAATAAGTATCATGTATATAACATATATATACCATATACATAGCACATGAATAGTACATATCTAGCACATATAAAGCATACATATATCACACATATATCACATATATTACAAATATAGTACATATAGAGCACCTATAAAGCACATATATAGTACATATATAGTACATATATAACACATATACATTACATATATAACACATATAGAACACATATATATTATATACATATCACCTATATAGTACATATATAACAAATATATAATACATATGTAGCACATATATAGCACATCAATAGCACATATATAATTCATATATAATATATACATAACACATAAATAGCACATATATATATACAGTACATATATATATCACCTATCTAGCACATAAATAGCACATATATAGCACACATAGAGCACATTCAATGCACACAACTATCACATATACTACTTATATATCACATATATAGTACACATATATATTACATATATAACACATATATAGCACACATAGCACATATATAGTACATATATAACAAATATATAACACATATATAGCACATTTATAACACATATATAGTACATATATAGTACCTATATAGTATACATGTATCACATACATAGCACATATATATCACATATATAACACATATACAGTACATATATATATATATATATATATATCACCTATCTAGCACATAAATAGCACACATAGAGCACATTCATAGCACATAACTATCACATATACTACTTATATATCACATATATAGTACACATATATATTACATATATAACACATATATAGCACATCTAGCACATATATAGTACATATATAACACATATATAACACATTTATAACACATATATAACACATATATAGTACATATATAGTATACATATATCACATACATAGCACATATATATCACATATATAACAAATATATAGCACCTATATAGCACATACATAGTACATATAGTACATCTATATCACATATGTAGTACATATATATTACATATATAGCACACATACAGCACATATATAACACATATAACATATATAACACATATATAGTACATATAGTACATACATACCACATACATATTACATATATAGTAGTAGTAATAGTACATATATAGCACATATAAAGCACATATATACTACATATAACGCACATATAAAGGACATATATAGTAGGCCCTACCTATATAGTACATATATATAACATATAATGGAGATATCTAGTACATATAAGGCACATATTATGAAGGACATATATAATACGTATATAGCACAAACTTAGTATTATATGTATCACACATACAGCAGTGTTAGCACCTATATATCATATATAACATATATATAACATATATATAACATATATATAACATATATATAACATATATATAACATATGTAACACACGCATAACACATATATAGCACACATATAATACATATATAACACATATATAACACATATATAGCACATACATATCACATATATAGTATATATATCACATATATATCACATATATATCACATATATAGCACCTATATAGTATATATAGTACATATATAGGACACACATAGTACACATATAGTACATATATATCACATGCATATTACATATATATCACATATATATCACATATATTAGGTACACAGCACATATATAATACATTATATAACACATGTATAGCACATATATAGCGTATAAAAAGGTGTGTCTGGTAACAGCATATATATAACACATACATAGTGCATATACACTACACATATAGCACATAAATAACACATATATAGTACATATATAGTACACATAAATCAATTATATAGCACATAAATAACACATACATAACACATATAACATATATATAGCGCCTGTGTAGCACACATATAACACATATATAATATATATATATATATCATATACACATCACATATATTGCACATATATAGCACATATATATATCACCTATCTAGCATATACATAGCATATACATACCACATACATATTACATATATATATTACATATATAGCACATACATAGTACATATATAGTACATAGATAGTACATATAGCACATATAAAGCACATATATAGTACATGTAAGGCACATATAAAGGACATATAGTACATATATAGCACATATAGAACACACATAAAGGACATATATATACCACATATAAGGCACATATAAAGCACATATATACTAGATATATAACACTCACTTACTATTATATACAGCACATGTATAGCAGTGTTAGCACATATATAGCATATATAACACATACATAGCATATATATAGCACATTTATAGCACACATGCATTATATATATATATACATATATATATTTATCGCATATATATATACATATTATATATTTATATATATATCACATATTATATATTAGATATAGGAGTGTAGGTATATAGTATCATGAGAACATAGTGTGTTTTACTATAATCAGCCATAGACATTCTAGTATACCTTTGTTATTAATATTTTACTTTTACTACTTTTACCACAAACCACGAGGCCCAACTGAATACTCCTCACGCCAACATGCAATACAGCAATTTCACACGCTGGCTAATTGGCTTATGGCAAGAACAAGAATAACGGAATGAACCACAACCGGCCAGCTACCCTCTGTGAACATGCACACCAACGTCACAATTTAATCGAAGCTTTATTTATATTAATTGACCTAGATACCAACATTTCTCTATTACCCCGTTAACCCATTAAAAGCTGCATAATCAGATGAAAACAAACATTTTGTAAGGGGCGATACATACTCGTTATGAGTCTACTTATCCAACTTAGGGTTGAGTAGTCTGATGGCTTTGAGTTTCTGTCATTTTTCTGAGAAAAATATATTAAATTGATCGTTGTGATCTACCTTACTCTAGTTCGAAGTAACTTTTATTTGAAATGGCTAACCTTTGAGATATGTGAAGTGTAAACATATGCAATTAATTTTAGCAAGCATGCCAAAACTCTCATATCACTGGTTCTATTAAGTCGACTCTGTGCTCCCTTCAATATGGCAACAAAGGATTAATAACTGTATCAGTACTTAACTTAGATATGTAGCATCAAATTTAAGTAATTGTATTGATTTTGAAAATGTGATGCTTCATCGGCTGTGCCGCTTTAAATACTGGTGAATTCATGAACCATTTATTGCAGTTTGGCAATCCTGTCCTCTTCTGCTGTTCCGCTATGCTGCTGTACTGCGGTACTGCTATGCTGTTGCACTTCTATGCTGGTCTTCTAAATTACTGCTATGCTGATATGCTGGTATGCTGCTATGCCGCTATGCTGCTATGATGCTATGCTGTTATGCTTCTATGCTGCTATGCTGCTATGCTGCTATGCTGCTAAGCTGCTATGCTGATATCGGGGTATGCTGCTATGCTGTGATGCTGCTATACTGCTTAGATGCTATGCTGTTATCCTGGTAAACTGCTATGCTGCTATGCTGCCAATCTGATATTGCTATGCTGCTATGCTGCTATGCTGCCATGCTGCTATGCTGCTATGCTGCTATGCACTATGCTGCTATGATGCTATGCTGCTATGATGCTATGCTCATATGCTTCTATTCTTCTATTCTGTTATGATGCTATGCTGCTATGCTGCTATGCTGTTATGCTGCTATGCTTCTATGCTACAATGCGACTATGCTGCTATGCTGCTATGCTGCTATGCTGCTATGCTGCTATTCTGCTATGCCGCTATGCCATTATGCCACTATGCCACTATGCGCTAAGCCACTATGTCGCTATGCTGCAATGGTGCTATGCTGCTATGTCATTATGCCACTATGCTCCTATGTTGCTATGATGCTATGCGGCTATGCTGCTATGCAGCTCTGCTGATATCCAGATATGGGGCGGTGCTGCTATGCTGCTATGTCACTATGCCAGTATGCCACTATGCTGCTATCCTGCTATGTCAGTATGCCGTTATGCCAGTTTGCTGCTAAGCTGCTATGCTGCTATGCTGATATGCTGCTATGGTGCTATGCTGATATGTTGATATGCCGTTATGGCACTATGCTGATTTTCTGCTATGTCACTATGCCGCTATGCTACTATACTGCGATGATGCTATGCTGCTAAGCTGCTATGCTACTAAGTCAATATGCCACTACGCTGCGATGCTGTTATGCTGCTATGTTCCTATGCTCCTATGCTGCTATGCTCTTATGCTGCTATGCTCTTATGCTCTTATGCTGCTATGCTGCTATGCTGCTAGGCTGCTATGCTCCTATGCTGCTATGCCGTTATGGTACTATACTGCTATGCTGCTATGCTGCTATGCTGCTATGCTGCTATGCTGCTATGCTGCTCTGCTGATATGCTGATATGCTGTTATGATGCTACATTACTATGTTGCTATGCTGCTATGCGGCTATGCTGTTATGCTGCTATGCTGCTATGCTGCTATGCTACAGTGCTGATATGCTGCTATGCTGTTATGCTATGATACCGATATGCCGCTATGTCACTATGCCGCTATGCCACTATGCCACTATACCACTATACCACTATGCCAATGTGCCACTATGCCACTATGCCACTATGCCATTATGCCACTATGCCGCTATGCCGCTATGCCCTTCCATCGCAACCATGCCTGAAATAAATATAACAAATCAAGCACACATCTGATAAGGCCTGAGATATATAGACCACTTCCACCACACGGTGTGGCTAAATGAGTTGAGCGGATGTCTCCCGTTTTGGTTTGTGTTTGTTTGTTTGTTGTTGTTTTACGTCCTAGCAACATCTAAGGTCATATCAGGACGGGTACCGACTTGTGACAGTGCGCACTCATGGCAACTTTATAGTGCTGTCCCACTGGGAAACCAGGCCGCCGGCACCATGACCTGGTATCCCACTCAGTCACATTATCCTGACACTGAGCACACCAGTCCTTGCCCTATCCTAATAATGCCGAGCGCCTGGCTAGGAAGCAACAAGTATCAATTTTAAAGTCATTGGTTTGACTCGACCGGGACTCGAAACCACGACCCCACGATCTACCAGCACGGGAGACGGACGCTCTAACTCATTCGGCCATCCCGTCCGTTTTGGTAGATCGTGGGATTCGAACCCACAGATTCGAACTCTGGTTGAGTCAAACCAATGACTTAACAAATTATACTTGTTGCTTCCCAGCCAGGCGCTCGGCATTATTATGATAAGGCAAGGAGTGGTTGGCTCGGTGTCAGGATAATGTGACTGAGTGGGATATCAGGTCATGTTGCTGGCAGCCTGTCCTTCCAGCATGCAGCACCATTAAGTCACCATGAGTGTGCACTGTCATAAGTCAGTACCCATCCTGATATGACGTTACATGTTGTCAGGACTTAAAAAACTCCAACAACCAACTAATTGACCTACTTTGGATCCGTCCCAGTTTTGACGCCTTTTATGACTCGATTACAAAAATACACCACTCCCCCTATGTCAGAGGATCACCGAACACGCTGTGAACCACCTGCTTGTGGGGCTGATAACAGCGTGTTCGGTGATCATCTGACATAGGGGGAGTGGTTTTACTACGAAAGCGGGCCACTGTTTTGCCACATGGCAGATGATAATAATACAATTTCATTAAATTAAAAAAAAAAAAAAATTCCCGACGCGAGTGAAGTATTCGGGGTAGGCGTACACCGGGCGCAGCCGGGGGTGGCGCCACCAGTCACGAGATGGAGGAGGCAGTACAGTATGTATCGTAATAATAACAATAATTAGGAGATAATAGTAATAAGGAGGGGTTAATTCCCTTCCACGCCTTTATACTCGCATAATGCGTTATACATCACAGATATATATATACATATACTTCTCGGCTCAGCACCAAGTTACAGGGTGTTGAGCCTTCTTATCCCCTTGGTCATCTCTTTGCAGAGGCTGAGGGTAGCGACACCGCGGGCGTATTAATTATTGACCATTAGTCAGTGATGATGACTCTATAGAAGAGTTGCTGTTAAAGGTCAAACCGCAGGTGAAGATCGCTCATAAATTCACCGTGCGTCTTGGAGATATTGATGCAATTTCCAGAACGCCGCCTGGTGTGAGTGCCCAGTCAATATGACCTAGAGAGTAGTATTTTGAATACCACTGATAAGCAATTCTACTAGGATCTTGGAGTGGGCATTTTAAGCACTGATAATACTAACTCCCTGATTGTTAATGTTATCAGTTGTTTGCTGAATGGGTTTAAACTGGTCAAGGCATGAATCAGTTCTGTTATCAGTTATACCCCTGTCACACTACGACATAACGGGCCAACGTGAGCCTGACGTGGTCGCTTTTCGTCATTACGTTGCCATACGTTGTGTTACGTTATGATGATGTCAGAATGACATTAGACTGACGTCGAGCTACGTCACGTTACGTCATGTCACGTCACCGCGCATCAAGGTTTTGAACCTGTTCATAACTTTCGACATGATGCGAACGTAAGGGTTTACGTTCGCCGTACGTTCTGTACACATTCAGCGAACGTCAATGACGTTAAACGGACGTTAGTCAAATGCTGCTCATTATGTTCAACTACGTTCCACTACGTTGACCCACATTAAACCGGGTGGAAATGTCCACGCGCCGTAATGGGAACGTCAGGAGAACATCAGGAGAACGTCAGGAGAACGTCAGGAGAATGTACGTTCAACGTACGTTCAACGTTTCGCTACCTTGTCATGACGTATGTAACATCATGTAACGTTCTTCTGGTGATGGAATAACGTTCATAACGTTCCGTGAGCATAATGACGTTGTCCTCTCTCATTGAATGACAGTATCACTATGCTTTACCGACATTATGCTCTCGTCCACTACGCTGCATCCACGTTCAACTTGTGCCCAAATTTGCATACTATGCTGAGAAGTTCGACGTTTTTCACGTTCTCCCTATGTTGACGTCGTTACAGGGCCATTAGAGAGAGCTTCAAGGGTGTGTGTGTGGAGGGGGGGGGACTCTGACATTATATGTGTGTATTATTATATATAAACATACTACTCATATATAATATATGTTCATACATATATGCACCTACATGCATATCTATATATATAATATATATATATATGTTTATTATATGGTATATGTTGTATGTGACACTATTTGTTGACATATATATGCTGTATGAATTCGTCTAGCAGTAAATGAATAAAAGAATAGCAGAGTTTAGGCGCAAAACCATGTAAACGCCAATCCAGAAATCTAGTTTAAATCAAATATTTATTACCTGAAAATAATGTTAATTCTCACTCATTCCACTTTTCATATGATCACATCGTTATCGAGCAATGAACAAAAGAGAAGGAATGTCAAAAATATAAAGTTTTTGAGGGTTTGATTCCAATGTTTATCTGACATTTTTGGATTGGCATTTACATGGTTTTGTGCCTGAACTCTTCATATAAGAAAAGTATATGACTAGTGTGATGGAAACCCTTATTTATTTGTCGGGCTGTGGCCGAGCAAAAGGGCCCTACCATACATATAAAACTTAAAATCTGGAAGTGAACGACGATTTGGGGCGGGTTGGCACCGGAAGTAAGTGGCGCCGACATCGCCGGAGCAAATCGTGCATGCATAGCCTATGAAGGAATATATGATTAAATAATAGAAAGGCAGCACCACCAATTTATATATATATATAATGCTTATATTGCACATAAATTTGTCTAGCTGTAAATGAATAAAAGAATAAGAAAAGCATATGACTAGTGTGATGGAAACCCTTATTTATTTGTCTGGCTGTGGCTGAGCAAAAAAGATAGCTAACATAAAAGCCCAAGCGTCTGAGTATCGCAAGTACTAGAGACTAGTTCGAGCTGGCGTTCTCACAAGTTTTGGCTATAATGCAAAAATTGTCTAAGTAATTGACAAAATAGTCCTAGCCCCCCCCCCCCCCCCCCCAGTATCACCTACAAAGATTGGGTCAACTGGGCGGAAATACAGCACATATCATTAATCAGGCCCGAACAATCACCGGACACCGCCGTACAGTACCGGACAGTGTCCGGTTCTTGTCCGGTTCCCCAGTCCAATTGGTGGCCCAATTGGTAGAGCGCAGGCTTCCCATGCGGAAGGTCGGAAGTTTGAAAACCTGGCCGAGTCAAATCAATGACTTACAAAATTGATCCTTGTCGCTACCTAGCCTGGTGCTCGACGTTACTAGGATAGGGCAAAGACTGGTTAGCTTAGTATCAGGATAATGTGACTCAGTGGGATATTGGGTCATGGTGTCTGTGGCAGCATTATAAAGTCACCATGAGTGTCCACTGTCACCCGTCCTGATATAACCATACATGTTGTTAGGACGCAAAACCCCAACAAACAAACATTTTCGCTTTTAGGTACTGTAAAATAATTAATCTTTTGAAGGTCTGATTCCAATGTTTATCTGAAACTTTTGGATTGGCGTTTACAGGGTTTTGCGCCTGAACTCGTAATACATATACATAAAACATAAAAATGAGAGACAAATAAGTCTTCACACTTCCTGTCTACCATTCGCTATATCGCTATATACATATACATATATATATACATATATATATATAACATATACATATACATAACTATATATATATATATATATATATATATAGTTTGTTCGCGAAATGAGAAGGAAGACTAGGACTCGGTTGGGGTTTTACACCCTGAATAACATAAAGGTTACGGTGGTTAGAGAGAAACATTAAGGGGCTGCCGTTATTTATATCCACATAATAAATGGTACTAAATAATACATATATATATATATATATATATATATGTATATATATATATATATATATATAGACATATGTAACTATGGCGATGCTCCAATTAGCTATTGAAATCTACAAATACTAGCACCGCTTATTTCAGGCCAAAGATTGCCAACGATAATTGGTAATGATCACTCCAACACCATTGTAAATAACACAGGGCCTACGTCATCATTCAACACACGATATTGCGACGGGATACATTATGTATTGGCCATTGTAATGGCATACGTGTGCCCTGATTATTTCAATTAAATAAAGCAATACCTATAACATAATTGGACATTTTAATAATAATCTTGCCAATAACTGTCCTTCATTGAATAGTACAACGAACAAAATGTTGTATTGTACTGACACGTGTAATTGATGGCAATGTTTCTATCTCTTCTCGCCCTTGTCTCACTCTTCCCCTCTCATTTTCCCCGTATCTCTCCCTTCGCTCTTCTTTATCATCCCGTGATGTTATCTCTCTTCCTTCATCCCTTCCTTCTCTCTGTTCCATCTCTCACCTCTGTTTCCCATCGCTCTCCCATCGCCCTCACCCCACTGTTCCCATCTGTCTCTCCCTATCTCTCCCCTCCTTCCTTCCTACCCCTCTATCTCACTCCTTCCTCACCCCTACTCCTCCCCCCCCCCCTCTCCCACCCACTCCTTTTTTCCTCTCCCCTCCCCAACCCCTTCCCTCCAGCGCTCTCCTTCCCTATCGCCCTCTCCCCTTCCTCCACCCTCCTCTCTCCTTCCCCCTCCCGTCACCCCACCCCTCCCCTCTCTTCCTCCCCCAATCCCTCTCCTATCACCCCACCACTCCTCTCTCTTCCTCCCTCAACCCCTCTCTCCTATCACCCCCATCCCTGCTCTCCCTCCCATCACTCCACCCTGTCCTCTCTCTCCCCCATCTCTCTCATCCATCACCTCCCTCCTCCTCGCTCTCTCTCCCTACCCCTCCTCTCCCCCTTCTCTCTTCCATCACCCCCTCCTCTCAGCCCCTCTCTCCCATCACCCCCACCCCTCCTCGCTCTCTCTCCCTACCCGTCCTCTCCCCCTCTCTCTTCCATCACCCCCTCCTCTCAGCCCCTCTCTCCCATCACCCCCCCCCCCTCCTCACTCCCCCCCCCATCCCCACATCTCTCTCTTCCCTCCACCTCTCCCCTCGCTTCCCTCTATGGCTGCTCATCATCACCCAGCTGGTCTCTGGGGTGCGCCTACCTGGTGTACTCTAACACCAACACGGACGCACGCCAACCACAAAGCCGGCCGGCTATCGGCGTTGTCGGCCGGTAGGCTATGGCAAGCTGCTCGCCGGGCGGCCCTCTCACGGCACAGTGCTGCCACCACCGGCTACAGGCGGCGTCTTTCCAGCTGTTCCTCTCAGGCCACCCGACGCCGGGCCCAGACAATCGAGGTGTGTGTGTAAGGTGTGTGTAGGGTGTGTGCGCGCGGAGGAGTGGTAAGCATACGCACGGCGCGCGCGCAGCCGTGGCCACATCGGTGTGTGTGCGTGGTGTGTGTATGTGTGTGTGGTGCTGGTGTGTGAGCATAGGGAAGGCTGAGAGGGAGGGTTTCTTGCCTCCGCCGCCACCACCGCCACCACCGCCACCACCGCCGCCGCCAGTTCAACACGTCAGCGGACCGGGTGCTAGCTTAGCTTAGCGCAGGGTGTGTGTGTGTGTGGTGTGTGTATGTGTGTGTGTGCAGGTGTCAGGGCGAGGAGGCGGCAGGGAGAGGGGGAGACGGAGAGGTAAGGGCGGTGGGGAGCTCTCGACCCAAGCCATCTGATTACCAACAGCCAATGGCGGCCACACCGACTCACTTCCGCGCGGCCAGTGTATCCCTCCGCGACACCAGCCAATCAGCGCTCGTCTCCTTCCCGCCAAACCAGCCGCTGGCGACGGGGTCCCTACTACGTCGCTCACGTCAGAGCAGAGAGCGCGCCGCCGCCGCCGCCGCCTCCGCCTCCACCTCCACCGCCCCTGCTGCTCTCCCTCCCTCCCTCCCTCCATCCATCCCTCCCCCTACCGCCGGCACCTCCCAAACACCAGCGACCGGCAGCCGGCCTCTCCTTCTCCCTATGACCGCCCGCCCGCCCTCCACATGACCGGGTGGGGAGGCAAGGGGGGGGGGGGGGGCGGCGCTAGACTTGGCTGCGTGCCAGCAGTTCGGGTCGGGCAGGTGTGTGTGTGTGGGGGGGGGGGGGGGGGATGGGAAGAAGACTCAGAAGGTATGGACGGGTGTTGAGGGGGGAGGGTAGGAGGAGGACGGGTGGTGAGGGGGAAGGGGAGGAGGAAGACGGGTAGTGAGAGGCAGGCTAGTGAGGGGGAGCGGGGAACAGGAGTGGTAGTAAGAGGGGGAGGGGAGGAGGTGGGAGGCAGTGACGGTAGGAAAGACCTAGCCCCAGCCGAGTGAACGACAGTCGTCGACGGGGAGGAGGGCGGGGTGAGTGGAGGGTTCGCCAGGTGGGGGGAGAAGTGTGGGGGGGGGGGGGGGAGTGCGGGGAGGGAAGGAAGAGAGGAGGAGGAGGTGAGAGAGAGGGGGGAGGGGGGCTGGTTCCGGGGCTTGGCACGACGCCAACTTGGCCAGCAAGCTATACAGGCCGGAGCGCGGTCCGTTTCCGACGGGGGGAGACTGGCGGAGAGACAGAACGGCGCGGACCGGCCGAGTGCAGATTATGTACGATAACGCTCAATCATCACGACGGAATAGACAGACGAACGCCAGCGAATTGATAATCGCGGCAGGGAATCGTGTTAACAAGTGTGGGCGCATGATTGATGGGGCGTTGCCTTGCCGCCCGCACACACACCCACACGCCAACGCCATCCCTCAACCCCAATGTGTGATACACACACATACCTAGCAGTCTGTGTGGGGAGGGGGGGGGGGGAGGGAGGGGCGTAGCAGGGGTGGAGTGGGAGGGTGGACCTAAGTTAGATTAGCCTAGATTGTATTATAACTAGTCAGAGAATCGTCCCTGTGAAAGTACGTCTGAATGCTTTGACTTCTGGATACTGAATGCTTTATTCCCCGTCAGGGGTCTAGACCTCCGGCACACTTAGTCATGTGACATCATCTCATTTGCATATATTACAGACATGTCTAGACCTCTAGACAGCTAGACGTCTAGACGTCTATTACGCATATATCACATCCCCCCTTCAAAGTATTTCTAAAATATAAAATGATTTAAAATAACATAAACAATGCATACATCTATAGATACTACAATGAATGCTAAACAACATAAAACATATATGCATACTTAACTTAACCGACATACGCCATCAAATGTCCAAGTGTCCTAAGACACCACAAGTCCTCAAAATGTCTGGCTGCTTAGCCTCCAAATGCTATATTGGCACTATAGTCCAACACACAGTAAATGCACCTGAAACTTAACTCTAAGATGCACATGTGTTTGTGTGTATACATTCACACGCACTCCCTCACTATAGGTCTAACCTACTCACTGGCCAAATCAGTCTACTTGACCTACTTAGACCAGCCCCACCGTTGACCTCCGGCTGCGACGCTGACACACTTCGCGTCTGCCCGACCGGCTCGGGTTGCCTTCCTTCGGGCGCCCTGATTATTTGCACCCGATTTCTGTACAACATATTCCCCGACTCGTTCAGGATCTGATACTCCGGTCCTGACACGCCTGTGCATCCCAAAATAACTCCTTTCTTCATCTAACTCTATTTGCCAATACCCTGGCAATAATGTTGTCAATTGTTTTGGTTGGGAAAGGCCCTCTCTTTATCGTTTTGTTCAACTTTGTCGGATCCAGACAAACCCTTATCTTATTAGGTTTTTTCACGATAGTTATAGAATTAACCCACTCGGTAGGCTCATCCTGCTCAACTATCACCCCCAATTCTACCCTACGATCGAGCTCAGTACAAACTTTACCCTGAATTGCAAACGGAATCCATCTAGGCGGTTCTATTACAGGTTGTACAGATTTATCAACATGAATGACAGCTTTTATCAACCCTAAACCTTGAAATATGTCTTTGTATTCGCTTAGCAGCTGTTCAGCCTGGGCGCTGGGACTGTTCGTCGGCTTGGAAATGTTCGTCGGCACGGCAGAGTGCATCTCGTCGACCCGCGCCAACAAGTTCAAAGCCACAAAAGCCTGTTTCCCCAGAATAGGCTAGTTCTATACCACTTGGAACCTGAATTTGCTGCCGTTGACATTGACCGACGCCTCAGTGATACGATGACCCGAGAACGTCACCAACAAACACCTGGTATTCATCAGATGCCCCCATGCGATCCTGTCGAACACGTTCCTGGGAAGCATGTTTGCCTCCGACCCGGTGTCGAGCTTGAACTTCACCGGACGACCATTCACTCGAACGGTCGAGTACCACAACGCAGCATCCTGCTCGGCACTGTGGTCCACGGCACCGACAAACAGATCCGACCCCAACACGTTGATCTCCGCCGGATCCGGGTCTTGCTCAGCATTATGAGGGTCGGGTTCTTCAACCGCAACCTCATTGATCCTGCCCAGCCTGCTCCTGCAGACCTTGCCGAAGTGCGCGATCTTCTTACAGGCGATGCAAGCCTTGCCTTTCGCCGGGCAGACTCCCCAGGCAGCGAATCCTGAACTCCCCTGCACCGGTGCCCCCCAAATTCCAAGATGGCGGTTTCCAAGATGGCGGCACAAATGACCGGACCGCCAGTGCACGGTACGCGCAGTAGCATAGTTCCATAAGAAATCAATCTCCTTAGTTTCAACACCTGATTTGGTGTCCTCTAACACATCCAAACTAAACTCACTCATTTCACACATAATCACACACTTTTCCAACGTCAAATCAGCTGTTTGTAGCAGTTTGTTACGTAAATTCACATTTTTCACACCGGCTACCAAACGATCGCGCAATAGCAATTCCTCCACTGATCCAAACTCACAGTCTTTCACCTTGTCCCTCAACGCCGTGATATACGTGGCCATCGTCTCCGAAGCTTGATTATGCGTATTAAACTTGTACCTTGTGATTATCAAACTGCCTTTACCTACACAATACATGTGAAACGCCTCCGTGAGCGATCCGATCTTGTCTCGGTCATTGAGCGAGCTGGACATGTTGGCAAAGACTTTCTGCGCTTCTTTGCCAGCAACATGGAGGAAAATACAGCATTGCACTCGTTCTCCCTTCAAAATGAGACCTGCAGCAGTTGCGTATATGTCATATGCTCTGATCCATGTTTTCCAGTTTGATCTGGTGTTGTTGCTGAGGACAAGCTGACCAGGAGGCCGCAAACCCGACAGTGTAATCGCGGGCGGCATTCTTCCTCATCTGACACCATGTGAAAGTACAACGTCTGAACACGTCTGACTTCTGGATACTGAATGCTTTATTCCCCGTCAGGGGTCTCGACTTCCGGCACACTTAGTCATGTGACGTCATCTCATTTGCATATATTACAGAAATGTCTAGACCTCTAGACGTCTATTACGCATATATCACACCGCCCGTCTCCAGATGGTGACAGAAGACCCCACCACTGGCCTACCAGAGGAGGTCATCGGCTACCATGGAGGACAAGGCACCCAGCATGCCATTGCCACCCTCATCGAGAGCATTTCCTATGGCCTCGGTAATGGACACGAGACAGCAACCATCTTCCTTGAGCTAGAAAAAGCATTTGAGCTGACATCAATGGCTGATCTTATCATCGCCGGCTGGCCTCTTGCCTACGCCCGAAATTACCTCCAGAACAGGCAAGCCAGGGTACGTGTCCAAGGCACCTCTTCTCCCTACCTCCAACTAAAAAATGGCATCCCCCAGGGTGCAGTGCTCCGCCCCCTCCTCTTCAATGCAGTGATGGCATCTCTTGTGAGGAGGCTTAAACAAGACTTAGCCACCAAAGAGATCACAGACACAACAATAGTCTGTTACGCAGATGACATCGCCATCAACTGCTCCCATGCGATCAACACACAGGATCTGGCTGAGCAGGTGCTTCACCTGGTAGGAAACGCCTGCTGGGACCTTGGACTAAAAATCTCTCCCACCAAGAGTAAGATCATACACATGTTCAGAGGTCAACCACTTCAGCCCCTCTACCTAGATGTTTCCCCTGTTGAATGCGTCTCCACCTTCGACTACCCAGGTATCCGGCTAGACCGAGACCGTAACATGAGACCCCTCTGCCACCACCTGGCCACCATAATGACCAACAGACTCCTCCTTATGAAGAGGATCTCTGGCTTCTCCTGGCGCACCCCAGATGGTGTACTCGCACTATTCTACCGCCAGGCAGTCCGCTCCCTCTTTGACTACTCCGCACCCCCACTCGCTCTCACAGCCCTCAGGCTTGACAACCCCCAAACTCGACTACCCAAGAACAAGATCTTCCTGAATGAGTTCCGGAAACTTGAGAACATCCAACACCGGGCTGTCAGGCTTGTCCTCAATGTTCCCACCACTGAATCGGGCCTCCCTCCCCTCCACCTCTGAGGCAAACAACTTCTCACCACCCACCTTACAAGAACCCTCTCCTCAAGCCTTTCATCAACAATCTGCAGAGCCGCGGGATACCTCCAAGATGGGACCCTCACATCTTCTACCACCTCAAGGACGCCATCACCACCCTCAAGGACTCCCACAGACTTTGCTTCCACTCTTGTTGATACCAAGCTCGCCGCCATTCACTTGGCTGTCAAAGACCTCCACAACTCAATTACCCTCATCATTACCGACTCTCTGAATGCCATCAAAGAGATCGCCCACCCAAATGCCCAACACTCCCCCTTGTCAACGGGATCCAGATTATAATCTCGACCAGACATCTGGCAAACCTCAACACAGTCCTGCTATAGGTCCCCTCCCATATAGGACTCTATGGTAATGACCAGGCCGAATGTGCCACTCTAGCTGGTGCCAACCCTGCAGACATGGAGACAGCCATCCCTCCCTCCATCACCTAACTGACTGCCGGTGCTTCTCGAGCCACCGCCAAACTCTGGGAACACACCACACAGAAGGAACAAGTAAGGAACCCTTATTCAATAAGCTGGCTCTGGTACACCCTGGTCAGACCTAACATCCCCCATCCAGTCGGCCTTAATGCATCCACCCAAGTCGCCGTCAACCGCCCCCGAACTGGCTACCGCCGTTGGTTTGATGTCCCCAACCTCCAGCGCTGTCTCTATGGCACTAAGATCTTCAATGTGGCCCACAAACTCGCCTCATGTGGCGCCGGCGACAGATCCGCCATCAGTGACTTCATGGAGGACTCTGATGCCAACTCTCCAGGATTTCCAAGTCATCCTGGAACGCGCTTGCTCGCTTCTACCTCCAGAATGCAGATATCATCAACATTGTCGGTTGCCCAGACCCTGACACCGAGGACTAGGAGGCCCCAACTCATCGCCTTAGCTGACTTGACACCACTACCAACTAACCACTAATGTTCACTAACAACTAACAGATAACCCCACCCACTGCCTAACTAATTCCATCTTCACTTCACTTCTTCCTCTGGCCTTGGCTGGACTTACTGTGCATACCGGTGAATCTGGAGGGACTGAAGTTTGGAGCCTGGTCGAGTCAAACCAATGACTTATAAAATAGAAACCTGTTGCTGCTCGGTGCTTGGCGTTATACAGTCAGGACAGGGAGTGGGCGCACAGTGTCAGGATAATGTGACTGTGTGGGACAAGAACCCAAGAGGAGGATATCATGGTTGACGGAAACAAGCTGAACTCTGTTCTGGAATTCACCTACCTTAGAAGCACCATATCAAGTGATGGACGCATTGATGCTGAAATACAGAGGAGGATGGCCAAGGCTAGCGCATCTTTCAGCCGACTACACCAGACACTCTGGAACAACCACCATGTGTCCATGCGGGTCAAAGGTAAGATCTACCATGCAATTGTGCTATCCCCCATACTATATGGAGCCGAGGCCTGGACAGCGTCCAGACGATAGGTGAAAAAGCTGCATGCCTTTATGATGCGACATCTGCATTTGATCATGAGGCTAACCTGGAAGGACAAAGTGACAATTAAGGAAATCCTCGAACAGACAGCGCTGCCCTCTATGGAAGATCTTCTGATCAAAAAGAATCTCCAGTGCACTGGACACCTCATGAGGATGTCATCAGACAGGCAACCAAAGCATATCCTCTACTCTCAACTGTCTTCTGGTTACAGAAAGAGAGGGCACCCTCGTCTCCGTTTCAAGGATACCATCAAGAGAAACCTGAAGCTGAGAGACATTAAGGCTGACTCATGGACATCACTCTCACAGGTAAATGGAGAGCGACAGTCAAGTAATGAAAGCAGTCTTTGTTGCATCGTGATGACAGCATGATGATGATGATGATGATGATGGTGGACATCAGGTCATGGTGCCAGCTGTCTGATTTCCCAGTGGGGCAGCACTATAAAGTCACCATGAGTGTGAGCTGTCACAAGTTGGTGCATATCCTGGTATGGCCTAGGGTCTTACTTGGACATAAAACCACCCAGACTCGCCCGGCCCTCTCCGAGGACTGTGGTTGGGCTCTTAGCCTGCCTTTTTCCTTCCTCTCCCTCCCCCCCCCCCAATTTCTCTGACCACTACCCATCGGAAGCCAAGTCCCGACCACATGGGGCTGCGTTCAGCAGTGCCCATACAGTGCTGCAGATTTGCAGCCTTCAGCACACAAATGCGACTGAAAACTCCCCATAAACAGTCCTCTGAGAGGACCAGGGGAGGCTGGGTTGTTGGTGTAGTTTTATGCCCCAGCAAGACCCTAGGCCATACCAGGACGGGCACTGACTTGTGACAGCGCGCGCATTCTTGGCGACTTTATAGTGCTGCCTCACTGGGAAATCAGGCATTGGTATCATGACCTGATGTCAATCACAGTCACATTATCCTGACACTGTGCGCCCAGTACCTCTCCTGACCTCATAACGCGTGTGTCTCCCATATGGTAGGTCATGTTATATCAACTCTCACTAGGTCACGGAACCAAACTCCCATCTCACCAACTCGACTCGAGCCAAATGAAGGACAATCAGAATTAACAGTTGTCCTGTACTGGCGTGCGGATTGCAGTATGATCAGGTTGGAGAACTTACCTCGTTCGGATGACTGGTCATTTTATGTCTGCTTCAATTTCCAAGGTTGTATTTGATATAAGATTATATAGTGAAATGACATAAATGACTGTGGCACAATGAGTTTGACCTAGTTTTACATGTTATTAGGATGAAAAACAGCCAAGCAATTAATAAATCAAATGAAATGCAATCAATGTAGCTGTGGGACCAGCTAGCCCCAGTCCCTCATTCACGGACTGGGCGTGGTAGCCGAATCCGTAGAGCGCAGGCTTCGCCTGCGGGAGATCGGGAGTTCGATTCCTGGTCGAGATAAACAAAGACTTATCAAATGTATACTTGTCGACTTCCTAGCCCAGCGCTCAACACTAATAGGATTGGGCAAGGACTGGTTAGCTCAGTGTCAGGATAATGTGACTAAGTGGGATATCGGGTCATGGTGGTGCTGGTGGCATGATTTCCCAGTGGGGCAGCACTGTAAAGTCGCCATGAGTGTGCACTGTCACAGGTCAGTACCCATCCTGATATGACCTTAGATGTTGCCAGGATGTTAAACACCAACAACCAACTAACCAACCACCTAGTCCCAGTCCCTCATTCAAGCACCAACCAGGTCCCCCCCCCCCCATCCCTCCACCCCTCCTCACCCCTCACACTCACCCCCCACCCCCCCTCCACCCACCACCCCCCTCCCCCCCCCCCCCCCCCCCCCCCCCCCCCCCCCCCCCCCCCCCCCCCCAGTCACCACCAGATACCGTTCTGACTCACCTCCCCGCACTCGGACAACTTTTTTTTAAGAAATGGAAAAAGCGGTTTGGCGTAGGTGACCGTTGTTTGTGTTTTTGTCTATTTTTTGTCGTTTTTTCCCCCGTTTTTTACCGCGCGTCGCTAACATAGCTGAGTTATTTTGTACCGACTGTTCTCGCGCCATGCCCGTGAACTCTCTGTACTTGTGTACCCACTGTGCCACTGCACTTTCTTTCCGTTGAAGATTTATGCTGCCTATCATTGATAAATCTTATTTTCACCATTAGCAAGTTGGTCGATTGAAAGCCCGAGCCTACACTTTTACCGAGCCAAGGGATTGTTAACCTCCCACACCACATAGACATGGTATGAGAGCAACTGGCCTTTGATGATGCTGTAAGTTGTACATAGTTGTAAAGTCGATGGCTGGCAGCCGTGGTTGTGTAGGTAGGCTAAATATGAAATCACTACAGGCAAGAGAAAGGTAGAGTAGAAAAGTGCACAGAAGGAGAGCTTACACCCTCAGGTTTATTACTATATAGTCTCATGAATCCAAGATGGCTGTCACACCTGATCAGCTCCTCCAATCAGCAATAGGCATTTTGCAACCAACCAATGAACATCCAACCTGCCTGTGTCCATGCCTTGGTTGTTTATGGCTACAGTGCCCTGTTATGTCTGGGTGTGCAGTGATCCGTAAATAACGATTGAGGGGGGGGGGGGGGTATGTGAGCAGAGCTCCCAAGGCTCTGTCACACTAAAAGTAGTGCCCCTCTCACACTATCTATAACTAGATAATGTTTATATGAACTCACTAAAGGATCACCCGCACCACATAGTACCTTAATGCCTCTGGCTCTATATACCATTTACCTTTTTATATAGCAATTGTAATTACTATAGACTAGTTCACACCATCCTCCAACGTCTAAATATCGGGAAATTTTACACAGTGGTAGACATCCAAATTGACAGAGGTTAATCGAACTACGAACCACCAAATCGAACCACCCTCCTTCAGATTAGGAGTCTGACCGAGAAAAAGGTCAGACACATTAACAGTCTACTGTTAACCACTCTACCACAGAGAACAACACTGTTGTAAATATGTTTATTCTGCTGAATAAGTCTTTTGTCAGTGCCGAAGCACTGGTCTTCCAGCCATTTTTCAATTCAGGGTTATTTACACAAAAGGTATATAGAATAAGGTGTACAATACCTGCTGAATAGACAATTTGCACCATGTACCACAATGAAATTCTGAAACCCAAAAGTTCCATAACAATATGGTACAGTAGTGTCATATAACCAGATCAATATTAGTTAGATCAATGTGAGTATTTACATAGTATTTAGAATGTAAGCAGAAGTTATCTTCTGTATTCTGTATTCTTCTGTATCTGTATTCTTGTATTCAATTAGCGTAATCCAGTGGTTTTCCAGTTCTGGCATTTTCTGAGATAAATATGAAAGGTTGATCTGTATAATCTACCTTACTTTATAGTTTGAAGTAACTTCACTATAAAATGACTAACTTGGAAGATATTTGAAGTAAATCCATGCAAATTCAATTTTTGGAGTACTTGTCAAAAGTCTGACCTCATAGATTTCAGCAGTCACAGTTTCTGTTAAACTGACTTAGTGCATACACCCTTCTATATGGCAACATATACTCAATATGTGCACCAATATCTAAGTTAGATATATAGGTTAAAAGCTAGATAAGTGATTTGCGTTAGAAAATGTTATGCTACCCCTCCTGATATGACCTTAGATGTTGCTAGGACGTAAAACACCAACAAACAAACAAACACCTTTTATTGGACTATGCAACGTTAATATACTGTCAGGCTTCTTCAATGAGTTTCATCTACCGGAAATTGCAATGTGTTTGAGATAATAAAGATGATTTGTCTGAATTATGGAGCTGCTTACTGGTCATGGTACGTGACAGTGGATAAGGAGACTTTTGAATAATGAACAGATTAAGACAGACCTCGGGTATTTTAACGGCCCTTCTACTCTAATTACTTTTGTTTTGTTTTTGGGGGTACATTAGTTGATTAAGCAGTGTACATTTCCATCACGGACAATTGATCTTCCTCAATGCACTGCTCCTTGTCCTATCCTAAGAATTCCAAGCGCCAGGGTAGGAAGCGACCAGTATGAATTTTTAAGTCATTGGTTTGACTCGACCAGGGTTTGAACCCATGATCTCACGATCTACCAACACGGGAGACGGACGCTCTAACTCATTCGGCCACCCCTTAACTGTGCTAACTGCACTATTTGTTCTTCTGTGTTAACGATAATTTTGTTTTCTCCCAATGTGCTCTAGGAGGTCGTTTTCATATTTATGTGATGGTCAGCACGATATCCCAGCCTAATATTGCTCTTCCACAATCTTCTCACTCCAAAGCACTTTGAATCAACCTCGGAACATGTCAGATTCAAATACAACTATAGCCGTGTTTACACGGGCAATTGTGAAGCGAATTAGACAAATCGATTTATATGAAGTGAATTAGAGGTGCGTTTACACATGGAGCGGTTTAAGGCAGAAATCGATATCTGCGCATGAGCAAGTCCAGACTAACCAGCGCCAGTTTGGGTTCGACGACGTCACCATGAGAGAGTGCGGGTTCGAGCTAGATCTGTATGGACTGAATCGTATTGGTTTGGAACGGTCAAAACTTCTGCTGGGCAGTGAAACCCTAAGAATAAATGATGAAAAAAATATCTGTGCACAGATAGCAGTTTCATAGACTAAATTCTATAATATGCGCTTTTGATCGACCGGAAAGTCAACAAACTAAGGTCTCGACTGCGCATTTGTGTGACGCGCTTATGCTAGATCGCTTCGTCTATACTACCTCGCAAGGTGGTTTACATATACCAATTTATATGAATCGATTCAGCCCTAAAACGCCTCAGCGTCGCATTTACACCGCAAATGTAAATCGATCTAGGCAAATGGTTTTATATGAAGCGTTTTAACTCGCCCATGTAAGCACGGCTAATATCTCATGGTAATCTGATGTTCAATTGAAATCACACCAGAAATCTGGGATTCCTTAATTCTTTTGCGGAATGGCAGTTAGTTAATATTAAATTCATTTTCAAAGTCAGAATTGAAAAGTATACCCCAAGGTTTTTTCTTGAAGATTTATACTGCCAATCATGGATAAGTCTGATTAGACTTGTTTTCACCATTAGACAGTTGGTCAATAGAAAGCCTGAGCCTGCACTTTTACCGACACAAGGGATTTTTAACCTCCCACACCAGATAGACATGGTATGGGAGCAACTGGCCTTTGGTGACACCGTAAGTTATACACAGCAGTAGAAATCCAAATTTGCAGAGGTTCGGGAACGGGGAATTAAACCACCAACCTTCAGATTATGAGTCTGACGTAGAAAATTGTCAGACACTCTAACCACTCCGCCACAGAGAACACTACAAGGTTGACATGTAAACCACACCGTTCCAGGTAGCAGCTCGCCGTGAATATGGCCTATGCTGCCGACACGGCTTGAAGCAAACACCAATCAATCAATCAAACCAGATAGCAGCGCTAGCTTTAGCTCACAATGTTTGTTGTAGGTTTGTGGTTTGCTTTGATGTTGTTACAAGGCAGTCTGAAGATGATTCATATACATCACAAATGAAAATGGTGTCTATTTCTGTTATTCTTCTCCCTGTACTCACTACCTGTTCGACATCAAATTGAATAACATCACTCATAATGCTTTTTATCTGATGGATCGAACTTGTATTCTTAAAGTTGTCTAGTCTGATGCAAGCATCAAATTTTGAAAAGGTAAGCACCTATCTAGATTTGAACCTGCATATCTAACTTAGGTAATGGTACAATCATTAAGTACTTGGTCCTACATAAAAGGGGATCCTTAATTAATTTAATAGAGCGCTGCAGAAGCTGAATACTGCTGAATACTGCTGAATGCTGCTGAATACTGCTGAATACTGTTGAATACTGCTGAATACTGCTGAATACTGCCGAATACTGCTGAATACTGCTGAATACTGTTGAATACTGCTGAATACTGCTGAATACTGCTAAATACTGCTGAATACAGCTGAATACATGATTTGTATCTGGTGCTTGCATCAGCCCCCGACATTACCACCAACAAAATAAATACTGGCTGCTTTTTTTATTTCTTGAAGATGTATACTGCCTATCATGGATAAGTCTGCATGGACATGTTTTCACCATTAGACAGTTTGTCAATAGAAAGCCCAAGCCTACACTTTTACCGACCCAAGGGATTTTTAACCTCCCACACCACATAGACATGGTATGAGAGCAACCAGCTTTTGATGACACTGTAAGTTATACACAGCGGTGGAAATCCAAACTTACAGAGATGGGGGCATGGGGAATCGAACCACTGACCTTCAGATTAGGAGTCTGACCTAGGAAAAAAGCCAGACACTCTAACCACACCACCACAGAGAACACCGCAATGACACTTAATAATAATAGGTAGAATTCTCCACATTCAGTAGTTACATTTTCCCATGGTAGCTCATAAACGGATTACATGCATTTTATTAAACCATATGGGTAAGGTACATTTTATAGGCATCTCCCTTAAGGTTTCTGCCGGCATAGCCCCGATGAATCTGGTCAACTGCAGACAATTTCGTTTTACATAATGCGCCACAGCCCCTTTTAATATTGAAATATATATGATAAGCCATGTCGATTATTAATTGTATGCACAATAATTTGGTTCGCAACAAACAGCATTGACGATGTTGTATCTTTGATGACGCTCAGATTGTGTGAAATGTACACATGTTTGAAATTCCCCTGAAACTACTCGGTGAATACTTAGTAAGCCCACACGACCCAATGGGTATTGGCTTGAGGGTACTGGCCGGCTGAACCCCAGACATTTCCTGTGAACCGTTGCCATGGTGATGCAATGATTGCGTCTCGTCGGCATGTCGGGTGGCGGTTCGGGGATTTGGAAAGGAGGGTGCTCTCATTTCCCGGCGGCCAGCTGAGCCCCCCCACCCCCACCCCCTCTCCCTCCCAGCCCCTCCGTCTCCTTCCCTGCCCCCTCTCCCTCACTGCTACCCTCTCTCTCACTGCTACCCTCTCCCTCACTGCTACCCTCTCTCTCACTGCTACCCTCTCCCTCACTGTTACCCTCTCTCTCACTGCTACCCTCTCCCTCACTGCTACCCTCTCTCTCACTGCCCCCCTCTCCCTCACTGCCCCCTCCCCTTATTGCCGTGCACTCCCCCCTCACTGCTCCACACTCCCCTCTCGCTGCCCCAACCTCCCCCTCCTCCTCACTGCCCCCCCCCCCCCCCACTGCTCCTCCGCCTCCCCCTTACATCCCCCCCCCCTCCAACTCCCTTCCCCCTCTCCTCACTGCCCCCTGCCCAAACTTCGCCCTCTCCCTCACTGCCCCCACTCCACCACCCCTCACTTCCCCCCCTCCCCCTCCCCCCCCCTCCCAGGGTCCCGCTCCCTCTCCATCCACGCACTGTTACTGTAGGGTGTGCGTGTGTGCGTGTATTCGTGTGTGCGTGTGTGCCTGTGTATCTGTGTACGGGTGTGAACGGGACAGGGGTGGGGGTGGAGAGGTACAACGAGGAGTCGTACCAGCCCCCCCCCCCCTTCCCACACACACTCACACAGCTATGTCATGTATATCATATGTGCCCCACCGCATATATCCATGTAATCACCTACCTACGTACGTTCATACATAATCCGTACATAATGCATACATACCTAATACATACCTAATACATACATACATAATCCATACTTGCATACTACATACATAATACATACATAATACATACATAATCCATACATACATAATACATACATACATAATACATACATACATACTACATACATAATACATAATATATACATAAAACATACATACATAATACATGCATAATACATTCATAATGCATGCATAATACATAATACATAATACATACATACACATAATACATAATATATACATTATACATACATACATATTACATACATAAGACATACATACTTCATAATATATACATAATACATACATAATACATACATGCATACATATATGCACGATTATATATATATACATATTTACATACATACATACGTATATACTTGCATACATACAAACATACAAATACATGCATGTATATATGCACATATATATACATATATACATACATGCCTACATACATTCATGCATACATACATGCATTCATATAATCCTGCTCGCATGCATACACATACATATATACATGTATACATACACGTACATACCATCACTTGCATACACATAAATCATACATACACATATACATGCATACATAACACACCCGTCTACCCATAACACTGCATGCCCCACCGGCCGACTTGCCCTGCACTTACACACTTATACACACACACACACATGCCAACACCCCATGCTCGTACGTGCACAACCATGTCAGTTTTAGGATAATGTGACTTAGTAGGATATCATGCTGATAGGTAGTGACGGTGGGATCCAAGCGAGCAGCACTATGAAGTCGCGTTGAGTGCCAGTACTATGCATTTTCATGTTGGTACCTCATCAACATTGAAGTTAAATGTTTCTGGCGCCTATGAACTCAGTACTCACACCTCTCCACCACCACCCCTTCTCCACCCACCCCACACCCACGCCCACACCCACACCCACACCCACACCCACACCCACACCCACACCCACACCCCACCCACACCCACATCCACACCCACACCCACATCCACAACCACATCCACACCCCCCACACCCACACCCACTCCCACCCACACCCACACCAACATCCCCACACCCACACACACCCACACCCACATCCACAACCACATCCACACCCACACCCACACCCACCACACCCACACCCACACCCACACCCACCACACCCACACCGCCGCACCCGCACCCACACCCACACCCACATTCAGACCCCACCCACACCCACACCCACACCCACACCACCCCACCCGCACCCGCACCCACACCCACACCCACACCCATACCCACACCCACACCCACACCCACATCCACAACCACATCCACCCCCCACACCCACACCCACTCCCACCCACACCCACCCCAACATCCCCACACACACCCACACCCACATCCACAACCACATCCACACCCACACCCACACCCACACCCACACCCACACCCCACACCCACACCCACACCCCACCCACACACCCACACCCCCACCCACACCCACATCCACACCCACCCACACCCACCCCACACCCACACCCACACCCACACCCGCACCCGCACCCACACCCACACCCACACCCACCCACACCCACACCCACACCAACCCCCCCACCCACCCACACCCTCACCCATACCCCCACCCACACCCACACCCACACACACATCCACACCCACACCCACACCCAATCCCACCCTCACCCTCACCCACACCCACACCCACAACCACACCCATCAACCCCACCCCCATCCCCACCACCACCACCACCCCCACCCGACCCCCCCCCCACCCCCACCCCCACACCCACACCCACATCCACACCCACACCCACCCACATCCACCCACACCCTCACCCACACCCTCACCCACACCCATACCCACACCACACCCTCACCCTCACCCACACCCACACCCACGCCCAATACCCACTACCCACATCCACCACCCACACCGACACCCACTACCCATACACACCCACACCCACTACCCACTACCCACACACACACAATAGCTACACCCACTACCCACACCCACACCACCGAGCCACACCCACATACACACACCCTACCCACCCCCTACACCCACTACCAACACACACCCATTATCTTCACCCACTATCCCCAACTCCACCCCCTACCCACACCTACCCACACACACAACCCACTACCCACACCCACATCCACTGCATTCCCTGGTAGCTACCCCCACCCCTTCCCACACACCCACACCCACACCCACTACCCCCCCCCCTCTCACCCCTCACCCCTCACCCCGGTGGGTATTCACGCTGGTGCCGGCTGGTTATGCTGCCTAATGGTGGGGGTAAGGGAGAACAATCGCATCGACCACGTGGGAAATGTGGGCAAGAGGCAGCCTGTGGGGCTCTGCAAGCTTTCAACAGCGACCCCTATGTGTCTGCGCATGCCTAGATAGTAGTTATTATGGGCGGGAGATGTCACATGTGCAAATGCTGGGGAGGTGAGGCAAGTGGTTGGGGATTTAGGAGCAGACAGTGCTACTTCTAGTAGTTCTAGGAAGACAGCTCTAATACTTTTATATATATATATAACAACATTTTATTGACAGGGTATTTACTCTGCCCATAACATATAAGCTCCCGCGAGGGTGCTTGTTTTCAATGCTGGACAGCTGTGGTGCTGTCTTGGTCTGGTCCCTCGGTCAGGAGTGTTTACCTGTTTCTGCTCAGGCCAGCCTTTTGCGATTTTGGGTGTTCGTAGCCTATGTTAGTTTTTTTGTATTTTTCCAGAGTTTTGTCTAGTCTGAGTATTATACCTTAGCCTACTATGTACATCTACTTGGGTGTCATGCAGGCTTCTGTTGTTTGCTTAGCCATTTTGTATTTCAGGGTGGATCAGATGCGTGACAGTGGCCTGTCCATTTCTGTGTTGGTTTGTGCCATTACACATGACCAGGTGGACTGTGATAGCTTTCCTGAGTTCCTTTGTAGTTAGGAGGCTAATTAACCTATTTTTAATACCTACCATATTCTCTGGCCTGTCTTTTGCTTGTTGTGCCAGTACACAGCAAGCAGCGACTGCGCTTAGGGGCAGAGGGGTTTTTCCTGTGTCAGTAAGTAGCTGTTTTCTTTAGGAACTTTTGTAGTGGTCAAGGTTACGGATTGCCTGTTGTTTTGTGTTTTGTTTATTCCAGGCATGTGCTGCCATGGCCAGTACCCTTCTCTCATAGATTTTTGTGTTACTCATTTCCATCAGTAGTATTGGGGATGCCATGTGCCTACTGTCCCTGCGGGGGGTTACCATGTAACCTGCTTTTGTGGTGTAGTGGTGTACTAGTATTTTCAGGTGCGTTTCCCTTCTACTTATTAATAGTGTTGCGTTGCATTTGTTGTGTAGTTCTATTGTAGGATATATTTTGTGTACTTGGAGACATATTTTAAGGGCTTTATTTTGCAGTACCTCTAGCTTGTTTAGTAGTGTGGTATTTCCTGTCATGTATACTACATCGAGACCCATTCCCAGATATTGGTAGCTGTCTACCTGCTCTAGTTCGCTGTTTCCCAGGAGTCACTTTATTGTTACTGTTTAATCTGGTTCCAAATAGTACCGTCTTCGATTTATTGCTATTCATAGTTATCTTATTTAGATGGCACCACTCTGTTCGTTTCATTAGTATTTGATTTAGTTTGATTTAATGCATTGCTTTAGATTTTTAGGTAGCTTGGCCAGTTACTCCCGTTATTCCCATTTGGGATAGTTTGCTAATTAGGATAGTATGGTCCACTGTGTAAAAGGCTTTGCTGAAGTCTATGAATGATGCACCCACTAGCTTTTTTTTTATTGATACTGTTAGAGATATCATTTATTAAGTTAGCAATTGTTTTAATTGTCGAGTGTTTTTTCTGAATCCGCCTTGCTTACTGTTTAGTATTTTGTGCTCAATCAGGTCCATAATATGTCTATGCATTACTTTATCCATTAGCTTCCCAGGCAGTGGAAGTATAGAGATGGGTATATAGTTGCCCAGGACTTGTTTATCCCCTCCTTTATGGAGTGGGGTTACTTTGGCTAGCTTCCAGCAGTCTATATAAGTACCTTTTCTGAATAACGTGTTGAATAGGTTACATAAGACCTCTGGGATGCATCCGAATGCATCCTTCACTCCTATACTCAAGGTATTTTCAATGCCTGAGGGCTTTTTGCAATCAATTGTTTTTATGAGATCACTTCTTTCTTTTATTGTGGTTTTGCAGTCCCCTATGACTAAATTTATTCATGGTGCTTTTGTGGCCCAGTTAGAGTTAAATTTGTTGGATAGTTTATTTCCTATGGTTGAACATTTTTTGTTCATTATATTTACTGTATTACTGTTGCTGAATTCAATTCCCTCATTGTTGTATAAGGTAAATGAGTCTTTATTTTTGTTGTTTGGAATTACAGTATAACCCCGTTAAACCAAACTTGAAGAGACCCTAGAAATTTGTTTGGATTAACCGATCATTTGTTTAACCATGCTTTGGTTTCAACTTTGACTTGGCTTTGGCAAAAATGCGGGTGCATTATGAATGTAATATACAATGTATGTAGACACTTTGATAATTGTTTTTCATGTATATATAGTAACACCCCGTTAAACCAACCTTGGTTAAACCAAACGATTGGTTAATCCAAACTTTTGTTGGCGGCCCGGGAAAATACAACCATTTATCATATAAAAAAGTTGGTGGGGTCTCAATCAATCAATCAATAGTTCCATCCTCTAGTCGAGGGTTTGATGCAATGGTTCTCCACTTGTCCCGATGGTGTGCTGTTCTGATAGACTGTGAATAATTCAAGCCTGTCCACTGTGAAATATTTGTAAACCATGATGTTCTTGGTCTCCCTCTCCCTCTGCTGCCATTCACCTTCCCTTCCAACAATGTACGGTATATTGAACTCTGACGAATGATGTGGCCAAAATAAATAAGTTTCTTTGTCTGTATAGTGGCAAACAAGCTTTTCTTATTTTTAATTTTTCTGAGAACTTCTTTGTTGGTGATCTTCTTTGTCCATGATATTTTCATCATCCTTCGATAAGTCCACATCTCAAATGCTGCTAAACGTTTGTACATTTTCTTAGAGATTGTCCATGTCTCTGCCCCATACAGTAGACCACACATAACACTGAAGAATATGAGGTCTCAGGCGACCTTATGGGGTCTCAGGCGACCTCATAATCACATGCAAGTTTGGTTTACCAGTACTGGAAGTGGCAGTCTGCCGACGGGAAAAATTTGGTGTACGTTTGCCTGATCAGAGCTCGATTTTCACTGCAGAAGCCCGAGCACTCCTTCTCGCTTTAGAGTGTATCAAGGTATCCAACCACAGTAACAGTGATTCGTTCTCTTGCCTCCTGGCTGTTGCTGGACTGAAAACGAATCACCCTATTCTAGTAACGGTCATTTATAAAATGAACCAACTGACAACGAATGTGTATAATATCCACCTGTGCTGGGTGCCTGGCCATGCCGGCATACAAGGAAACGAACGAGCTGATCGGGCTGCGAAGAAGGCCCTGAACGGTGATCTTGAACCGTGTCTGATCCCTCACTCTGATCTGAAACCACTAATAGCCACCCACATACAATCCAAATGGCAACATGAGTGGGATGAAAACATTAATAAACTTAAAGAAATTGAACCATCTGTGGGAAAGCCACCACAGACTCATGTGGGAGGTCGGCGGGACCAAGTGGTCCTTAGCCGCTGCCATATTGGCCACTCCTGGCTTACACATGCTTTTCTGCTCAAGGGGGAACCTCCCCCTGAATGTTTTGGGTGTCAGTCCCCACTGACACTCAAACACATTTGACTAAGTTGCGTTGATTTTTTGGCCCTGCGCCCACGGTTCTACACTGCAGACAGTATGCATGACCTTTTTACTAAGGTAAAACAGGAAAACATTTTAGCCTTTTTGAGGACAGCTGGACTGTACCACCTCATATAGTTTACTAAATGGATTCTATCAATTATTAATAAAACTTTTCTTTTTCTATGGGAATCTTTTTTTCCCTTGACCACAAATATATGATTGTGAGCTTTCTAATTTAATTAGTGTCTATTAGCACATAATTGATTGTCTGCTTTTACATGTAAAAGCGATGGTTTGAAAAAACCCCAAAATTTCTCACCGTGAATATGGCATATGCTGCCGACACGGCGTAAAGCAACCACCAATCAATCAATCAATCAATCTGGAAGTGGCCTGGGTCCCGACAATTTTATTTGAATTAACCGATAGTTTGGATTAACCAACTTTGGTTTAACCAACTTTTTTATATGATAAATGGTAGGATTTTGTGGGGCCGCCAAAGAAAGTTTGGATTAACCGATCGTTTGATCTGATTTTTGGCTCCGGTTTCTTGCTTTAAGGTATTCTTCTATGTGTTGTAGCCGCCCGCTTTCTTTAGCTAATTTACCTGCTATATATTTGTCCATAATTGTGTTGATTAATTCTGGGGTTACCCATGGGTCCTGGTTGTTTTTTATTTAAAGCTTTGGCAGTCTATATAGACTCCCTACACCTATGTTTGCTTGTTTCCTATTCTTTATTAGTGTCCATAATACTTCAATATTTATGTCTGGTCTGTTTGCTTCTTGAGGAGTCTTATGATAGGAGTTTAGTTTTGTTTGGTGTATATTGCAACCCCTCCACCCCTTTTTTGTGTTTGTGTATTGGTCAGTGTTTTCCTGTCCTCTCTCAGAAGTCTGTACCCACTAATCTATTGTAGTTGGTCACTATGCAGCTCATGAAACCATGTCTCCGATAGTGTCAACACATCAAATTTACAGATATTTAAGTGTAGCTTAATGCTGTCAATTTTGCTGCTGCACTTTGCCAGTTTAAATGAGCAAAATGCATGCCTTTGCCTAGTCTACAGTCAATCTCCCCCTCCTTGTTTTTGCGGCAATTGGGTATAAATAGCTATTGGTCCTGGAGGTGGGTTTTGTTCTCTAGTGTGGATTAGAGAAGGGATTTTGTTAGTGTTTTTAACAACTAAAAACGATTGTATTTTTGAGCTAGTATTTTTATGGTCACCTACCTCATTTTGCTGTCAGTACTTGTGCCACCAGTGCATGTGGACATGTTGCTGTTCCTGCGCAGCATTAGTAAGGTGGTCGCCGAGAATATGCGTGTGTTGTTTGTGGGGCTTTCAGGATTTATTCTGGTATTCTCTTTAGGCTTAAAAGTTTTAGGATAATTTTTGTGGCAATAAGATTAGGATAATTATCATGATCTCTTTTGCAAAATGATATTTTGGTAGTGTGAGTATATATTTCCCGACATATTATTCATATTTATTTGTTACATTTTGTTAGGTATCAGTTTTAGTATATTTTTGATAAATTCCTAAGTTCTATACTATCTCAGCTTCTGTTCCTGTGAGTGAATAATATACATGATCATACGATATAGTTAGTGTTTTTAAAATAACACGCATATGTAAATTGATCACGCAAAGAGTCAGGTGTGCCGATAGCTTGCATATGGCGAGCTATGGGTGTATTAATTTTTCAGGTGTGACAGTTGTTGTTTTGTTAATTCCCTCATTTGTTTTTGCTGTTTATAGTCGAGGGGAAAAAAAGGAGAGGAGAAAGAAGATAGAAGAAGGGAGAGGAGAGAAAAGGGAAGCGAGAGAAAATAAAATAAAAGGGGGTACTTATCCGTTTGTGCATTTGTCTGCCTCACTTACGGTTCGCGATGATTCAGTCAGACATTTTGGCTGCCACTTTGTGGATGAATGTTTGGGTGTAATGGACAGCATCGTGTAGGCCATACGCATTGCGAGTCATCTGTTTCCCTTTTCACAGTTTGTGGACATACGTCGCATATCTGGGAGTTCTTAGGCTGGCTTTGGCAACCCCTCATGTAGCCTATGGATGAAACCATTTATTTCTGGTATGCAGCTATCTATTAATGCTTGGTAGTCGGTATGGTCCATTTACATATATTATATATTATATTTTGTGTCTTGTATATTGTATATTGCATATTGAATGTTGTATGTTGTATGTTGTATATTGTATAGGATAAATTCTATAATATAATCTATATTCTATTTTCTATATTCTATGCTATATATTATATATTATATATTATATATTATATATTTATATATCATATATTTTATATTATATACCATATATCATATATTATATATTATATACTACATATTATATATTATATATTATATATTATATATAGGTTCTGGCTACAAATAAAGAGAGACAGCAAGAAGGTAATGGGTTGGTAACTTTATATATCAATATCTCGACCACTTGCTCGGGCATACCCATACCGTAAAAGGAAAATTGAGACGAGTGAGCTGACTCACACGCCCACCAACAGTTTATATTGATCAACACAGGACTGCAGCATGGGCTACAGCACAGGCCCGCAGCACATGGAACACAATAATAAACATACCAGGACAGAGTCCAGCAGTTTATCAAAGAATAATAAATAATATAATGTATTTTCCGCTGCCTATACTCGTCTAACATGTTATATTATATATTATATATTATATATAATATAATTTATTTTATATATTATATATTTTATATTCTATTTTTATATTATATATTTTATATTATATATTTAAATTATATATTATATATTATATATGTTATATTATATATTTTATATTATATATTGCTATTATAAACTGTCTAATCATGGACAAACCAATATCCTATCATGGCCAGAAGAGCAATGCAAGTTGTTAGCTGAAGAGACACACTTTCACACAACATTTAATAACCAAAGTTCCGTGGAGTGTCCCAAGTCATAATTATATCTGAAGCAAATGCTTGTTATTACGGCAGAACATAGACTTCTTTTCCCGAGGATTCTATTTCGGCAATTTCTTGTTCTTTCCCGTTCTTTTTTTTTTTTTTTTCGTTCTTTCTTTCTTTCTTTCTTTCTTTCTTTCTTTCTTTCATTCTGTTCATGTTTTCTTGTCATTCTTTCTTTCATGCTTTCTTTCGGGCCTTCTCTCGTTTCTTCTTTAATTCTTTCTTTCATTCCTTTTTTGTTTCATTCTTTTGGTCTTTCCTTCTTTCTTTCCCGTTTTCCTTCATTTTGTGTACCCAGTTATAATTATTTCCCTATTTTGTCCCTATTTTTCTCTTATTTTCTCCCTATTTTTCCCCGGGATGTGGTTACCGATGAAGGCAGAGATCGAGGGGCCGTGCACTTGCCCAGCGTCCAGACATAATAAACACAGACCGGAACTTTGGGGGGCAAAGGTCAAGGACGCCTGGAAGGCCACGCTTGCCCTGAGGTACAGAGGACTGCTGGCACCTGGTGGCGGCCGCCAGAACTAGCCCCAGGACATTACCATTAAAGGACATATTTCACGTATGTCATACATACAAAGCAGTCCCAAGGGCATATATATAAGTGTAGTGGTCTGCACTGACCTCTGAGGTAGTGTGTTTATAGCAGGGAGCCTAGGTGGTGTAATGGTTAGCACACTGACCAGGAATGCAAAGAGATGTGGGTTCGAGTCCTGCTCTAGGCGCAATATTTCCCATTTTCATCACCCCCACGACACTGGTGCCGTGACCAGGATGCTGTACATGCTACGCACTGTACAGTTGTTGAACCTACCCTGTGTATGTAAGTGCGTTGCATTGCCTGTATGTATGTAATTGTAAGCATTAAAATACTTACAATTCCAGGGGGACGAGTGTAGTGGTCTGCACTGACCTCTGAGGCAAGGAGCCGCACAGACAGGTAGGCGTGGGTAGTGTGTTGATAGCAGGGAGCCTAGGTGGTGTAATGGTTAGCACACTGACCCAGAATGCACAGAGATGTGGGTTCGAGTCCCGCTATAGGTGCAATATTTCCCATTTTCATCACCCCCACGACATACATATAATTACATATATATACATATATATATACATATATATATACATATATACATATATACATATATATATACATATATATATACATATATATATATCTAGGTATGTATTCATAGATATATGTATATATATATGTATATGCATATATATACGTACAAATACAAATATAGGCAATATATTTAGGCATACATATACAGTAAAACCTCTCCAACTGACCACCTCCATAGATCAACCACTTCCCTATAGCAATCACTTTATTTGGGTCCCAAACTATCGCCCATACAATACCATTGTAGCGATAAAAAAAAACCTCCCTAAACCGACCACTTGACTAAGTGGATCAGTTAACGTCGGTCCGATGGTCGGTCCATTTAGAGAGGTTTTACTGTATTTACATATGTGCTATATAAGGTGCTATTTGAATATAAACAAATAATTATTGTTGCTAGTCCAATGGCCATCTTATGCATGTAGTTACTACCTACACACCTGTCTTGTATATATTCAATTATATATATATATATCATTATATGTAATAACTAATACAAATATGAATAATGTATATGGGTCATTCTCTGAAACTGGGCACAAAAGTGTGACATGAAAGCAAAAGTGAAAACCTTCCAAATAATAGCAAAGATCCTTCCAAATAATAGCCTAATCCAATGTTCTATGAAGGTATGCATGTTGTGCATATGTCAGAGTTGACAAAAATCAATTTCACTTTTGGAATTAGATCTTATACAAATTGAGAAATACATTAATATCACTTGTGTAACATGAAAATCAAAGACACATCCAGAACCTCATTTTAACATATACAACATAGTCAAACAAGATTTTCTTGATTACTGTTAAGCAGACAAGCTTATGACTTACAAGAACAAAATTGAAATAAGTTGAAAAAATGGCTACATGTATGGTGTAAATGTGTAAATTTTCACATTTTCACTCTAGCGCAAAATCATACAATTATAATGTTGATATCTTTTGTGGGATAAATTCAATACATGTAGAACTGCTAACATGCATAATAGACAGAGGATACAATAATTATTTGACTTGTTATCAATAAAACAAAGACTTAATTATCAGCATCCTAACGTGGAGACCAAATATGTGGTGCCCAGTTTTGGAGAATAACCATATACTATCAAACATAATCCAACACCAGTGCCACCTGTATTGTTCCATTTCACTAATCACCGTGGGGCTGTTTGAGATATTATATATATATTAATATTTATATACCTGATCGTCCTGACATGACCTTAGATGTTGCCAGGACGTAAATGCCCAATAACCAACAACCATCCATGTTTAGATTCCAGCCTGTTATGTAGGGATTGCTTATCCACGGCTATTAGATCAATTAATCATGGTTATTGTTACTATGTTATTGTTAGTATGTTAGTGTTAGTATGTTAGTGTTAGTATGTCAGTTCGGTTATCTTAAGTGCAAGACATTTGACTGTTCTATATCATGAATATTCTAAGCTATGTTGAATATGTATGCCATGAATACATAAAAATCTGTCTAAGAGTAGACAAGCTGCACCCCACCTATGACATATACAAAAGAACCAAAGTGAAATTACTAGACAATAGGAGAATAATTCATTTGAAAACATTAGCATATAGCTATAGTCAAAACAATAAACTCCTAACAAAACCACAAAGGGCTACTAGAGCAAATAATGCACCACTACTAAAGCAGACCAGAAGTCAAATAAAAGCTCATGAGAGAAGCACGCTGGAAATGGCTGCCAAGGTGTGGAATGCCCAAATGGTAAAGGAACGACAAATTCCTGACCTAAAAACTAACACAAAATATGTGTGCAAAATAAGCCTAGGAAACCCCCACTAAGCTGCACTGCAAAGGGGCATGTGATATGTTATGGCCCACCAGTGGGACGCCCAATGGAAGGTAACCATGCCAAAAGTAGCCAGATAACACACCACACAGCTATGTACAAGGCTATGATATGTAAATAGGAGTAGGCTAGTCTAGTAATACGAGTATAACAAAATAAAATACATATTTGCCAAGAAAATAAAAAGAAACTAACATAGGCTACTAACCATACCAACCAATTATCTATCTGCTATTGAAATGCAGGCAATCAAATACCTTATCAGCAGCTACTGTGTGATAAGATAACACCAACACTACAACTGGCCAGCATTGAAAACAAGCCTGGGTACCCGGGCTTATATGCTATGGACTGTATAAATACAGCCTCAATAAACAAAACAATAAATCAATAAAGGATTCAGGTGCAAAAACAACTAAATCGATTTGAGTTGTTTTCTGTCAAATAGATTTTATTATCAATCTTTCCATTTGAGTAGGGCATTATATAGGGGATATGGCAGCTTCTGCAAAATAACAGAATTAGTTATCGGAATGACAGCAGCTTCAGCTCAAAAATGGTAGTCCTGGTTTCATTTCAGCCCAGATGCTGTTTGTTGGTTTTTGCGTCTGAACCAGTCATGATGGCCGAATGAGTTCAGCGTCCGCCTCCAGTTCAGGTAGCTCCTGGGTTTCGAACCTCCCGGGTTCGAACCCTGGCCGAGTCAAACCAATGACTTACCAATTGATGCTTCTCACTACCTAGCCTGGTACTCAGCATTACTAGGATAATGCAATGAGAAGTGGAATGAGGAAGACCAATTGTCCGCGATTGAAATTTCCCTGCATAATCAACTAATGTACCAAAAACAAACAACCCCAAAAACCCTTCACATGAAGACTTAAGGCGCAAAACCACCTAAACACCAATTCAACATTTAATTAAAATAATGATTTTCGCCTGAAAATAATTTTAATTCTTACTAATTCCACTTTTCTTGTGATGATCTGATTATGAAGCAATGAACAAAAAGTGAGGATGTAAACAAAAAAACCCAACATTTTGAAAGTTTGATTCGAAGGTTTAGCTTAATTTTTGGATCAGCGCTTACATGGGTTTGTGCCATTTGAGTAGGGCATTATATAGGGGATGTGGCTGCTTCTGTGAAATAACAGACTTAGTTATCGGAATAACAGCAGCTTCAACTCAAACATGGTAGTCCTGGTTTCCTTTCAGTCCAGATGCTGGTTTCTTTTTGCGCCTAAACCCTTGTCCTGTAAAATTCAGGTGTCCAAATCTTTAAAGCCAATATGCATGCAAGCTGCTTCTTTTGCGCATGTGCAGACATCAGCTTGGATTCGAGGCATATCCAATGTACCTGGAATTTAAAGCAGTGACGACAAAGGAGACTTCAAAATGTGTAGCATGCATATTCCCTGACAAAGCCAGAATCCCAAAATGGATATAAATCCATCTCATTCCCGCCAGTGTGGTCTGTAGTCACTAGAGGATTCAAATTCCACTCCTAGACATACATCGCATATTGCCATAGTTACTTAGCCCTGAGGCAGTCTCAGCCTTCATTAGAAAAAGTACCAGACGAGGTTGCCTAGTCGGTAGAATGTCCCTTCTAGTGTAGAATGGTTTGGGATCGATTCTCAACCCGCGCCCCCCCCCCAAATAATCCCCACTCAATTAGTCCCTATATTAATAACATTAATTTACAAAAGACAACAATCCTTACAGTAGGCTTATTAGGATAGGATAAGCACCGCTTGGCTCAGGACTCAGTAGACTGTAGCTAACGCCATTACCTGATTACCTGATATTCTACTGAGTCACAATATTCAGGCACAACCCCTTTCTTAGCCTGTTCTATTCTACTACTGCCGAACGCCAGATGATGTCAAAACATGTTTTGCTACTATTCGATTTGAATAAACCTGTACGGTCGAACCTACCGCATTGGAAGAGTATACTCTATACACTTGGCCATCTCACCCAGTGTTCCAGTCAGTGAGAGTGTTGGCAAGTGTACTGAGAAGGTTGGTTGCTGGTTGTTGGAGTTTGATGTCCTGGCAACATCTAAGGTCATATCAGGACGGGTACCAATTTGTGTCAGTGCGCATTTATCAGTTCATGGCGACTTTATAGTATTACTCCAATGGTAGACCAGGCTGTCAGCACCATGACCTGATATATTACTCAGTCACATTATCCTGACACAAAGCCAACCAGTCCTTCCCTATCCTAATAATGCTGAGCGACTGCCTAGGAAGCGAACAGTATAAATTATTAAGTCATTAGGTAGACTTGACCAGGGTTCCTATCCCTCAGTATTAGTATGATAATATGTTAGTTTGATTCAGAGACTGAGAAGGATATCGGGTCATGATACTGGCGCTATGTTATCCCAGGCGGGCAGCACTAGAAAGTCACTATCACCGTGCACTGGCACTAACCCTAACATCACCTCAAATGTGGCTAGGACTTAAAGCAACAATAAACCTAACCACCACAACCTCATGTGTCTCTCCTACCTCTCAAACCCCTAAGCAATTAAACTATCCCCCCACCACCCCTCTCCCAATATAGGCGGTAAGTCAAGCAGCTGTCAGAGCTCTGGGTTTGTGGTTATTGTCTTGTACTTGTAGTGCTGGGGTCAGTCTGCACTGGGCTGCTTGGTTGTTGGAGTTTTACGTCCTGGCAACATCTTAGGTCATATCAGGACGGGTACCGACTTGTGACAGTGCGCACTCATAGCAACTTTAGAGTGTTGCCCAACTGGGCAAGCCGGCCACCGGCACCATGAGCCGATATCCCATTCAGTCACATTATCCGGACATAGACCTAACCAGTCCTTGCCCTCTCCTATTAATGCTGAGCGGCAAGCTGGAAAATGACAAGCATCAATTTTATAAGTCATTGGTTTGACTCGACTGGGAATCGAACTCCCGACCTTCCGCACGCGAGGCCCGCGCTCTGCCGATTCGGCCACAGCGCTCCCTAGTGTCCGCTGCGAGAACCGGTCAGGATATAGTTAAGATGATGATGATATGGAGTATAGAAATAACTGTAGGGAGGGTGAGGGGAGAGGGGATAATGGAGTTGAGGGAAAACAGGCTGAGCCGGTTATTTATAGTGGCAAAGCTCCAAGCAGAGTTTGTCAGCATTATGCTGTGAGAGTGGAGAGTGTAGTTCTCTGTAGATCTGGGTGGGATTTAAGGGTTCAGTTGTGATAGAAAAAACGCAAAGCTTGTTTTATTTAACGATGCCTCGAGAGCACATTGAGTTTCATCATCGGCTATTGAACGTCAAACGTATGGTCATTCTCACATATTTCTTTAGATGAAACCCACTGCCGCCACATAGGCTACTTTGGTCATTCTCACATATTTCTTTAGAGGGAACTCACTGCCGCCACATAGGCTACTTTTTCCAATTAGCAGCAAGGGGTGTTTTATATGCACTTTCCCACACACAGGACATCATATATCACAGCCTTTGATGAACCAGTTGTGGACCACAGGTTTGAACGGAACATAGCCCAAACTGCAAATGGATCCACTGAGAAGGATCGATCGGATGACACGCACCTTCACAGGTGGCCACTCTACCACCTGAGCTACGTCCCGCTCCCCCAGTTTTGATCGAGTAACCAACCAACCATACCTTTATTTACCATAGTATATTTTTATTCATTTAACTTACTTAAATAGGCTGTAACATCCACCAAAGTATATTTACTTATTCACAATTATTATGATCAAAAATGTCTAGTCACAATTTGCATAGCTTGCAACAACATATTCTCTAAACCAGACGGTACAGCTGAATGAGTTGAGCGTCCGTCTTAAAAATTGATATTTGTCTCTTCCTAGCCATGCGCTCGGCATTATTAGGATAGGGCAAGAACTGGTTGGCTCAGTGTAAGGATAATGTGACTCAGTGGGATATCAGATCATAGTGTGTGCAGCCTGGGCTCCCAGTGGGGAAGCATTATAAAGTCACCATGAGTGCACACTGTCAGAAGTCGGTACCCGTCCTGATATTACCTTAAATGTTGCCAGGATGCAAAACTCCAAGAACCAACCGAGCAATCTACCATTCCAGGGTGGCTTCATGTCCTCACTCTAAGCATAATCTTCCTGTTTGCTCCACTTGCTAATCCCCTTTTTCATATGACACTATATTTTGTGTCATTTTAAATTTGTTTATTTTATCTTTTTATTGAGGCTGTATTTATACTGTCCATAGCATGTAAGCCCGGGTATTCAGGCTTGTTTTAAATGCTGGCCAGTTGTAGTGTTGGTGTTATCTTACCACACAGTAGATGCTGATATTTTATTTGATTGCCTGTATTTCAGTAGCAGATAGATAATTGGTTGATATATGGTTAGTAGCCTATGATAGACTTTAGGATTTTCTTGTCATATATGTATTTTATTTTTGTCTACTCTTACTACTAGACTAGCCTAATCCTATTTACATATCATAAGGCTTGTACGTAGCTGTGTGGTGTGCTATCTGGCTACTTTTGGCATGGTTACATTCCATTAGGCGTCCCGCTGGTGGGCCGTGATATATCACATGCCACTTTGCAGTGCAGCTTAGTGGGGGTTTCGTAGCCTTATTTTGCACATATATTTTTTGTATATTTTTAGGTCAGTAATTTGTCGTTCCTTTACCATTTGGGCACTCCACACCTTGGCAGCCATTTCCCGCATGCTTCTCTCATGAATGTTTTCAAATGAATTATTCTCCTATTTTCTAGTAATATATCATATATCGATATTGTGTATAAAGTCGCACCTGTGGACTGTGGGCTCCACCCCTCTAAATCACTAACCACAAACCGCTCTATCCACCTAACTCCTACAGCCAGACCCCATAGCTGCATTGATGGTTAATTTAACGCACACTTATTATTCATTTTTGGAGCGCAACTAAAATAATTAAACTACTCTAGGCATGCCAAAGACAAAACAACGCAAATACTAATCTAATGCTGGGTTTCTATTACTCATCAGACATCGCTTCACTAATAAAGAACCCCTCAGCAGCAGTGCGCCCTAACTGAAAGACCCCCCTCCCCCCCCCCCCCCACACACACTCACCGCGGTAATTACCACAGCAATAATTGTAGTATAAACCACTTATCTGAATATAAATAATGATTATCCCTCCCCATCCACCAAAGCCCACGATGTATACTACACATATGAACTTACAATGACTTGTACAACTAAACTAAAGCTTGTTTTATTGAACAATGCCTCTAGAGCACATTGATTCTTATCGTCGGTTATTGGACGTCAAACATATCGTCATTCTGACATATTTCTTTGGAGGAAACCCACTGCCGCCACATAGGCCACTCTTCCCGATAAGCAGCAATGGTCTTTCACTTGGAAAGTCACAGTGATGGGCCTAACCACACTAATTGTGATTTGTTCCTATTTTGGTGAACATGCTCGGTGAATGTTTAGTGTAGGTTCCCCCACAGCCACCCACACACCACTACACTACCCCACTTCCGGTGGTATCAGGGCAGCCTAGTTACAATGATTGCGTTAACAAGGGTTACTGCTTGCTGATATTGAATTATGTCCTTCTCATGAGTGGGGGATAACTCCGTCTCCCGCCTTCACCGCCGGTCAACCCTGTCGTCTGCTCTGCTTCCATTGTCGTCTGCTCTCCTCCCATTGTTGTCTGCTCTCCTCCCATTATCGTCTGCTCTCCTCCCATTGCCGTCTGCTCTCATCCGATTGTCGTCTGCTCTCATCCGATTGTCGTCTGCTCTCGTCCAATTGTCGTCTGTTCCACGGGGAAACTCACCAGTAATTGAATGCCGTCTTTTAAACAGGAAATTATTCCACTGACATTCAAATAATTCCACCGCAGGATTGGAGTTGGCCGCGTATGAGACTGAATGTGTCGTCTGCTATGGTTATTCCTGACGACATTTGGTTGTTCGCAGACGAAAGGGATAATACACATGCTAGAAGGTTATAACGTGGGGTTAGGGTGCTGCTTTGTACGTTGATATTACTGTGGGTCTGATGGTTTGGGTGGTTTGGTATCGCTTGAGATTAGATGGACCTGATTGGAGTTGGCTATGATGGATTGAAATGTTGGTGCTGTTTTTTTTTGGAGTTTGTCATCCTGGCAACATCCAAGGCCATATGATGACAGGTATCGACTTGTGACAGTGCGCACTCATGGTGACTTTATAGTGCTGCCCCAGTGAGAAACCAGGCCATTAGAAACATGACCCAATTTCCCACTCAGTCACGTTATCGTGAAACTACGCCAACCAGTCCTTGCCCTATCGTAATATGTCAGAAACCACCAAACCGTCGGACTATGCAGCATGGCAAAGAAATGAAGATGAAATAGTGAGCAACATTTAGAATGAAACGGTGCGATGAACAAGTATTGCAACACTGCCACGCAGAATTAAAGTAGAGATGGACAAAACAGAAGAGACGGGAGAAGTAAGGGCTGTAGGGAAAGGTTGGTCAAGTGTCCTAATTGCCGGATGTACGGGGGAGCATTGATACAGTGATGAAGCTATAAATAGAAATGAAGCAGTACAGCAATACCTCACCTGCATCCATGTAGAAGGAGACCACCTGCATAAGTAGATCCCTGCAGCAGTACATCTCTGTTAGTACATCTCTGTGGCAGGAGACTGCCTGCATTAGTGCATACATGTGGCAGCAGACTGCATGCATTAGTACATCCGTGTGGCAGCGGACTGCATGCATTAGTACATCCGTGTGGCAGCAGGCTGCCTACATTAGTACATCCATGTGGCAGCAGACTGCCTGCATTAGTACACCCCTGTTGCAGCAGACTGCCTGCATTAGTACACCCCTGTGGCAGCAGACTGCCTGTATTAGTACATCCGTGTGGAAGCAGACTGCCTGCATTAGTGCATCTCTGTGGAAGCAGGGTGCCTGCATTAGTGCATCTCTGTGGAAGCAGGCTGCCTGCATTAGTACACCCCTGTGGCCGCAGACTGCCTGCATTCATACATCTCTGTGGTAGCAGACTGCCTGCATTCATACATCCCGGTGGCAACAAACTGCCTGCATTATTACATCCCTGCATCAGTACATCTATATTGATGCACCCGTGCAGGAGGACACCACCTGCATTAGTACATACATGCAGCATGACACCACCCGCATTTGTATATTTGCTGCAGGACACCACCTGCATTAAGGTATTTAGACAGCATAACACCAATTGCCTTAATGCATTCCTCGAGTAAGCCTAAACACACATTACTACATCCTCACAGCAGGACAGAACCTGCAGTACTGTGACAGGTCACCACCTGCATCTATGCACCCTGCATCTTTGTAACAGGTCACCACCTGCATCTATGCACCCTGCATCTTTGTAACAGGTCAGCACCTGCATCTATGCACCCTGCATCTTTGTAACAGGTCAGCACCTGCATCTATGCACCCTGCATCTTTGTAACAGGTCAGCACCTGCATCTATGCACCCTGCATCTTTGTAACAGGTCAGCACCTGCATCTATGCACCCTGCATCTTTGTAACAGGTCAGCACCTGCATCTATGCACCCTGCATCTCTGTAACAGGTCAGCACCTGCATCTATGCACCCTGCATCTTTGTAACAGGTCAGCACCTGCATCTATGCACCCTGCATCTCTGTAACAGGTCAGCACCTGCATCTATGCACCCTGCATCTTTGTAACAGGTCAGCACCTGCATCTATGCATCCTGCATCTTTGTAAGAGGTCCCCACCTCCATCTATGCATCCTGGTTCATTGTCACAGTTCACCACCTGCACATATGTATCATGGATCATTGTATATGGTCACTACCTGCATCTGTCCAGTCTGGATCTTTGTAAACGGTCACCACCTGCATCTATACATCCTGCATCGTTGTAATAGGTCACCACCTGCATCTATGTATCCTGAATCTTTGTAAGAAATCACCACCTGCATCTATGCATCCTGGCTCATTGTAACAGGACACCACCTGCAGCTATGCATCCTGGTTCATTGTAACAGGACACCACCTGCATCTATGCATCCTGGCTCATTGTAACAAGACACCACCTACATATACGCATCCTGGATCATTGTAAGAGGTTACCACCTGCATCTATACATCCATGATCTCTGTAAGCGGTCAGGACCTGCATTTATGCAACCTTTATCATAGTAAAAGGTCACTACCTGCACGTAAGCATCCTGGATTATTGTAAGAGGTCACCACCTGCATCTATGCAGTCTGTCTCATAGTAAAATGTCATCACCTGCATCCATGTATCCCTGATCTTTGGAAGAGGTCACCATCTGCATCTATGCATCCTGGATCATTGTAAGAGGTCACACCCTGCATCTATGCATCCCGGATCAGTGTAAGAGGTTACCACCTGCCTCTGTACATCCATGATCTCTGTAAGCGGTCACGACCTGCATATATGCAGCCTGCATCATAGTAAAAGGTCATTACCTGCATCTATGCATCGCTGATCTTTGGAAGAGGTCACCACCTGCATCTATGCATCCTGGATCTTTGTAAGAGGTCACCACCTGCATCTATGCATCCTGGATCTTTGTAAGAGGTCACAACCTGCATCTATGCATCCTGGATCATTGTAAGAGGCTACCACCTGCATCTATACATCCATGATCTCTGTAAGCGGTCACGACCTGCATCTATGCAGCCTCTATCATAGTACAAGGTGATCACCTGCATCTATGCATCCTTTATCTTAGGAAGAGGTCACCACCTGCATATATGCATCCTTGATCTTTGTAAGAGGTCACCACCTGCATCTATGCATCCTATATCTTTGGAAGAGGTCACAACCTGCATCTATGCATCCTGGATCTTTGTAAGAGGTCACCACCTGCATCTATGCATCATGGATCATTGGAAGAGGACACCACCTGTATCTATTCATCCTGGATATTTGCAAGAGGACACAACCTGCATCTATGCATCATGGATCATTGGAAGATGACACCACCTGCAGCTATCCATCATGGATCATTGGAAGAGCACACCACCTGTATCTATTCATCCTGGATCTTTGCAAGAGGTCACCCCCTGCCATTATGCATGCTGCATCTTTGTAAGATACATATCAATCTGAACAAAGCACTATTATATTATTCAAATCATTAATGCACAATTGAGAATTATAAATATCATAAAGAGATCACGGAACAGATGCCATGCATTATGCATTAATTTACGCACGTGCTTGTAATTATAGAAACAGAAAAATTCCTCCCCTGTGCCAGAACCGCACCTGCTCGTAAAGCATTGTAGGAATAAGGCCAAATACAAAAAGAAATTGGTGATCATCCCCGCCCGTGCGTGAAAAATCGCCTTCCCCTGAATTTGTTAGAAATGTGTCGGGCTAGCAACAATTCAATTTGTGTATCAATTTGTAAGTCATTGGTTTGGCTCGGCGAGGGTTCAAACCCAGGATTTTGAATCCCGTGACTTACCAGAATGGGAGTCGGGCGCTCAGCTCATTCGGCCAGCTGGTCTGGTTACCTATTACATCTACTTAAAAAATAAAAAGTAAAAAATATAATTATAAACCACCCACCCGACCCTGATTTATATTTCAAAAGGACGATCACCAACCTTGTTTGTATTTGGCCTAATTGGAGAGATACTAATACAATGATGAAATGATAGGTGGCGCTGCGAATGTGTTTCAGTGGAATAAAGAGACAATTAAAACGGATCGAACGGATAACGCACAAAGAAACACAATTGCTCATACCTACAGTGGGTCTAAACAAAAAGCATAAAAGAAAGCCACGATTGTAAGGATGGTCATTTTTTCTACATTTGAAAATAATTGAGGGTGAGTAAGATAGTACGTGACCTCCCAGATGCCCTTCCCCCCTTACCCCCCCTCCCCCTCCCCCCTCCCCCCTCCCCCCTCCCACCGTCAACCCACTACCAACCTGTCCGCCTGGATCAGCAATGAGCTGTAGCGGAACCGGAAGTGGCGATCCAGGAATTGGGGCGTGGCGGGAGGGGGTGTTGGGGTTTTGGGGTTTTGGGGTGTGGGGAGTGTGTGGGAGGGTGGGGAGTGTTTGGGGGCGTGTAGGGGCGTGTGGGGGCGTGCAGGGGCGTGTAGGGGTGTGTGGGGGCGGGTGGGGGCGGGTGGGGGCGGGTGGGGGCGGGTGGGGGCGTGTGGGAGCGGGTGGGGGTGTGTGGGGGCGTGTGGGGGCGTGTAGGGGCGTGTGGGGGCGTGTAGGGGCGTGTAGGGGCGTGTGGGGGCGTGTTGGGGCGTGTAGGGGCGTGTTGGGGCGTGTATGGGCGTGTGGGGGCGTGTGGGGGCGTGTGGGGGCGTGTGGGGGCGTGTGGGGGCGTGTTGGGGCGTGTGGAGGCGTGTGGGGGCGTGTGGGGGCCTGTGGGGGCGTGTGGGGAGGGTGGGAGGGTGGGGAGGGTGGGGAGGGTGGGGAGGGTGGGGAGGGTGGGGAGGGTGGGCGTATGTGGTGGAGTGGTGGGGAGTGTTGGGGAGTGTGTGGGAGTATGGCTGACTGTTAGGGAGTGTGGGTGAGTGTGGGTGAGTGTGGGTGAGTTTGGGTGAGTGTAGAGAGTGTGTGGCACGTGGATAGTGTGGGGAGTGTAGAGAGTGTGGGGAGTGTGGGGAGTGTGGGGAGTGTGGGGGTGGTTGGTAGGGTAGATGGCGAGTGTGGGGAGGGTAGGGAGGTTTGGGGATGGTGGGTGGGGGTGGGTGAGTGCAGGGAGTCTGGGTGAGTCTGGGTGAGTGTAGGGAATGTGGGGGCGTGAGGGGGCGTACGTGCAGAGTGTCGGGTGGGTGGCGATGATGGGTGGTGTGGGGGTTGCGGGTGGGGCTGGGTGGGGGTGTGGGTATGGGTGGGGCAGGGTGGTGGTGCTGGGTGTTGGTGTGTGTGGTTGTGTGGGTGTGTGGGTCTGTGGGTCTGTGCGTGTGTGCGTGTGTGTGGGTGTGTGGGTGTGTGGGTGTGGGTGTGGGTGTGGGTGTGGGTGTGGGTGTGGGTGTGGATGTGATGTGTGGGTGTGTGGCCGTGTGGGTGTGGTGTGTGGGTGTGGGTGTGGATGTGGCACGTGGGTTTGAATGTGGGTGTGGTTGTGGTGGCTGAGTGTGGGTGTGGGTGTGGGTGTGGGTATGGGTGTGGGTGTATGTATGGTTGTTGGTATGGTGATGGGTGGGGGTGTGGGTGTGGGTGTGGTGTGTTGGTGTGGAGTGTGGGCATGGGTGTGGGTGTGAATGTGGTGTGTGGGTGTGTATGGCCATGGGTTTGGGTATGTTGGCTGGGTGTGGGTGGTGTGAGTGTGGGTGTGGGCGGGGGGGTGGGGGTGGTGGCTGGGTGCGAGTGTGGGCGTGCGTGTGGCGTGTGGTGTGTGTATGCGTGCGTGTGCGTTTGGGTATGGGTTGGGTATGGGTATGTGGTTGTGGTGGCTGGGTGTGAGTGTGGATGTGGGTGTGGGTGTGGGTGTGGGTGTGCTGCGTGGGTGTGAGTGTGGGTGTTGGTGTGGTTGTGGTGGCTGAGTGTGGGTTGGGTGTGGGTGTGGGTGTGGGTGTAGGTGTAGGTGTGGGAGTGGGTGTGTATGGGTGTGGTGCCTGGGTGTGGGTGTGGGTGTGGATGTGGTGTGTGGGTGCGTGTGGCCGTGTGGGTTTGGTGCGTGGGTGTGAGTGTGGGTGTGGGTGTGGTGCATGGGTTTGAATGTGGGTGTGGGTGTGGGTGTGGTTGTGGTGGCTGAGTGTGGGTGTGGGGGTGGGTGTGTGTATGGGTGTGGGTGTGGTGCCTGTGTGTGGGTGTGGGTGTTGTGTGTTGGTGAGGTGTGTAGGTGTGGGTGTGGGTGTGGATGTGGTGTGTGGGTGTGTGTGGCCATGGGTGTGGGTGTGGTCGTTGGGTGTGGGTGTTGTGGGTGTGGGCGTGGGCGTGGGCATGGGGGTTGGGGTGGTGGCTGGTTGTGACTGTGGGCATGCGTGTGGTATGTGGTATGTGGTATGTGGTATGTGGTGTGTGTATGCGTGGTGTGCGTTTGGGTTTGGGTGTCGGAGTGGTTGTGGTGGCTGGGTGTCGGTTTGAGTGTGGGTGTGTGTGTGGTTGTGGTGGCTGAATGTGGGTGTGGGTATGGGTGTGGGTGTGGTGCCTGGGTGTTGGTGTGGGTGTGGGTGTGAGTGTGTGTGTGGTTGTGGTGGTTGAATGTGGGTGTGGGTATGGGTGTGGGTGTGGGTGTTGGTGTGGGTGTGGGTGTGGGTGTGAGTGTGAGTGTGGGTGTGGGTGTGGGTGTGGGTGTGGGTGTGGGTGTGCGTTTGAGTGTGGGTGTGGGTGTGGTGCGTTGGTTTGAGTGTGGGTGTGTGTGTGGTTGTGGTGGCTGAATGTGGGTGTGGGTGTAGGTGTGATGCCTGGGTGTGGGTGTGGGTGTGGGTGTGGGTGTGGGTGTGGGTGTGGGTGTGGGTGTGGGTGTGGATGTGGGTGTGGGTGTGGGTGTGGGTATGGGTGTGGGCGTGGGTGTGGGTGTGGGTGTGCTGCCTGGGTGTGGGTGTTGGTGTTGGTGTGAGTGTGGGTGTGAGTGTGGGTGTGAGTGTGAGTGTGATTGTGGGTGTGGATGTGGGTGTCGGTCTGGGTGTGGGTATGGGTGTCGGTCTGGGTGTGGGTGCGCACCGTTTATCACCTGCACCGACAGCAAGCCGATATCCCGAGACGGATGGGTCGCCGGGGAGCGGGCGAACAAGGCGCCCGGCGCCCCTACACAAGGGCGTCGTATGGTGGCGCCACTAAACAGGCTCACCGGCCACCCACTCACACATATACCGCCCTTCACACACCACCCATTCATATCTCACCCACTCACACACCACCAACTCACACACCACCCATTCACACCCGACCCACTCACACACGACCCACTTACAAACGACCCACTCACACACAACACACTCACACACCACCCACTCACATTCCACCCACTGACACACCACCCACTGACACACCACCCACTTACACACCACCCACTCATACACCACCCACTCATATACCACCCACTCACACACCACCCACTCACAAACCAGTCACTCAGAGACCACCCACTCACACACCACCCACTCACACACACCCCACTCATATACCACCCACTCACTCACCACCCACTCACATACAACTCACTCAGAGAACACCCACTCACACACCACCCACTCACACACCACCCACTCATACACCACCCACTCACACACCACCCACTCGCACATAACCCACTCACATTCCACCCACTAACACCACCCTCTCATCCACCACCTACTTACACAACACCCATTCACACATAACTCACTGACACACCACCCACTGACACACGACCCACTTATACACCACTCACACACCACCCATTCACACACGACCCACCCACACACGCCACTCACACACCACCCACTCACATTCCACCCACTCACACATCACCCACTCACACACCACCCACTCATATAACACCCACTCACACACCACCCACTTACACACCACCCACTCACACACCACCCACTCATATACCACCCACTCACACACCACCCACTCACAAACCACTCACTCAGAGACCACCCACTCACACACCACCCACCCACACACCACCCACTCGCGCACAACCCACTCACATTCCACCCACTAACCCCACCCTCTCACACACCACCCACTCACACACCACCCACTTACACCCCACCCACTCACACACCACCCACTCACATTCCACCCACTCACACACCACCCACTCAGACACCACCCACTTCCACACCACCCACTCACACACCACCCACTCACACACCACCCACTCACATTCCACCCACTCACACACCACGCACTCACACACCACCCACTTACACACCACCCACTTACATACCACCCACTCAAACACCACCCACTTACACACCACCCACTCACACCCCACCCACTCATATACCACCCACTCACACACCACCCACTCACAAACCACTCACTCAGAGACCACCCACTCACTCCCCCACTCACACCCCCCACTCACACACCACCCACTCACACACCACCCACTCACGCACCACCCACTCACACACCGCCCACTCAGACACCGCCCACTCACACACCACCCACTCACACACCACCCACTCGCACACAACCCACTCACATTCCACCCACTAACACCACTCTCTCATCCACCACCTACTTACACAACACCCACTCACACAGAACTCACTGACACACCACCCACTGACACACCACCCACTTACACCCCCTACATAACCCACACAACCTACCAGTCAAATCCTCATCCTCTGACGTGGAATGCGAGTCTAGGTAATTTCAATATTGAATGTCATTGGTTTGACCCGGCCGGCATTCGAACTCCCGACCTTCCGCTCTACCAATTGGGCCACCGCGTCTGGCAGCCTCTAACAGTAACAACATGCTGAAGTTGAATCTACATCGGCTTCAGCCATTTTGCTGTAGCAGTTGGTCGTTTGTTGGACTGTTATGTCCTGGCAACATCTAAGGTCATATCAGGATGAGTACCGACTTGTGACACTGGCCACTCATTGCACCTTTATAGTGCTGCCCCTCTGGGAAATCCGGCCACTGGCACCATGACCTGATATCCAAATCAGTCACATTATCTTGACACTGAATTAACCAGTCCTTGCCCTATCCTATTAATGCCAAGCATCAGGCTAGGAATCGACAAGTATAAATTTGAATGTCATTGGTTCGACTTGACTGGGAACTAAACTGCCGACCTTCCACACATTGCTCTTGTGACTCTGGGACGAGATGGTGTTTTCTTATTGCGGCTTTACACAAAACTTTTCGATGTATGCCAACGTGTGGGTCGAACGTTACGGCGACGTTAGGCGCGCATTGAGATACGTTGGACGCGCTGGAAGATCGTTATGCGAATGGTAGGCAGATGCTGCGCACGCGTGAGGGTCGTCTCCACACATTACGCCAAATGGTTGCTTTGTTGTTTTATGCCCTAGGTACATCTAACCCTAGGTATGCAGGTATAGCAATACCTCAGGGAGTTTGACGCCCCTGCCTTGCAGAGTTGTAAACCACTGCCTTGTGGTACAGGTCCTTGACAGAACCGAAGGCTAAGGGAGCAAACCCTAAACAGAAAACCATGTCACTGTGGCAGCATTAAGGGCGGTTGATGTATGGAACTCCCAACATCTCCCGACCTGCCACTGCAGGGACAAATAGTTTTGCGCCTGTCTTGACATGCTCTTGCCGGTGTGAAACCTCTATTTGCTCCCCGAGAGAGTGCCGCTGGTAACTTGCAAAAGCCAGCAGCACTTCAACACTTTTGCAGGCAGCTTTCATGAAATGTACAACCGCACAAAGCGGAGAGCGGCAGTCAAGTAATGAAAGCAGTCTTTGTCGCATCGCGACCGACAGCATGATGATGATGATGATGACATCTAAGGTCATATGATGTCATCACAGCAAACTTTTTTTTGTTGTTTCCGCACGTGTCAACACATGTTGGCCATGCGCTACTAACACGCTGTGTTGATGCCAAACATTTTCCCTACACCACCGAAAGGTTGGACGTGTCTCGACGTGTACAAATTATTTTGCGCGTTGGCAGCACACCGGCGAGAACCGTCATAGTGTGACTGCAGCATTACCGACACAATTTCAGGTGTAACAGATTTCCCCAATGTTAATCAAAGCTATTTACTCTGGTTAATCTGACACTCACTTTCCGACACTGACACTGCTTTTTTTTGTAACAAACATGCTTATAGCTCTGGTTAATCCGATACTTGCAATCCATCAAACATGAATTAGCACTAATATCCCAGATTTAGACCTTCTTTCAGTGGCAATTCTCACACCTAATAGACCCCCACCAGTTAAAGTCAGATAATCTTAGCATGAATGATGGATATGTATGTTTATCTGTAGTAAATGTAGACATGTTACTTAGGTGTTATTATTATTTTAATGAACAATCGCATACATGATTCAGTCCCAGATATGCCTATATATGCTTATATAATACAACCGACACAACAAAATAGTCGAAATTGTTAATCCGATAATTTGTTCTTCCGACATTATTTGGCGTGTGACAGAATGTGTCAGATCAACAAGAGCTGACTGACTGTACATACACATAGATAGGTGTGTAGGTCTGTGTGTCGAAGGTAGGAGAGATAGTCCCCCCGACAACGATGGTGTGAGTATGTGTGTAATGTATGTGTGTATTATAAATTTCAGATGAGAGTGAGGGTGATGGTAGAGCTTGTGTCTGCTCGGCAGCCGCTCGCCGCGGGCCTGCCTATCAGAGTGCAGACCTGAGTCGCCCAGGCCACTGCGTTTGCCAGCGGGCCGGGCGACTGAGCATTCCGGGATGAAAGCTAAGGCCCTCCGTTAAATAATATTTATATAATGTCTTTATACATCACGTAATGTATGTGTGAGACTGTAGAGGGGATGGCGCGTCTGAGTGCATGACAGTGGACGGGGTTGGATGCAGGTGAGAAGGGAGGGGTGGTGGGTGAGGGGAGCTGTGGGGTAAAGACCTTGATGACTACAGAGATCTGTCCACATCTCAGCAGACCTGGAACAGCCAGTAACTCGATAGCCATGTCTGCAGGCTGAACCATGCACAGCGCACCCAGCGGCGTCTCCATCGTCAGGCCGCGTCTGGTCGGGGTGAGGGTGGGTGTGGGTGTGGGTGTGGGTGTGGGGTGGGGTCTGCGGCACTAATTATTTGCTGAAATCAACAATTACCCCGGTTTCATTCAGGTTTGTTTGTGTGTTGTTGTTTCACGTCCTAGCAACATCGAAGGTCACATCAGGACGAGTACCGACTTGTGACAGTACACACTAATGATGATTTTATAGTGCTGCCCCACTGGGATATCAGGGCACTGACACCATGGCCCGATATCCGCACTCAGTCACATTATCCTGACACTGAGCTAACCAGTCCTTGCCCTACCCTATTAATGCTGAGCACCAGGATAGGAAGGGACAGGTATCCTTTTTAAAGGCATTGGTTTGACTCGACCGGGAACCGAACTCCCGACCTTCCGCACGTGGAGGCCTGCGCTCTACCGATTAGGCCACCGCGCCCAGTTGTTTCATTCAGGAGAGTACCGGTCGCAGTGACCGAATCGGCAGAGCGCAGGCCTCCCCGGGCTGAAGGTCGGGAGTTCAATTCCTGATCGAGTCAAACGGATCACTTACACAATTGACACTTGTCACTTCCTAGCCTGGCACTCGGGCATTATTAGGATAGGGCAATGACTGGTTATCACAGTATGAGGATAGTGTGACTGAGTGCGATAACGGGTCATGGTGCTCGTGGCTTGGTCTCCTAGTGCAGCAGCACTATAATGTCACCATGAGCGCGTACTGTCAGAATTTGGTACCCGTCCTCATATGACCTTAAATGTTGCCAGTACATACAACTCCAAGAAGCAACCAACCCAGGAGCATATCCTAGCAAATGTGGTGAGAATAGGGAAATTGTAAAATGTGTGTTCTTGTTCACTTTTGGCTGCTAGGTCGTAAAGCCCCAGTCAGGGGCCGGAGGAGCCCCGGACGGCGATCCGGGGTGGTCCGGGGCGATCCGGGGTGATCCGTGGCTCGTCCGTGGCTCGTCCGTGCCGACACCCCCTGATGTTTTAAATCACCCCGGATGTTTTAAAATGTTTAAAACATCCGGGGTGGTTCGGGGGATTTTGCGATCCGGGCTCAATCCGACCTGATCCGGCTTGATCAGGGGGTGGTCCGGGGGTGGTCCGGGTATTTCGGGGGTGGACCGGGCCTGTCTGGGGGTGGTGCGGGGTCATCTTCAGCCACGGTTTGACCCGGACCATCACCGGACTATCCAGGACTACCCCCGGCCTAGCCACGGACCACTCCCGGACTGCCCCCGTAAGACCGGGGGTGATCCAGGATAGTCCGGGGGTGATCCAGGATATTCCGGGGGTGGTCCGGGGCAGTCCGGGGGTGGTCCGGCCTCGTCCGGGGCCGGTCCGGCCCAGTCCGGGGGCAGTCCCAGGCGGTCCGCGGCTTGTCTGGGGCTCATCCGGGAAAGTGTGACTGTGAGGCAAAAATCGACGAAAACAGTGATTTTATCCGTCGCGGTCCGGGACAGTCCGGGCCGTTGATCCGTGGGTGGTCCGGCTCAAAATCCAGGGCTCGTCTGGCTATGTGTGACTGGGGCTCTAGACAACAACAGTACACACTTTTGGCTGCCCAGTCACGGAGGTCACTGCCCTGTTCAGGTCACAGCTGGTGTTTTCTTAGCATCCTCTTGGGGTCGGGGAGGACTATTGCTGCTGAATGATAATGATGAAGGTGCTAGTAGATTCAATAGAGTGCTTTTTACTAGGTAGTTGTAGTAGTTTTAGTTGTTTTACGTCCTGGCAACATCTAAGGTAATATCAGGACGGGTACCGATTTGTGCCAGGGTGCACTCATTGGGACTTTATAGTGCTGCCCCGCTGGGAGACCAGGCAGCAATGACCCAATATTCCTCACATTGTGCTGATACTGTGCTAACTGGTCCTTTTCCCATCCGAATAATTTAGATAGCGACAAGCATACATTTTGTAAGTGACTAGTGCGACTTGACTGGGATTCGAACTACTGACCTTCCGCCTGGGAAGCCTGTGCTCTACCGATTCGGCCACCGCATCCGGTCTTTTTATTAGGTGCAGATCTACATTCCGAGCACCAGGCTAGATAGCGACAAGTATCAATTTTGAAAGTGATTAGTTTGACTTTCCTGGAATTCGAACTCCCAACCTTCAACATGTGAAGCCTGCGCCCTGCCAATTCACCCATCGCGCGCGGTGTTTTCACTAGGTGGAGATATGCAAAGGCATTATACAATAATAAAACCACATTATGCACTATTTACAACCCGCTTAAAACATTTCCACGGTTGCACGTGCTTGATTTACCGGGGGAGAGAGAACAGAAACACCAGACGAGACTTAAAGCAGTTTTTATATTTTTAATAAGTTTTGCATTTCTTGCATCCCAATGCGAATGGTGCTCCATAAAGTGGACGTTGCCTGCGTTACAAACGCCACAATGTCTATGAAATTTGAGTCGAGACACAGGGAGATGTAACTATATCTGACGGGAATGTCTGAGCGTTTGACCTGAATGTCTGAAGGACATGATATAATAAAGATAGCTTGGTGCTAAGTAATCAATATTGATTCATAGATCCCGAGTCGTTAAGTGGAACGCGCATTCCTTTATTGGAAAGATGATATAATATATTGATATTTTTGTTATTTACTTAGCCATTTAAAAGAGGTCATATCAAGATAAGTAATGTCTTGCAATATTAGAAGCTTTTTTGTCTGCCCATCTGTGATGTCGTTCTGCCAATACTAGTAACCAATATCCCACAACATAAAGAAGAATGAATACAGAAGATAACTTCTGCCTACCTTCTCAATACCATGTAAATACTCACATTGATCTGACTAATATTGACCTAGTTATATGACACTACTGTTACCATATTGCTATGGAACCTTTGGGTTACAGAATTTCATTTCTTACATGCGGCAAATTGTGTATTCAGCAGTTATTGTATACCTTACGATATATACCTTTTGTGTAAATAACCCTGAATTGAAAAATAGCTGGAATACCAGCGCTTCGGCACTGACCGCAGAATAAACATATTTACCAAACAAATACAATTAATGAAGAAGAAGTTATTTCAACAATAGGGTCAAGCAGTCCTTTCCATAGCCTGATAATGGCAAGAGATAGGTAAGATAGTAAGCAATCATTATCACTCTTTCGGCTGACTATTCAGGGGATTGATCCCGTGACCTCCGGCAAGGAAGTTGGCGCCTTGCTGACTGGTCCATCTCGTCCAGCTCGATGGATTCGATTAAAACCGCAAAGTCGATGAAAGCGCCAACATTTCAACACCAAAATACTGACCTAAATTTGGTTCTACACATCTAACTTAGTTACTGATGCACGTATTGAGCAGGTTTTGCGACATAAAAGGGCATCCCAATTGTCGATGTTGATTTCAACATGGGTAATTGAACCCACAAGAAAAAGTACATACTAACCTGGACGCGACTACTGGCGCCATCTATAATGTCCTTCTTAATAATAAATGCTCGCCAATTGTAGCGCCATCTTCTGTAACTCTCTATAACGAGATATGATGCAGTTTCATTCTAAACACTTCGGCCAGGTTTTTTTACCGTCCCACCCAGCCCAACTAGAAGTGACCTTCATAGGGTTACGTGCCTGGAATCCTCGAACTCTTAATCAATCAAACATCTCATGACTTAACTGTAACAACGATATATTAAGAATAAATGCCACTTATATACTGTCCTTGTCTTGCGTTGGTTCAAATATATTGAAAAGACCTCATTACTGCAGAAGCCTATGGTTTGAGAGTTGTAGCATGCTTGCTGAAATTAATTTAGTGTGTTTGCACTTCAAATATGTCAAAAGTTAGCCATTAAAAATAAAATATCCTCCAGCAAGTGAGATAGATTATAACGACCAAGCTAATATATTTATCTCAGAAAATGACAACAGCTCAAAACCATCTGACTCTGCAACTTTAAATCATTTAAAAAACAAATGGACAGCGCTCACAGAGGTGGTTGGGAATGTGATGTATCTATCGAATATACATTACTTGCGCACCTTTAGATGAGTCCGCTTGGCGGGACTATTTAGTTTTGTAGAAGGGCTAAATCCACTTACTCAAATAATCCACTCGTCGTGGTCACCAGTTTTGTAAAGCTTGAATTTGTGGTTGTGTAGGCAGGCTATGGTGAAATCAATAGAGACAAAGAGAAAGGAAGAGTATAAATTGTAAAGGAAGAGAGAGAGAGTCAAGCCCTCTGGTTTATTATTTATATGGTTACATGGGTTCATTGTAGAGTATCACCCCACCCTTTTCCCCCAATGGGAAACAAGCATTCTTGGCCCTAACAATTGGGATCCAGCATTCCTGGTCCCCATGGCTACCAGTGGTCTGCCCACCACCACCAAGCTGTGTGGCTCCCCTGGCCACCACCAACCTTGACCCTGAGTGTGGCGATCCTACCCAGCAGAGGGGGAGGGGGTAGGCCCGGAGTGCCCCTTACACACATCCCTGCCAGCACCACTATGTCTGTTTACATCCCACTCAGGCACCACCAGCACTTACATATATATACATACATGCGCTTGGTTAGTACAGCTGTTTAGTAATAGAACATTTGCATTCCCCCCAATGCCGTAAATCGGAATATTTTACAGTATGATGGGGACTGGCTGTGTCGGGGGTCATGGGTTCAATCTGCCCCACCCCCATCCCACCTCAGTCAAATCAAGCTTATGATATTACAATTGTGGTAATAGGCTCAACATTAGTATGATATAGCAAACCAACCATCTGACCCGCTATCAGGATAATATGGTAATATTTGTGGTTCTATGGCCTGGCAACATCTAAGGTAATATGTACACTTTACGATATTGCCACACTGGAACACCAGGCCCCCAGCACCATACCCGAACATCCCGCGCCGTCATTATTATCCTGGTGCCGTGCAAACCAGTCCTTGCGATATCCTAGTAAAGCCGATGTCCGTGTAATGAATGCTTTTATGTTTCTCATTGGTTGGGCTGAGGTTTGAACCCACGACCTCCATTGTATGAGGCCGGACTCGGTGGCAGAATCGGTAGAGCGCAACCCTCCCGTGTGGGAGATCGGGAGTTCAATTCCCGGTCAAGTCAAACCAATGACGTACAAAATTCACACTTGTCTCGTCCTAGCAAGGTGCTTGGCATGAATAGCATAGTGTAAAAATATACCATCTTTCGGTCGTGATAACCGAGCTTGGAATCATATCAACATCTCAGGCGACGGAGCTGGGAACACTGTTATGTAATAGTGATGCAATGTGTGCCCCCTCGCTGTGTGACATGAACATACCTATGTGTAAATGTTATGAAACACGGTGACTGGGATTGTGGTATGATGTCCGATATTAAGATATGGTTACTAATTACAGGAATGTTCCCTCCATGCACCAAGAAGAGTGCAAATGGAGCGGGAAAAGTATTATTGTTTAATGTAACTGTATGTCAACTACTTGTTACCATTGGACCACTGGGTAAGCACACCCAGCCATTCTGCATACATTATGGACACCACCTGCCCTGGGGTTGAGTGACAGGTGCCTCCTCTTGGGCGCCCCTCCTCCCAGGCTGTAGAGGTGTATGATTGTCTGGCTGTGTGAGCCCAATCACCCTTGAACTCCTTGCACTTGCTGGACAGACAGGGACTCACTCTAGAGATACTAAAGGAAGCAGTTCACCTCTGAGCTGTGTGTAACACCCATATGACTTAGGTTCAATGGGCTCTAGGCACTGAATTTGACTGAACAAGCAGAAGCTATCTCGGTCTGTGCAGCAGGCTGTAAGTGAGTCAGGATGGCAGGTCACCAGTAGGTGAACAAAAGTTGTAGCAATAAACCTCAACCTTATCACTGTCAATCTTGCATGATGACTTGTCTCCCTTTCTTTCTTATGAGTTGTGACGAGTCAAACCAATGAGACAAACAATTATACTTGTCGCTTCCTAGCCAGGGGCTCGGCATTATTAGGACATGGCAAGGACTGGTGGGCTCAGTGTCAGGATAATGTGACTGAGTGGGATATCAGGTCATGGTGCTGGTGGCCTGATTTCCCAGTGAGGCAGCACTACAACGGGACCATAAGTGTGCACAAGTCGGTACGCATCTTGATATGAACTTAGATGTTACCAGGATACAAAGCTCCAACAACCAACCAGCCACCCATCCCTCATGGGATATGAAAATGTGACTGAGAGGGATATTGGGACAGTAGTCTCAGTGGGGCAGCACTATACAGCCACCGGGAGAAGGCCCTGCCGGCACAAGTCGCTGGCTCGCCTGGCATAACCTCAAATGTTGCTCGGCCGTTAAATCCCAATCATTCACGTCTGGGAACCAAAAACTGTCCGGTTAGTCCATGTTTAATGGTCGTGTCTCCATCGACAATGCCCACTCTCCATATACTACTGACGTCCACTCTGTCAGTACCCATTGAATAGGCAGTAGCCGCAGAGCATGCAAACAGAGCATTGCTGCTTGCTGCGGAGTGCACCAGATCGGTTGAGTGCATGCCTGTCATGTTGGTAGGTCACAGGATTTGAACCTCCGTGGTTAGAGAGCGGGACACAGCTCAGGCGGTAGAGTGTCCACCTGTGAAGGTGTTGGTTATCCGATCGATCCTGCTCAGTGGACCCATTTGCAGTTTGGGCTATTTTCCATTCCAACCAGTGGTCCACAACTGGTTCAGCAAAGGCTGCGGTTGTGTGGTCCTGTCTCTGGGAAAGTGCGTATAAAAGACCCATTGCTGCTTAGCGGAAATAGTATCCTATGTGGCGGCAGTGGGTTTCCTCCAAAGAAATATGTCAGAATGACCATATGTTTGACATTCAATAGCCGATTATAGAAATCTAATTGTTCTAGAGGCGTCGTTGAATAAAACAAACTTTCTTTCTTTTGAAATCTCCGCGTTTGAAGAAATGACTTAAAAACTGATGCTTTAAGATCGAAACAGGTGACTAAGGAAACGCGCAAGACTAATTATGTATTCTCCATGAGTCATTACCAACCACAACCAACTCAAATTACCGGTTACAATGCGGCGGCCTTTGACCCTCGCCCCGATTAATGGCCGCGTTTAGAGTGACGTAATGACGTCACTAACCGCCAATCAAATGTGAGTGTAATTGATTAAAGTGCAGTGATTCGTCATTGAAGGTCATCCCTCGCCACCAGGTGCGCAGTTGGACTGCACTAAATATCGCCTGAGTGACAGCAGACGACATTTAGTGCCAGCAGACGATATCTTATTGTAGGCGCGGGGTGCTGCCTTTAAGAAAAGCCCGCTCTTTTCATATCCGAGGGATTTCTATGGCTAACTAGGACATCCTCACGTTAAAGGCACTTGCGTGAATTAAACTACTAGTATACGCATAGGTTTATTAAAGTTGCATTGTCCGATGGTTTTGAGTTTCTGTCTTTTCTAAGATAAATATATTTAGGTTGATCGTTTTAATGTTCCTTACTTCGGTTTGGAGTTATGTTTATTTTAAATGGCTAACTTTGGAGGAATATTTGAAGCGCAGACCAGACGGGATGGCCGAATGAGTTAGAGCGTCCGTCTCCCGTGTTGGTAGATCATGGGGTCGTGGGTTCGAAACCTGGTCGAATCAAACCGATGACTTAAAGATTGATACTTGTCGGTTCCTAGCCAGACACTTGGCATTACTAGGATAGGGCAAGGAGCAGTGGAATGAGGAAGGCCAGTCGTCCGTGACTGAAATTTCCCCTGCTTAAACAACTAATGTACCAACAGCAAAAAAACATTGACATTCATTTTGGCAAGAACGCCAAAACTCTGACACAATAGTCTTATGAGTTTTTTTTAAGGACCCACCAGGATAAAATGTACACATCGGTTATTACTAGTATTAGGGGCATAGGCTTTTATACAATAACAGGTGATATTAAATTGACTCAGTATGCCCTTGAATGTGGCAACAAGTGTTTAATAAGTACACCAGTATCTAAGGTAGATATGTAGAATCAATTCTAGGTGAATGGTTTGGTTTTGAAAATTGGATGTTTCATCGAACTATGAAACTTTAAGAATACGGGTATTTTTGGAAATAGTATTAATAATGCACCGCCCCCGCCCAGCTCTAGGATCTTAGATCACAACTACCATGCATCCACCGCGCCCAGTGCCAGAATAGGTAGAGCGCTGGCCTCCCATGCGGGAGATCGGGAGTTCGATTTCCGGTCAAGTCAAACCAATGACTCACAAAATTGATGTTTGTCGCTACCTAGTCTAGGATAGGGTAAGCACTGGTTAGCGCAGTGTTAGGAAAATATTGCCCGAGTGGGATATCGGGTCATGGTGCCTGCATCCTGATCTCCCAGTGAGTCAGCACTATAAAGTCGCCATGAGTATGCACCGTCACAAGTCCGTGCACTTTCTGATATGACCATATATGTAGCCATCCTGTCCGATCATTGCGTGAACACACAACTGCCCACAGGATTGGTCACTGACCGAAAGCGAAAAAGAAGATGCTTCATATGCGATGTATTCCATGTGACGCTTGACCTAGTTCATTGCGGATAGATGCCACCTTTGGGAGGCTGCGTAAACTTGACATTCGCGTCACCATTACAGAGGTGGCCATGTTTGCTCACTGATTGGTAACGCTCCGCAAGCATCAGTAAATGTATGGCTGCTTCTTCCTCCTCCTCCTCCTCTTCCTCCTACAGATGCCAGCTCCTCCAGTAAAGCCCCCTAGCGGCTGTCAACCCAGTCAGCTCTCAGTTGACAAGCGAAGATCTGGGCACACCAGCGTTCCCTGCGATGATGTCATTAACATTGACATCACACGTAGCATAACTCCTGATGTATCTTTACTGATGGTCCAGCATTATACAAGCAGTCAGACAGCTTCCTTAGTTATGTGTTTAATTATATCTTTACTTCCTTGTCTCACCCATATCTACAAGGAGTATCTGTGGAATGAAACTGTTTTGATTGTCATCATTTTCAATTTTGGGATAAATGAATTTGATTTATATGACTGGTAAATCTTCTCTGATTCTCTGGCCGTACGTAATATCATTATTTACATTCTTTTATATTTGGTTTTAAAGGGTAGTCATACTACAAATGATATATTTAATAAAAGCATGTAAGTTACAGTATTTAGAGTTACAACTCTTCATCAAGGCTGACCAAAATAGTGTTATTATTTGATATATAGTAAGTATATTTGGTATATAAACATATATCCTTTGGCCGACTACGCCAGAGACTCTGGAACAACCACCCTGTGTCCATTCGGGTCAAAGGCAAGATCTACCATGCAATCGTGCTATCCACCCTACTATACAGAGCAGAGAACTGGACAGTGCAGAGACGACAGGTGAAAAAGCTGCATGCCTTCATGATGCATCATCTGCGTTCAATCATGAGGCTAACCTGGAAGGACAAAGTGGCAAATAAGGAAACACTTGAAAGGACGGGGCTGCCGTCTATGGAAGATCTTCTGATCAAAAAGAATCTCCGGTGGACTGGACACCTCATGAGGATGTCATCAGACCGGCTACCAAAGCAGATCCTCTATTCTCAACTGTCTTCTGGTTCAAGGATACCATCAAGAGAAACCTGAAGCTGAGAGACATTAAGACCGACTCATGGACGCAACTCTCACAGCTGAGTGCTAAAAGGAGAGCGGCAGACAAGTAATGAAAGGAGTCTTTGTTGCATCACGACCGACAGCATGATGATAATGATATTTTGTATATAATCACATATAATCTATCAAGGAAAAAAGAGATGTGTATGTTAGTATTTAGAATTAACAACTAATTAATTTAATGTACTACTGTCGTGATCTGCACTGACATATTGGACAGGGAGCGACATGGATAGGTATACATGTATATGATGATTGCATCAGGGAGCTTAGCTAAAGTAATTGCACCGGAATGCCAAGAAGTGTAACTCTGAATCTTGCTGTAGTCATAATATTTCCTATCTTAATCACATCCAGGACACAAGTTGCCATCATAAGAACCGTGTACAAGCTACATGCTGTATAGTTGTTGAAGTCAGGATGTGTATGTATGTAAAATATTCCGATTTAATGCATTGGTGGGGGAATGCAAATGTTCTATTATTGATCGGGTATACATGACCAGGTGCATGTATGTGTATATGTAGTTGCTGGTGGTGCTTGATTGAGAGGTAAATAGACATAGTGGTGCTGGCAGGGATCTGTGTAAGGGGCACTCAGAGCCTACCCCCTCCCCCTTCTGCTAGTTAGGATCGCCACACTCCAGGCAGGTGGTGGCCAGGAGAGCCACACAGCTTGGTGGTGGTGGGCAGATCACTGGTAACCATGGGAACCAGGAATGCTGGATCCCTATTGGTGTAGCTAAGGATGCTTGTTTCCCATTGGGGGAAAAGGGTGGGGTGATACTGTGCACTGAACCCATGTACCATATAAATAATAAACCAGAGGGTTTGACTCTCTCTCTTCTTTCACACTTTATACTCTTCCTTTCTCTTTGTCTGTATTGATTTCACTATAGCCTGCCTACACAACCGCAGATTTGAGCGTGAGCTATTCTACATGTATATGTAAGTGCATTCATTGCCTATGTGTATGTCATTGTAAGCATTAAATCACATTATGGACACCATTTAAAAAGATGTACAATTCCAGTGGAACAAGTTAGTGTCGTTGTCTGCATTGACTTCTCCGGCAGGGAGCCACATGGATAGCTGGGCATGGTAGAATGATTGCATCAGTGAGCCTAGCTGGTGTAGTGGTCAGCATGCTAGCCAAGAAGCGTGGGTTCGAATCCCAGCTCTATGTGCAATATTTCCCATTTTCTTCACCCCTACGACAATAATGTTTGCTTTGATATTGATATTAATAATATTATTATCCATTAGGAAGTTTGAAGAAAATGAAGAATGGAGAGAAATGAAAGGCGAAGAGGGAAAATAAAAGGAGTGTGAGAGAGGTGGTGTGGTGTATTGAAGACAAGTGGGGCGTAGAAAGTGATTAGTCTCAAAAGGTGTCTAAGGTTAGTGGTAAGTTAATATGTCTACTCGTTGTTGCTACTTGGGGTCAGGGACTGGCACGGTGACCAAATTAGAAGAGCGTGGGGCCTAGTGCGTGGGAGATCGGGAAATTGGTTCTCGGTTGAGTCAAACCAATGACTTAGAAAATTTATACTTGTCGCTTCCTTGCCTGGTGCTCAGCATTAATAGGATAGGGCAAGGACTGGTTAGCCCAGTATCAGGATAATGTGACTGAATGGGATATTGGGTCATGGTGTCAGCAGCCTGATTTCTCAGTGCAGAAGCCCTGTAAAGTCACCTTGAGTGTGCACTGTCACAAGTCGGTACCCGTCCTGATATGACCGTAGATGTTGCCAGGACGTAAAACTCAATCAAGCAACAAACTTGAGGTCAGGCTTCGGTATGTGGTACCTTTAAGGGAGGGTTCTATGAGGAATTTGAACTAGGATTGCTCTTGAAGTCTTTTCATTTGATGATGATAACATTAGGACATGTGATGTTATAAAGTGCTTATTGGAATTTCATCGATGAGATATTGAAAGCTTTGGAGATCTCTAGGAGTCTTGGAATGAAGTAATCTTGTATTAAGTGCTATAGCAACGTCAATTTGTTGGTTGGGTAGTGCCATTTTCGGACACCGATTGGGGTCCTTGGATGAGGCAATTTTTAATACACATTGAATTTTCTGGTAGGCACTCCCCCCCCCCCCCCCGCGCCAATCTCTGACAAAATCAAAACTGTCTGAAATAAAATTAAAGATACAATTATAGATGTCCTGTCCATTATAATATATAGCAATCTTAGCTTTACACAACTAACACAGATCAAACAATGAAATAAATATAACACAAGTATGCTTTTGTTCACTTTTGAACGCAAAATATTAAAGTTTTGTCGTCTGATAAAAGGACAACATTTTCGAAAATAGAACAATTACCGGCATTTGTTACCACATATCGATGGGGAACTTATTTAGCATATGTTGTAGCATAGAGGCGAATATTAGATCAAATTCAGAAAACATGTACAGCTGAAAGATAAAGCCTCCAGCATTTTGGTTGAACACTAACAAACATTTTCTTTCATGCTTTCACTTCAAATATCTCAAAAGTTAGTCATTCGCCACAAAAATCACTACAAGCCCCAAAGATAGAAACATGGCAGAAACTCAAAAAGAAACATGGCAGAAACTCAAAAAGAAACATGGCAGAAACTCAAACAGAAACATGGCAGAAACTCAAAAGAAACATGGCAGAAGCTCAACAAGAAACATAGCAGAAACTCAAAAAGAAACATGGCAGACACACAAAAAGAAACATGGCATAAACACAACAAGAAACATGGCAGAAATACAACAAGAAACATGGCAGAAGCTCAAAAAGAAACCTGGCAGAAACTCAAAAGAAACATGGCAGACACTCAAAGAGAAACATGGCAGAAGCTCAAAAAAGAAACATGGCAGACACACACAAAGAAACATTGCAGAAACGCAACAAGAAACATAGCAGAAACTCAAAAAGAAACATGGCATAATCTCAAAAGAAACATGGCATGAACTAAAAAAGAAACATGGCAGACACTAGAAAAGAAACATGGCAGAAACTCAAAAGAAACTTGGCAGAAACTCAAAAAGAAACATGGCAGAAACTCAAAAGCGAACAGATCATGCATCTTTAAAACAGTAGCCTATATGGTGGATTATGCATCTTTAAAACAGTAGCCTATGTGGCAGATTATGTATCTTTAAAACAGTAGCCTATATGATGGATTATGCATCTTTAAAACAGTAGCCTATGTGGCGGATTATGTATCTTTAAAACAGTAGCCTATGTGGTGGATTATGTATCTTTAAAACAGTAGCCTATATGGTGGATTATGTATCTTTAAAACAGTAGGTTATATGGTGGATTATGCATCTTTAAAACAGTAGCCTATGTGGTGGATTATGCATCTTTAAAACAGTAGCCTATGTGGTGGATTATGCATCTTTAAAACAGTAGGCTATATGGCGGATTATGTATCTTTAAAACAGTAGCCTATGTGGTGGATTATGTATCTTTAAAACAGTAGCCTATGTGGCGGATTATGCATCTTTAAAACAGTAGCCTATGTGGTGGATTATGCATCTTTAAAACAGTAGCCTATGTGGTGGATTATGTATCTTTAAAACAGTAGCCTATGTGGTGGATTATGTATCTTTAAAACAGTAGCCTATGTGGTGGATTATGCATCTTTAAAACAGTAGCCTATGTGGTGGATTATGTATCTTTAAAACAGTAGCCTATGTGGTGGATTATGCATCTTTAAAACAGTAGCCTATGTGGTGGATTATGTATCTTTAAAACAGTAGCCTATGTGGTGGATTATGCATCTTTAAAACAGTAGCCTATGTGGTGGATTATGTATCTTTAAAACAGTAGCCTATGTGGCGGATTATGTATCTTTAAAACAGTAGCCTATGTGGTGGATTATGTATCTTTAAAACAGTAGCCTATGTGGTGGATTATGTATCTTTAAAACAGTAGCCTATGTGGTGGATTATGTATCTTTAAAACAGTAGCCTATGTGGCGGATTATGCATCTTTAAAACAGTAGCCTATGTGGTGGATTATGTATCTTTAAAACAGTAGCCTATGTGGTGGATTATGTATCTTTAAAACAGTAGCCTATGTGGCGGATTATGCATCTTTAAAACAGTAGCCTATGTGGTGGATTATGTATCTTTAAAACAGTAGCCTATGTGGTGGATTATGTATCTTTAAAACAGTAGCCTATGTGGTGGATTATGTATCTTTAAAACAGTAGCCTATGTGGTGGATTATGCATCTTTAAAACAGTAGCCTATGTGGTGGATTATGCATCTTTAAAACAGTAGCCTATGTGGTGGATTATGTATCTTTAAAACAGTAGCCTATGTGGTAGATTATGTATCTTTAAAACAGTAGCCTATGTGGCAGATTATGCATCTTTAAAACAGTAGCCTATGTGGCGGATTATGTATCTTTAAAACAGTAACCTATGTGGTGGATTATGTATCTTTAAAACAGTAGCCTATGTGGTGGATTATGCATCTTTAAAACAGTAGCCTATGTGGTGGATTATGTATCTTTAAAACAGTAGCCTATGTGGTGGATTATGTATCTTTAAAACAGTAGCCTATGTGGCAGATTATGCATCTTTAAAACAGTAGCCTATGTGGTGGATTATGTATCTTTAAAACAGTAGCCTATGTGGTGGATTATGCATCTTTAAAACAGTAGCCTATGTGGCAGATTATATATCTTTAAAACAGTAACCTATGTGGTGGATTATGCATCTTTAAAACAGTAGCCTATGTGGCGGATTATGTATCTTTGAAACAGTAGCCTATGTGGTGGCATCGGGTCTCCTCCAAACAAATATTTCAGAATGGCCATATGTTTGGCGTCCAATAGCCGATGATACAAAAATCAATGCACTCTAGAGGCATCATTAAATAAAGCAACCTTTGCTTTTTGCATCTTTAAAACAACTCTTAATCGGAACGACCCCACAACCCCCGCACTCTAAACAGTGCCATAGCCAGCGCCACCTCGTGACTGCGGCCGCAATAGGAACTACGCTTAGCGCGCCTGGCGGCTGCGCGGTAACAGCTCGCTCGGTGGTGCCACCTAGTGGCAGCCGGAGCCTAGCAGGTTTGGGGTGCTTAATTCAATTGACAGTGTTGAGTCGACGCACCTGTCAAGGCCAATAATAGGCTTTTAATGTGTTTTTCTGTTCCCTCCAACACTCTCGCGCATGGAGACTAGCTCTGTCCCTATGGACCCCCACCCCGCCCCTGCCCCAACCTGCCCCCACCCAGCCGCCCCACCCCTACCCCCATGCAATCCGCTGCCAGTCACCGCCAAGCTAACAATTCGCTGACGATAGCCCGCGTAGCTACAAACAATCCAATGCGAACAGGCCATCGGATTTGATACAGTTATCCATGTATCCCTCGTTGCTGTCCGATAGTTTGCCGAGGAAGGACTGGCTCTGTGACCTGGGCCCTTATGCATGACGTGGTGTCAGTGAGCCAAAACTAGTTTTGGCGGGGATTTCTAGGTTAGCGGCGAAAACTCAGTATGCAAGGAGCGGTGTTAGCACAAACACACCGAGTGTAAGCTAACACCGTGTCATGCATACAAGCCCTGGTGTGTTTAGACAACCGGAAGTGTGGTTAGTAGAAGTACCTCTCAGCCATATCTTGAATGATATAGGCCCTCTGAGTTAAAGCTGCATATTCCCATGCAGAGCACCACTGGAGGTTGTAGACACACACACTACACACCCTCCCCCGATGCCAACCAATCATACACACACACTCAAGCGCACACCTCCATTCCAAACAACCAATCATATCACAACACAATCCCGAGCCCAGCACTCCACCACCCCTGATGGTCAGTCTACGACAGCATCTCCCAGTGACCACATCTATACACACCTTATTTACCCACCCACCCACACCTGCTGAATGATTAGCGGAGCCAATCAAAATGTATCAAACAACAAATAAAAAAGACTGAACAATTAATACTAAAATAAATTGACATTTAACGTTTCATATTTACCACACAATTGACAACTGTTCAATTGACAAATCAATGCAGTCTCACATTTAACCATTTAATGATTATAGTTGCTATTAATATTTCTCATCACCTATTTAAACTGTTTGCATTTAAATGTTCTTTTCATATATACAATTTACTTTGCTATGTTATGCTTCAGATGTTCCCATCTTACATCTCATACCTTTAACTGATCATCTACCATGACTTTATGTTGGCTGTTACTGCCCTCTGATAACACCAACATGAATTCATAATGGGGCGGAGGTGCCCAAATAAAAGCCATGTCTTCCCAATCCTCAGCTTCCACGTCTTCTGTGCCCGAGAGCAATGCTGTGTTTATTTGCTTTCCATATGAAAAACAGCAGCAAAGACGGAATGACCGAATGCGTTGAGTAGTTGGTTCCCATTTCGCAGGTAGCGGGATTCGAACCCCTGAGTTTGAACCCTGGCCGAGGCAAATCAAAGGCTTAAAAACTAAAATATTACTTGTCGCTACCTAGCCTGGCATCCGGAATTACTAGAATGGGGCAAGAAGCAGTGAAATGAGGAACAAAATTGTCCATTATTGAAATTCCACTCGCTTAATCACCTAATGTACCAAACAAAACATATAAAGTAGGGCTATGTAAGAAGGAAGGATAGAGACGAGTGTTGGGTCGGACACTTTTATTGAGTGTCTAGGGCATAGCACAATAAGCAGGCACTTTGAAATCAGGCAGGAGACTGACTGCCCGGTGCGGCAAACGCCCGGTGGTGGCGCTTGCAGCCGGCAAGCAGGGGCAAAGACCGGGCAGGTCAGCGATTGGACAATAATATTTGTAAGGAAAGTATATGAAATAATAAATAATAATAATACTCCGCCTATTTATATCTGCATAATTAATTATACATCCCATTAAATAATTTCCCTCTATCTACAACATTTTACGTCAACAACACCAACAATGGATGGACTATTGTGTATGTCATCCACTTGCTGGGTGGGATGTTATGAGTATGATTCCCGGCCGAGGCAAACAGAAGCATTTACAACATTTACTCTTGTTGCTACCCGTCTTAGTTCTTCTTAGCATTACTAAGCTGAAGCGAAGCAAGGGCTGGATTCAGGATATTGTGACTGAGTCAGATATTATATCATAGTACCACCAGCTTGACTGTAGATGGTTACACATCGGTGTCTATGGAGATAGAATCCAATATTGTTAACATGATAACCCAGCTCCTCACCGATGATGCCGAAGACAAGAGGGCCAGGACGAAAGCCAATCATCGAAATGAAGAAGTTACTTCCACAGAATCACAGGATGCGTATGACTTCACGTGTCAGGGCTGCAACAGATTGTGCAAATCGAGGATCGGTTTCTACAGCCATACAAAAGTATGTTCCTCAACCAACTCTACAGGTTCTACTCCATAGTTTGCAAGACTGAAGAATGCCAACAATTATTTAAATTTAATTTTTTTCTTTGGGGGGTGAGGAATGATAATGGAGTAGTCTACACTGACCTCATATGCAAGGAGCCAAATAGACAACCTAGATTGTGAAATGATTAGGACGCTAGAAGCGTGGTCTAATATTTCTGAATGCCCGGCCACATGGACACCAGATAATATTAAAAACCCTTCCCCTTATATCACCTCTGATGCTGTTATTCGAATACCGACTATCAACTCATTAACCAATACTACGGAATAATGAAGACAAGTCACACATATAAACAGTGGAGAAGTTGTGCTTTATTGGCATCAACTCCTGTCCACCTACCAGTGACCTATCATCCACCCTCCTTACCTTCTGTCCACACAGTATCTCATTACTACTTTAGCCTGTATAGAAAGCAGTGCCTACAGCCCATGGGACAGGAGTCCTATGGCTGTGTACACACTCAATTGGAATATATGAATTTTGCTAGCATCAGACAGAGTGTCTGGGGTTCCTGCTCAAGAGTAGGTGTGTCTCACTCAAGAGCCAGGAGTAGAGTGATCTCCCTTCAGTGTCTCTGAAGCAGAATCTTGAATAACTAATGAATCTCAAAATGAGGGTAGTGTAGTCAGAGGGCCAAGGTAAATGTAGGTGACTGGGCAGTCCCACAGTCAGCCAATCAGGCACCCCCACAGCTGGGGTGGGAGCCAACCCCCAGTGGAGGTGGCTGTCACTCAACTCAGCTGCAGGTGGTGCCCTAAGTGCATATGCAAATGAGGCAGTGGTGGGCCCGCCCCGCAGTCATGGGTGGGCAGGTAGTTGCACCAGTTACAATAGATCTCTGTTAACATGACCTTTTCTCCAATTGCACTCTTTATGGATGCATAGAGAAACATGTCAATAATCATGTACTGTCTTCTTATATAGAAACATCTCTTCAGTAATCTCAGGCATCATATATAACATATATTTCACATCACTCATTATCATGTACAATGGGAGTGGGATACTATTGCTTTTAGTTTACCTAACATTTTCCCCACTCCGTAGCCCAAGAATAATAATGCCTTCTGCCAATATATAATTCTTAACCGGAAATCCGTATATTTTTACAGTGGGTTTCAATCCTTCGCAATGCGCAATATTTCACATTTGCAAAGACAGAAGCCACCCTCCATGACAATGTTTTAACAAAAAAATATCACTATTTTTGTTCATGATCTAGGCACTCCCCTTCCAGTCATACTATTGTTGTGGTGGGTGATGAAAATAGGAAATATTGCAGCTAAAGCGGGAATCGAACCCTCGTATCTTGCACTCCGAGCCAGTCTGCTAACCATTGAACCACGTAGGCTCCCTGATGTCATCACACTATCCACGTGTTGCTACCTATTCGGCTCCTTCACTGAGAGGTCAGTGCAGACAACTACACTCGTCCCCCTGGAATCGTAAGTATTTTTAAATTGTCATTTAATGCTTACAATTACATACACACAGGCAATACATATACACACACACAGAATAGACTCAACAATCATACAACATATAGCTCGTACAGGGTCCTGGTCATGGTGCCAGTGTCGTGGGGGTGATGACAATGGGAAATATTGCACCTAGAGCGGGATTCGAACCCACATCTTTAGGATTCCGGGCCGGTGTGCTAACCATTACACCACCCAGGCTCCCTGATGTCACCACCCTGGCCACGCCTACCTGTCTAGGCGGCTCCTTGACTGAGAGGTCAGTGCAGACTACTACACTACATTACAGTCTTGTACATATATTTAATAATCCAAGATACAGTGCTACAAGACTGATGATACACAACAGGAAATTGTCGAGATAACCTGGTATCCATTTTTCACCTTCACTGATAATGCTTTCAGTTATAAGACAATTTTCTTCAGCTCTGATGAGATTCCCCCCCCCCCCCCCCCCCACTCTCTCTTCTCCTCCACCCACTTCCCATCTGATGCGATGTCATTTGGCCCTCATGAAACTGTAGTTTAGTCATACCAAAGTGGGAGAGGAAGCCATTGTTGGTGGGACTAATGGTTATTATAAGTTGGCGCTCTGGAACCACTCACCCTGGGCAGCGTGAAATTGTGGCCGAGTGCTGGCGGTAGAGTGTTGGTTTAGAATTCACCTCACGTCCTAGTTCCGTAGGGGGCCTGATGACGGGTGGGTAGGGAGGTAGAGTTAGGGGATGAGGGAGTTAGGGAGAGTGAGGGGGAGTGAGGAGGAGAGTGAGAGGAAGGGGAGGAGGGGGAGGAAGGGGGAGGGGAGTTGGGGTCGAGTGGGGTGGTCGAGGGTGGTCGAGTGGTGACAGGAGGGGTTGATGAGGAGTTGATAAGGGGTGGATGAGGGGTTGAGGAGGGCTGAAGAGGGGCTAATGTGGGGTTGAGGAGGGACTGAAGAGGGGTTGAGGAGGGGTTGAGGAGGGGTTGAGGAGGGGTTTATGAGGGGTTGAGGAGGGGTTGAGGAGAGGTTGAGGATGGGTTGAGATGGGTTAAGGAGGGGTTGAGGAGGGGTTGAGGAGGGGTTTAGGAGGGGTTTAGGAGGGGTTTAGGAGGGGTTGAGGAGGGTTTGAGGAGGGTTTGAGGAGGGGTTGAGGAGGGGTTGAGGAGGGGTTGAGGAGGGGTTGAGGATGTATTGATGAGGGGCTATGGAGGGGTTGATGATCGGTTGAGGAGGGGTTTAGCATGGGTTGAGATGGGTTAAGGAGGGGTTGAGGAGAGGTTGAGGAGGGGTTTAGGAGGGGTTGAGGAGGGGTTGAGGAGGGATTTAGCATGCGTTGAGATGGGTTAAGCAGGGGTTGAGGAGGGGTTGAGGAGGGCTTGAGGAGGGATTTAGGATGGGTTGAGATGGGTTAAGGATGGGTTGAGGATGGGTTGAGGAGGGGTTGAGGAGGGCTTGAGATGGGTTAAGGAGGGGTTGAGGAGGGGTTGAGGAGGGGTTGAGGAGCGGTTTAGGAGGGGTTGAGGAGGGTTTGAGGAGGGTTTGAGGAGGGGTTTAGGAGGGGTTGAGGAGGGGTTGAGGATGGATTGATGAGGGGCTGTGGAGGGGTTGATGATCGGTTGAGGAGGGGATGAGTACCTGGTGGTAGTGGTTGGTGGTGATATTGCTGATGATGGGGATAGTGTTGTGTGGATACTAGTGTGCTGGTCCTGTTGGAATGATGGTGTGGGGGTGTGGGGGTTGTTTTTTACACCCCCACACCACCCCCACTCCACTACCACAGAGTTCCACCATGACTTACTGCCAGAGTCCCTCAGTACCACACTCCTCTACCACCACCCCACCACCCCCCACACCCGAACTCGAACATCAGCCTCACTAGCTCCACCTCCTGGGTATCGCAGTGTCAGGATAATGTGACTGAGTGGGATATCGGGTAATGGCACCGGCAGCCTGATTTCCCAGTGGGGCAGCACTCTATAGTTTCCATGAGTGCGCACTGTGACAAGTTGCTACCCCTCATAACGTAACCTTAAATGTTGTCAGGACGTAAAACACCAACAATCAACCAACCTCCACCTCTACCTCCCCACACTACACACCTACTCAACCATCTCACAAATAACGCTCCAATTCAATGCACCCAAACTTTGAAATTGTCCATGAAACCACATTGCAATAATGCAATCATAACTTACTTGTGGTTGAGGGAAACTGCACAGTAGGAATACTAAGTGACTGTCGTTAATATGTGTGACTTAGCAAAAATAAATGCTTATTATGTCATGCGAGTCTGCATGGCATTTGTCTCATTGACAGCGAATGTTCATCCCATTATGAAGCATATCCATCCTAGATTAATGTAAATATTAACAGTCAGATGCACTGCAGCAAAAGAACCCACTTAGAAATGCTAAATTGTGTGCTTTGAATATAGTTTTTTGTTTGTTGGAGTTTTACATCCTGGCAACATCTAAGGATGGGTTCCGACTTGTGACAGTGTCCACTCATGGCGACTTTATAGTGCAGCCACACTGGGAAATCAGGCTGCCCGCACCATGACCTGATATATCACTCAGTCACACTATCCTGATAATGAGCTAACCAATCCTTGCCCTATCCAAGTGATGCGCGAAAAGGAAGACAGGACTCAGATGTGGGAAACTGAGGCGTTTATTGGGACGCCTCGGGCAACATATGAAGAAGCAATATACAGCAACCAATATCAAAACAAAGAGAGAAGATATACAGGGTAGGTATTACTAACAGTACATATGAAGAATCAGGATGAGAAGTAAGTGTCCGAGGGAGCGGCCGGAGGAGGAGGTCCTGAGGGTCTATGAAGGGGGGTGCGCCGAAGAGCCCTCCACCTTACGGGAAGGAGTTAGAGGAAGATAGTTGGGTGGGTGGGCGGAGAAGAAGGGCTGCGTGGTGGAGACTGGAGGCGAATGGCTGAGGGAGGCGGCGGGCGGCCTTATAAGGGGGGAAAGTGAGCAGTGGCAAGGAAGGCGTGAACGCTCAGGGCCGGGGGAGGGCGAGGGTGAGCAGCGGGCGTCGCGCGAGGTGCGAATGCTGCGCCGCAGGGCGGGGGCAGGCGGGGGGAGGGGAGGGACTCTTCCTTTCATCGCATCAAACGTAATGCTTAGCATTACGACCAATGTCGAGCGCCAGGATAGCTCGTGAAAAGTATCAACTTTGTAAGTCATTGGTTTGGCTCGACCGGAGATAGAACTCCCAACCTTCCGCAAGTGAAGCCTGCGCTCTACCGAGGACGTCTTTTTTGTTTTTTTGTTTTTTTGTTTTTATTGAGGCTGTATTTATACTGTCCATAGCATATAAGCCTGGGTATTCAGGCTTGTTTTCAATGCTGGCCAGCTGTAGTGTTGGTGTTGTCTTATCACACTGTAGCTGCTGATAAGGTATTTGATTGCCTGTATTTCAGTAGCAGATAGATAGTTGGTTGGTCTGGTTAGTACTATAGTAGTCTATGTTAATTTTTTTGGATTTTCTTGGCATATATGTGCTTTATTTTTTCTACTCTTATTTCTAGACTAGCCTACTCCTATTTACATATCATAGGCTTGTACGCAGCTGTGAGGTGTGTTATCTGGGTGCTTTTGGTATGGTTACCTTCCATTGGGCTAAATATAGCATGATATAGTATGATAAGGCATATTAGAATGTTGTTGTAGTGTATTGTAGTTGTCATCGGTGTAATACACGCTTGATATAAATACAACTAAATTAAATTAAAGACGCATTCTGCACGATCTAGACTTTTTCTTAGCAATGTAAGTAAAGGGTGAAGTTTGTTTTATTTAACGATGCCTCTAGATCAAATTGATTTTTGTACCATCGACTGTTCGACATCAAACATATGGTCATTCTGACAAATTTATTTGCAGGAAACCCGCTGCCGCCACAGGGTACTCTTTCCAATAAGCAACAAGGGGTCTTTTATATGCACTTTCCTGCAGACAGAACAACACATATCACAGCCTTTGCTGAACCAGTTCTGGACCACAGGTTCCAAGTAATGTAAGATCTCAGGGCTTGCGAGCTGGGGGTTGGCGTATGTGTTTACCACGTGGAATGTGACTTATAAGGCCTTAAGCGAATATAAATAACCAAAGATTCCTAGGTACAATAAATTGAGGGGGCAAGGCGCACACACACACAATGGTTAATAGGACTTTTATTCCTCTGAACAAAATGTTTGGGTTTTTATCCCGCCTGTAGACTTTGGTTTTTCGGTCATAACTAATCGAGTTGCTTACCGTCTAAAACCAAATTCCTTATAGAAAAACACAAAATTATGAACATCTGAGATATTATTTTGGTGTTTGGAGCACCTATTTGCAAACAAATAATTGAATGTTGATATTAGACTAAGCGTAAGATAGTGCCAATAACTTATATTCTGTCAAATCATGTTGTCGTTTCCTAGCCTGACGCTTAGCAATATTAGGATATGGCAAGGACTGGTTGGCTCAGGGTCAGGATAATATGACTCGGGCAGCATTATAAAGTCGCCATGAGTGCGCACTCTCACAGTTCGGTACCCATCCTGAAATGACCTTTGATGTTGTCAGGATGTAAAACTCCAACAACCAACCAAGAACATGTCTAATAGCTAATGTGTTGTCCTAACCGGGAATCTCTCAATCGAAGTATAAAATAGAAAGTAAACATTAATGTAAGGTCATGTCGGCGCATTCATAATTATAGTGTACATATCTGCATTTCGTATGGCCGGAAGACCAGTGCCTCGGCATTGAAATCAAAACATATATTGTGGAGAAGAAATGTTAACCGCAAAAATATTTTGAAATATATTCACATTAGGATCCGATTTTTAAAATATATCTTATGGTGAATAAATGTTTACCAAACAAATATTAACAAATATATTCATATTTCTGTCCGATTTTAAATTATTCCAACAAATATATAACCCGACATGCGATTTAAATCGTCACTGTCGGCATTATGCACTGCGGCGACCTGGTAATACAATATCAACATTATTATCGCCATTGTTCATTCAAATATGTTGGAAGCTAATTTTGGAGGGGGATATTTGTCATTCCGATATTATTTTTTCGGTAGGCTTATTATATAAACTGCTGACTATGCAAAATTGTTGATGATGTTGACACCAGTCTATCATTTTAGGAGGGTATAAATTTCCGATTAGTTGTCCATTCAGAGGCGTCATCTTTCTGATTAATCATCTCTGGATTATTTTTCTAATGTCATTTATTGACGTAATTTCTCTTCTTTATCCGTGAGCAAATTATATCCAGCCTTCCAAATTACCTCAGTTATAAACACATGTTTGCCGGCGTTGTAATGTTTACTGGCTGTAATCACGATATCCGCCCTGTCGTAATATGGTTGGTTGGTTGTTGGAGTTTTACGTCATGGCAACATCCAAGATCATATCAGGACGGGTACCGACTTTGTGACAGTTTACACTCATGGTGACTTTATAGTGCTGCACCATTGGGAAACCAGTCTGCCCGCACCATGCCCCTATATCCCACACAATCACATTATCCTGACAGTAAGCTAACCAGTCCTTGCCCTATCCTATTAATGACAAGCATCAGGCTAGGAAGCAACAACTATCAATTTTATAAGTCATTGTTTTGACTCGATCTGGAACTGGATTCCTGAACTCCCGCACGCGAGGCCCGCTCTCTACCAATTAGGCCACTGTGCCTGCTTTCCTCATTATATGAAATCATACTTTTAGTCGTTGCTAGTAATTTGCATGTCCTTTGAAAGCTGCCCATTTCCAGTGACGTAGAATGCTGCAAATGGCCCGATAATATCGGTGTAGTAAAATATGTTCTACCTACAAATGCATTGACACAAAATATCTTAATTTCACAGTAAATTATCTTTGGCTTTAGTGGATTTGCCACTTGGTTGCGAATCTACTATCGGCAGTCTTGACTTGTGCTATATCTGCGAGTATATTTTTCATTCTTCGCTGAAACAAAGTGAAAGGAAATTCCATTCATGATGAAACGAAAATAACAAATAAATCAAATATAGCAAGCCACTTGCTCAGCTCAGATTCATTATCTTGGCTTTTAGTAGTAGAAATACGTAGACAGACAATGTTGACAGGGTAGAACCAACCCTCCCCCCCACACACACCGCCTCCATCCCTCCCTAACGCTACAACAGCGACCATGTAATAACAACAAGATACTAAACTAAGTGTCATGAATTTATCACAACATTTGTGCTTGTCTCATATAAAAGATCATATATCACATTGTAAAGTCTAATGCTCGAATCTGTGGCTGTGTAGGCAGGCTATGGTGAAATCAATCCAGACAAAGAGAAAGGAAGAGTATGAAGTGTAAAGAAGAAGAGAGAGTCCAGCGCTCTGGTGTGTTACTTTATATGGTTACATGGGTCCATTTTAGAGTATCACCCCACTCGTTTCCACCAATGGGAATCAAGCATTCTTGGCCCTAGCAATAGGGATCCAGCATTCCTGGTCCCCATGGACACCAGTGGTCTGACCACCACCACATCTGAATGGCCCCATGGCCACCACTAGCCTTGACCTTTGGGTGTGGTGATCCCTATCCTAGCAGAGGGGCTTGGCCCTGAGTGCAATCACACCCGGACCTGCCAGTACCAATATGTCTATTTACATCCCACTCAGGCACCACCAACCCATACCCATATATATATATATATACACATATATATATATATATATATCCACCTGGTCATGTACAACGATCAGTAATAGAACATTTGCATTCCCCCTATGCCGAATATCAGAATATTTTACAACATACTCCGCCCCTCCACTTCTTACCACCTGCATCCCAAAAACGCAGCGAGGAAAGAAGTTCACTTCTCTACGTTGTCTCCATCTTACCTTGTTGAATCCACCAACCAATAATTAATAACATCTTAATATCTAACATTTTTAATGTAATGGTGCGTGCGTGCAAACAATTTGTGACCATGTTTAGTCCAATCCGACCTCTTTCCAATACTGTGACACTTCAGAGGTCCTTGTGGCACTCTAGAGGTTAGTGTTCAGTCCAGCAGTATCAACCTTACAATGGTACGAATCAGCTTTGGTGTTGCTACCATTTAGTTCCTAATTGATACGCTTGGCCCACCTATTTCATCTTTCCAGCTGTCAAACTCAGAGAAACCCAATGGCGTCTATGGTAGATGTGTGGTTGCTTGACAGGTCTCCATAGCTTTAACATTGCGGATCTCAGCTCTATGGTAAAACAAAGCTTAAGTGGTTTGAATCGATGACCCAGTTTCACAGACTATTTTCTTGTAGAAACCAACCAAATACTCCGATTTCACCAAAGATATGTTATTTTTGAGTGGAAATAAAGGCAGAAATAGATTCAAAATGTCATTTTGTATGTTATGTACACGTATCTAACATCAAATAGAAACAGAAAGCTGTATACTCGCAGCATATTCTCAGCGTCAAAAGTTAAACAAAGCAATGACAGAGGTTGGCTTCGAACTTTGAAATTACAATGGCTACGTCTATATTAATAAATAATAATAGATTTCTAACTTTTAGCTGCAGTTTTACATGCTGTCGCAGTTTCCATACACTTTCTTCAGCAGTTGCTGCCGTTTCTTCATGTTAATTGTCTCCATTGGTGCAATGTCGATTATTTCTTCAACTTAATTATATATGCCAATGTTCTCCTATGAACTACTCCATTCATGTTGTGATATTGATGATAGCGATCCAATCTTGTGGGGTCACTATCGATCTTGGTTATCATATTCACAGAAAGTTACACCTTTCTTCGCATTAACACATATCGGAGTTTTATTCAATAAAGTCTATTCAAATAATACATTTCCTCAAGTATTTTTCTTTCAACTCTCAAATCTATCCACATAGATATCATAACAATATGCATTTTTCCAGCTCAAAGAAAATTAATCAGATGCACAGATTAATATCAACAATGTCAATGACAGCATAAAGTTAATAAATTGTATGACAATAAATAGCAATATTCAACACATTTTCATGTCCATGAATTTCCAATGAATCAACATTTCATGAATAAATGGCAATATTTGACACATTTTTATGTCCATGAATTTCAAATGAACCAACATTTCATGAATAAATGGCAATATATGAATTTCAAATGAAAATGTTATTTTATAGTATTTCTTAGCCAGATCCAAGCAAAAATGTATATGCAATATTAGTAATATTAGTAATCTAGTTGTCAATGTAGTGTATATTACTATAGGTCAACAGTTTTGTTGTCCCAATATAGCTTTGTAGTTTGTGGGAGTTTAATAGTTTGTCAATGAATTGTTCTGTATGAATAACTTAAGAAGGAAAAAATGTCATCACCTTTTAGCTGAGCTGTCCTCAAAGTCTAGTTTTTGTAAAGTGATTAAGGATATCAAGAAAAAATGTCATCACCTTTTAGCTGAGCTGTCCTCACAGACTCGCTTTTGTAAAGTGATTAAGGAAATCAAATACAAATTTCATCACCTTTTAGCTGAGCTGTCCTCACAGACTCGCTTTTGTAAAGTGATTAAGAAAATCAAGAAAAAATGTTGTCAACTAGTTAGCTGAGCTGGCCTCATAGACTTGCTTTTGTAAAGTGATTAAGAAATTCAAGAACAAATTTCGTGAACTTATTAGCTGAGCTGTCCTCACAGACCTGTTTTGTAAAGTGATTAAGAAAAAATATCAAGAAATCCTTCCAATCATTTGAGAGGAGCTTGCAACAGACCGTCGCTTTTGTAAAAATGATAAGATTTCATTCAATGACCTAGGCATTACCTATGCCTCCCCAGGCATTATCTCTGCCAAAAAGCAGTATACAGAACCCCATGCAATCGCCTATCGAACAATAGAGAAAGAAAAAGGAAGAATCTTTCTGATTATTTGAGCTGAGCTCCCAACAGACACTCGCTTTTGAAAAATGATTAAGACTTCTTCATGCCCTAGGCATTATTACCTATGCCTCCCGAGGCAGTATTATTGTCATCACCATGCAAAAACAGAGAAGATAAAAAAAAAAAATATTACCATTATTTTTGTATTTATATTTATTAAATAAATAATGTTTAAATATATATTACATTATTATTTAATTTATTAAGTTATATCAATATATTGAATACTTCTTTATAGAAATGGAAAGTGATTTAAGAAAGTTAACTTAATTAGTATTATATTTCATATTTTTATATTTGTTTTTATGTGTGGTAATACGTATAGTAATATAGAATAGATTCTCTAGATATTGTAGTTATTTTATTTCATGTTTCTAAGTGTCGTAGGTATTTAGTTATGCATTTCAAACAATATAAACATATGTATGGAACTCTATCATAGTTCCGACCGATGATGTAATGCCCACGCCAATCTTTTGTCATCCACAACAAAAATAATCTTATGCATGACAAAACTCTCATGTACATCATGTTTTGTCTAATTTCGCTTCAACAACCGGCGAATTAACTGTAAATCCAGCTTCAGGCAAGCTTGACAGAAACGGTAGTTGCTTCATGTGCGTGGCCGCCGACACCTAATAAGAATAGACTCCCGCGCCGCGCATCTGATTATTTATAAACGGATACCGTATATTCGCAAAAAAGGTACCCACTCCCGAATAGGAGAATTGTATCTGCTATTCGCATTCACTTTTCCCCAAGTGAGTACGATGAGTATGAAAAGAGTACATAGATTAGTAGTCTGAAATAACTTTTCAGGATTGAGAAATTACTATGATTATTACGGTAATGCATTAATCAAGGTGCTGTGTCATGCGGTCTTGGTCCTCCATGCTTAAGCCAAGTAACATTTTTGGAACTAGAAAAGTTAATACATATTCAATGCTGTCTCTCAAGCACTAGCATGCAACATCTTTGATTTCTTGCGTTCACTCTGCATCCAGGGTTTCACTTCTCCGACTGCTTAGTCTGCCCTGAAAACGAATCCAGAGCCCTCAGTTTAAACAGTGCTATATAGTGTACAGTTTTAACGAACCCAGAGCATTTCCGTCATTACTGTGACAGTTCAACTGATTGACTTTGTCCATCACCACATGATTGACTTTGTCCATGCATCCAGACCAACCTTAGATATCATATTCGAACCCTGGTTGTGTCAAAACAATGACATACAAATTAATACTTGTCACTTCCTAGCCAGGCACTCGGCATTATTAGGATAGGGCGAGGACTGGTTGGCTCAGTGTCAAGATAATGTGGCTGAGTGGGATATGAGGTCTTTGTGCTGGTGGTCTGGTATCCCAGTGGGGCAACATTATATGGTCACGATGAGTGCACACTGTCAAAAATCAGTACCCATCCTGATAATACCTCAGATGGTGTCAGGAGGTAAAATTCCAACAAGCAACCAACATGTTTATTAAGTGTGAGGATATTTTCTATTTCTTAGGATGATATTTATTTAATATTTGCATATTTTGTATGACTCATTTTTTAATAAATATGTGTACATTTTCTATTTTTAAGCATTATGCTGACTAACTGTCTGTACATTTTCCATTGTGTGCAAGCTCAAACATTAATATCAGTTTGCATTAGCACAATTAATCTAACATGTCAAGACTGCCGATACTAGATTCAAGACTGCCGATAGTAGATTTGCAACCAAGTGGCAAATCCACCCTAGCCAAAGATAATTTACTGTGAAATTAAGATATTTTGTGACAGTGCGTTTATAGGTAGAACATATTTTATGACCCCGATATTACCGGGACAATTTGCAGCATTTAAGTCACCGGAAATGGGCAGCTTTCAAATGAAATGCGAATTACTAGCAACAACTAAAAGTAGGATATCATATAACGATGAAACCAGATGCGGTGGCCTAATCGGTAGAGTGTCGGCCTCGTGTGCGGGAGTTCGGGAATCCGGTTTCCGATCAAGTCAAACCAATGACTTATAAGATTGATACGTGTTGCTTCCTAGCCTGGCGCTTGTCATTAATAGGATAGGGCAAGGATTGTGTAGGATAAAGGGGCATCGTGCAGGCAGCTTGATTTCCCAGTGGGGCAGCACTACAAAGTCACCATGAGTCTTCATCTAAGTGTATACCATATATATTATGATATGATATAGTGTCATATTTAATGAAATAATACTAAATAAGGGATATAGAACAGTCCCTGTATTTCTTCAGACATATCGTTAGCGGGCCCCTGCCAAGAGCAGACAATTTCTCAATGTACACATTGTCTTTGTTTCATTTGATCTCCCCCTCATTAACATGACACCTGCTATTTCAGGACACCATTGCTGTAAACACACAGTTTTCCGTTGAGACATGATTCAATCCCTCATCAGTTATGCCGCGGTGATGATGGATCAGGCGGTATCAGTAAAAATCAATTAAAAAACATATACTGCTAATGCACAATGTCTCCTAAGCACAATACCGGGCGCGGTGGCCGAATCGGCAGAGCGCGGGCAGCGCGGGCGCGAGATCGTGAGTTCGGTTCCCTGTCCAGTCAAATCAATGACTTAAACAATTGAAAGCATTTACTTCCTACCCTGGCGCTTGGCATTAATAGGATATGGCATGGACTGGTTGGGTCAGTGTCAGGATAACGTGACCGAGTGGGATGTCAGGTCATGGACCTGGTGGCCTGGTCTCCGGCATGGGGCAGCACTATAAAGTCACCATGAGTGTACACTGTCAAAAGTTGGTACCCATCCTGATATGAACGTAGATGTTGCCAGGATGTAAAACTCCAACAACAAACCAACCTAACGACACTAGCAAGCCACCATAAAAAAACAGCAGTACTATAATGTTGAGAAAATAATCTGTAGATATCAATCAATCTCATTTATCAGAAGAGAAATACAAGAACAACATATCTGATCCTGACATTTATAAGTGCGGACGGTTGTCTCAATCAAGTTAGTGGACCTTTAAATATTGTGTACACAGCACAAAACACCCAGCCAGATTTATCCAAAGAGAAAGAGAAAAAACAAAAACATATCTAATCCTGATATATATAAGTGCGGACACTTGTCTCAGTCATGTTAGTGGACCTTTAGATATTGTGTACACAACGCAAAACACCCAGCCATGTTTATCCAAAGAGAAAGAGAAAAAACACAAACATATCTGATCCTGACATTTATATATGTGGATGCTTGTCTCAATCGTGTTAGTGGGCTTTTAAAGATTGCGTACACAACAGCCACATTTACGGAGACTTGCGTCCTATAGTAGGCTCTTAGAGAGAGAGAGAGGTAGGTTATGAGGATATGCTGATGACAAGGCCTGCCACCTGGTGTCGCCCGGAGAGATGACAGACGCCGCCATGTAATAACTTCCAAGTGAGACCGAGGCTAGGGTCTGCTTCACCAAAACTTCCACCAACATTTCTTTGAGCAAGAACAACAAAGTTGGTCGGTTTTTGTTTTGCGTACTAGCACCATCTCAGGTCATACCAGGATAGGTACCAACTTGTGACAGTGGACATGGATGGTGACTTTATAGTGCTGCCTTACTGGGAGACCAGGCCGCCGTCACCATGACCCACACAGTTGTATTATCCTGACACTGTGCAAACCAGTCCTTGTCCTATCCTATTAATGCCGAGTGTCAGGCTAGGTATCATCATCATCATGCTGTCGGTCGCGATGCGACAAAGACTGCTTTCACTACTTGACTGCCGCTCTCCATTTAGCTCTCTCCTGTGAGAGTTGTGTCCATGAGTCGGTCTTAATGTCTCTCAGCTTCAGGTTTCTCTTGATGGTATCTTTGAACCGGAGACGGGGGCGCCCTCTCTTTCTGTAGCCAAAAGACAGTTGAGAATAGAGGATCTGCTTTGGTAGCCTGTCTGATGACATCCTCATGAGGTGTCCAGTCCACCGGAGATTCTTTTTGATCAGAAGATCTTCCATAGAGGGCAGCCCCATCCGTTCGAGTATTTCCTTATTCATCACTTTGTCCTTCCAGGTTAGCCTCATGATTGAACGCAGATGTCGCATCATGAAGGCATGCAGCTTTTTCACCTGCTGTCTGTACGCTGTCCAGGCCTCGGCTCCGTATAGTAGGGTGGATAGCACGATTGCGCGGTAGATCTTACCTTTGACCCGAATGGACACATGGTGGTTGTTCCAGAGTCTCTGGCGTAGTCGGCCGAAAGATGCGCTAGCCTTGGCCATCCTCCTCTGTATCTCAGCATCAATGCGTCCATCACTTGATATTGTGCATCCGAGATAGGTGAATTCCGGAACAGAGTTCAGCTTGTTTCCGTCAACCATGATCTCCTCCTCTCGGGTTCTTGTAGAGTTGGGTTGGTACAGCACCTCCGTCTTCTTGATGTTAATTTTCAGGCCAAACTTCTTTGATGCATCGGAGAAAGCGTCCACTATTTTCTGGGTCTCTTCAGCAGAGTGGGCAACCAGTGCACTGTCATCTGCGAATAGTAGCTCTCTCACCAGTATCTGAGTAGTCTTGGTCTTCGCTCTGAAGTGTGCGACATTGAATAGGTCAGCGCTCTGTCTGGACTGTATATAGATGCCATCCCCCATGTCTCGGAAAGCCTCGTCTAGCATTGCTGATAGGAAGATGGAGAAGAGCGTGGGGGCCAGTACACAACCTTGCTTGACCCCATTGGTAACCGCAAACGATTCCGAGACTTACCCTCCAGCGCTAACGTTCGCCATCATTCCTGTATGTAGAGCCTCGATCATAGTTGTGAACTTCTCTGGGCATCCGTACTTCCTCAGTAGCTGCCATAGCCCGGTCCTCCCGATGAGTATTAATTTGATGAGTCATTGGCTTGACTCAGCTGGTATTCAAACTTTCGACCTTCAATTCTGGAAGCCTGTGCCCTACCGATTCGGATACCGCGTTGACAATAACAAACTTGATTGAGCAATTGATCAAAAGTATCAAAAATGATGATTATATGAGAGATCTGATGCTTTCTTGCCATGTGCTTCTTTAATGTATTTTTCATTTATTGCAGCTAGAGCAGGATTCGAACCCACACACCTTGCATTCCAGGCTAATGTGCTAACCATTTCACCACATAGGCTCCCTGACGTCATCACCCTATTAACGCCTACCTGTATATGTGGCTCCTTGCGTGAGAGGTCTGTGCAGACTACTACAATATATATATATATAGGTCACTAGGGCTAACCATGAGGAGAGACAAATGGGTTGGGCTGAGTCATATTTATTAGTTCTCATTGGCAAAAGGAACTTTCACGCCTTGAACTACCAAAAGGAGAACTACAGCAGCAGTGCGGGACACTCAGGTGAGTTTAGTGTCCACCATGCTCGAAGGTGGCATCACAGTCGCACCGTCCCGCGCCATTGACCCAAGGGTTAGCGTGCGACTCCAAGTACCTTGGAATAACATATATCATGCACATGACTACTTAATTAATATAATACTAGGTTGGGCGCGCGGCTCCGAATACCTTGGGGTATAATATAGAGCGAATAATACTTAATTTGTTTATCCGCTAGTTTATATAACGATAATACATTATATTTATATATATATGTATATGCAAACAATGGTTTCGCGCAACTAACACAGAAAACAACTACACCACTACCATACACACTTTCTGAATCCCCCAGTGAACATGTGTATCACTGTACTCACAAGTCCAAACCTGTGGACATATATCATACTGGCTACTCTAGAACTTCATACAATGAAGAAAGAGCATGTGCCTTCATTGGACAACTGTGCATCCAGAGCAATGGTGTCCTGACACATAAGGTGTCCTATCATCAGGGCGATTATTAAATGCAACACACACGATCTGCACATGTTATGTGTTGACAGGATTCATTAAACATGTATGATACTGTAGTAGTCTGTACATGAGCCCTACTACCACGCGGTAGCAGCGGAGACTACACCGCACACCTACGCAGTTACACTGAACTGCACTAGGTGGCAGCAGGCTAGCCACCAGGCAGACCCCGACTGGGGTGCCCTCTACTGCATGTGGCTAGCTCACCCTCCACACACCTATAGAGTCGATGTGGGATCTGGCGAGTAAGGGGGCCGGTCAGATGACTGTGGACGCCGCGGAGAGCAGATTGTTTTCAATAAACCAAGTTGAAGCAAACTTATATTGGATCTTGGCGTTCTTCCATGGCAGGGTGAGAGTCGGAGGGCCGTGGGCCATTACAATAATACTACTCCGTCGTTGCACTATATAGTGCCCGAGTACACTGAAGGTCCACATGGTAGGATGCTTGCCACCCAGAATGGAAGAACTGTGTGTTCCAATCCTGCTCCTGCCATGGTAGTCCCAATTGACCCTATTCACGCGCAACCTAATTAGGCATCAGAACGAGGCTGAGTAAGGATCGGTATTGGAAATGGCCATAAGACACTACTGTGTGCCGATGCGTATGAACGACTACATAAAGTAAAGGAGTACAATTTGAAGATATTAACTTTTGAAACTATCATAATCATTTTTACTTACCTTTTGTCTAATTATTTGCCAAATTTCATGAAGAGTGAGCGATGATCAGATGCATTTGAGTAGGCAATGTCAACAAAGTCACTCACCTTGGCTGCCAATCTTTTCTTAAATTCAAAATTGCATAACTTTCTTAATATAGATATATTTTATAGATGTATTTTAACCCTTTTAAAGCTTTTACGAATTTGTAATTACTAAGACTAGTTGTTTAACTGTGTTGCACAGATAATTATGCTGACAGTGCTGCATTACATGATACCACCAAAACTATGCAGACTTGAAGTTGACAGTCAAATTGTAGTTAAAGAATGGGGAAAATCACCATAGAAGGGTCACCCAATCTTCGTGAAAATTGGCCAATAGATAGAAAACAGGTATGCAAAGATGAATATGGTAGTTTAAAAAATGAATACCCTCAAATTTGAGTGATTTCGAGAGGTATTGGTCGACATTACTTTTCAGACAGCAGCGCCTCGCAGATGCTTACTTGGCCTCGATCTGGTTTCAACATGGCCACGGCGTGAATAGTGTGAATTGTTTGCGTCATCCCGCCCAATGCATTGGTGCTGTGACCAGGATGACGTCAATCTTGAGCGCTGGTCGCAGGTGAACTTGCCTTATGAATGTAATTGAAGTCCACTACCTATATATGTGAGGGTAGGACAATATGGACTGCCCGGTTGCCTGAATAACCTAGTTTACGTACTCAGTCGGGCAGGTGAAGTTCTCAGTGACCTGCCCAAAAGGTCAAGTTGTTATTTTTCTGATCTGCTGTACCATATTTCAGTTTCAATTGGCTGACTTGGGCTTGGACAAGTAGTTTTGCCACTTGGGTTAGTAGACAATTCAGTCACTTGCCCAATTGGGAAAGTGGTGAAAAAAGTTACTGTGCCTACCCTCTATGTTAAGCACTGCAGGGAGACCAGTGTAGTGAATTGCATTAATATTACCAGTTAAAATATAAAATACTAATGCATACCTGGGTAGGTTAGTTGATCAGGGAATCTAAGTACTGCAATTGGTATGATGCTCCCACTAAAATTGCAGAGGTGTGTGTTCGAGCCAAGCTCTAGCCATAATGTACTGTATGTTGAAACCATCGCATGGACAGCTGGGTGTTTGAATCATGGCCGAGTCAAACCAATGATTTATTAAACTTGTTGATTCATATGCTGGTGCTCACAATTACTACGATAGGGAAAGACCTGATTAACTCACTCTAAAGGCCCGGTCACATACACATGAGTGAATGTAGTTGAACGTAGTGGAGGCTAATACCCCTGTCACACTACGACGTAACGAGCCAACGTGAGCCTAACGTGACAATTTTTCGTCATTACGTTGCCGTACGTTGGGTTACGTTATGATGACGTCATAATGACGTTAGAGTGACGTAGAGCTACGTCATGTTACGTCGTGTTATGTCGGCGCGCGTCAAGGTTTTGAACCTGTTCAAAACTTTTGACGTATCTCGACGTGAGGCCATTACGTCGGGATGACGTGACAATGACATTAGGTAGACGTTCCGCGATCGTTATAGCAGCGTAAATGACGTTAGAGTCACGTTATGTCACGTCAGACCGACGGCCCGGGTGGGAGCAACGTGTGGGCAGCGTTTTGCACGTTACGGTCACGTTACGGTCACGTTACGGTCACGTTACGGTCACGTTACGGTCACGTTACGGTCACGGTTACGGTCACGTTACGGTCACGTTACGGTCACGTTACGGTCACGTTACGGTCACGTTACGGTGGCGTTACGGTCACGTTACGTCCACGTCGCACCCGTTACAGCGACGTTACGCTCACGTTACACTAACGCCCGGTCACGTCGCCAATTACACCTCCCCCCTAACGTTGTCACGTTACAGCTAAGGTCACGACGTACACCAACGTTACTTTCACGTTACGCTCATGTCCACAATTTGCATATTACGCCGATAACTTCGACGTGATATCATTATTTTCACGTTGTGGTTACGCTGACGTAGTCACGTCGTAGTGTGACAGGGCCATAGTTGAACGTGGGTGAACGTAGTTGAACCTAGTTGAACATAGTTGAACGTAGTTGAACATAGTTGAACGTAGTTGAACATAGTTGAATGTAGTTGAACATAATGGAGGCTAACCTAGTTGAACATAGTTGAACATAGTTGAACATAGTTGAATGTAGTTGAACGTAGTTGAACGTAGTTGAACCGAGCTGAACCTAGTTGAACGTACCGGCATCCATACTGCTCCGTGATGAGAACGTGATAAGAATGTGTGTGGGCCGTGAGTTCCGATTTAAGCTTTGGACATGTTCAAAAGAGCACTACGTTTAAGGCAGGTGTAGCCTATGTGATGATAACGTACTATAGCATACTCTAGCATACTCTAGCATACTCTAGATTGCTCTAGCATACCTTAGCATACTCGTTACCCGAGTAGTATATGCATCCGGACATTTGAATCAGGCTTCTGGATATAAAATTCGAGGGGAAATAGGTAGATGCAGAGTGATGGCAGCGGCACCTGGAGGGAGAAGTGGGAAACGGAAAGGTGCCTGCCTAGTAGCAGATCAGTTCGCCCCCTCCCACATCACTCACTGCCTCCCTCAAGGAGCTCAAAGAGCAGTTGGATGTTATACTAGTTAGTTGACATATTTCAGCACAAATACAATTAGAGCAGATAACAATTACAAGACAATTACGTAATTAATAATTTGCGAATAATATATTGATATATTCCATATTAGGAATTGTCTAACACCCCATTTGTTGCCAGGCCAATATCAGAAGAGATAAATAGCAGGTTGATTGGTTGTCGGAGTTTTATATCCTGGCAAGATCTAGGGTCATATCAGTACGTGTACTGACTTGTGAAAATGTACACTCATGTTGACATTATAGTGCTGCCCCACTGTGAGACCAGGCCACCAGCACCATGACCCGATATCCCACTCATTCAAATTATCCTGACACTGAATCAACCAGTCCTTGCCCTATCCCATTAATGCCGAGCGGCTGGGTAGGAAGCGACAAGTATCAATTTTGAAGTCATCGGCTTGACTCGAAGAGATGAATATTAGTTAATGCTAAATGAGTCATTGGAATAAATCTTGTCACTTTCAAAACGAATACAAATTGTGATGACATTGTCAAATATAAAACAATATTAGAAAATTATAAATATTGTAGTATTCTGAAATGAACCCCACTACCACATGGTGGTGCTAGCAACTATGCTGACACCTGTTTGCTAAGAAATAGCAAGACGTAGCAGTGCACTAACGGGAACAGCCCCTAGGGGGGGACTCTTCCAACTATTGCTACCAGCCAGCAGTTTGATGTCATCTCAGAATTACCATCTTATTCCTGACGCAGTGTAGGGTGGGGTCCATCATACCATATTTGCACCCCGGCAGATAATTCACACAAGCATATGCTGAAACTGTAAGGCTCAAAGAACCAAAGTTTCATTCGAAGAATGTTATGTGTGAGGTACTTGTGCGGATATTATGATGGAATATAAGTATCCCGCATCGCGATATTGTCTCCTACCTGCATTCCAGGGGCGGGTACTTCTTATGTTTGTAATTACTTGCCTTGACAACTCCTCATTTAACTGGGCTGGAGCACCTTGGCTACCAGCTCAAATGCTCCCAATACCGGGAGCTACCAAATCAAGGGGGTCACATGCGTGCGTGCCTCACTCGCGCAGAATTTGTACTTTAATAAAGCGGAGGGGCCTTTTAAGGAGGGTGCAGCCAGAGATAGCTCAACCAAACTAATTGTATTGTCTTCTCACTTATGCGATAGATCAAATAATAATGCCTGTCGTGTTCTGCGCTCGCCCCCCCCCCTATGCAGGTGGGGGGTGGGACCCCATCATGCACCGCTCCGCCTCCTGCGCGGGGAATATCCTTCACTCGGCACGGAAGGGATTATATATTTATTTCCTACCCTATTACTGATGGGGTGGCTTACTTGATGTATGCCCCCCCCTCTAACCACTTGTCCGGTGGCTCCACCACCGGCATGCTTCTATACTGGACGCTACACTGTCAATTACGCCTGGGAATTTTTTGTTAAAGCTAGGAGCATCATATTCCCTATGGCAGAGAATATATTATCTCAATACTACTTTTGTGTTGTCTTCCTAATTTGTAATGTAGTAAGCATTTATATATATATATATATATATATATATATATATGTGTGGATACGTATTAGATTAATTATAGCCAGAGGAATCCAATTTGAAATATTCTGCTCAGATTCATATCATCCATCTAAAATGTTATTTGTGAAGGGCAAGAGATCAATTGCCAGTTTGCCATCTACCCTAAGTTGATCAAAAATAACTTAGATTGACTCTCATAGCCCCTTAGGAAACCCCCCGGGATGGGGAAGGCCCACTCATATGGTGCTATTGCATAATGGGACCAATTTTAATATATGTGACCTGAGTTGGGAAAAGAACGCATGGAGAACATCAGAATTATGGTGTCTAAATTAGGCCAAATTTCTTTTTTGTTGTATTCAGCGATTGTGCTACTTCTGTTCCACGAAGTGATTCCCTTGAGACTGAGGTGCATAGTCCAATGGTTTTGAGTTTGTGATATTTTCTGAGATAAATATATTAGGTTGATCTACCATACCATACCATACGTTTATTTTAAATTGCTAATTCTTTAGATATTTGAGGTGTATCATTACTAACAACCTACTTACTCAAACTACTTCATGTAGTCAAAACTACTTCATGTAGTCAAAAAGCACACCTGAGGTATTAACCTTTTAAGCATAACCCTATAAGCTAACCACACTCTATCTAACAGAATAAACAAACCATTCTACTAACACTCACTCCATCTCAAAATGTAACTCCAACAACATGATCGTTTTGCAATTCACAACATAGTAGACATACAAACCTATGAAGGGAAACTATGCACCTAACCACTCCGTAATGTAAAGGTCTAATCAATACACATGTATGTATCACATGTGTAGGAATACAACATATAACTGCTATTTTTGTATGTGAATTGTAAGTCTTTGAATGTTTGATATTGTTATTTCAGCTGATTTGGGCTAGCTGCATATATTGTAAATAACTGTATTGTCACATGGCTGGAAGACCAGTGCGACGGCGCTGACAAAAGACTTTATTCAATGAATAAACTATATTTACAAAAAAAAAAAGAAGCATGCAACATTCATTTTGGTAAGCATGCCGAAACTCGGACAAAATAGGCTTCCGCAGTAACAGGTTCTATTTAAGTGACTCAGTATTCCCTTCTATGCAGCAACACATTCGTAATAGGCGCATCAGTATCTAAGGTAGATATGTAGAATAAAATATAGATAATTGTTTTGGTTTTGCAAATTATTTTTTTTTGCAAATTTTATGTTTTCATCGGACTATGCAGCTTTAAACACAAACATTAAAATACATATGACTGGATCCGGTGCCCCAACCGATAGAGAGCAGGCTTCCTGTGCGAAAGGTTGGCAGTTCGAAATCCACCCCCACCTGGATAGGGGGGGGGAGCGCAGGACACTACAGTCATTATTATTTTATCTATTACGGAAGTGAGAAGACAATACAATTAGTTTAGTTGAGCTATGTATGGCTGGACCCTCCTTAAAAGGCCCCTCCGCGTTATTAACGTCAACATTCTGCGCGAGTGAGGCAGATAGTGGGGTAGCACCCGTGCATGTGACACAGCTGAGCCGGTAGCTCCCCGTATTGGGAGCATTTGAGCAGATAGCCAAGGCGCTCCAATTGATACTTGTCACTACCTAGCCTGGTTATCGGCATTAATAGGATAGGGTAGAGACTGGTTAACACAGTATCAGGATAACGTAACTGAGTGGGATATCAGGTCATGGTGCGGGCTGCCTGGTATCCCAGCGGGGCAGGGTTATAAAGTCACCATGGGGGCACACTGTCCTGACATGACCTTAGAGGAGCAGGACCTAGCTCAGGTGACAGAGTGCCCACCTGTGAAGGTGTGGGCCATCCAATTGATCCTGCTCAGTGGACCCATTTGCAGTTGGGGCTATTTTCTGCTCCAACTAGTGGTCCACAACTGGTTCATCAAAGGCTGTGGTATGTGCTGTCCTGTCTGTGGGAAAGTGCATATAATAGAGCCCTTGCTGTTTATCAGAAAGAGTAGCCTATGTGGTGGTAGTGGATTTCCTCCAAAGAAATATGTCAGAATGACCATATGTTGGATCTCCAATAGCCGATGATAAATCAATGTGCTCTAGAGGCGTCATTAAATAAAACAGGCTTTACTTTTGATATGAGCTTAGAGGTTGCCAGGAGGTAAAACTCGAATACACGAACGGACTTCCAATGATGCATCCCATAAAGATGGTTTCACCAATGGCTTCTGCAATGCCGAAAACAGAAAATATTCTGTACCAGGTACTGGAATAGCAATATTTTCACTATGAACAATGCAAACGGAGTATGATTTAGTCCATAATTATGTAATGGATAAACTACTTATACAAATATTATTCAGGTATGTAATTTTCCTGCTTTGTTATGTACTTGTTCTAGTCGGCAAATACTTCTGTAACCTCCTTTGATATGTTCTTTGGTAGTTCGGGTTACTGGAGGCTGGGATGCAGCCTGGAGGGCAGGAGGTCTGCCATCAAGCAGCTCCGCTAATTCCCCTCCTGCCCTCCAGGTGGTGCCTCACCCCCCAACCATCTGCCAATTTCGCTTTCGATTTTCCTAAATAAAATGTGACGGTAGTTCTTTGGGGCCAGCCAGAGTCTTACTCCTAGGCTCAATCCATTACCTATGTCTTGTCTTCTAATTTGTTTTGGGAAGGAATTAATAATATACTTCAGATTCCAATAAAATATGACTAACCACCTCGGCAGACTTATTGGGTCCCCGTCAAACGTCGGTCTAGCTAATCAGATCACAGCAGATCTCGTGATTCAGGTCACGTGGGCGCGCGTGGGCAAGGGACCAGTCTGCACGAGTACATTTCGGCTGGTTCCCAGGGCACTCTTTGCAGAGCGAATGAGCGCCATAGCAACGGCTATCGTGGGAGGTTTTTTCATTATTCAAGCACTGCAATGTGGGATGGCTGAATGAATTTAGTGCCTGCTTTCCATGCGGCATGTCATGGGTTCGAACCCTGACTGAGTCAAACCAATGACTGACAAATATGGGACCAGGTAGACAGACGTCCGTCTGCGGTTTTGGTAGATCGTCGTTTTCGAACCGACGGGTTCGAACCCTGGTTGAATCTATGGCGTGAGAAGCGATACTTATCGCTTACTAGCCTGGTGCTCGGGATTAATAGGATAGGGCAAGGACTGGTTGGCTCAGTGTCAGGATAATGTGACTGAGTCGGATATCAGGTCATGATGCCGGTGGCCTGGTCTGGTCTCCGAGCGGGACAGTGCTATAAAGTCACCATGAGTGGGCACTGTCACAAGTCGGTACTCATGCTGATGTCACCCTAGATGTTGCCTGGATGTAAAACTCCAACAAGAAACCAACCAACTTACACATATATATTTGTAGCAGCCTAGCATGGCGCTCAGAGTTACTAGGATAGCGCAAGGAGCAGGGGAATGAGGAAGACCAAAGTGTGTGTAGTCGATATTTTCCATGGCGAATTCACAAAAGTGACCAGCGGTTTTGAACACCTAATAACCGAAGACAAAATTGCAAATGTGTCCTTGAAGTGGTATTATTAGCAAGATTGTTTTACACTAGTATTCGGGCCGTGAGTGATCTGGTTATTTACAGCAAGTTATACAGGCTCTTTAAACCCTGATTAAAAGTACACATGTTGCAACAAGTAGAAGGATATGAAATACAGTACTTTAGGAATATTTGTACAACTCTTTAGCAAAGCTATGAAGTGTTTTATGGGGCCATTTCTTAAAGTTTATTGTCATCCTTCAATATAACCGAGTACATTTGATATATAATGCATATTGAGATATGTAAAAATAAAAGGTTATGGGTGTCATCTTTAGATTATTTGAATCAATTAATTGAAATGAAAATACTTGGCTATTGGTATATGGGGAATATTAAGATAGGATATTATGAAAGGAGAGGGTAAAGTGAGTATGAAAGGTGTTTTGTTGCATTGGAGACTGTAGTCAGTTATTGAAGGTGAATTTGTGACTATGACGTCATCGGGTAAAAATCCACCCTGTGGCCAGATCCAGTGGCCAAATTGATAGAGCACATGCTTTCCCTGTGGAAGGCCAGGAGTTTGATTACCAGTTGAGTCAAACCCATGACTTACAAAATTGATCCTTGTCGCTATCTAGACTGGCACTGGGGATTACTAGGATAGGGCAAGTACTGTTTAGCGCAGCAACAGGATAATTGTACTGAGTGGGATATCAGGTCATGGTGCTTGCGGCCTGATTCCCAGTGAGGCAGCACTACAAAGCCGTCATGAGTCCGCGCTGGCACATGTTGGTACCTGTCCTGATATGGCCTTAGATGTTGACAAGACATACGATTCAAACAAACAAATAAAACAAACAAACACTGACCGTCTGGCCTTCTTTACATTAGCTCGTGCAAATAAGTCCTAGGAACATCTAAGGTCATATCAGGACTGGTACTGACTTGTGACAGTGCGCACCCATGGCGACTTTATAGTGCTGCTGAACTGTGAGACCAGGCTACCCACGCCATCACCAGATATCCCACACAATCACATTATCCTGACACTGAGCTAACCAGTCCTTGTTCTATCCTATTAATGCCGAGCGCCAGGCTAGGTAGCGATAAGTATCAATGTTATAAGGCATCGTTTATAAGTCATCAGTTGGATTCGAACTCCTGACCTCCGACAGGGGAGGCCAGCACTCTACCGATTAGATACTGGTATATACCAGCCTGTTGCGATTTCAGACTGCGACTGGTCTCACCGAAGTTCGGGCAATCAAGAGTCGGTTGATACACAAATCACGTCATGTCATGTGACGATAGCGTGGACACACATCATGACCTGGCCACGTAAACTTTGCACCGAGCCATATACTGGGCGCGCTGGCCGAATTGGTAGAGCGGGGGCCTCACATGCAGGATATCAGGAGTTTGGTTCCCAGTCAAGTCAAACCAATGACTTATAAAATTGATCCTTCTCACTTCCTAGCCTGGCGCTCCGCATTAATAGGATATGGCAAGGAATGGTTAGCTCAGTGTCAGGATAATGTGATTGAGGGTGATATTGTGCATTTGGACTGCTGGCCTGATTTCCCAGTGGGGCAGCACTATTAAGTCGCCATAAGTGTGCACTGTCACAAGTTGGTACCCGTCCTGCTATGACCTTAGATGCGCGAGAAGGAAGAACAGAGGCGGATGTGGGAAAACTGAGGCGTTTATTTGTGACGCCTCGGGCAATATACAGAGAACAGTGAGAATAACAAAAACATATGAGAGAATGTAAGGTAACGGTACAAGCAGGGCAACAGAGGAGGTAACACAGGCTGAGGAGGCAGACAGCAATAAGAGGGGCTCATGAGGAGCAACAGGCTCGTGAGGAGCAATACAGTAAGGGGGCTCATGAGGAGCAGAGGATAAAATAGAGGAGGGGCTCAGAAGGAGCAGTGTCAGAGTTGGTAGAGGGGGGGCCGAGGAGCCCTCCGCCAAAGAGTAAGGAGAGGGCTCGAGGCGCGCCCGAGGCGGGGGCGCGGGGCGCCCGAGGCGGGGCCCGGAGAGGTGTGAGGTGCGGGTTCCCTGTGTGGGCGGGAGTATCCGGGGCCTAGGTCGACAAGGGGCGGGCGGCCAAAAATAGAGGAGGCCCGCTCCTTGGGGGGATCCGGTGAGGAGGTCCGGCGAGGCTGTGACTGGGCGGCGCTGCGATCGGTGTTCGCTGGGAGGTTGTCGGTGGACGGCATGGTCGGCGGCGGTGTTGTCTGGCAGAGGGTTCCTCGTGAGGCGAGGCTGGGCTGGGCTGTGGACTGAGGTGTGAGGTCCGAGGTGGTGGTCCCCGGCTGTGACTGGGCGGCGCTGCGATCGGTGTTCGCTGGGAGGTTGTCGGTGGACGGCATGGTCGGCGGCGGTGTTGTCTGGCAGAGGGTTCCTCGTGAGGCGAGGCTGGGCTGGGCTGTGGCCTGAGGTGTGAGGTCCGAGGTCCGAGGTGGTGGTCCCCGGCTGTGACTGGGCGGCGCTGCGATCGGTGTTCGCTGGGAGGTTGTCGGTGGACGGCATGGTCGGCGGCGGTGTTGTCTGGCAGAGGGTTCCTCGTGAGGCGAGGCTGGGCTGGGCTGTGGTCTGATGTGTGAGGTCCGAGGTGGTGGTCCCCGGCTGTGACTGGGCGGCGCTGCGATCGGTGGTCGCTGGGAGGTTGTCGGTGGACGTCATGGTCGGCGGCGGTGTTGTCTGGCAGAGGGTTCCTCGTGAGGCGAGGCAGGGCTGAGCTGAGGTGTGAGGTCCGAGGTGATGACCCCGGCTGTGACTGGGCGGCGCTGCGATCGGTGGTCTCTGGGAGGTTGTCGGTGGAGGTCGCGGGGCTGTCGGCAGTGGTGAAGGTGAGGCGCCGGGAAGGGCCCCCCGGGCCGGCCGGGGGGAGGCCGGCGGATCAAAAATCCGCCGAGGCGGCCGGGGTCTGTGCTCCCCGGGGCGGTGCCTGGGCGGCCCGGGAGCCCTTCCGTCCACGTCCTTTCCCTTGAGGCATGTTGAAGCTGAGGCGTAGTAGCGATCCGAGGTGGAAAAGAGGAGAGCTGGAAGGCGGCAGGAGGGCGAGAAGAAGAAGGCAGAGAGCTGGAAGGCGGCTGGAGGCTGAGTGGCTGAGGGAGGCCGGCGGGCGGCCTTATAAGGGGGGAAGTGAGCAGTGGCAGGAGAGGCGTGAGTCGCTCAGGGCCGGGGGAGGGCGAGGGTGAGCAGCGGGCGTCGTGCGAGGCGCGAATGCTGGGTGAAAGCCCGGGTAGAGGGGGGGGGGGGTGAGTCATTCTCCCTTCCCTCGCATCAAACGAAATGCTTCGCATTACGACCGATGTTGCCAGGATGTAAAACTCTAACAACCAACCAACCAAGCACTGAGCCGTACGTTTACTTGTAGTGAGCTGCTCACACTTCACAATGTAAGAATCCACAGGCGGGGGTCGGCGTGGGTATCGGAGGTGGGTCAGAAAAGAGTTTTCATGGTTAGGGCACTCCTCCCCCCTTCCCCGGAATGGCAGAAATCCGGGTTCAGGTACCGCTCTAGGAATGATGTTCCCATTTGTTTGAAAATAAACTCCATGAAACCGATATCGATATTTTTGATCGATTTTTATAATCTACACTAATTTACTTTGAAGTAAGTTTGATTTTAAATGGTTAACCTTTCAGATATTTGAAGTGCCAACATGACAAATTAAAACTAAAACTCTAACATCATAGGCGTCTGCAGTAACAGGTTCTATTAGAATTTACTCAGCATTCCCTTCTGTACAGGAACAACTGTTAAAGAAGTGCATCACAATCTACATTATATATGTAGAATCAAATTTAGATCACTATTTTTGGTTTAAATATTTGATTTATTAATTGCAATATGCAGCTTTAAGAGAATGATTTTCTGGGACATAGATATGTCCTACTTCTACGCATCATAATCCAACGGTTGTGAGTGCTTGCTAATTTTGTTTTCTATAAATATGTTGATTTTTCTTATCCATTTTACTTTAAATTGAATTAATTTCTATTGCAAATTGATAATATTGTCATGGGGGTGATGAAAATGGGAAATACTGTGTCTAGAGCGGGACTCGAACCCACATCTCTTTGCATTCCGGGCCAGTGTGCTAACCATTACACCACCTAGGCTCCCTGATATCAACACGCTCCCCACGCCTACCTGTCTATGTGGTTACTTGCCTGAGAGGTCAGTGCAGACCACTACACTCGTCCCCCTGGAATTGTAAGTCTTGTAATGCTTACAATTACATACATACAGGCAATGCACTAACACATACATACACAGGGTAGGTTCAACAACCATACAGCACAAAGCTTGTACAGGATCCTGGTCATGGCACCAGTGTCATGGGGGTGATGAAAATGGGAAATACTGTGTCTAGAGCGGGACTCGAACCCACATCTCTTTGCATTCCGGGCCAGTGTGCTAACCATTACACCACCTAGGCTCCCTGATATCAACACGCTCCCCACGCCTACCTGTCTATGTGGTTACTTGCCTGAGAGGTCAGTGCAGACCACTACACTCGTCCCCCTGGAATTGTAAGTCTTGTAATGCTTACAATGACATACATACAGGCAATGCACTAACACATACATACACAGGGTAGGTTCAACAACCATACAGCACAAAGCTTGTACAGGATCCTGGTCACGGCACCAGTGTCATGGGGGTGATGAAAATGGGAAATACTGTGTCTAGAGCGGGACTCGAACCCACATCTCTTTGCATTCCGGGCCAGTGTGCTAACCATTACACCACCTAGGCTCCCTGATATCAACACACTCCCCACGCCTACCTGTCTATGTGGTTACTTGCCTGAGAGGTCAGTGCAGACCACTACAATATCTTCTGGAAAATCCAGCGGTACAGTGAGTGCATGTAAGGGGAGGGGGGGGGGGGAGTGGTGCGTGCGCAGACGTGCTGCCCCCCCAACGGACATGAGTGAGTGCAGGATGGTAGTTGTAGGTTAAGAAGGCCCAACCAGTAGATGACTGGGAGGGGGAGTAGTAGATAGGCTAGGGAGAGGATGGACACTTCCGGCATTATTATACTTGTATAATGTCTTATACAGCATATATATTTGAAGTGATGACATCTCAAATTAATATTGACATCCACCACGAAATACTGAACACCATAAGCTTCAACAGTAACAGTTTAAGTGCAGCAACAACATGCTTACTAGCTTAAGTGCAGCAACAACATGCTTACTAAGTCTAAATGTATCGAAGTAATTAAACAATTAAATGTTTGGTTGGTTGGTACTTGGAGTTTTACGTCATGGCAACATTTATGGTCATATCAGGATGGGAACCGACGTGGGACAGTGCACACTCATTAGCAAACTTTATAGTGCGGCCCCACTGGAAGACCACGCCACCATCACCATGATCCAATATCTCACTCAGTGACATATTCCTAGTCCTGTGCTAACCAGTCCTTGCCATATCCTAATAATGCCGAGCACCTGGCTAGGAAGTGACAAGTATCAATTTATAAGTCATTGATTTATTTAATTGACTCGACCGAGAACCAAACGCTCGACCTTCCGCACTCGAGGCTCGCGCTTTACCGATTAGGCCACCGCGCCTGGTCAACAATATAATAACTACACTTACTTAATATGGATGGACTAGAAACACATTGCCACCTTTCCATGTTAAACAGCGTGGGTTCGAAACCTGGCCAAGTCAAACCAGCCACTGAGCAAAACACAGAACCTGCCACTGTGTCTCCTTTTGAGTTGTATAAAAGCTAGTAAAACAGGACAACAATTTGCTGACTCAGCATCAGGATGGAGTGACTGTGACGCGGTCTCCCAGTAATGGGGCAGCACTATAAAGCCACCACGAGTGAACCTTTTCATTAATCGATACCTAGCCTGATAGCATCTTGAGTGCTGCCATGGCATAACCATCTCAAACACTTATCACAAATACCACCAAGCTTTGTCGCCAGCCCCAAACAATTAAACGCATGGCCTAGACGGTGGTGCCCCTTTTTGAGGCCGTTGTAAATCTCAAGTGATGGACGACCCTGCAAAGTCTACGGAATCAGTAAACTGGGCTTGCACAGTTGTTGGGGGTTGATGGAGGTTGGTGAGGGTGTGAGGTGAGAGGTGGTGTATGTGTGTGGGGATGTGGGGGTGTGGGGGTGTAGGGATGGAGGGTGTGTGTGGGTTGGTTGGTTGGTTGGTTATTGAAGTTTCACGTCCTGGCAAGATCTAAGGTCAAATCAGGACGGGTACCAACTTGTGACACTGCAAACTCATGGGGACTTTATAGTGCTACCCGACTGGGAGACCAGGCCACCAGCATCTTGACCTGATGTCCCACTCAGTCACATTATCCCGACACTGAGCCAGCCAGTCCTTGCCCTATCCTATTAATGCCGAGCGCCTGGCTAGGAATCGACAAGTATCAATATTTAAGTCATTGGTTTGACTTGAAAAGAGTTTGAAGCCGTGGGTTCGAATCCCAAGATATACCAAAACTGGAGACGGACGCTCAACTCATTCGGCCATCCGGTCTGGTCTGGAGTGTGAGAGGTAGGAGGAGAGAGGTCAGTGTGAGAGGTGAGAGGTGAGAGGTGAGAGGTGAGAGGTGAGAGGGGAGTATGAGAGGTGAGAGGTGAGAGGTGAGAGGTGAGAGGTGAGAAGTGAGATTAAGAGATGAGAGGTGATAGGTGAAAGGCGAGAGGGGAGAGGGGAGACGTGAGACGTGAGTCGTGAGAGGTGAGAGGTGAGAGGTGAGAGGTGAGAGGTGAGAGGTGGTGTATGTGTGTATGTATGTGGGTGGAGGGAAGGGTGTGTGGGGTGGGGGAGGAGAGGGGAAGTGATAGTCTACGAGCAGATCCTGCTAGAGTTGTTAGGTGGACGGCGCATGTTCCACACATATAAAACATACCCAACCTCGACGGGTCCGATAAATCAAAGACGGGGAGTGCGGGCCGGGGAGGGACGGAGGTCGGACCGGACAGGCGGCCTGGGAGGGGCTGAGGTGAGCGCGGGCGGACCGGGGAGGGACGGAGGGGGACCCGGACAGGCGGGCCTGGGAGGGACGGAGGTGGGGGCAGGACCAACCGGGGAGAGACGGAGGGAGGCCCGGGCGGATGGGACGGGACTGGAGGGAGGCGGGGGCGGGGAGGGAGGGGGCGGAGGGGAGCGGGGGAGGGGGTGAACGGCCGGTGTCTTGACTGATAGACGGAAACACGGTTAGTTGTGGAAGAAATTACAGCAGTTACAAGCCGTATACAGGAGACCTGAGGGCTGGTGGCTACTGGAGCAGTACCTACATATGTTAACCCCGATCCTCTCCTCCCTCCTCTCCCTCCCCCTCTCATCCCTCTCTCCCTCTCCCTCCCCCTCCTCCTCCTCGGCCTCCTCCGGCTCTCCCTACTCCGCATGTTCTACTCCTCCTCAGCCCATATCCGTCCACTCGAAACCACGGGACGCAGTGGCCGAATCGGTCGAGTGCAGACCTCCTGTGCGGAAGGTCGGTAGGTCAATTCCCGGTAGAGTCAAACCAATGACTTACAACATTGATACTTGTCGCTTTCCTCTGCATTATTAGGATAGAGCGAGGACTGGTTGGGTTCGTGTCAGGATAATGTGACTGAGTGGGATATCAGGTCATGGTGCTGATGGCCTGGTCTCCCAGTGGGGAAGCACTATAAAGGAGCCATGAATGTGCACTGTCACAAGTCGGTACTCATCATGATATGACCCTAGACGTTGCCAGGACGTAAAACTCCAATAACCAACAAATCCAATCGACAACTCTCCTCCCGTCCCTACAACTACATATCTGAGCCCTCATTCACCTCCTTACCATCCCCTCCCTTTCCTCAAATACCCCCCTTCCGCCCTTCCCCCTCGTCCCCTTCCCTCTCCCCTGTCTCCCTCTCCCTCTATCTCCCTCTCCCCTGCCTCCCTCTCCCCTGTCTCCTTCTCACCTGTCTCCCTCTGCCCTGTCTCCCTCTCCCTCTATCTCCCTCTCCCCCTGTCTCCCTCTCCCCTGTCTCCCTCTCCCCTGTCTCCATCTCCCCCCTCTTTCCCTCTCCCTGTCTCCCTCTCCCCTGACTCCATCTCCCCTGTCTCCCTTGCCCTGTCTCTCTCTCCCCTGTCTCCCTCTCCCCTGTCTCCCTCTCCCCTGTCTCCCTCTCCCCTGTCTCCATCTCCCCTGTCTCCCTCTCCCCTGTCTCCCTCTCCCCTGTCTCCCTCTCCCCTGTCTCCCTCTCCCCTGTCTCCCTCTCCCCTGACTCCATTTCACCTGTCTCCCTCTCCTCTGTCTCCATCTCCCCTGTCTCCCTCTTCCATGTCTCCCTCTCCCATGTCTCCCTCTCCCCTGTCTCCCTCTCCCCTGTCTCCCTCTCCCCTGTCTCCCTCTCCCCTGTCTCCCTCTCCCATATACCCCTCTCCCATGTCTCCCTCTCCCCTGTCGCCCTCTCCCCTGTCTCCATCTCCCCTGTCTCCATCTCCCATGTCTCGATCTCTCCTGTCTCCCTCTCACCTGTCTCCCTCTCCCCTCTCTCCATCTCCCCAGGCTCCCGCTCCCCTGTCTCCCTCTCCCATATACCCCTCTCCCCTGTCTCCCTCTCCCCTGTCGCCCTCTCCCCTGTCTCCATCTCCCCTGTCTCCATCTCCCCTGTCCCCCTCTCCCCTGCCTCCCTCTCCCCTGCCTCCATGTCCCCTGTCTCTATCTCGCCTGTCTCCCTCTCACATGTCTCCCTCTCCCCAGTCTCCCTCTTCCATGTCTCCCTCTCCCCGGTCTCCCTTTTCCATGTCTCCTTCTCCCCTGTCCCCCTCTCCCATGTCTCCCTCTCCCCTGTCTCCCTCTTCCATGTCTCCATCTCCCCTGTCTCCCTCTTCCATGTCTCCATCTTCCCTGTCTCCCTCTCCCCTGTCTCCCTCTCCCCTGTCTCCCTCTCGCATATCCCCCTCTCCCCTGTCTCCCGCTCCCCTGTCTCCCTCTCCCATATCCCCCTCTCCCCTGTCTCCCTCTCCCATGTCCCCCTCTCCCCTGTCTCCCTCTCCCCTGTCTCCATCTCCTCTGCCCCCCTCTCCCCTGTCTCCCTCTCCCCTGTCTCCATCCCTGCTGTCCCGCTGTCCCTGTCTCCCTCTCCCCTATCTCCCTCTCCCCTGTCTCCATCTCCCCTGTCTCCATCTCCCCTGTCTCCCTCTCACCTCTCTCCCTCTCCCCAGTCTCCCTCTTCCATGTCTCCCGCTCCCCTGTCTCCCTCTCCCCTGTCTCCATCTCCCCTGTCTCCCTCTCCCCTGTCTCCCTCCCCCTGTCTCCCTCTCCCCTCTCTGCCTCTCCCTCTGTCTCCCTCTCTCATCTCTCCCTGTCCCTCTGTCTCCCTCTCTCATGTGTCCCTTTCCCCTGTCTCCCTCTCCTCAACCCACTCCGCTCGAAACCAACCCCCACCTCTCTACCCCCTCCCCCCTCCCCTCTCACCCCCACCTTCCCCCTTCTTCAAAATCAACCCATTCAGAACCTCCTCCCCCATCCCCCCACACCCACTCACCCCTTCCTTCCCTACCCGCTCCCATCCATCCTCCGTACACTGGAGGACGCTAGACAGACGGAACCACGCCCCGGAAACGCCGCCTCCGGAGCCGCCCAGGGGTCCCTGGGGGTTGCGGCGGGTGTGGCGGCTGGGGCGGGTCTGAGAGACGGGCTCTGGGGGCGGACCAGGCCGCCAGCCTCCCCCTCTCGCATCTCCTCCAGGGAGTGGTCGGGCAGACGGCCCTAAGGCTCTGCCGGAATACCTGTTGGCTGGTGTATTCATCACTTAGTCACGCCGGCCTTTGGGGGGTGGGTGGAAGCGGTGGGGGGAGGGTGGAGGAGTGGAGGGAGGGTGTGTCTCTGTTTTGTTGTCTTGTGATGTCTGGCTAGGGATGTGAATATGGGTTGGAGGGTTGGGTGGTTGTTGGAATGTTACGTTCTGGCAACATCTATGGTCATATCAGGATGTGTACCGACTTGTTGCGGTGCGCACTCATTGCGAGTGTATAGTGCTGCCTCACTGGGAGACCATGCTGCTGGCATCATGGCCTGATATCCCACTCAGTCATAGTATCCTGACACTGAGCCAACCAGTCCTTGCCATGTCCTAATAATGCTGAACGCCTGTCTAGAAAACGACAAGTTTCAATTATTAAGTCATTGGCTTGACTCGACCAGGGTTCGAACCTGTGGATTCAAACCCTATGACCTACCAAAACGGGAGACAGAAGGATGCTCAACTCTGAGTAGTAGGGAGTGTGTTCCCAGTGGCAGCCGCAAGGGGAGAGGAGGGGGGGGGGCGCGGAGGTAAAGGATATCAAGAATGGGCTTTGGCAATTGTCTCAGAGATCAATGGACAGTGATGTAGGGGTGTTGTTGGTGAGGTGTTGGGGGGGGGGAGGTTTGTGGTGGGGGGGGGGGGTGCAATGCCTGACGGGATTGGGTGGTTTGTATGGTGTAATTGAGAGACATGCATAAACCTCCCTCTCTCTGACGCCAACACCCCAGGCCACATACCACCCCCCCTCCTCCTCCTCCTCATCCTGCACCCTGCCCCTCAACTCCTCCCACCACCCCTTCCAACATCCAAACCACCTCAATCCTTGTCCCGCTCTTACCCACTCATCCCAAACAGCGCCCAGGCCAATCGACCGGCCAGCACCCCCACCTCCCTCCACACCTCACCCACCGACCGACCGCCGCCCCCAACCCCCGCCCCACATCCTCCACCCTAGATAACAGATTCACCCCGTACTCACAGTACATGGGTGAACGACAACGTAGTCTAAATTCTGGCGAAAATAGCTTTAGTATGGAACAGGAAGTGGAGCCCCTGCCTCCAGTATCAAATGGGTACTTATATCAGCACAGAGTTGGTGAAATCGGAGAGAATGCAAAAAGACAAGATGGCGGCCATAGAACGCCGTCGATTTCACCTATAAATTCTATTAAACTATATGTTTTATTATATTTTTCAACTCAAAGGTAGCAGGGAAATATTAAGACATATATAAAGAATAAATATTGCTTTTTAGATTGTGGATTTAGGCTCTCATTTCATTTTCCCCGCTTTTTCAACAGCTTTTATATAGGGTTGGTTTTCAGCCGTGTACTGTGAGTACAGGGTGAATGCTTTATCTACCTCCACCCCTGCTCTCCGCCCCCAGCCGACTCCACCCTCCGCCCTCGCCCCACACCCCCGCCCCCGCCATCGACCCACCTCACCCCACACCCGCACCCCTGCTGAGTGCAACAAAAGCCGGTCTTCCAAATTGTTGTCTGCTATCCCCACGAAAACAAATAAAACAACACGCAAAACAAAAATGTTGTCTGCAAAAATAGATTCACTACCAGATATTGATTTCCACTGACAGTAATCTTTCGTTGCTGAAGCACCACTCTGGGGTTGCTAGATGTAGTCTGGTAATGTGGACGATATTTACCGGATTCACAAAAAGCCCGGGAAGCACGGCCAGATGGAGACCTTTGTGCTGAGTTGACACAAATCAGTAACTACAGGGCAGACAGTTCAAACTTTGCACTGCCATTAGTCTTCATTGAGGCGGCTTCTCTCAGCCAGACTAAGTACCATTTAAAGATGTACTGACATGACCACACAGTCCCCTTTAAAGATACACCGACATGACCACAAAGTCCCCTTTAAAGATACACTGACATGACCACAAAGTCCCTCTTAAAGATACACTGACATGACCACAAAGTCCCTCTTAAAGATACACTGACATGACCACAAAGTCCCTCTTAAAGATACACTGACATGACCACAAAGTCCCTTTTAAAGATACACTGACATGACCACAAAGTCCCTTTTAAAGATACACTGACATGACCACAAAGTCCCTCTTAAAGATACACTGACATGACCACAAAGTCCCTTTTAAAGTTACACTGACATGACCACAAAGTCCCTCTTAAAGATACACTGACATGACCACAACGTCCCTCTTAAAGATACACTGACATGACCACAAAGTCCCTTTTAAGCATACACTGACATGACCACAAAGTCCTCTTTAGGGAGATGCACTGACATGAGCACACATTCCCTTTTAAACATACACTGACATGACCACAAAGTCCCTTTTAAAGATACACTGACATGCCCACAAAGTCCCTCTTAAAGATACACTGACATGACCACAAAGTCCGTTTTAAAGATACACTGACATGACCACAAAGTCCCTTTAAAAGATACACTGATATGACCACAAAGTCCCTTTTAAAGATACACTGACATGACCACAAAGTCCCTTTTAAAGATACACTGACATGACCACAAAGTCCCTTTTAAAGATACACTGACATGACCACAAAGTCCCTTTTAAAGATACACTGACATGACCACAAAGTCCCTTTTAAAGATACACTGACATGACCACAAAGTCCCCTCTTAAAACATACACTGACATGACCACAAAGTCCCTTTTAAAGATACACTGACATGACCACAAAGTCCCCTTTAAAGATACACTGACATGACCACAAAGTCCCTTTTAAAGATACACTGACATGACCACAAAGTCCCTTTTAAAGATACACTGACATGACCACAAAGTCCCTCTTAAAGATACACTGACATGACCACAAAGTCCCTTTTAAAGATACACTGACATGACCACAAAGTCCCTTTAAAAGATACACTGACATGACCACAAAGTCCCTTTTAAAGATACACTGACATGACCACAAAGTCCCTTTTAAACATACACTGACATGACCACAAAGTCCCTTTTAAAGATACACTGACATGACCACAAAGTCCCTTTTAAAGATACACTGACATGACCACAAAGTCCCTTTTAAAGATACACTGACATGACCACAAAGTCCCTTTTAAAGATACACTGACATGACCACACATTCCCCGTTTAAGCATACACTGACATGACCAGAAAGTCCCTTTTAAGCATACACTGACATGACCACAAAGTCCCTCTTAAACATGCACTGACATGACCACAAAGTCCCTTTTAAAGATACACTGAAATGACCACAAAGTCCCTTTTAAAGATACACTGATATGACCACAAAGTCCCTCTTAAAGATACACTGACATGACCACAAAGTCCTCTTTAGGGAGATGCACTGACATGACCACACATTCCCTTGTAAACATACACTGACATGACCACAAAGTCCCTTTTAAAGATACACTGACATGACCACAAAGTCCCTTTTAAAGATGCACTGACATGACCACAAAGTCCCTTTTAAACATACACTGACATGACCACAAAGTCCCTTTTAAAGATGCACTGACATGACCACAAAGTCCCCTTTAAAGATACACTGACATGACCACAAAGTCCCTTTTAAAGATACACTGACATGACCACAAAGTCCCTCTTAAACATACACTGACATGACCACAACGTCCCTTTTAAAGATACACTGACATGACCACAAAGTCCCTTTTAAAGATACACTGACATGACCACAAAATCCCTCTTAAACATGCACTGCCATGACCACAAAGTCCCTTTTAAAGATACACTGACATGACCACAAAGTCACTTTTAAAGATGCACTGACATGACCACAAAGTCCCTCTTAAAGATACACTGACATGACCACAAATTCCTCTTTAGGGAGATGCACTGACATGACCACACATTCCCTTGTAAACATACACTGACATGACCACACAGTCCCTTTTCAACATACACTGACATGACCACAAAATCCCTTTTAAAGATGCACTGACATGACCACAAAGTCCCTTTTAAAGATACACTGACATGACCACAAAGTCCCTTTTAAAGATACACTGACATGACCACAAAGTCCCTTTTAAAGATACACTGACATGACCACAAAGTCCCTTTTAAAGATGCACTGACATGACCACAAAGTCCCTTTTAAAGATGCACTGATATGCCCAAAAAGTCCCCTTTAAAAATGCACTGCTATGACCACAAAGTCCCGTTTCAAGATGCACTAACAGGACCACACAGTCCTATTTAAAGATGCACTGACATGACCACAATCTACTCTTTGAAGATGCACTGACATGACTGCAAAGTAATCTTTAGAGATGCACTAACAAGACCACAGCGTTCCCATTAAAGATGCATTGACATGACCAGAACGTTCTCATTAAAGATGCAGTGATATGACCACAAAGTCACTGTTTGAAGATGTACTGACATGACCATATAGTACTTTTTAAGAGGCAATGACATGACTACAAAGTATTCATTAAATATGCACTGACGCAACCAACAAGTACCCCTTAAAGATGCACTGACATGACCACAAATACTCCTTAAAGATGCACTGACATGATCACAAATACTCCTTAAAGATGCACTGACATGACCACAACTACTCCTTAAAGATGCACTGACATGACCACAAAGCCCCCTTTAAAGATGCACTGACATGACCACAAAGTACTCCTTAAAGGTGCACTGACATGACCACACAATACCCTTCAGATAAGCGGTGAAATGTCCAACAATTCCTTTTTATAGATGCACTGACATGACCACAAAGTGGTCCTTAAAGATGCACTGACACGAACACAGTATACGCCCTAAAGCTTCACTGAAATGACCACAAAGTCCCTTTTAAAGATGCACTGACATGACCACATAGTGGTCCTTAAAGATGCACTGACACGACCACAAAATACTCATTAAAGGTGCACTGACATGACCACAAAGTTCCATTTAAAGAAGCACCTCCACGACCACAATACTCATTAAAGATTCACTGACATGACCACAAAGTACTCTTTAGAGATGCATTGACATGACCACAACGTTTCTGTAAAGATGCACTGATATGACCCCAAAGTCCCCTTTAAGGATGCACTGACATGACCACACATTACTCTTTAAATATGCACATACATGACCACAAATTACTCTTTAACGATGCACTGAGATGGGTATGAAGGCCCTATTAAAGAAGCACTGACACAAACCTCACAACAACGCCTATTCACAATGCACCACATTTCCATGTCTATAGATAGTGCTTATTTTAGAATGAGTTTCTTACAATCCGGGGATACACTTGGGCATTCTTTGATGCTGGTTGTCTCATAACATCTGATAGGGAAGGAATCAAACCATGCTAGGTGCATCTTTGTTGTTTATAGTCACATACTTATATATCCCATATATAGAGAGAGAATCATGATACTATTTAGATGTTCCTAGACTCTAGTCCTCATAAATATATATATATACATATTGATATCTTTGTCAAGTCTAGTCCTCCTAGTCTGCCATATTAAATTATAAATGCACAATCTGGTTCACCCAACCATTATGGTTCTGAAAGAAGATAGTAATATCTGATTCAATTAGCATAATTGAAAAACACGAAGACTGACAGACTTTAATATTGGTATTTATTATTGTCTTGTATTTTATCATCAAATATCAGAGTTTAGTGTCATGATTTCAAGGCTTACAGAACTTGACCCCACCAAATATAACAGTATGGGTGGGTGGGATTGCTAAAAAATGAAAGGCTTAGGAGACGATGTTGAATGAACCGCAGTTGAGGCGAAAGTGAATCAAACCGGTGGCTAGTTGGTTAATATGAAACTCTTATGCTAGGTGGTGGTGACGGCGCAGCGGCCGGCCTTGGTCTATAAATAGAATAGATGCTTTGTATCCAAGCGAAATAAGACGTCGGTCATACGTATTCAATTACCCATGTTCTCGTAACATGCACAATTTTTTGGTTGAAGTTGATACCGCTTTCAGTTAATCTATTCCTTCCTCATCAAATGTAAACCTAAGTTCATTGTCTCTGTTAGCTTACCATCTCTCTCCCTATATATGTCCAGTCTGGATAAATCTAAGCGTGTTAAAAATGCATGTTTGGAAAGCGGTGGCCAAATTGGTGAGAGCGCAGATGTCTTGTGTGGAAGGTTGGGACTTCGAATTCCAGCCGACTCAAATCAATGACTTTCAAAATTAATACTTGGCACTACCTAGCCTGGCGATTGGCATTACTAGGATAGTGCAAGGAATGGTTAACTCAGTATCAGGATAATGTGACTGAGTGGGAAATCAGGTCATACTGATGGCAGCCTACTCTCCTAGTGGGGGAGCACTATTAAGCGCAATGAGTCCGCACTGTCACAAGTCATCGGTACTCGTTCAGAGATGGCCTTAAATGTTCCTAGGATGTAAAACCCCAAAAAGCACAAACCTTTCATTAGCAGCTTTTTGCACCAGCTACAATCTTCGTATTCGTATACTACTTGCACCTTGGTTGGTTGTTGGAGTTCTACGTCCTGGCAACATCTAAGGTGATGTTAGGATGGCTTTAATGAGGTGCACTGCCCTCTACAAGTGAAACGCCACACAGACACCAGACAGGATGGCCGAATGAGTTCAGCGTCCGTCTCCTATGTTGGTAGATCATAGGATTCGAAAGCCACCCGGCACCCGCCCCCAGAGTTCCAGCGCCTGATTCCTGCCAATGGTCGTGTCAAACCAAACGACCTAAAAATTGATACTTGTCACTTCCTAGCCAGGCACTCATCATTATTACTATAGGGTGATGACTGGTTGGCTCAGTGTCAGGATAATTTTACTGAGTGGGATATCAGGTCATGGTGATGGCTGCATGCTCTCCTAGTGGGGTAGCACTGTAAAGTCACAATGAATGTACACTGTCACAAGTCGGTACCCATCCTGATATGACCTCACATGTTGCCAGGACGTACAACTCCAACAACCAACCAACTATGCATACAATTGTTCCTATCCTTAAAGGACGACAGGTCTACTCTCACAATAGAGACAATCAAATGAGAAGATTCAGTTTATTCAGGAGGGTGTGCATCACAGAGTTCACTGAAGACAGATACCTACTCTGTGTGTATCATTATGAACTTTAAGCGGTATTATATTTGCTGATTCATCACCGTCTCAAAGCAATTAGAAATAATTGAGAATATAAGGTGAGCACAAGTAAGATATATGGATGCAGAACTGCTTGCTTGCCTTATCACCTCCATATATGTATATGCATTTATTGTCCGTGATGTTCATCCTGCGTGGATACAGCCCTGACAGCATGCGAGTAACTAAGGACACATAGATACATAGATACTGCTGCTGACCAGCAGATCTCAGCGAAACTATGTTAAAATAATGTGTACAACGCCGACTAGCGGGTTTTTTTGCACTAAGCTGGTAGCCGCCCCGTAAACAAGGCTGTGATCCTTCTCCACCTATCGTAGCTTTATTACGCTAATTATAAACACCCCCTCCGGGGTAAGACAAAATTCTCTATAAAAGTGACTGCAAGCTGTGGCTCGAGTTACTTCGACACGGGAACCTGAAGATGACATCTCACCTACTCAATTTTACCATCCCAGCCACCCCTCAATAATAGCACAGGAATAGGGTTATAAGCATCTCTAGCCTCATGCCACAATAAAGAAAAAGACGATGTAACCAAGAACTTAAGACTGTAATAAAAGTCCATAAATATATATCGATGTGTTCGCATCGTTTCAATTATGCGTTGATGTAATTTAATAAAGATAGTGTTGTATGTGGGAGTACATATAATTCCTCCTGTGGTATATTTCTCTAAATATATACATATTTATATGTGTGTGTCTATAAATATGAGGAGTTCAAACGCCAGTCCAAAAATTGAGGTAAACATTGGAATCAAAACTTCAAAAAGTTAATTTTTTGAAATTAATATTTGTTGTCTATTTTTCAATAATCATTGCATCACAAGAAAAGTGGAATTAGTGAGAATTAAAACTACATTCAGGTCAAGATTTATTATTTTAATTACATTTTTGGATTGGCGTTTACATGGTTTAGTGCCTGAACTGTGAGTAGATTGACAGTTGGCTCAAGGTGTAAAGGAGGTGGGTAGGAGAGAATCCGCACTCCACAGTGAATAACATGGAAGTTAACGTGGTTTGAGAGAAACATTAAGGGCCTGCCGTTATTTATATCCACATAATAAATTATATAGTACATACATATAATATATATATGTGGTGTATAACGTATTATGCGAGTAGAACAATATGAAGGGAATTGTTTCCTTTATTAATATTATATTATATATTACTTGATACCACTGTTATTCTCCGTAAGACTCCGCACTTGACCGGTGGCACCCACTGCGCTTACCTCCCCTACATTGGGTGTCGACAAGTATCAGTCGCACCGGAGGACTTTGGGGCATTTAAGGGTATATCAGAACAAATGCCGACTGTACCTACATTATATTGGGTTGAACCATATTAACACGCTGACATTGCAGGGTATTAGTATTGCGGTATATTGTGGATTATCATTTGAATATAAATATCAGGAATAATCCTCAAGAACTGGTAGCGAAATGTTAGTCATGTTTGTCGACCTTTAAGACGCGAGTGAAGATAGTCAGCTGTATATAGATCTGTATACCGTGTGCAAAGCCAGCTGTTGTATATCGTTTTACAAATCGGAGTGTACTGCAGAGAGTTTCCATGTCATACTATGACCTAGTGTCTGTCTGAATGCACAGCCTTAATGGTGTACATTCTGTATGCATTATATACATTAATATTATATATTATATTCTCAGCCTTTTCCAGTGTCCTTAATATGGATAGGTGCTTATCCTACCAGCATGAAAGGAAAAGGATATCTCGTGTTGTTGTTAATATGTTGTTAATTTGTTGTTAATTTGGTTTTGCTTTCTTGATTCTTAGTATATCACATGAGAACCCTCTTGTAGAGTTGGTACCCGGATCTGTGGCTGTGCAAGTATGCTGTAGGGAAATATGATACAGACAAGAAGAAAGAGAACGTAAGAGTGAAGAGAGTAAGGGAAGGCAAGCCTTCTATCTATATTTGTATAGTGCATAGGTTCCATGGTATGGTGTCACACCACCCCGGTCACCCAATAGGAGAACAGCATTTCCTGTCCCCATGGCAACTGGTAATCTGCCCACCAACAGTGGATGCCTGGCCACCACCAAGCCTGATCTGGCTGCTCCTCACAGCCTGATTGTGTTGACCCCTATTGGATTGTGTTGACCCCTACTCAGGTCCAGAAGGGCCAGGTGCTGAGTGCCACTTCACTCAGCCTGCCAGCACTCACTATGTCATCCACATCAAACTCAGCTATAACTCAACCAATACATATATATACACATACAGACAAGCTCCACTGGCTAGGCATAGAAATAACACATCACATAATAGCACTCCACCCGCTGCCGTATATCGGAAAATTTTACGCTATGCAATACACTCGTTAGTTCTGACATAATGTGGTTTGGTCCAGTATGTACTAGACCAGGAGGTCGTGGGATCAATCCCCAGCTGAGTAAAAAAACAAACTTAGAACAAATTGGTACATGTCGCTACCTCGCCTGGTGCTCGGCATTCCAAGGATAGCGACGTGGTTAAATAAAACAAGCTTGACTTTTTCCAAGGATAGGACAAGGAGTTCTCAACAAGGACTAGTTTTGCTCGGTACTAGGGTACTAATTATTAGGTATGCGTATTAGGATGCTGAGTTGAGTATTGGCTTATGGTGCCAACAAATGGCCAACCAGTGGTACGGCCGTGAAAAGCCTCCATGAGGGCACGCTGTTCTTGTTATAGTTTCTCTGGAAAGACCGGCCTGGTGAGATAGTACAATGCCATGCCCTCTCAGGCAACGAGCCACATAGACAGGTGGGTGTGGATAGGATGATTGCATCAGGGAGCCTAGATAGCCGAATGGTGAGGAGATTAACATTTGAATGGCAAGAACTAATATAATTCTATGGCATTACCCCACTAATCTAACTCTATGGCATTACCCCTACTAATCTAATTGTATGGCATTACCCCACTAATGTAATTATATGGCACTACATCCACTAATCTAATTCTATGGCATTACCACCACTAATCTAATTCTATGGCATTACCCCCGCTAATTTAATTCTATGGCATTACCCCCACTAATCTAATTCTATGGCATTACCCCCACTAATCTAAATATATGGCATTACTCCCACTAATCTGATTCTATGGCATTACCCCCACTAATCTAACTCTATGGCATTACCCCCACTAATCTAATTACATTGCATTACCCCCACTAATCTAATTCTATGGCATTACCCCCACTAATCTAATTCTATGGCATTACCCCCCACTAATCTAATTCTATGGCATTACCCCCACTAATCTAATTCTATGGCATTACTCCCACTAATCTAATTATATGGCATTACCCCCACTAATCTAATTCTATGGCATTACTCCCACTAATCTAATTCTATGGCATTACTCCCACTAATCTAATTCTATGGCATTACCCCCACTAATCTAATTATATGGCATTACCCCCACTAATCTAATTCAATGACATTAACCCCACTAATCTAATTCTATGGCATTACTCCCACTAATCTAATTATATGGCATTACCCCCACTAATCTAATTCTATGGCATTACTCCCACTCATCTAATTATATGGCATTACCCCCACTAATCTAATTATATGGCATTACTCCCACTAATCTAATTCTATGGCATTACTCCCACTCATCTAATTATATGGCATTACCCCCACTAATCTAATTATATGGCATTACCCCCACTAATCTAATTCAATGACATTAACCCCACTAATCTAATTATATGGCATTACTCCCACTAATCTAATTATATGGCATTACCCCCACTAATCTAATTCTAAGGCATTACCCCCACTAATCTAATTATATGGCATTACCCCCACTAATCTAATTCTAAGGCATTACCCCCACTAATCTAATTCTATGGCATTACCCCTACTAATCTAATTATATGGCATTACTCCCACTGATCTAATTATATGGCAATACTCCCACTACTCTAATTGTATGGCATTACCCCTACTAATCTAATTCTATGGCATTACCCCTACTAATCTAACTCTAAGGCATTACCCCCACTAATCTAATTCTATGGCATTACCCCCACTAATCTAATTCTATGGCATTACTCCCACTAATCTAATTCTATGGCATTACCCCCACTAATCAAATTATATGGCATTACCCCTACTAATCTAATTATATGGCATTACCCCCACTAATCTAATTATATGGCATTACCCCCACTAATCTAATTCAATTGCATTACTCCCACTAATCTAATTATATGGCATTACTCCCACTAATCTAATTCTATGGCATTACCCCCACTAATCTAATTATATGGCATTACCCCCACTAATCTAATTCAATGGCATTACTCCCACTAATCTAATTATATGGCATTACCCCCACTAATCTAATTATATGGCATTACCCCCACTAATCTAATTCAATTGCATTACTCCCACTAATCTAATTATATGGCATTACTCCCACTACTCTAATTCTATGGCATTACCCCCACTAATCTAATTATATGGCATTACCCCCACTAATCTAATTCAATTGCATTACCCCCACTAATCTAATTATATGGCATTACTCCCACTAATCTAATTATATGGCATTACTCCCACTAATCTAATTATATGGCATTACCCCCACTAATCTAACTCTATGGCATTACCCCCACTAATCTAATTCTATGGCATTACTCCCATTAATCTAATTCTATGGCATTACTCCCACTAATCTAATTATATGGCATTACTCCCACTAAACTAATTGTATGGCATTACCCCTACTAATCTAATTCTATGGCATTACCCCCACTAATCTAACTCTATGGCATTACCTCCACTAATCTAATTCTATGGCATTACTCCCACTAATCTAATTCTATGGCATTACCTCCACTAATCTAATTCTATGGCATTACTCCCACTAATCTAATTCTATGGCATTACCTCCACTAATCTAATTATATGGCATTACTCCCACTAATCTAATTCTATGGCATTACCCCCACTAATCTAATTCTATGGCATTACCCCCACTAATCTAATGCTATGGTATTGCACCCACTAATCTAATTATATGGCATTACCCCCACTAATCTAATTCTATGGCACTACCCCCACTAATCTAATGCTATGGTATTGCACCCACTAATCTAATTATATGCCATTACCCCCACTAATCTAATTATATGGCATTACTCCCACTAATCTAATTCTATGGCATTACCCCCAATAATCTAACTCTATGGCATTACCCCACTAATCTAATTCTATGGCACTACCCCCACTAATCTAATTCTATGGCATTAAGCCCACTAATCTAATTCTATGGCATTACCCCCACTAATCTAATTCCATGGCATTACTCCCACTAATCTAATTTATGGCATTACCCCCACTAATCTAATTCTATGGCATTACTCCCAATAATCTAATTATATGGCATTACTCCCACTAATCTAATTATATGGCATTACTCCCACTAATCTAATTATATGGCATTACCCCCACTAATCTAATTCTATGGCATTACCCCCACTAATCTAATTATATGGCATTACCCCCACTAATCTAATTCTATGGCATTACCCCCACTAATCTAATTCTATGGCATTACCCCCACTAATCTAATGATATTGCATTACCCCCACTAATCTAATTCTATGGCACTACCCCCACTAATCTAATTCTATGGCATTACCCCTACTAATCTAACTCTATGGCACTACCCCCACTAATCTAACTCTATGGCATTACCCCCACTAATCTAATTATATGCCATTACTCCCACTAATCTAATTATATGGCATTACCCCCACTAATCTAATTCTATGGCATTACCCCCACTAATCTAATTCTATGGCATTACTCCCACTAATCTAATTATATGGCATTACCCCCACTAATCTAATTCTATGGCATTACTCCCACTAATCTAATTATATGGCATTACCCCCACTAATCTAATTCAAAGGCATTACCCCCACTAATCTAAGTATATGGCACTACCCCCACTAATCTAACTCTATGGCATTACCCCCACTAATCTAATTCTATGTCATTACTCCCACTAATCTAATTATATGGCATTACCCCCACTAATCTAATTCTATGCCATTACCCCCACTAATCTAATTCTAAGGCATTACCCCCACTAATCTAATTCTATGGCATTACCCCCACTAATCTAATTCTATGGCATTACTCCCACTAATCTAATTATATGGCATTACTCCCACTAAACTAATTGTATGGCATTACCCCTACTAATCTAATTCTATGGCATTACCCCTACTAATCTAACTCTAAGGCATTACCCCCACTAATCTAACTCTATGGCATTACTCCCACTAATCTAATTATATGGCATTACCCCCACTAATCTAATTATATGGCATTACCCCCACTAATCTAACTCTATGGCACTACCCCCACTAATCTAATTCTATGGCATTACCCCCACTAATCTAATTATATGGCATTACCCCCACTAATCTAATTATATGGCATTACCCCCACTAATCTAATTCTATGGCATTACCCCTACTAATCTAACTCTATGGCACTACCCCCACTAATCTAACTCTATGGCATTACCCCCACTAATCTAACTCTATGGCATTACCCCCACTAATCTAATTATATGGCATTACTCCCACTAATCTACTTCTATGGCATTACCCCCACTAATCTAATTATATGGCATTACCCCCACTAATCTAATTATATGGCATTACCCCCACTAATCTAATTATATGGCATTACCCCCATTAATCTAATTCTATGGCATTACCCCCACTAATCTAATTATATGGCATTACTCCCAATAATCTAATTATATGGCATTACCCCCACTAATCTAATTATATGGCATTACCCCCATTAATCTAATTCCATGGCATTACTCCCACTAATTATATGGCATTACCCCCACTAATCTAATTATATGGCATTACCCCCACTAATCTAATTATATGGCATTACCCCCACTAATTTAAGTATATGGCATTACCCCCACTAATCTAATTATATGGCATTACCCCCACTAATCTAATTATATGGCATTACCCCCATTAATCTAATTATATGGCATTACCCCCACTACTCTAATTATATGGCATTACCCCCACTAATCTAATTATATGGCATTACCCCACTAATCTAATTATATGGCATTACCCCACTAATCTAATTATATGGCATTACCCTCACTAATCTAATTCTATGACCAGAATAATGTACAAGCTAAATGCAGTATGGGTGTTTTATTTGTTTTGTTGTTGTTGGAACGTTAGTTGTTTAAGCAGGGGAAATTTCAATCATGGATGATTGGTCTTACTCATTCCACTGCTCCTTGCCCTATCCTAATACTGCCAAGCACCTGGCTAGGAAGCGACACGTATACATTTTTAAGTCATCGGTTTGACTCAACCGGGGTCCCACAATTTATCAACATGTGAGATGGACGCTCTAACTCATTCGGCCATCCCATCTAGGGGTCATAAACGTTTCCTGCATTGTATATATACAAGTGTAATATTTCTATATAGGTGCAATTGTAATCAGTGAACGAACGATTTATGGACATAAACCATTTAAAAGACTTACACTTGAGTCTATCAGTGTGAACTGATATCATAGACAAGGAGTCACTTAGACAGGTAGTAGTGGACAATGTGGTTGTATCAGAGAGCTTAGGCATCCTGATAATGTTGATGGTAGACCTGGAATGGCAACAGTTGTGGCTTCAAATCCTGATCTTCTTGAATCGATCCTGAGCCAATGCTAGATCGTGTCATTCCATCCGAACCAACTAGGTTCTAAAGAACCCATTTTGAACCAACCTGTCGTCTCACGAGCCTAGTCCTACACAATTACAATATAAAATATATGGAAAATACAGCTCCACCCCTTTATACTCATACAATATATTATATATCACATAAACATTTGGTTTCTGAAGAACCTATGCCTTACGACTTACACTTTTAAGACCCAGTTCGTAACCAATTATCATTTCATGACCCGATTCCTAATCAATTAACTTGATGAGATCTCATTGCTCCAAATCTATCTTCTTAACAACCAATGACTAACCAATTAGCGTCTCAATAATCTAATCCTGTCACAATTATCTTCTCAGGCACCCATTTCTAGCCATTCGACTTCACCAAGGCTTTTCAGAAACCCACATTTGCAGTTTGGGTTATTTTCCATTCCAACCAGTGGTCCATAAATGGTGCATCAAAGACTGTGGTATGTGCTGTCCTGTATGTGGGAAAGTACATATAAAAGACCCCTTGATGCTTATCGGAAAGAGTAGCCTATGTGGCAGTGGTCGGTTTCCTCCAAAGAAATATGTCAGAATGACCAGTAGTTTGACATCCAATAGCCGATGATGAAAATCAATGTGCTCTGGAGGCGTTAAGTGAAACAAACTTTCCTCTTTAAAAGAAATAATTAAAAAAATAAAAATTAACAAACAACATATCCAGCAAATTCACAAAACCACTCATAATCTCAGTGTTTAATTAGAATAAGCACACACAAAGAGCATCATAGTGTAAACAAATATGGTCTTTCGGTCGAGATAGCCGAGCTTGGAATCACATCAATATCTCGGGTGATGGAGTTGGGGACCATTGTTATATAATAGTGATGCAATGTGTGCCCACTCGCTGTGTGACATGGAAATAACTATTTGTAAATGTTATGATGCACGGTGACCGAGATTGCAGTATGATGTCCGGACATTAAGATACGGTTACTAATTACAGGAATGTTCCTTCCATGCACCAGGAAAAGTGCAAAAGGGAGAGGGACATGTATTATTGTTTAATGTAACTGTATGGTGACGACTTGTTACCATGGGACCACTGGTTAAGCACACCCAGCCATTCTGCATACTTTAAGGACACCACCTGCCCTGGGGTTGAGCGACAGGTGCCCGCTCTTGGGCACCACCCGACCCAGGCTGCAGGGGTGTCAGATTGGCTGGCTGTGTGAGCCCAGTCATGCTTGAACTCCTTGCACTTGCTGGACAGACACACATTTACTCTAGATCCAAAGAGAGTCACCCTGAGCGTGTGAAACCCCTCCCTACACGTTGAGCCACGTGACACTGGGAACGTCATCGTGATCGTTGGTACAGTGCTCATAAGACTTAGACTGACGCGACTAGTCACAACGGAACGCGAGTCTCGAGTGACGTCAGTTCGACGTACGACGTGGGTCGTTGCCGTACGTTCTGTTCACGTTCAGTGAACGTCAATGACGTTAAACGGATGTTAGGCAAACGTTGCTCACTACGTTCCACTACGTTCCACTACATTCCACTCGTTGACCCACATTAAAGCTGGTGGAAACGTCCATGCGGCGTAATGGGAAAGTCAGGAGAACGTCAGGAGAACGTCAGGAGAACGTCAGGAGAACGTCAGGAGAACGTCAGAAGAACGTGCATTCAATGTACGTTCAACGTCTCATGACATAGCTAACGTCATGTAACGTTCTTCTGGCGATCGAATAGCGTTCATAACGTTCCGTGATCGTCATTACGTTGACCTCTCTCGTTGAATGACGGTATCACTACGCTTTACCGACGTTACGCTCTCGTCCACTACGCTGCATCCACGTTCAACTTGTGCCCGAATTTGCATACTACGCCGATAAGTTCAACGTTCTTCACGTTCTCCCTACGTCGACGTCGTTACGTCGTAGTGTGACAGGGCCATTAGGCCCATAGGACTTATGTTCAATCGGCTGTAGGCACTGATTTAGACTGACCAAGCAGAAGCTATGTGGGTCCGTGTAGCAGGTTGTAAGTGAGTCAGGGTGGCAGGTCACTAGTAAGTGAACAAGAGTTGTAGCAATAAAGCTCAACCTTATCACTGTCAATCTTGCATGTATTGTCTCCCTTTCTTTCTTATGAGTTGTGTTTTGGTATTTAGTGGGGGGAGACTGGCAGACAGTTCCCAGGATCCGTCTGATAGCAGTGAGTATAAGAGGAATAACTGTCATGGCCAGCAGTAGATTCTTCAATTGTACAGATATTTCTGCTGGCCCGATCTTTGATATGAAAGGACTTGGCCGAGAGGTGGCTCGGGACCCAGGAGGACCTGTGACCACAGCTGGTACCAGGCACTCCCACATCCTCCATCCATCAATCATTGAATGTCCCTAGCGTGTTCCTCCTGGTGCCCCACCTCCCGCCTCCCGGCTTCCGCCTCCCATCTCCCGCCTCCCGCCTCCCACCTCCGGCCTCCCGCCTCCCACCACCGACTTACCGCCTCCCTCCTCGCGGTCACCGCCTCTCGCCGTTTGGGTTAGGGTTTGCCTGCAGCCTGCCTCCAATGACCTGCCGCCTGCAGCCTGCCTCTGGCTACCTGCAACGCACAGCCTGCCTCCCACCGCCTGCGGCCCGCAGCCTGCATCTGGCCGCCTAACACCCGCAGCCTGCCGCCCGCAGCCTGCCTCTGGCCGCCCGCAGCCTGCTTCCCACCACCAGCCACCCGCAGCCTGCCTCTGGCCACCTGCCGTCCACCGCCGGCACCACTCACTACTCACCATTCATCAGCCACCGTCCGCTGCCCACTGCCCACTGCCCACTGCCCACTGACTACTGCCTACTGCCTACTGCCTACTGCAAACTGCCCACTGCCCTCTGCCCACTGACTACTGCCTACTGCCCACTGCCCACTGCCCACTGCCCACTTCCTACTGCCTACGGCCTACTGCCTACTGCCTACTGCCCAATCTTCCCCTGACCTCAGCTCACCATTGACACACGATCCATCAGATATCTATACATATACATATATATAACCTCCCAGAAGGTTGTATATAAGTTTCCTAAACACCCCAGACCTAGACATTCATGGGTGAGGTTGGCACGGTGAGTAGTTTGTCATCTTGGCCGTTTTGCAGAGTCAACTGTTCTTGGTGAATTATTCAGCTTCATATACACGACAGCTGATAAATGACTCATGACTTGGGAAGTTATAAACCACACCTGCCTACATGAGTTATGCCACTAGTTTCTTTCCACCAGACATGGTGACCGAATCAGTAGAGGGCAGGCCTCCTGTGAGGAAGGTCGGTAGTTCGAATCCTAGTCGAGTCAAACCAATGACTTATACAATTGATAATTTATCGCACCTCGCCTGGCGCTCAATATTAATAGTATAGAACAAGGACTGGTTAGCCCAGTATCAGGATAATTTGACTGCGTTGAATATCGGGTCATGGTGCCGCAGCCTGGTTTGCCAGTGGGGCAGCACTATAAAGTATGCACTATCACAAGTCGGTACCCGTCCTGATATGATGTTAGATGTTGCCAATATGTAAAACAACTACTGACAAACAAAACATCCTTTCCAATGTAGAAGGACGGGATAATCGAGTGGATAGAGCGTCTGATTCCCGTACTGGAGGTTGATGGATCGACTTCAACCTCATTAAAAATCGTAAGCCAACTTCTTATAAAATGAATTGCTCTCCTAGTCGCTACCTTCCTAGCCTAGGACCATACATTACTAACAGGAGTGTTCAAGGATTGGTTAGATCGCTATCCGGACAATGAGACTGAGTAGTATATTGAATTACGATGTTGGCCACAATGTATTCCATTGGCAGCAGCACTATAAAGTCACCATGACTGTGCCTTGTCACAGTGTAAAGTCGACGGCCGGCAGCTGTAGTTGTGTAGGCAGGCTAAATAGGAAATCACTACAGGCAAGTAGAAGAAAGGCAGAGTATCGAGTGCGCAGAAGGAACCAGAAGGAGCTTCCTTGTTTTATTATTATATAGTCTCATGAATCCAAGATGGCTGTCACACCTGATCAGCTCCGCCAATCAGCGCTATGCATTCTGCAACCAACCAATCAACATCCAACCTGCCTGTATCCAAGCCTTGGTTGTTGATGGCTACAGTGCCCTGTTGTGTCTGGGTGTGCAGTGATCTGTAAATAACAATTGGGAAAGGGGGTATGTGAGCCGAGCTCCCAAGGATCTGTCACACTAAAAGTAGTGGCCCTATCACACTATCTATAACTACACAATGTCTATCTAACTCAGTAAAGGATCACCAACACCACATAATACCTGAATGCCTCTGGGTTTACATGCCATTTACCTTTTTATACACAATTGTAATTACTATAGGCTAGTTCACACCATCCTCAAATGTCTAAATATTAGGACATTTTACAACAGGGCTCTACTGGTCCTGAAGTGATTGGAAAACTAACGATGTAGAAGCAAAGTTTTAGTCATAATCTCACTTTTACAATATTCACCAGCTAGAGACCTGGCTTCCCGTACATGCCGGTACGCAGCTGCATACCACATGGCATTACACATATTTATACAAGTTGAAATTTATGATGTTTTCTAGTGTTTTATTTTATTTCATCACATTTTATTTCAATAGCTTTTCATTCCATCTGCATACCACCTGAAAATAACCAGCCAGATAACATATCCAACAACAATATAAATCAAATCAATTTCAAACGAACGTAACTCAACCACCTATTATGTACAAGCCTATGGATATGTCAATAAAATAAGCTAGTATAGAATTAGGTAGACAAAAAGTGGAAAACTCTTCCTAAGAAAACCCTAGAACACTAACATAGAACCTTAAGAAAACAACTAACATAGTAATAAGAATAGAACAAAAATACAATGCCAAGAGGGCCCAACAAAACTAACATAGCCTATTAAACGTACCAACATACTATCTATCTGCTACTGAAATGCAGACAATCAAATAACTTATCAGCAGCTACTCTTTGGTAAGACAACACCAACACTACAGCTGGCCAGCATTGAAAACAGGCCTGGGTACCCAGGCTTACCTGCTATGGACAGAATAAATACAGCCTCAATAAAAACAATCAATAAATTAAAAAAATCCCAAGCTCGGCCCCTGTGGGCATTTTGCTTGCCACATGAGGTGAAAGCACTCACAATGACAATTTATAGACACAATTTGTTGTTTGTTGTTTTACGTCCTAGCTACATCTATTGTCATATCAAGACAGGTACCGACTTGTGACAGTTCAAGCTTATGATGCCTTTATAGTGCTGCCCCACTGGGAGACCAGGCTGCCAGCACCATGACCTGATATCCCACTCAGTAACACTGAGCCAACCAGTCCTTGCCCTATCCTAATAATGCCGAGCGCCCCTGGCTAGGAAGTGACAAGTCATTTGTTTGACTCGACCAGGGTTCTAACCCACGATCGCATGATCTATGAACATAGGAGACAGACGTTCTAACTCATTCGGCCATTCCGTCTGGTTTTCATAGACACAACAAGTAGAAAACTGCCCACTCCACCATCCCCATCAGCCACTCCACAATCGGTGGCCAGCATTGTAATCACGAATATCATTTTGATATCTACGCTAGCCCCCCCCCCCATTCCCCGCCCTGCACCCCTTCCACACACCAACACACCCACACACCCACCCCTACACACATACACACACACACACACCCACACACAGACCCACACACACACCTACACCCCGACACCCCCACACCCCCACACCCCACACACCCACACACCCACACACCCACACCCACACCCACATGTACACCCACCCACACACCCACACATCCACACACCCACACATCCACACACCCACACACCCACACACCCACACACCCACACACCCACACACCCACACACCCACACACCCACACACCCACACACCCACACACCCACACACCCACACACCCACACACCCACACACCCACACACCCACATACCCACACACCCACATACCCACACACCCACACACCAACACACCCACATGCCCACACACCCACACACCCACACACCCACACACCAACAAACCAACCATACGCCCACACACCTACACACCCACACATCGACACACCTACACACCCACACACACTGACACACACCAACCATGACCACACTAGCCACCCCCTTTCCCGCCCCACGCCCCTTCCACACACCCACACACCCACACACCCACACACCCACACACCCATATACCTCCACACTTACATACATACACACCCACACCCACACGCACACACCGATACACACCAACCATAACTACGTTAGCCACCCCTTCACCCCCACCCCTTCCACACACCCACACACCCACACACCCACACACCCACACACCCACACACCCACAAACCCACACACCTACACACGTACACACCCCCATACTGACACACCTACTCACACAGCCACAAACATCAACCATAACTACGCATACCACACACATATACACGCACGCACCCACACACCAACATACCTACCCCCTCACCCACCTACACACCTACACACATACACACCCACACACCCACAGACCTACACACCGCACGCACACCAACACACATGTAACCATAACTACGCATACCACACACCTACACACGCACACACACCCACACACCCACCCATCCACATGCCTTCACACACACCCACTTACCCACCACACCCACAGATGCCAACGATAACTATGCTACCCACCACTTTCCCCACCACCCACCCCTTCCACGCACCCACACGCACACAACATACACACACCCACATACCTACATACCTACACACCCACTTGCACACACCCACACACCTACACCCCCGCATACCTACACACCTCAACACCCACATACACACACACATGCACACCCACCTACACACCTACACTCCCACATACCTACATACCTACACACCCACTTGCACACACCCACACACCTACACCCGCACACACCTCAATGCCCACATACCCACACACACACATGCACACCCACCTACACCCCTACACACCCACACACCCACACACCCACACACCCACACCCCCCACACCCCACACCCACACACCCACACACCCACACACCCACACACCCACCCCCACCCACACCCACCCACACCCCACACCCCCCACACCCCCACATACCCACATACCCACATACCCACCCACCCACACACCCACACACCCACACACCCACCCATCCACACCTCCACACACCCACACACCCACACACCTACTCACCTACACACCCACACACCTACACACCAACACACCCACACCCACACTCCCCCCCCACATATACCCACACCCACACACCCCACCCCGACATACACACCCATACACACCCACACCCACACAGACACATATCCACAAGCCCCCCCACACACACACACCGACATACCCACCCTCACACACTCACACCCACACACACACACACACACACCCTCCCACACACCACCACCCACACACACATCAGTTCCGGGGTCCGGTGCGTCGTTAAATGGTCTCCTTACCTCCGCATCCTAATTCCCCGCCTCCAGTCCGCCCCCGGGCTCCCTGTTTGATCCCGCCGCCCCTACCCCTACTCCCCTCCCCCTACCCCCCCAGCCCCGACCCTACCCCCGCTCCAGCGGCCACTACCCGGGCGGAGTCCGGTACCCGGGTGGAGTCCGCTACCCGGGTGGAGTCCGCTACCCGGGTGAAGTCCGCTACCCGGGTGGAGTCCGCTACCCGGGTGGAGTCCGCTACCCGGGCGGCGGCCTGAACCCCGGTGCGGGACCTTATACAGTTATAGCCTGTTGTCCCACGGTGACGCCCCCTCATTGCGCTCAGAACCCTAGATACTCCCACAATACACCACGCCACGGACCCAAACCCTCCTCCCCGCCCCTCCAGGCACTCAGCAGTATTGGGGTAGGGCAAGGACTGGTCGGCAAAGTGTCAACATAATGTGACTGAGTTCGATATCAAGTCATGGTGCTGGTGGCCCCGGTCTCCCAGTGGGGCAGCAGTATACACACCGTCATGAGTGCACACTGTCACAAGTTGGCAGCCATCCTGATCTGTCCTTAGATGTTGCCAGGACGTAAAACTCCAACAACCAACCACGGACGTTCAAACAAATATCCATGTTTCTCTCATCGGTTTGACTTGGTTGGGGTGGAGGTTCGTTGTTGGAGTTTTACGTCCTGGCAACATCCAAGGTAATAATAGGACGGGGTTGGGGTGGAAGCGGGGGTTCGAATCTCACGACGTGCCACGCCGAAACCAGGCACTCAACTGATTCGGCTCTGGTCATTTCACGTACCAAATTAAAAAAATGCATAGTGTTTTAAAGTGGCCACATCAAGAAGCCAGAGATTGTTGTTGGCATGGAGTCCGATAGCCATTGCATTGGAAGGGGAAGTTTACAATGCATTGGTAGGCTATGTTTATATATAGCCTTCAGAGACATAATTCCTCGCGAATTAGCAGTGGATATATAGTTCTGTTGAATTAGGTATTTACCAATTACTCAACAGAACGCTTAGAATGTGATATAAATACTAAGTTGTGCATATAGTATATGCACATAGGCATATACACCTATATTACATGCATATAGTATATGGATATAGTATATACATATAGAGTATGCACATGTAATATATGCATATAGTATGTGCATATAGAGTATGCATAAAGTATATGCATAAATATTATGCACATATTATATATATGCAAATGGTTTATGCATATATATAGCATATATGTATACATTATATGCATATATTATATGCATAGGGTATGCATATAGGATCTGCATACATATTATGCATATAGTATACGCATATGAGATGTGGACTTATCAAAGGATGATGAAAATATCATGGACAAAGAAGATCACCAACAAAGAAGTTCTCAGAAAAATTTTAAATAAGAAAAGCTTGTTTGCCAGTATACAAACAAAGAAACTTATTTATTAGTGGCCACATCATTCGTCAGAGTTCAATATACCGTACATTTTTGGAAGGGAAGGTGAATGGCAGCAGAGGGAGAGGGAGACCAAGAACATCATGCTTTACAAATATTTCACAGTGGACAGGCTTGAATTATTCACAGTCTATCAGAACAGCACACCATCGGGACAAGTGGAGAACCATTGCATCCAACCCTCGACTAGAGGACGGAAATATTGATTGATTGATACGCATATAGAGCATGCATATAGTATATGCATTAATAGTATACATATAGTATATACATATATTATGGCAATATAGTATATGCATCTATTATATGCATATATTATATGCATATATAGTATATGCATATTTGTCCCTGCATTCGCTGGTCGGGAGATGTTGGGGAGTTCCATACATCAACCGCCCTTTTTGCACCTGTCTGGATATGTTCTTCTGTGAGACCTCTATTTGATCCCCGAGAGAGTGCTGCTGGTAACTTGCTAAAGCCAGCAGTACTTCAAAACTTTTGCAGGCTGCTTTCATGAAATGTAGATATCATGGTTAATGGAAAGAAGCTGAACTCTGTTCCAGAATTTGCCTACCTCGGAAGCACTATATCAAGTGATGGACGCATTGATGCTGAAATGCAGAGGAGGATGGCGAAGGGTAGCACATCGACTACGCCAGAGACTCTGGAACAACCACCATGTGTTCATGTGGGTCAAAGGCAAGATCTACCGTGCAATAGTGCTATTCACGATACTATATGGAGCCGAGGTCTGGACAGTGTACATACGACAGGTGAAAAAGCCGCATGCCTTCATGATGCGACATCTGCATTCGATCATGAGGCTAACCTGGAAGGACAAAGTGACAAATAAGGAAATACTTGAACGGACAGGGCTGCCCTCTATGGAAGATCTTCTGATCAAAAAGAATCTCCGGTGGACTGGACACCTCATAAGAATGTCATCAGATAGGCTACCAAAGCAGATCCTCTACTCTCAACTGTCTTCTGGTTACAGAAAGAGAGGGTGCCCTCATGCTCAGTTCAAGGATACCATCAAGAGAAACCTGAAGCTGAGAGACATTGAGACCAACTCATGGAGATCACTCTCACAGCAGAGAGCTAAATGCAGAGCGACAGTCAAGTAATGAAAGCAGTCTTTGTCGCATCCCAACCGACAGCGTAATGATGATGAGTATATGCATATATAGTGTGCATATATTATATGCACATAGAGTATGCATATACCATATACATATTGTATATGCATATAGAGTATGGACATATTACTAGTAGGCCTGTATGCATATAGTATATGCATCGATTATGGAATATAGTATATGCCTATAGTATATATTAATATAGTATATGACCACCATGTGTCCATTCGGGTCAAAGGTAAGATCTACCGCGCAATCGTGCTATCCACCCTACTATACGGAGCCGAGGCCTGGACAGCGTACAGACAGCAGGTGAAAAAGCTGCATGCCTTCATGATGCGACATCTGCGTTCAATCATGAGGCTGACCTGGAAGGACAAAGTGACGAATAAGGAAATACTCGAACGGATGGGGCTGCCCTCTATGGAAGATCTTCTGATCAAAAAGAATCTCCGGTGGACTGGACACCTCGTGAGGATGTCATCAGACAGGCTACCAAAGCAGATCCTCTATTCTCAACTGTCCTTTTGGCTACAGAAAGAGAGGGCGCCCCCGTCTCCGGTTCAAAGATACCATCAAGAGAAACCTGAAGCTGAGAGACATTAAGACCGACTCATGGACACAACTCTCACAGCAGAGAGCTAAATGGAGAGCGGCAGTCAAGTAATGAAAGCAGTCTTTGTCGCATCGCGACCGACAGCATGATGATGATGATGATGATATGCCTATACTATAATATAAGCATAATCATAGTAGTATTGCTATCACCTATATGTAAACGTGAAAGGTTTTCTCTGCAAATATAACGGTATGAGGATAACCAGTGGTGGCGCCACTGGTCATAACCATGAGATCAAGGCGGCAGAATACAGAGTAATTGGTGCAATATATAAACATGTGATTCCCTTCCATGCATTTATACTCACATAATACATTATACATCGCGATATAAATTATACTTGCAGATAAACCACTCCAGATGTCTGATCACACTGATATGACCAGTTTAGTATTTGAAAGAAGGTAGTACACGACTTGGTACTTGTCATAGCCGTACAATGGTTGTCGTCTGTAGATCCTGGTCCCACACGGACCAGAGACACGAGGGTACTGGCCGGTGGTCGTGCGGCGGATGGGGGCGGGGGAGGCGGGGAGAGTTTCAGCAGGTCTCCCGGAGCGGAGCAGCCCGTCTAGAGAGCAGCTCGTCGCACAATGTGTAGGCTAATGGTGCCATCCACCGCCCGCCGCCCGCCGCCAGTCGCCCGCCGCCCGCTGCCTGCCGTCCGCCACCCGCCACCCACCGCCCGCCGCCCGCCGCCCGCCGCCCCCTGCCCGCCGCCCGCCCGCCCGACTACACCAATCTATCGACGATTCAATCCATCTCGTTGTCAGGCGAGAGGCGGCGACGCAGACTCTCACCTCCTCGCCTCCTCGCCTCCTCGCCTCCTCGCCCGCTCGCCCCCTCTTCTCCTCCACCCACCCATCTACCCACTCCACTCACACCCCTCACATCGTGGTGCGCCGGGTGGTGGCGGTTGGGGGGTGTGGTGGGAAGCAGACAGAGACAGGAAGTTGTCGGGACGCTGGGATGCCCGCTTTGATTACAGGCGGGCCCCGGGCACCGCGCCTCACCTCAGTCGTCGACTGGGGACGTCTGCCACCCCGACCCCACCCGACCCCACCCCGACCCCACCCATACCGCACCCCCCCAGACCCCACCCAGACCCCACTCCGAACCCACCCTGATCCCCCGACCCCCCCCCCCGACCCGACCCCTACCCTATCCCAACCCCGCCCCGACCCCAGCCCGACCCCGCCCCGACCCCACCCATACTGCACGCCACCCAGACCCCACCCAGACCCCACTCCGAACCAACCCTGACCCCACCCCAACCCCACCCCACCCCGACACCTCCCCGAACCCACCCATACCCCACCCCGACCCCACCCCGACCCTACCCCGACCCTACCCCGACCCTACCCCAACCCCACCCAGACCCCACCCAGACCCTACCCCGGCCCCACCCAGACCCACGTCCTCCCACCCCCACGTCCCCTCTGCCCGTCTCCCCATCGCCCACCCCTCCCCCTTCCCTTCACCCCACCCACCCCACTCCCTTGCTTCTCTCTGAACATTGCTGCCGCCCGCTGCCCGCTCTACACCCACATTACTCGACGCCCCCCCAACACACCATGCCCCACCCCAGGTTCCGTAACATGCCTCTTCCCCTCTCACTCTCATTCTCCCTCTCCCTCCCCCCTTCCCGACCCCCTTCCCGCACCCCTTCCGATCCCTTCCCCCTCCCCCTCCACCTCCCCCTCTACGCTCCTCTCTTCCTCAACCCCTTCCCCGCCCCCTCCCCATCCCTTCCCTCTCTCCCTCTTCCCTCACCCCCTCCCTCACCCTCTCTTCTCTACACCCCCCTCATCCCCTTCCGCTCCCTCTCCCCCTCTCCCACCTCTCTCTCCTACACCCCTCCCCCTCCCTCACCCCCTCTACCATCCACTCTCCCTACCCCCGTCCCCTTCCCCCTCCCCTCCCCCCTCCTCTTCCCGCCCCCCTCCCCCTCCCTTCCCCCTTCTCGTTCCTCCCCATCCCCCTCTGCCCTCCTCTCTTCCTCCACCCCTCCCGCCCCCTCCCCCTCCCCCTCCACCCCTCCACCTACACCCCTACTATCTGCATGCCGGCATCAGTTCTTCTCCAAGCCACGCTTCTACGTCACTAATCGACAGACCCATACTTTTTGTTATAACCTCTCACCCATCATCCCCCCACATAAGCACCCCCACCCCACCCACACCCACACCAACACACCCACACACCCTCACCCCCACCTACAACACCCCTCTCCACCGTCTCTCACAGTAAACTCCACTCAATCTCTCTCACACCAAATAGCTCGCTAGGGGGCAGTGTTATTGTTATTATTGATGCCATTATTATTAGTATTATTATTTAATATTATGCATTCAGTTATATACATACGTAAGTGAATGCATTATATATCATACAAATATTAGATGTATATCTTGACCTGAGTGCATAATATATGTAGATAAAAAGGCCTAATATATATAATACAAACATAATATATATTTAGCTGAATGCATAATATATATAATAAGGTTATTTATATTTAGGCGAGTGCATTCTATTTAAAATAAATGCATTATACACATTTCTAAATAAAGAGCTAATTTCCAAAACTGAGATGACAAGGCTACTAGCAAATTTAGACTATTGCTGTTCAGCGATCAAACCATGCTGCGATGCGACTTCCTCATTATCGACAGGGTAAATAAACCATCCACCCCAAATATAAATAAAAAATAAATAAGCACCTATCAACAAAATGAGCTTGCACTGCTTATTTCAAGCTCGTAGCTCGTGCTTTGGAAAGAGCTTTTAATATATGTATATATATATGAAGAGCTCTTATATATATGAAGAGCTCTTCATATATATGAAGAACACTTGATATATATGAAGAGGTCTTTATATATGAAGAGCTCTTGATATATATGAAGAGCTCTTTATATATCTGAATAGGTCTTTTCCAAAGCACGAACATTGGCATTGCAAGCACATTGTCTGGATTGGCATTTATCACGTTTTGGAAAAGAGCTCTTCATATGGCATCGTGTAATGAAACTCTAATTTGTCCCAATTTCATTCATGCTTAATCAACATTATCAGCGGACTCTGCGGGCAATTAGTGGAAGAGAACCACACATATCTATGTGCTGAATAATGTATTATGCGACTATAAATAACGAATACTATCCCCTCACTATTGTGTGTTCTTGACTGCAGGATAGTTCTACTGTAGTTTATTCCGATTTGTGGCGCCACCTGACGGATACACTACACACTCACCGCATGGCGTCCTCACTGCTACATAAGAATTATACGAGTATATTAACCCGGAATATCCCTCGTTTCCCCCAGCACTCACTCACGTCATGGACTGATGTAGCATGGCCTGTTCCAGCCTCCCCAACCTTAGCTTCGATGGTGGCGTCACCACCCGCTTTACACTGTAACCACAACTCAATGTACTGCTGGACAAAAAATATATATACATGCATATATGGATAGTGATAAACCCGTTATAGCATGTAGTAAGCTCTGTAGTGCCACCCCCTCCCCCCCCCACACCCCCTATCTTGGTTGGGGGTGGGGGGGGGGGTCTCGGCATGCACCACTCCAACCCCTGCGAGGGTCTTGACACCCCACTCACTCAGAAGATTTTATATATGTGTATATATATATATATATATATATATAGCCTTCAGAGACATAATTCCTCGCGAATTAGCAGTGGATATATAGTATTAGTAGAACGAACCATCGTGGCGGATCCATCAAATCACACAAGGGTAGAGTGGTGGAGGGGTGGAGGGGTGGAGGCGCGGAGGATGGAGGAGTGGGGGCGGCGGTGAGGTGGGAGGGGCCGGGCGAGGAGGAGGAGGGAGGAGGAGGGGGCTGGCGGAGCGACCCCGGAGGATCCATCACGGCCGGGCGGGGTGGGCAGGCCGGGGTCTCCCCCCGGTTGACAGCCGGCAGCCGCCCGTTGATGGATGACACGTCTCCTGATCAACCGCCCTCCTGGCCTCCTCCTCCTACCCCCCCCCTCCTCCCCTTCCCTATGCACTGCCACCACCCACACCCGCACCCCTCCCTCCCCCCTTCACCCTCCTCCGGGCCCTTCCGCGGTCCCTCCCCGGTACCCGGGGACGCCCGCCGTCCGGGTGGGGGGCGCGGCTCTCTGTAACCTGTTGCCCGACCACCTGATGCTTGTCTACATCGAGCCTCAGTCTGAGTGAGACGGGGGTGGGGGGACGAGGGTGGTGTGGGGTGGTGGGAGCTTCCCCTCTGTATCCAACCTGCTAGATGTGTGGGTACATGGTATGTTTATATAAGTATATATATATATATACATATATATATATATATATATATATATATATATATATACATGTATATACAATATTACATATGCGATGTGCATTTTTATATCATATGTGTCTATATATCAAAGTATATGATATGTTTTTTGACTCTCCCACCTCGCTCTATATATGTGCAAGTGACAGTGGTAACGCCGGAAGTTAAAGTCTGGCAGTGGTGGCGCCACCAGTCCCTATATGAGTAAAGAACAAATACATGAAGAGTAATCATTGGCTAATAATCCCTTCCATGAATTGACACTCGCATAATGCCTATACATCACATATATATATGTATGAGTGTGTGTGATTATATATATATATATATATATATATATATATATATATATATAAACACACACATACACATATATATATGTGTGATGTATAGGCATTATGCGAGTGTCAATTCACGGAAGGGATTATTAGCCAATGGTTACTCTTCATGTATTTGTTCTTTACTCATATAACGTTTTATATATAGGTGTGTGCAAAGCGACACTGATGAGTCAGGAAACATTATATACTTTGATATATAGACACATATCAAAGTACATAATTTGTTTTCTGACTCTCCCACCTCGCTATTTATGTGATGTATAACTATAATGCATTGTACAAGAATAACTGCTAGGGGAACATATACTTTGCTACTTCTTCCATCGGTGCATTGTTGGAGTCCCCCCCCCCAACTGTCTCTGGGTGGCTCCCCCTCACGCCTCAAATACTGGAAACCTTATGCCAGTGATTAAACTCACACCCAACTCATTCTCTTCTCCACGTAATCTCAAAATATTGAGATAAACATTGGATTTGAATCTTCAAAAAGTTAATTTTGTTATATTCCCACTTTTTAGTTCATTGCTCCATGACCATGTGATAATAAAAAAAAGTGGAAGTAGTGAGAATTAAAAATATTTTCAAGTGAACATGTTTTATTTAAACTACACTTTTGGATTGGCGTTTACGTGGTTTTTGGCCTGTCCTCCTCATATGTATATATATATGCATATAGTGTGTGTGGCGCGAGGGTGGGCCCTGCCCACAAATTACCCCAACAGCTGTGGGGGGGGGGGGGGGGGGGGGGGGGCACCACCAATGCAACAAGCAGAAATAGATATATACAGTATATGTTCCCCTTGCATTTATGTGGAATATAAGCATTATATGTATATAGATTGGCGGTGCTGCCTTTTATTATTTATTTATTATTATTTACTTATTTATTCGCTGCTACGATATATGATTTGCTCCGGTTGTGCTGGTGCCACCAACACTTCCGGTGCCGAGCCGGCCCAAATTGCCATTCGCCTGAACCATTTTAGCTTCATATGATGTACGGTAGGGCTTTTTTGTCCGGCCATAATCCCATAACAAATAAATGAGGCTTCCCCCACACTAGTCATCTGATTGTTGGTCCTTGATTTACACACTTTGCAGCAAGACGAATTTATACTCATATAATGTGTTATACCTTACATATATAACGCAGCGGGATATAGTGAGGCGGGAGAGTCAGAAAACATATTATATACTTTGATATATAGACAGATATGATATGAAAATATATACTTCTATATAAAAGGGGCACCTACAGTACATACGGAACACACAACAATAATAGTGGGATTTCAGCCTTCGCCTACAAATTTAAGAAACAAATCCTCCAGTCCAACTGACAGTGTGGCATGTCCATTAGTGACGAGGAAGCCCGGTGGCAGCGCCACCGGTCACATGGGTGTGGTCAAGGAGGCATAGTACAGAATAATAAATACATATATAACCGAATAATTCCCTTCCATGCCTTATACTTGCATAATACATTATGTATCACATAATTTACTTACATTCTAAATACCATGTAAATACTCACATTGATCTGACTAATATTGATCTAGTTATATGACACTACTGTTACAATATTGCTAAGGAACTTTTGGGTTACAGAATTTTATTGTGTTAGATGCTATGTATTCAACAGTTATTGTATACCTTATTCTATACCTTTTGTGTAAATAACCCTGAATTGAAAAATGGCTGTAAGACCAGTGCTTCGGCACTGACAAAGACTTATTCAGCAAAATAAACAGATTTACCACAAAATATATATATATATATATATATATATATATCAAAGTATATGGATGTACATATGAAGAGTTCAGACACACAACGATGTAAATGCCAATCCAAAATGTAGTTTAAATAAAAAAGGTTTTTACCTGAAAATGATTTGAATTCTCACTAATTCCACTTTTCATATGATCATATGCTTATGGAAGAATGAACAAAAAAGGAGGAATACAAAAAATGACTTCTTGTAGGTTTGATTGCAATGTTTATCTCCATTTTTGGATTGGCGTTTACATGGTTTTGTGCCTGAACTCTTCATATTTTTGTTTGTTTTTTAGTTTTTTTTTGTGACAAGTTTTTTATTCTGCCCATAACGTATAAGTTCCCATGAGGGTGCTTGTTTTCAACGCTGGACAGCTGTGATACTGGATTGGTCTGGTCCCGTACTCAGGAGTCTTTACCTGATATTTCTCGGGCCAACCTTTGCAGTTTTGGGTGTTAGTAGTTTCTATATTAGTTTTTTTTAATTTTCAAGTTTTTTCCTAACCTGTATATGCTAACTTAGCCTACTATGTACATCTACCCAGATAACATATAGGCCTGTGGGAGAGGATCCCATCCCATTGTGGTTTGTTACAGCATCATGAATAGTTCAGGCACAAAACCACATAAACGCTATATATCGAATCAGTAAGAACGTAGGCTTACCATACAGAAGGTTTGGAGTTCGAAACCCGGATGCTTTGAACCATTGTCTTTAAACAAAAGTGATGCTTGTCATGACAGTATTAGGAAAGTGTAATGCCAGTAAGTGGGGAATTGGGTCAGGTTGCATGCATCCTGAGCTGAGAGACATTAAGACCGACTCATGGACACAACTCTCACAGCAGAGAGCTAAATGGAGAGCGGCAGTCAAGTAATGAAAGCAGTCTTTGTCGCATCGCGACCGACAGCATGATGATGATGATGATGCATGCATCCTGATCTCCCAGTGAAGCAACAACAATAAAGTCACCATGAGCGCACACTGTCACCGATAGATACATTCTGATATGACCTGGTCACTGAACAATGACTTATAAAATGCATACTTGTCGCTTCCTAGCCTGGCTCTCAGCAGTAATAGGATAGGACAAGGACTGGTTTAGCTCAGTGTCAGGATAATCTGACTGAGTGGGATATCGGGTCAAGGTGTTGCTTGCATGATTTCCCAGTCAGGCAGCACTAAAACGTCATCATGAGCGGGCACTATCACAAGTCGGTACCACAAGTCGGTACCTATCACAAGTCGGATCCTGGCAACCTTATAGGTTGCCAGGATGGAAAACTCCATCAACCAATCAACTGACACTTCGATACAATATGCTTGAATATAAACATTTCACGGCATCGTGTCAATGATGTTTTAATGTAAATAGCATGCACACCTTTCTTTTCCACTTTAAAACATGAACAGATATTTTATTTCTTACAAACAACTGGACTATATCACCTATAATTATAGCTATGGTTTGTCGGCTATGGGGAGCAGGACGTATCTCAGGCGGTAGCGTGTCCACCTGTGAAGGTGTCGATCATCCTATTGATCCTGCTCAGTGGACCCATTTGTAGTTTGGGTTATTTACTGTTCCAACCGATGGTCCACAACTGGTGGTGGTATGTGCTGTCCTGTCTGTGGAAAAGTGCATAAAAAAGACTTCTTGCGGCTTATCAGAAAGAGTAGTCTATGTGCTGGCTGCACGTTTTCTCCAAAGAAATATGTCAGAATTACTATATATTTGACATCCAATAGCCAATGATGAAAATCAATGTGCTCTAGAGATGTCGTTAAATAAAACACGCTTTATTCTTTTAAAACTTTTGTCAGTTATATGAGAATTTAAGATTTCCCTGTACCATGTAAACATATAAATGTGAATAAAATATTTTATTTCCTTAAGCAGAAATGCCCAGAGAAATGCCACTAACCTTTTACCATGAATATTGCATTTGCTGCCGAAACAGCATTAAACCATCAGCAATCAATCAATCAATCACGGGCTTCTCGTGCATGACTCTCCATTCCCACAATGCACTATTCATGCCAAGAGAGAGATAACAAAACCAATAACCAGACGAGATGGCCGAATGAGTTGAGCGTCGGTCTCCAGTTTTGGGAGATCGGGAGATCCGAACACTTGAGTTAGTGGGTTCGAAACCTGGTCGACTTAAAAATGTATATTTGTTGCTTCCTAGCCTGGCGCTTGGCATTACTAGGATAGGGCAGGGACTGATTCGCTCAGTGTCAGGATAATGTGACCGCGTGGGCTATCAGGTCATGGTGCTGGTGGCCAGATTTCCCAGTGGGGACATACTATAAAGTCACCATGACTGGGCATGAGTGCGCACTGGCACAAGTCGGTACCCATCCTGATATGACCTTAGATGTTGCTAGGACGTAAAACAACAAAACACCAACAAACAAAATCAATAACTACACTTTTTTCAGTTACAAACTCTGCGAATAATAGTAACAAAATACAGAAAACGTGGAAATAACCAAAGTCTTTAAATCCAGCGATTCTGCACTGAAAAATAATAGTTTCTGCTGAATAGCATATACATATATATATAATTATATATATATATAAATATTTATATTTGGCGTTATGTGGTTGGGGGTCATTTAGCACCTTTCTTTAGATTATTAGAAATTGTCGATGATTTGTTCATCGACCTGGCCCGAAATCAATGCGCACTCACCCCCCCCCCCCCCACCCCCACCCCCCACCCACCCAGTAACCCTACCCCACTTCACTTGCGTGTTTCTCTCTTCATTTTGTCATGGTTTTGCGGGACAGACCAGTCGCCAAAGCTGGCCTTTTGGAAGGCAGTATACTCGGGCATTTAAGTGGCATATTTTATTAGGTGAGCGTGACAATTATCTGGTGAAACCTGTTGGTATTCCTATAAACACTCACGCAGTTTAAACATATTGACCCACTCCCCTCTTGCTTTCAACTCCCCCCCCCCCCCCGTCACACACACCCTCGTGGTGGGTTAATATTTTGTATTTTTTAATCCGATGAAAGCACCATATTTTCAAAACCAAAACACTTCCTAGAATTGATCCTAGAATTGATCCTACATAAGACAGGCTACCAAAGCAGATCCTCTACTCTCAACTGTCTTCTGGTTACAGAAAGAGAGGGCGCCCTCGTCTCCGGTTCAAGGATACCATCAAGAGAAACCTGAAGCTGAGAGACATTAAGACCGACTCATGGACATCACTCTCACAGCGGAGAGCTAAATGGTGAGCGGCAGTCAAGTAATGAAAGCAGTTTTTGTCGCATTGCGACCTACAGCATGATGATGATGATGATGATGATCTAAGTTAGACATATTTGTTTGTTGGGTTTTACATTCTAGCAACATCGAGAGTCATATCAAGATGGGTACCGACTTGTGACAGTGTGTACTTACACCAACTTTATAATGCTGCCTCATTGAGAGAACATGGTGCTTGCTGCCACCATGACCTACTTTCCCACTCAGTCACATTATCCTGATACTGAACTCACCAGTCCTTGCGATATCCTTGTAGTTCTGATGATAATGACAAGTATCAATGTTGTAAGTCTTTGGTTTGATACGGCCCAAATTAACACTTCTGCCGGTTCGCACGCGAAGCCTGTGCTCCTATCAATTCGCCCACCACAATATGTTAGATATGTAGAAAGTAATCTAGATAAGTCAATTGGTTTAGACAATTTTATATTTTCATTAGACTAGGCAGTTTTATGGGTTGGTCTTTTAAGAGCAGATTAATGTAAAATATTCCGATAATAAGCATTGGTGGGGGAATGCAAAGGTTCTATTGTGAAACAGGCATTCATGGCCAGGTGCATAAATGTGTTCATGTAGTTGCTGGTGGTGCTTGATTGATAGGTAAATAGACATAGTGGGGCTGGCAGGACTGTGTGTAAGGGGCACTCAGATTGCTCCACACTACCCCGTCCCCCCTCTGCTAGTCAGGATCACCACGGGCAAGCTCAAAGCAGGTGGTGGCCAGCGGAGCCACACATCTTGGTGGTGGTGGGCAGATCACTGGTAAACATGGGGATCACGAATGCTGGATCCCTATTGGTAGAGCTAACAATGCTTGTTTCTCATTGGGAGAATGGGGTGGGGTGATACTCTATACTGAATCCATGTACTATATAAATAATAATCCAGAGGCCTTGACTCGTCACACTTTATACTTTTCCTTTCTCTCTTTGCCTGTATTGATTTCACTATAGCCTGCCTACACAACCACAGATTTGAGGCGTAGACTTTACATTAAGTTGGGGTGTGCAAGTAATGGTCAAGTGGCTTCAGTTGTAGAGTACTGTTCTATTGCTGTTAGGATATAGCCGTAAGTTATAGTGTGTTCAACTGTTTGCACTCGGTGAGCTATCTCAGGTGAACCCGGTGTCTGATGCTCATAGGGCGTTCAACTCAGAAAGAGTGCAGGCCGGGAAGCTTGGATGGTTGGGTGTTGGAGCTTTACGTCCGTGCAACATCTAAGGTCATATCAGGACGGATACCGACTTGTGACAGTGCATACTCATGGTGACTTTATAGTGCTGCCCCACTAGGAGATCAGGCCGCTATCACCATGACCTAATATCCCACTCAGTCACATTAATGTGACGCTGAGCCAACCAGTCCATGCCATATCCTAATAATGCTGAGCGCCTGACTAGGAAGAGACAAGTATCAATTTGTAAGTCATCGGTTTGATTTGACCAGGGAGACGAACTGACAGGAAGATGAGAGTCGGAGAAGGCACTACAGAGAGATGGAGAAAGGTGCCGAAGCAAGTGCTGAGAATGTGAGAGACAGTTAAACAGAAGATGTGGTGGGATGTGAATAGAAATGGCTAATGGTGGAGTAGCAGATATGTGAGAGAGAGTTAAAGGTGAAATGCGAGGCGACAAAGACTGCTTACATTACTTGACTGCAGCTCTCCATTTAGCTCTCTGCTGTGAGAGTGATATCCATGAGTCAGTCTTAATGTCTCTCAGCTTCAGGTTTCTCTTGATGGTATCCTTGAACCGGAGATGAGGGCTCCCTCTTTTTCTGTAACCAGAAGACAGTTGAGAGTAGAGGATCTGCTTTGGTAGCCTGTCTGATGACATCCTCATGAAGTGTCCAGTCCACCGGAGATTCTTTTTGATCAGAAGATCTTCCATAGAGGGCAGCCCCATCCATTCGAGTATTTCCTTATTTGTCACTTTGTCCTTCCAGGTTAGCGTCATGATTGAGCGCAGATGTCGCATAATGAAGGCATGCATCTTTTTGACATGTCATCTGTACACTGCCCAGGCCTCGGCTCCATATAGTATGGTGGATAGCACGATTGCACGGTAGATCTTGCCTTTGACCTGAATGGACACATGGTAGTTGTTCCAGAGTCTTTGGCGTAGTTGGCCGAAAGATGCGCTAGCCTTGGCCATCCTCCTCTGTATTTCAGCACCAATGTGTCCATCACTTGATATAGTGCTTCCGAGGTAGGTGAATTCCGGAACAGAGTTCAGCTTGTTTCCGTCAACCATGATATCCTCCTCTCGGGTTCTTGTTGAGTTGGGTTGGTACAGCACCTCCATCTTCTTGATGTTAATCTTCAGGCCAAACTTCTTTGATGCATTGGAGAAAGCGTCCACTATTTTCTGGATCTCTTCAGCAGAGTGGGCAACCAGTGCACTGTCATTTGCGAATAGCAGCTCTCTCAGCAGTATCCGAGTAGTCTTGGTCTTCGCTCTGAAGTGTGCGACATTGAATAGGTCAGGGCTCTGTCTGGACTGTATATAGATGCCATCCCCCATGCCTCGAAAAGCCTTGTCAAGCATTGCTGATAGGAAGATGGAGAAGAAGAGTGTGGGGGCCAGTACACAACCTTGCTTGACCCCATTGGTAACCCCAAACGATTCCTAGACTTCCCCTCCAACATTAACATTCGCCATCATTCCTGTATGTAAAGCCTCGATCATAGTTGTGAACTTCTCTGGGCATCCATACTTCCTCAGTAGCTGCCATAGCCCGGTCCTCCCGACTGTATCAAACGCCTTAGTGAAATCAACAAATACCATGTACAGTGGTCGGTCCTGCTCACTGCACTTTTCTTGTAGCTGTCGGAGACAAAATATCATATCCACAGTGCTCCGGTTACCTCTGAAGCCACACTGTGACTCCGGAACTACATCAGGTGTTATGTGAATAGATAGTCTGTTGAGGAGGATCCTGGCGAAGATCTTGCCTGCTATGGAAATAAGAGAGATTCCTCTATAGTTCCCACAGTCTGTCCGATCACCTTTCTTGTAGATGGTTAGAATGCTGGCATTCTTCCATGATGGGAGTACAGAACCCTCCTCCCAGGCATTTGTGATTAGTTGATGCAGTCTGTTGAACAGATTGTCTCCTCCATGCTTCCATACTTCAGCAGGAATTCCATCACCACCAGGTGCTTTGCCATCTTTCAGGCTGGCGATTGCTCTAGCCATCTCATCCATGGTTGGAATCTCATTGAGGCATGGCATCCAGAGATACTTAAAGCCGCATAGCGCATAGTCTGATGAAAACATCACATTTTGAAAACATAAACACTGACCTAGATTGGATCTTTTATATCCAGTTGAGAGATGGATGATGGATGGATGGTGAACAGAGAGTCATGGTAAAGGGAGAGACATGCAGGGAGAGATGGAGGATGGATAGCTGGAGGGACGTGGTAAGGAGCGATACATATAATATATGGAGAGACAGGGATGGTAGATGGGCAATAAGAGGGATGTGGTAAAGCGAAAGACATACAGAAAAATTGGGGATAGATAGATGGATAGACAGAAAGACATGACAAAGAGATATACATACAGAGAGAGATGGAGGATGGATATCTAGGGGAACAGAGAGACCTGGTAAATAGATATGCATACAGAGACATGGAGCATGGGTGGATGGACAAGCAGAGAGACTTTTTAAAGAGAGAGACATACATATATATGCAGAATGGACACCTGGGCAACTAGAGAGACATGGAAAATACAGAGACATACATTGAGGTGGAGAAAGGATACAGTATGATATGGTAAGGAGAGAGACATATAGAGAGATGGATAGATGGGTGAACAGAGTGACGTGGGAAAGGGAGAGAGGTACACAGATATGGGGGATGGACGTGGTAAAGAGAATCATACATATAGAAGGATGATCGATAGATGGACGGACAGAGATGCACGGTCAAGAGAGAAATAGACAGAGAGATGGAGGAAGGATAGGTGTGTGAACAGTAGGACATGGAACCGAGAGACAGATGCAGAGAGAGGTGGAAAATGTATATATGGGTGAAGAGCGGGACAGGTTAAAGGGAGAGATGTACAGGGAGATTGAGGATGGAGAGATGGGCGAATAGAGAGACACACCAAACAGAGATACATACATGGAGAGATGGAAGATGGATATGTGGATGAACAGAGAGGCATGGTAAAGTGAGAAATAGGCAGAGAGATGGAGGATGGATAGATAACCGAATGGTAGGACATGGTGAGGAGAGAGACATGCAGAGAGAGATGGAAGCTGGATAGATGGGGGAACAAGGGGATATGGTAAGGAGCGAGACATAGATGATAGAGAGAGAGCTACACAAAATGGCGGCGGGTCAGAAGAAGCGAAACCTGGCACCTTAGCGGCCCGAGCAGCTCTGACCAACTCGGAGTTAGCCTGAGCTGCTCCTAATGGAATCAGAGCGTCGATTCGGATCGAGTTAACAGCGAGTCGCAGTCAGGTCCATTACAGCCATCCAAAGCGCGTAGGTAGCCTCGGTTTCAGGCCTGTCTGGATTCGGGTGGGATGTGGGTGATTAGACGGTATGTGTGTGTGTGTGATGTAAGTATGGGGGAGAGCATGTGAGTGGTCCGCAGGGAAAGTAAGTCAGGAGGGGTGTAGGGTCATAACTTCTGGTTTGTTAAAGCTGCATAGTCCGATGAAATATCAAATATTCAAAACCAAACCAATTATCTAGATTTGATTTTATATATCTAACTTAGATACTGATGTACTTATTAAGCATTTGTTTCTGCGTAGAAGGCAATACTGAGTCAATTTAACAGAACCTGTTACTGCAGAAGTCTATGGTGTCAGAGTTTTGGCAAGCTTGCCAAAACTAATTTTCTACGTTTGAACTCAAAATATCTCAAAAGTTTACCATTTAAAATAAAAGTAACTTTGATCTAATGTAAAGTAGATACTAGTGATTGATCTAATATATTTATCTCAGAAAAAATACAGAAATTCAAAACCATTGGACTATGCAATTTTAATATTCATTTAGTAGTGGGTTATGCGCTTTGGCAGACGTCACAATTGAATATATTGCACCATGCCTCATAAGAACATATATATATATATATATATATATATATGTGATGTATAAGCATTATGCGAGTATAAAGCCGCATAAGGGAATTTCTATGTGTTATCGAGTGGAGTGTCAGGAGGTGGAGCAGTGCATGCCGGACTCCCCCCCACCCCCCGATCCAGGGGGGGGGGAGGAGAGGAGCACTACAGACCTTATTACGGGAGATAAGGGGCTTATCACTATCCATATGTATATATATTTATGTATTTATTATATCTGTATATACCTATTTACTTATATATCTATTTTTTATTAACGAATAGGCATACCAATTTATATTTACAAATTCGAAAATAGATATATCAATATATGTATATATGAGTCAGGATCACGAAAAGAGGCCAATTGGTGGAAGTTGTCGGCGTCGATCATTGGATGTCAGTGTCAAACAGTATAATTATAGTTTAGCATTAACAGAGGTATTGGAAAGTCCTTAAATTTATCCTGAATGTAAAGGTAGAGAAAACACAACAACGTTATTTGTTTCTAGGATAATTTAATATAAAACAAAGAAATGCACCCCAGTTTAAGAATTGCGACGCCAACATTCTTGTAAAGTTGTCGGCGTTGAGCATTGGATGTCGGCATCAATCGGCATACTTATAGTTTAGCATTGACAGAGGTGTTGCAAAGTCCTTAAATATATCCTGAATATAAATGTAGAGAAAATACAACAACCTTATCTGTTTCTAGGATAATTTAATATAAAACAAAGAAATGCATGACACTTTAAGAATTGTGACGCCGACATCTTAAATAAACCACCAATTGGCCCATTTTCGTCAGGAATGATTAATGCGTGCAACAGTATTTAAGTTTGATATAAAACATCAAATCGAAATAAATGTTTTGATTTTGGAGTTACTAAATGTCTTGATTTTAGAGCCTCCGTCTGATTATAGCATGTGGCGGACACAGGTGCAGTGTAACCCGATCAGGGCTCAGTTTAGCAGTTCGCAGGGCTTGTAGTGGGGCGAGTGTATATAAGATGATGAGGGACAGGGTTTGTGAACTGAGATAAGGGAGTAAGCGGAGTGGGGTGAGGTTAGTCTAGGTGGGGGAATGGTTGGTGTGATGAGGTAGATGATTAGTGTGGTGAGACAGATGGTTCATGTGGTGAAGTCGATGCTGGGTGTGGTGAGGTAAGTGGTTGGTGTGATGAGGTAGATGATTAGTGTGGTGAGACAGATGGTTCATGTGGTGAAGTAGATGCTTGGTGTGGTGAGGTAAGTGGTTGGTGTGATGAGGTAGATGATTAGTGTGGTGAGGTACATGACTGGTGTGGAAGATGATTGGTTGGTGTGATGGGGCGCATGCCTCATGTGGTGAGATAGCTGACTGGTGTGAAGAGATAGACGATTGGTGTGCTGAGGTAGATTGTATGTGTGGTGAGGTAGATTATTGCTGTGGTGAGGTAGACTATTGGTGTGGAGAGGTAAATTATTGGTGTGGAGAGGTAAATTATTGGTGTGGATAGGTAGATGATTGGTGTGGTGATGTGGATTATTGGTGTGGTGAGGTAGATGGTTGGCGTGGATAGGTAGATGATTGGTGTGGTGAGGTAGAATATTTGTGTGGTGAGGTAGATTATTGGCGTGGGGAAGTAGATAATTAGTGTGGTGAGGTAGATTATTTGTGTGGTGGGTAAATTATTGGCTTGTAGGATAGATGGTTTGTGTGGTGAGGTAGATTATTGGGGTGGTGAGGTAGAGTATTGGTGTGGTGAGGTAGATTATTGGTGTGGTGAGGTAGATGACTGATGTAGTGTGGTAGATGATTGGTGTGGTGAAGTAGATTACTGGTGTGTAAGATAGATGGTTGGTTGTGAGAGGTAGATGGTTGGTGTGAAGAGGCAGATTATTGGTGTGATGAGGTAGATTAGCAGTTTGGTGGGGTAGATTATTGGTGTGGTGGGGTAGATTATTAGTGTGGTGAGGTAGATCATTGGTGTGATGAGGTAGATTATTGGTGTGCTGAGGTAGCTACTACGCTAGTTGGTGTGGTGGGGCAGATTATTGGTGTGGTGAGGTAGATTATTGGGGTGGGGATGTAAAATTCTCCGAATAAGTGTATATTGAATATCGAGATGGCTAAATAAGAAACAGTTCTCCCTTTATAATGCTCACACCGGGGGAAGGAAACAGTGTCCCTTTAAGCAGAATCCCTCTCCCTTATCTTGCCCAGCCACACAGTGACCACAGGTTATGTAATCCCAGATAACTAGGTGGTGGCCAGAGCTGGGTGGGAGGGGCTGAGTCCTGAAGGCAGCCAATGGTGAGCTGTGTTAGGGAGTGATCGTGCCGGCTAGGAGTGATTGGTGTGCATGAGTGTAATAGCCAATAAGAAGGTCTATAACATCCACTGTTGCATGTATCTGAAAATATATATATACTGAATAAAACTAAGCAGCCAGATCATCATCTATCTAATCTTATGCTGGTGCTGAACTCGGATCGTGTGTTGTGTTGTGCATGTGTGTCTCTACTATGGGGTAAGCTCTGATATGCAATGCATCTAAATAAGATATCAAGACGGGGAGCTATGAACCATACGCAGTATATAAGATATCAGGGCAGTATAGCCTGGTTGAGCAGTACAGCTACTAAAAGAGAGAACATAATGAGATAACCATAGCCCTCGCGTACCACCTAACTGTATAGGCTATCAATAACATTCAAACGCCCGCATATACGGTGGGGACCCGTAAATACGAGATGACTGGTGTAGTGAGGTAGATTATTGGTGTGGTGAGGTAGAGTGTTGGTTTGGAGAGGTAGATTATTGGTGTGATGAGGTCGATTATTGGTGTGGTGAGGTAGATGACTGGTGTAGTGAGGTAGATTATTGGCATGGAAGATAGATGATTGGTGTGGAGATGTAGATGGTTAGTGTGGAGAGGTAGATTATTGGTGAGCTGATTTGTGTGGTGAGGGAGATCATTGGTGTAGTGAGGTAGATTATTGGTATGGTGATGTAGATGATTGGTGGAGAGAGGTATATTATTGGTGTGGCGAGGGAAATTATTGGTTTGGTGAGGTCGAGTATTGATGTGGTGAGGTCGATTATTGGTGTGGTGAGGTAGAGTATTGGTGTGGCGAGGGAGATTATTGGTGTGGTGAGGTAGATTATTGGGGTGGTGAGATATATTATTTGTGTGGTGAGGTAGATGATTGGTATGGTGAGGTAGATAATTGCTGTGGTGAGGTATATTATTGGTGTGGTGAGGTAGCTGATCGGTGTGGTGAGGTATATGATTGGTGTAGTGAGGCATATTATTTGTGTGGTGAGGTAGATGATTGGTGTGGTGAGGCAGATGATTAGTGTGGTGTAATATCTGATTGGTGTGGTGAGGTATATGACTGGTGTAGTGTAGTAGCTGATTTGTGTGGTGAGGTATATTATGTGTGTGGTGAGGTAGCTGATTGGTGTGGTGAGGTAGATTATTGGTGTGGTGAGGTGTATTATTTGTGTGGTGAGTTAGATGATTGGTGTGGTGAGGTAGATGATTGGTGTTGTGAGGTAGATGATTGGTGTGGCGAGGTATATTATTTGTGTGGTGAGGTATATTATTTGTGCGTTGAGGTAGCTGACTGGTGTAGTGTAGTAGATGACTGGTGTAGCGTAGTAGATGATTGGTGTGGTGTAGTAGATGATTGGTATGGTGTGATGTACTATTCATGAAGCAGAGAGTTTGATATATGATGCATGGTTAGTGTTCTTAGGTGTAGTGATGCATGTGATATGTCACGTGACTAATGCATGTGCCACATGACTCGTGTCACACCATACATGACTACTGTATCAGGCGCAGGCGTAGCAGTGTGTGGTTCTGAGTTAATGGGAAAACCCAGGCTACTCATTCCAGGCGATGATCAGAAGTATGTGATTAGCTCATGACAATATGCCCACCTCACTTTTAATGGTGGTCCATTAAACTCTCCTTACGCGCCAGTTAAGCTAATGACATCAATCGGCAGAACCTGGAACCACTCACTCTATTCGGCTACTTTGCCCTTAACTGGTGGGATGGGGTCTATTCGCTTTTTTGTTTATTTGGGACTAACTGATTGGTTTGGTTTGGTTGTTGGAGTTTTACATCCTGGCAACATTGTGGTAATATCAGATGGCTACTGGATTGTGACAGGGCACACTCATGGTGACTAAATAGTACTGTCACATTGGGAGATCAGGCCACTAGCATGATGACATGATATCCCACTCAGTCACATTATCCTGGCACTGAGTGCCAGGATAATGACCGCAGTCTTTATAATGCTGCCCTACTGGGAAATCAGGCCACCAGCCACTGGCCCCATGACCCGATATCCCACTCAATCACATTATCCTGACACTGAGCCAACCAGTCCTTGCCCTAACCTATTAATGCCAAGCGCCTGGCTATGAAGTGACAAGTATCAATTTTATAAGTCATTGGTTTGACTCGACTGGGAACCAATCTCCTTATCTTGTGAATCCGGCGCTCTACTGATTCAGTCACCTTTGATGTTGCTAGGATGTAAAAACCGAAGCGAATAAAAGTAAGAAGTGGATTGAGATATCCTAGTAATGCAGAGCACCAGACCCCATAGCAACAAGTACACATTTTGTAGCAGTAGTAGGACGGAAGTAGTATGTAAAGGTTCTTTGTGCACGAGAATTACGTAATCCTAAGTCTGTGAGAGTCCATTATGAAGAACCCTTACATACTACACAACGGATCCCCTGACAAGCTAAATAAATAAACCATCTCTTTTCCACTCCCCGACTCTCCACTTTCTGCATCCACTTTCTGCATCGACTTCCGCTTCTAATTCCTCTGCCCCACCTGTTGCTACACCTGTGATACGTTAGGCCACCTGTGACTGCCTCGGGGGCCACCTCTGGTAAACAAAACCGCTGAAACCCCAACACAGTAAAACCTCTCTAATCGACCACATCCACACATCGACCACTCCCCTATATCGATCGCTTTATTTAGGTCCCAAACGACCAACCCTACAATACCATTGTAAAGATTGGAAACAAAACTCCCTAAACCGACCACTTCCCTGAAGGGACCAATTAAAGTCGGTCCAATGGTCGGTTAATTTAGAGAGGTTTTACTGTATGTTAGATAGAGGTGACAACATTCCAGCAGTCACCACCTCGAGGTCGGTCCCTGTGAGATGGGTAAATATCTCTCCATACAGCCCAGCCCTTCAACAACACATCACTTCCGGCATCCAGCCCCGCCCCGCCCCGCCCCGCCCCGCCCCGCCCCGCCCCGCCCCGCCCCGCCCCGCCCCGCCCCGCCCCGCCCCGCCCCGCCCCGCCCCGCTCCCGCCCCGCCCCCCCCGCCCCGCCCCGCCCCGCCCCGCCCCGCCCCGCCCCCTCCCATTCCCTCCCATCCCCATCCTCTCCCCTCCCATTCCCCTCCCCCTCCCCTCCCATCCGCCCCTCTCATCCCCTCCCCATCCCCCCCCCCCCCGCCCCCTCCCCTCCCATCCCCTCCCATCCCCTCGACCATCCCCTCCCATCCCCTCCCCATCCCCTCCCACCCCCCCACGCCCTCCCATCCCCCTCCCATCCCCTCCCCATCCCCCTCCACATCCCCTCCCACGCCCTCCCATGCCCTCGCTCCATCCGATCCCCTCCCATCCCCCTCACCATTCCCCTCCATGACTCCTATCCATCCCCTCACCATCCCCTACACACCCCTCCCATCCGCTCCTATCCCATCCCCTCCCATCCCTCCCATCCCCATCACCATCCCCTCCCATCCCCTCCATCCCTCCCACCGTCCATCCCCTCCCATCCCCTCCCATCCCCCATCCCATCCCTCCCATCCCCTCCCATCCCCTCATCTCACTTCCATCCCCTCCCATCCCCTACCATCCCCTCCCATCCGCTCCTATCCCCTCCCCTCCCCTCCCATCCCCTCCCATGCCTCCCCCGTCCCGTCCCCACTACCCTCATCCCCCCCCCCCCCCACATGTCCGAGTCCTGCCCCTACTCCGCTCCTGCCTCCCCCCCCCCCCCCACCCCACCACCCCTTCCCCCGCGCCCACATTCCCGTCCCCTCGCCGTGAGAGGTGTGCTGTGGGCCGCCCGCTGTGAGAGGAGTACGCGCCTCAGGCCGCCCGCCGTGTCCGTTGATGGAGCCTGGCCCGGGGACGCCAACTCAAATGGTCATAAATCAGGCATCAAGTAACCTGCTACCCGGCAGGCGGCCCGGGCTGCCCGGCGGGCGGCGAGGCTTGATCTACCCGTCGGACCGGTAAGAGCGGTAAACTAAAGAACCCTCATCCACTCACCCCCCCTCCCCCCTCCACCTCCCCCTCCCCAGTCCCGGAAATGCCAGGCTATTCACCTGGGGCGCGGCTGATAGAGCCCGCCCCCAGACACCCCCGAACCCCCACCCCATCCCCCCCAACCCCCTCTCCCTCCCCTCCACACACACTTCTCTCCCATTCCCTTCCCTCTCCCCCTCCACTCCCGTCTCCCCTCCCCTCCTCTCCCCACACACCCCTCTCCAGTCACTACTCAGCAGGGCCTGGAGATGTGTGTTTGAGTTTTACGTCGTAGAAACATCTAAGGTCATTTCAGCATGGGTACCGATTTGTAACAGTGCGCGCTCATGGCGAATCTATAGTGCTGCCCAAATGGGAAATCAGGCCACCCGCACTATGACCCAATATCGCACTCAGTCACCTTATCCTGACACCTTATCCTGAATACCTCCTGAGTGACAAGCGGGCGCCATCCCGATATATCCGATAATAATCAATTTTGTTAGTCCTTGGTTTGACTTGGACTGTGATTGAACCCTGTCATCCTGTCCAGTTAGGATACCGGCAGGTGTCCACACACGCTTGGCTCATTCTATTTGTTTGTGCTCTGCATCTTTGTGGCTTCCATGAGCGACATTTGCAGAGCACTCATCATCATCATCATGAAAGCTGCATGCAAAAGTGTTGAAGTGCTGCTGGCTTTTGCAAGTCACCAGCATCACTCTCTCGGGGAGCAAATATAGGTTTCACACTGGCAAGAACATGTTCAGACAGGCGCAAAACTCCCTGGTCGGGAGATGTTGGGAGTACTATATATCAACCGCCCTTGATGCTGCCACAGTGACATGGTTTTCTATTCAGGGTTTGCTGCCTTAGCCTTCAGTTTTATCAAGAACATGTACCACCAGGCAGTGGTTTACAATGCTCCAGGTCAGGGCATCAAACTCCCTGACGTATTGCTATACCTGCAAACAGAGCACTCAACACCTCACTATCCATTGTGTGAGGCTCAGACAATCGTACACACATACCGATGGACACCCCCCCCACCACCCCCACCACCACCAACACACACTCCCAGGGCAGATTTACATACATTGACCTGCAGGCGCATCGCGCATCGCTAGCGGATGTAGGTAAAGTTGCAAAGGTTGAGAACAGAAATAAAGATATAGTCCCAAACCACTGCTCACCTCCTCTTCCCCCCTCTCAAATCCCATCTGCACCCCCGCCCCCCCCCCACCCCGCCTCTGAAAAATGTAAAGTAAATAATAACAACATTCAAAGTATAACTTCCACCCTGTATCACCTGACTGAACTAATACAAGATATGAACAGTTCAGGCGCAAAACCCTATAAACGCGAATCCTAAAACTTAATTAAAATGAAAGATTCTTACAAAACGGTAAGTTGTCATTGATTCCACTTTGCTTGTCATGAAAAGCTTCTGGAGCAATGAACAAAGAATAGGAATGTAATACCCCTGTCACATTACGACGTGTTTTCCGGCGAGCCGCCAACGCGCAAAATATTTGCTAGCACGCTGGATACATCCAAGTTTTCGGCGTCTTGGGAGTAAACTGGACGGGTTAGTAGCATGCAGCCAACGAGGTTCGAGGCGCAGCGGACGAAAGTGTCAACGTCCCGCCAGCGGGTTCCCAGCGTGTTGTCAGCGTGTTGTCGGCGCGTTGATGGCGTGGAGGCAGCGAGTTGGTATCGTGTTAGTATTGTGTGAACCCATACACACCCCCAACACGTCAGGATGCGCCGGCAGGGCGTCCAGACCCGCCGCCAACGCGTCCAGGCACGCTGGCAACACGTCCAACGCGCTTAGAAACATTGGCGCATCTGCAACGTCCCGCTGGTGGGACGTTGCAGACGCGCCGACGGAACGCTCGCAGTTTGGCGAAAAAATGCCAACGTTAACCGACGTTGATCAAGCGTTCCGCCAGCGTTCCGCCGGCGCACCCTCCACGGGTTCGACGTGTTGCTAACGTGTTGCTAACGTGTCCGTAACGCAGCGATATACAACCAAAACATATTTAAATGAAATCTGCAACCATTATCTGCATAATCCCAAATCCACTTCTACCTGTAATAGCAAGACGTACACACTGTATTAATGGATGGTCACAGGTATGATCAGCAAATCAGTGATATAGTCTAAAGGTGAATGACTACCCTCCCATCTACATGTATAACATAACATCCCCATACTATCTGTAGTACCTGATTGCTACCTACTATTTTCTATGTTGCTCATCATCATCTCATAATCTCACCCATAAATAGTATTATGCATCATACTTGCTAAGGCTGAACATGAAATACCAGTGCCTAAAGCTAATATTCCTTCTACGCGGTATGTGGCATGCGGCATGCGGTATGCGGTATGCGGTATGATGTATGCGGTATGCGGTATGCGGTATGCCAATGGGCGGGTTTCTTCTATGCGGTATGCGGCATGCGGCATGCGGCATGCGGCACATGACTGGCTATATTTCAAAAATAAAAATAAACAAATATACTCCATACTGCACTGTATATGACCTAATATTGCATTTATATCTATGTACCTCTTGGTACGTCACATGGGGGTTCCTACCTTTATAATTACCAAATTATAGATAAGTATCCATATTGCTGTGGCTATGGTAGCATTTTTACCAACCCGTAACCCCACCACCACCACTACCATATGTTTCCCCTCTGCACCCTTGTGTGTCACCATTCCATAATGCTCAGTCACCTCTCCTCGTCTAAAACTAATGGACATGTGCGACTGAGGTTTCTATTTGCATACCGCATGGCACATGCCACATGCCACACCGATCGCTACAGGGACGGATCGAGTTGCCGCATTCGCATTCACATTCACATTCGCATACCGCGTGTAAGGGATGTAGCCCATTGACTTCAAGGTGTTTCAATGTTTTGCCGCATTCACATTCGCATACCGCATGCCGCATAACGCGTGTAAGGAATCTTAGCTTAAGGGTGACAAAGAGTTGTTCAACTAGAATAAAACCTTTGAACACAAAAATAATGATATGAAGGTTTTCAGTTTCTGTCAATTTTGTTAGAGGTAAATATGTGAGGTTGATCATTATAATCTCCTTTAGTTTAAGTTTGAAGTCATTTTTATCTTAAATGGCTAATTTTGGTGATTTTAACTAAGTACAATAAGATGCATCAACAGGTTAAAGAACAGGCCCAAAACATACGCTGCAAGGTAAGGGTGTGGGAGGGTGCATCTGGGGGGAGGTAGCTGGATGGTGGTGCACATGCTTAAGGGTGTGTGTGGGTAGGGGAGTGCAGGGTGTGGGGAGACTGGGGTGTGGGTGTGGAAGAGAATGGTGAGAAGAGAGGAGGTGGAGGAGGAACGGACTGTTGTAGCAGAAAGAAGAGGGTGGCGGAGAAGGAATAATAGTGAGAGAGGAGAAGGGAGTGGAAGGGTGGTGGAGGGGGAGAGGGAGGGGGAGAGGGCCGGTAGACAGTTGGGGATGGGGAGAGTGCATGGAGGAGCGGAAGGGTGTGGAAGGGTGGTGGAGGGGGAGGGGGAGAGGGCCGGTAGACAGTTGGGGATGGGGAGAGTGCATGGAGGAGCGGAAGGGTGTGGAAGGGTGGTGGAGGGGGAGGGGGAGAGGGCCGGTCGACAGTTGGGGAAGGGAGGGGCGGAAGGGGGATGGAAGGTTGGGGAAAGGGAGAGTGGGCGATGAAGGGTACGGTGGGGGAGAAGGACGGGTGAGGGTGGGGGAGAGTGGGGGTGGGGAGAGTGGGGGTGTGGGTGGGGGACAGGGGGGGGGGACTGAAGAAGGGTCCCTGGCCGTACGTCACCTGCTCATTACGTTGTAACGTAGATGAATGACAGGTAACCACAATTACCCACAATGCACGGGCAAAGGCACAGGTAAAGTACACAGAGGCACATGGACAGGCACATACACAGGCACATGCACAACCAAATGCACAGGCATGCACAGGCATGCACAGGCATGCACAGGCACATACCCAGGCACATACACAAACACAGGCACATGCACATGCACAGGCACATGCACATGCACAGACACAGGCACATGCACATACACATACACAGGCAAATACACAAAGACATACATGGGCACATGCACATGCACATGCACATACACATGCACAGACACATACACAGGCACATGCACATACACACATGCAGAGGCACATTCACATGCACATGCACATGCACATGTACATGACATGCACATACACATATTCATGCACATGCACATACACATGTACATACACATGTACATACACATACCCATACACAGGCATATTCACATGCACATGCACCTACACAACCACATGCCCATACACAGTCACATGCACATGCACAATCACATACACATACACATGCACATGTACATGTACATACACATACATATGCACATACACATCCATAGGCATATACCTATGCATATACCTACAGATACACATACATATACACATGCCCATGTACATGCCCATGTACATGCACATGCACATGCATGTGCATGTGCACCCGCACATGCGCATTCACTTGCACATGTATATGCACATGCTCAGGCACAAGCACATGTACATGCAACGCACATGCACATGCACATGCACATGCACATACATAGATACCTACACAATCACAGCACACACATGCACATGCACATGCACATTCACTTGCACGTGCACATGCACATACACATACACATGTACATTCACATGCTCAGGCACATACACATGTACATTCAAATGCACATGTACATTCACATGCACATTCACATACACATGCACATGCACAACCACATTCACATATACATGCACATGCACATGCACATACATATGCACATACATACACACATGCACATGCATATGGACATGCACATGCACATGCACATACACATGTCCATGTACATGCACATGCACAGGCATAGGCACATCCATCAGCACAGGCACATTATGAGGTGTATTTGTTTATTAGCACTTATGTCCTAGCATCATCTAAGGTTATATCATGATGTGTGCTGACTTGTCACATTGCGCACTCATTGCGACTTTATAGTGCTTCCCAACGAGTGCATTGCATTTCCGGCCTTATGCCACCCAGTCATAGTACGGCGACACTGAGCCACCCATTCGTTTCCCTAATTGAGTAATATTCCCAGTTAGTGCGTGGACATGTTTCAATTATGCAAACCTTTGTTTTGACTCAGCCGCGATATTGATCCGACGACCTGTCACATGGGAAGCGCGCGCTGTGCCCACTCAGTCATCGCATGCTGAGCGCTGAGACAGGTGTCACATGCCTAAGGAAGGGCAGACAAGGGCTGATGACTCCTCTTCTCCCCTTTGTTATGTTCCAACTTCCATGAAAGCCAATTCCCATCTGCTCCAACCCTTTCCCCATCTTCCCCAGCCCCTCATTACCTCAACCCAGCCCCTCATTACCTCAACCCAGCCCCTCATTACCTCAATCCAGCCCCTCATTACCTCAACCCAGTCCCTCATTACCTCAACCCAGCCCCTCATTACCTCAACCCAGCCCCTCATTACCTCAACCCAGCCCCTCATTACCTCAACCCAGCCCCTCATTACCTCAACCCAGCCCCTCATTACCTCAACCCAGTCCCTCATTACCTCAAACCAGCCCCTCATTACCTCAACCCAGCCCCTCATTACCTCAACCCAGCCCCTCATTACCTCAACCCAGTCCCTCATTACCTCAACCCAGCCCCTCATATGCTATATCCCTCTTCACCTAGTCCTCTGGACCGGGATCAATCGCCGAATCGGTAACAGTGCAGGCCCTTACATACTGTCCGGAGGTCAAATTCTTTCCGAGACAAACTAAAGACCTAAAAATGTGATACTTATCGCCACCTAGCATGGCACTCAGCATTTATGTGATAGGGCAAGCATTGATTTGCTTAAAGTCAGGATAATCTGACTGTGTGTGAAATCGAGACCTGGTGCCTGTCGCCTAGTCTCCCAGTGATACAACACTATAAAGTTGCCATGTGTTGCCTCTGTTATCCTTCCCCCTTCCCTTTGCCTCTGTTATCCTTCCCCCTTCCATTTGCCTCTGTTATCCTTCCCCCTTCCCGTTGCCTCTGTTATCCTTCCCCTTCCCTTTGCCTCTGTTATCCTTCCCCCTTCCCTTTGCCTCTGTTATCCTTCCCCTTCCCTTTGCCTCTGTTATCCTTCCCCTTCCCATTACCTCTGATATCCTTCCCCCTTCCCTTTGCCTCTGTTATATTTCCCATTCCCTTCGCCTCTGTTATCCTTCCCCCTTCCCTTTGCCTCTGTTATATTTCCCCTTCCCATTGCCTCTGTTATCCTTCCCCTTCCGGTTGCCTCTGTTATCCTTCCCCCTTCCCTTTGCCTCTAGTATCCGTCCCCCTTCCCTTTGCCTCTGTTATTCTTCCCCCTTCCCTTTGCCTGTGTTATCCTTCCCCCTTCCCTTTGCCTCTGTTATCCTTCCCCCTTCCCTTTGCCTGTGGTATCCTTCCCCCTTCCCATTGCCTCTGGTATCCTTCCCACTTCCCATTGCCTCTGTTATCCTTCCCCCTTCCCTTTGCCTCTGTTATATTTCCCCTTCCCTTCGCCTCTGTTATCCTTCCCCCTTCCCTTTGTCTCTGTTATATGTCCCCTTCCCATTGCCTCTGTTATCCTTCCCCTTCCCTTTGCCTCTGTTACATTTCCCCTTCCCATTGCCTCTGTTATCCTTCCCCCTTCCGGTTGCCGCTGTTATCCTTCCCCTTCCCTTTGCCTCTGTTATCCGTCCCCCTTCCCTTTGCCTCTGTTATCCTTCCCCTTCCCTTTGCCTGTGTTATATTTCCCCCTTCCCTTTGCCTCTGTTATCCTTCCCCCTTCCCTTTGCCTGTGTTATCCTTCCCCTTCCCATTGCCTCTGTTATCCGTCCCCCTTCCCTTTGCCTCTGTTATCCTTCCCCTTCCCTTTGCCTGTGTTATAGTTCCCCCTTCCCTTTGCCTGTGTTATATTTCCCCCTTCCATTTGCCTCTGTTTTCCTTCCCCCTTCCCATTGCCTCTGTTATCCTGCCCCCTTCCCTTTGCCTCTGTTATATTTCCCCTTCCCTTCGCCTCTGTTATCCTTCCCCCTTCCCTTTGCCTCTGTTATCCTTCCCCTTCCCCTCGCCTCTGTTATCCTTCCCCCTTCATATTCTTCTGTCTTTGTTTTGTCGTGAAATGTTGATGTATACTATATTGGCAGGGAGGGAACGTTTGGTAAAATAGTATGCATAGCGCGACTGTGAAAATATTGAAAACATTGTATGGCCACTTACCCAATTCTCTACACTTGTGCGACCGGGCGCGGTGGCCCAGTCGCTAGAGCACGGAGCTCAGTTCCCGTCCGAGTCAAACCAATGACTTATATCATTGATGTTGTCGCGTGCTCAGCATTATTAGGATAGCGCAAGGACCATTTAGCTCAGTGTCAGGATAATGTGACTGCGTGGGATATCGGGTCATGGTGCCGACAGCCTGATTTCCCAGTGTGCCAGCACTATAAAGTCACCATGAGTGTGCACTGTCACAAGTCGGTACCCATCCTGATATGACCTTAGTTGTTGCCAGGACATAAAGCTCCAACAACCAACCAACCAACCTTCCCATTCCCCCATCCCTGCCCCTACAACCACCCCCGTCCCCCACTCAAACAGTTCCCGCTACATGCACAGTTATCACATCCGGTGCACGCCTCATCCTTGGCTCACGGCTTCCAAGTGGAACCGGAACCGGAAGATGGCCCGGTCACGTGACGGCGCACCGGAAGTGGCGCTGTCTCGGGCAATGATTGCCCGATAGCTGGAGCTAATCGGCATCCATGAAATATGACGGCGGTGGTTCGGGGGTGACGCGCGACAAATGAATCCGAATGGAACGCCGGGAACCAGCGTCTGCCTGACCCCTAACCGGAAGTGAACCCCGCCGCGCGTGCGCTCGCGCAGGGTCAGGTCGCCGCGCAAAGCACGCTGGCAACACGCAGCCAGCGTGATGTGCATCAGACGCACTTTCCTTTATCTGGACACTTGTGACGCTCCCGCCCGCTTCCGGTCTGTGTGTGACCTTGAAAGGAAGGGTCATCAGTAAACCATCTTTCAGGCGATATGATGGCCGGACTCTTAAAGCTGCATAATCCAATGAAAGTATCAAATATATTCAAAACTGTAACTCAGCTAGATTTGATCATTAATTTTGAACTTTGATATTGGTGCAGTTATTAAAGTTTCTCAGTCCGATGAAAGCATCAAATATATTCAAAACCAAAACAATCAGCTATATTGGATCATTTGTATTAGACATAAGAAGAGTTCAGGTGCAAAACCATGTAAACGCCAATCCAAAAATGGAGATAAACATTGGAATCAAACTTTCAAAAATATATTTGTTGTTATTCTTATTCTTGCGTTTATTGCTCCATAACCATATAATCACATGAAAAGAGGAATTAGTGAGAGTTAGTGAGAATTAAAATTATTTTCAGGTAAACATGCTTTATTTCAACTATACTTGTGGATTGGCGCTTACATGGTTTTGAGCCTGAACACTTCACTGGTGCACTTATTAAGCACATCCTGTTGCAGGATTTGGGATTGCTAAGGCAATTTACTAGAAACTGTTACCATTGGAGCAATTCATAAACAAAGAACCTGTATGGAATCACTCCATTGGCCTGTCTGAGTAAAAGGGAACGGGACGTAGCTCAGGCGGTAGCCTGTCCACCTGTGAAGGTGTGGCTCATCAGTTTGATCCTGCTCAGTGGACCCATTTGCAGTTTGGGCTATTTTCCATTCCAACCAGTGGTCCACAACTGGTTCATCAAAGGATGTGGTATGTCCTGTCCTGTCTGTTGGAAAGTGCAGTTAAAAGACCCATTGCTTCTTAGTGGAAAGAGTAGCCCATGTGGCGGCAGCAGGTTTCGTCCAAAGAAATATGTGAGACCATATGTTTGACTTCCAATAGCAATTGATAAAGATCAATGTGTCTAGAGGTATTGTTAAATAAAACAAGCTCTCCTTTGTCTCAGTATGCACCAGTGGCTCCACATGTGGATGGCTATGCTACCTTGTCGACCATGTTCAACTGAGGAGCACTCTCATCTATGATATACCACGGGTATCTAATTTGCATGACCAGTGGTTCGCAGATCTCTCAGCTCACCTATGCATATTTACCTAATTTGGATGAATGAGCACAATGGCTATTTGGTATTATACTAACAGCGGTGCATCTGAGTGCACCAGTAATTTCACCTGACCATTTGACTACTGGTAGACGGATGGCCGAATGAGTTGAGCGTCCGTCTTCCATTTTGGTAAATTGTGGGATTCGAATCCATGGGTTTGAACACTTGTCACATCAAACTAATGACTTACAAATTGATAGTTGTCACTTCAGCATTATTAAGATAGAGCAAGGACTGGTTTTCTCAGTGTCAGGATAATGTGGCTGAGTGGGATATCAGGTCATAGTGCTATTGGCCTGGTCTCCGAGGGGGGCAGCACTATGAAGTCACCATGAGCTTGCACTGTCACACATCGGCACCTGTACTGATATGACCTTACATGTTGCCAGGATGTAAAACTCCAATAAGCAACCAAGCATTTGACTGCTCGGCGGAGTTCAGTCTTCTTGTTCCTTGTGAGACGAGGGCTGGGTATCTATTTTTCCACCGAGAAAATAAATGATTATCAATCATCATTATTATATTCTATTTTAATGGCATGAAGCACATTATGCATGTGCTATCTAATTAGTTATATGGATATAATCAAGTACAGCTGTTATTGCCATGTCATTCATGCAGCGAATGCCTGCGCTTAAGGAGCAACAACTGCTGGTTGACAATATTGTCCATTATTGTACAACACTCCTGGCAGAGAGAATACATTACTCAACCTAGTTTCAGGTATTGTAGCTTTTAATCAATGAGTCATTATATATATATATAATTCCTGGACGCGTGTTGAGCGTCTGTGGTTAGGAAGAAAGCTGGCGGTGGTGGTGCCAGTGGTCACTTAGGGGTTGCCGCTGGTTGCCAGCAGTCTGTACTGCTGGTTACCATGCATCAATGGTGCCTGTTTGCCAATAACCAGCAGCGCTAGTTGTGGGAACTCATTACCGCTGGTTGCCTTCAGGTTTTGTGCTGAGTGTCAGCCACTGGCACACCTAGCAGCCACCAGAAGCATTAGTCGCGAATTGGCGCAAATCGCATTGCAATAAAAGCCGCCTTCTTTACCCCCACCTGATACGTCTAAACCTGAAAGCACCCAGCTGACAGCTGACAGCGCACAGTAAATAGTTCACAGCTCACAGCTCACAGCTCATAGATCACAGCTCATAACTAACAGTAAATATTCACAGTGAATGGTAAACGGAGAAGAGTGAACAGTGAATGATGAACAGTGAACAGTGAATAGTTCACAGTGAACACCTCACACCTCACACCTTGCACCTCACATCTCACACCTCACTCCTCACACCACCCATCTCATATCTCCCACCTCACACCTCACATCTCACATCTCACACTTCACAAACTCACAGTTCACACCTCACACATTCTCACCCATCACACCTCACATCTCACATCTCACATCTCACACCTCACACCTCACACCTCACACCTCACCCCTCACACCTCACAACTCACAACTCACAACTCACAACTTACAACTCACACCTCATACCTCACTCCTTACACCTCACACCTCACAGTGCCCTCCTCACAACTCACACCTCACAGTTCACACCTCACAACTCACACTTCACACCTCACACCTTATCCCTCTCACCTCACATCTCACACCTCACACCTCACAAACTCACAGTGCACAACTCACAGTTCACACCTCATACATCACAGTTCACACCTCACACCTCACACCTCACACCTCACACCTCACACCTCACACCTCACACCTCACACCTCACACCTCACACCTCACACCTCACACCTCACACCTCACACCTCACACCTCACACATCTAATATCGGTGCAATTGCCCTAGCCTGGGCCATAACAACCGCTGGTTTGGCACGGCCAGTTTGTGTGATTCAGCCTTTAAGTTTAAAGGGCCTGTAACATGACTAAGATAATCTTACTTATTCACACATATTATGATCAAATATGTCTTGTCATAATGTGTGCATAGCTTGATATAACCTAGTATTTAGAAGTTATTTAAGGTCCAACCAGTATGGCTGAATTAGTTGAGCATACACATCGACTGTTGGTAGGGATTTGAACCCTGGGCGAGTGAAAGCAATGACGTAGACATTTATACTTGTCACTAACTACCTTGCCTGAGATTGGCATCACTAGGATACTGCAAGCAGTGGAATGAGGAAGACCAATTTTATGCGATTCAAATTTCCTCTCCTTAATCAACTAAATTACCCAAAACAGATTTTGTGTTGTCTAAACCTGAAAATGATACCGGGTTTCTATAATATTTAATTTATTCAAATATATTGATCGCTCTAATCTAGATTACATCAGTATATAGTCACTTTTATTATAATCGGCTAACTTTGGAAATGTTTGAAGTGAAAACATAACGTAACTTCATCATGCGTATTGAAATGCTGGTCATAATAGCCTTCACCAATAGTGCCTTCGAATAAATTGAATTTACATTACCCTTCACACAGAAGCAAATGCAGTAAAATCTCTCTACGCGACCACCTCCACAGACCGACCACTCCCCTATATTGATTACTTTATTTGGGTCCCAAAAGATTGCCCATACAATAACATTGTAACAATTAACAAAAATAACCTAAACCATCCACCTCCCTAAATGGACCATTTCAAGTCGATCCCATGGTCGGTCAGTTTAGAGAGGTTTTACTGTATGTAATAAGTGCACGAGTATCTATCTATGTTGTATATGTAGGAGCAATCCTGAGTAAGTGTTTTGGTTTCATCAATATGATCCTTTTATTGGACTGTGCAGCTTTAAATAGTGGCTGTGGCCAATGTCATGCAGTTAGTTATGGGGTTTTTCACCTTAAAGCCAGCCTACCCCACTCCATAGATCCTGTGGTCGTGGGTTCGAACCCTGGTCGAGTCAAACCAATGACTTACAAATTGATACTTGTCGCTTCCTAGTCAGGCGCTCGTCATTATTAGGGCAGGGCAAGGACTGGTGTGCTCAGTGTCAGGATAATGTGACTGAGTGGGATACCAGGTCATGATGCCAGTGGCCTGGTTTCCCAGTGGGACAGCACTATAAAGTCGACATGACTGCGCACTGTCACAAGTCGGTACCCATCCTGATATGACCTTAGGTGTTGCTAGGACATAAAACAACAAACAAACAACACCTTCTCCACAATCTCTGCCCTCTTGCTTCATTGAAGGGAGTGTGTGTGGGCGGGTGGGGTGGGGGGTGTATTTGGGTGAGAGACATGTCCCTACAGTGGTCAGCTCTGACCTCTCATGCAAGGAGTCACACAGACAGGTCAGCATAGACAGGGCTATAGGATAATGATACTCAGGGAGCATAGGTGGTGTAATGGTTAGCATACTGACCCGGAATGGAAGAGATGTGTGTTTGATTCCTGCTCTAGGCATAATATTTCCCATGTTGATCTCTCCATATCACTGGTGCTATGACTAGGATACTGTACAAGCTACGCGTTGTATGGTTATTGAGCCTACCAAGTGTGTTGTGTGCATGTATGTAATTGTAGGCATCAACATGACTTATGGGCATATACCATATAAGCAGACTTACAATTCAAGGGGGACAAGCGTAGTAGTCTGCACTGACGTCTCAGGCAAGGAGCCGCATTAACAGCTAGACGTGGACAGGGTGATGCTATGCAGGGAGCGTAGGTGGTGTAATCAGCTGGTAATGGATAGCACACTGGCAATGCAAGAAATGTGGGATCGAATGCTGCTCTAGGCATAATATTTCCCATTTTCCTCACGCCCCCGGCAATAGTTGTTATGACTTGCAGGACATGGGGAAACCGCAAACCATGTGCCCACTTTCTCCTCCACCGCCCGTCCACCACGCCTCCACCACCAGGTACCCGTCCACCACCACAATTGGTGATAGAGATGTGTGTGTTGGACACCACCACAGTTGGTGATTGAGATGTGGGTGTTACTGTTGGACACCACCACACCGGGTGATTGAGATGTGGGTGTTACTGTTGGACACCACCACACTTGGTGATTGAGATGTGGATGTTGGACACAACCATACCTGATGATTGAGATGTGGGCGTTATACACCACCACACCTGGTGATAGAGATGGGGGGGTTAGAGACCACCACCCCTGATGATTGAGAGGTGAGTGTTAGAAACCACCACACCTGGTGATAGAGATGTGGGTGTTACTGTTGGACACCACCACACCTGGTGATTGAGATGGACACCACCACAAGGGGTGATTGAGATGTGGGTGCTACTGTTAGACACCACCACACCAGGTGATTGAGAGGTGGGTGTTGGACACAACCATACCTGGTGATTGAGATGTGGGTGTTACTCTTGGACACCACCACACTGGGTGATTGAGATGTGGGTGTTGGCCACAACCACACCTGGTGATTGAGATGTGGGTGTTACTGTTTGACACCACCACAACGGGTGATTGAGATGTGGGTGTTATTGTTTGACACCACCACACTGGGTGATTGAGATGTGGGTGTTACTGTTGGACACCACCACACTGGGTGATTGAGATGTGGGTTTTGGACACAACCACAACTGGTGATTGAGTTGTGGGTGTTACTGTTGGACACCACCACACCTGGTGATTGAGATGTGGGTGTTACTGTTGGACACCACCACACCTGGTGATTGAGATGTGGGTGTTGGACACCACCACACCAGGTGATTGAGATGTGGGTGTTACTGTTAGACACCACCACACCTGGTGATAGAGATGTGGCTATTAGACATTTAACTTGGGCGATCGGCAACCACCAATTGTCTTGGTATACCACGCCTCAATCTCCACTTTGCTCCCTCCCAGTCCTGCCCACCTGCCCACCTGCCCCCCCCCCCGCCCCCCAGCCCCTCACCCCCTCACCACGCCCCTAAACACCCACAGGTTCCGGGAGGCCGATTTATGAAGAAATTGCTTTGAGCAATTGGCGTCAGCCGATTTAGGTGGTGGGACAACAACCATCCACTTCCCCATGTTCTACTCCTGCTTCCGATCCAAGTTACCCCTCCTCCTCTTCCCCTCCCCTCCTCCTCCCTACCCCCAACCCCTCCCACTTCCCGTCTCCTCCCACGCCCCCTCTCCCTCCACTCCCCTCCCCATCCCACTCCTCTACTCGTCCCCTCCCCTTCCCTCCCACTGCCCTTCCCATCCGCTCCCGCCCCCGCCCCCCACCCCCTCCCCCCATACCCTCCCTCCTCTCCTCTCCTCTGCTCTCCCGTCCCCATCCCATTCCCGTCCACTCCCTCTCCCCCTCCACATCCTCCGCCCCGTCCCCCTTCCCCATCCCTCTCCCCCTTCCCATCCTACACCGCTCCCCTCCCGTACCCTTCGCCTTCCCCTGCCCCTCCTCCCCCTCCTCCCCCGAACCACCCCCATCCCCTTCCGTCCACTCCCCTCCTCCCCTCCCACTCCTACTCCCCCCTTCCCTGCCCCGTCCCCTCCACCTCTATCTCCCCCTCCTCCCCTCCTCCTCCCCTCCTCCTCCTCCCCACTCCCCCCTCTCGCAGCCCCTCCCCCCGACCCCTCCTCGTCCCTTCCCCATCCCCCATGCCCTTCCCCGATCCCCCATCCCCCACCCCCTTCCCCCATCCCCCATCCCCCACCCCCATCCCCCATCCCCATCCCCCATCCCCCACCCCCCACCCCCACCCCCATCCCCCACCCCCCACCCCCCTCCCCCCCATCCCCCATCCCCCATCCCCCATCCCCCATCCCCCACCCCCCATCCCCCATCCCACATCCCCCACCCCCCATCCACCATCCCCATCCCCCACCCCCCATCCCCCACCCCCCACCCCCCATCCCCCCACCCACCATCCCCCATCCCCCATCCCCCATCCCCCGTCCCCAACCCCCGCCCCCCATCCCCCATCCCCCATCCCCCACCCCCATCCCCCATCCCCCATCCCTCACCCCCCCATCCCCCATCCCCCACCCCCATCCCCCATCCCCACCCCCACCCCCCCATCCCCCATCCCCCACCCCTTCCCCCATCCCCCATCCCCCACCCCGTTCCCCCATCCCCCATCCCCCTCCCCCACCCTTCCCATTTCTCCTCCACCATACCACACACACCCTGGTGGAGGAGGGAGGTGCAGGAGGTCAGATAATAGCTCCCATTTCCTCCTCCTGAATTGCCTTGTAAGTCACCTCGTCCACTTCTTTCCTCCTTCTCATCTTCCTCATCCTGGTCCATCTCCAGCTCGCTCCTCCTACTTTGCCTCTCCCTCCCCGGCTCCATGTCCTTCCTCCTCCTGCTATTCCTCCTCCGCCTCCCATGTTCCTCCGCGCCTCCTTCTCCTCCTCCTTTATCATTCCACTTAAGGAATCCCCCGCCCCTCATTCTATGTTCTCCTGCTCGGCCCTCCCGCACCCTTTCCTCTTGCCCTCTCCCTCCTCCTGTATCCACTCCCTCCTCTTGCTCTTTTCCATTCCAGCTGGCCCAACCTAGTGGTGGTTCTCCTGCCCTCCCCCATCCTGCTCCCTCCCCCCTTGCTC